>CM041043.1:19439451-20639451 GCA_023078785.2 Hyles euphorbiae
CTGGCGAAGTACACGTATTCGAAGATGCAGAAGGCTTGGTGCTTGCCGTTCGGCCGCTCCACCACGTCCACAGTTCTGATCCCGTGCCGGGACATCTCCACTATTTCACCAGGTAACACTTCACGAACATACCGAGCGCCTAAAGAAAACAAGGAAATTAGTAAACTTCTCACCCTTATATTAAAATGAACCAGGATTAACGCAATGTGTGTTTGTAAAATTGCATATAAATAATCATTTAAAGTTTGAGAGCTCAACCTCAACAACCTATATATTATATTTATAAGTATCTTTCTAAACTCCTTTACTTTTTAAATCTACAGTGTGATTTGACATATCGTATTTGATTGTAACCACATTTTTCTAACCATCCCACCTAAAATTGTACCAAATTTGAAAAGAAACTGCCTTTTTAGTTTTCAAGGCTTTGGTTCAACCCATATAGGTACAAATACTTTTATGGCTCAGGTAAGTTCCCAACTAAAATGAAGTTCAGGGTAAGCGGTAAAAATACTCATATCGACTCGCTGGAATATGAATTCAGCCAAGGATGGCTCGTGACTTAGATTAATATGTCATAAAATCTCACCTATCGAGAGGAAACCGCAAGACTCCGACGATACCACCCACCCTTCGGGCCTGTCGTCCATACCGTTCTTTGCGCAACCATTCATGAGAACTGAAATATTACACTTCACATTATAACAACTCCAATAAACAAATAAATGGAAGGAAATGAATGAAGGTAGAAATTTTAATAGAATGAAAAGGATAAGAAAAAATATTTGCATTCCTACACAGAAACCTATTGTTAGTAGAAGGAAGAAATTGTTTATTACAGAAAATTAACAATGCGTGCAATTTCATACCGATTTTTTAGCATGCTCAAGTATTTTAAACTGTTAGTTATTGAATGTAATACATCACATCTTTGCGATCTGACTTCACCATGCCTTTACTTTGAATTAGCACAACAAAGCATTAGCAAGTTTTCAAACCACTGCCCAAGTTGACGCTTAATATGATTAAATTCAACATCAGTTAAAATATAATTCTCAACTTGGGACTTAAACACATTCCTTCTAAAGCAGATTATTCCAAAGAAAGTCAGGAAAACAATTCGTTTTCACTGAAGTTAATGCACACATTTATTCTTGGTTAACAGATCTTTCATGCAAACTCATACTCTAGTTATTAGACTATCATTCTAGGTTATTCAGTTATTTAGATCAAGCAAAGTTAGGTCTAAGTTTAACACAACGTGCAAGCTAATGAAGACATTAAACAAATGATGGTTAATTGTTATTATCAGTAATCCAACTTGGTGGAGCAGTGTTATGTACTTGACAAATATCTACTATAACTTGTTACACATTTCATAAGTAGGTACTAAAGAACCAACATAATTGTTCAGTGTAATTAAATGAACATAGTTTAAAAATAGTTTTTTAAAATAATCAGTTCCCCAATTTGAAACTATCACAAAAATATTTTGTTAAAAATACCATATCTTTTTATTGTATTTTTTGAATATGGCAAGTACATAACAATGCGCCGCACAGTGCGATTACCGATGACATATGAAAGACGAGTTACCGGCGGCATGCTGCGCGGACGACTGTTTGTAGACATCTGCAACATTGTCACATAACATCCTGCTTAGTTCACAAAACAATTTTGCATTAAATATTCACCATAGATTATACAATGTATAAGATAGTGTTGCCATACACTACGTAAAAGATTTACCATAGATTATAGAGTGTAGTAAAAATTGTTGCCAAATAATTATAAAATATGAATAAGTATTTGAATAACATTTTTGCTTATTTTATACTTTCTATTACTTACATGCATCCTAGAAAGACATGAAAAAGTGAACCAGTGTTTATCTGTATGTCTTAAATTATAAAAAGTATGGGAATCCCATAATATTCCTCAAGAAAATATATTTTGTCAATACCGATGCTTGTCTTTATCACATGCATTTCGTCTTTCCTCTACTAAAGTGACACCCAAGTTATAATTGTTTTAATAGTATAAGTATAATTCATTAATAAGTTCTTCAATAATGCTATACCCCAGACATGCTAGATGCATTTATTTTACTTTAAGAATTATGATTATTTTCTTTTTTAAACTTTTTTTCATATAAATTGGACACAAAGCTATATCTTGTCACTAAAATAAAAGTGTAGGGTGAGTTTTCATAATAGAACATGTGAAATAAATACGTGGATAATACAAAGAACAGAATACGAAATATTATAATAGTTTGTATACCATTTCTAATAATATTATGATTTATATGATTAATATTGTAGAATAAATAGAAGCCGCAATCTCGCATCGCACGGTACTTCACGTTTTGGTCAAATACGTATTTAAGGTGGATAGAGGTTAAAAGCTCAAAATACAGCGAGTCCTCTTTAAGGACCAACTCCTGGGGGGTTGCGGTTGCATGCTCGCGCGTATCCCACAACCCTTGTTCTAGAGGAGATAGCGGTATATCACGGGGTTTTAGTCGGTAGGACGTTCTATTGACCTTATATTAGAACGGTGAGTCCGACATACCTAAATGGATCCGTAAAGGGATTTCCTCGTGCAAGAAAAAAAAAAAAAAAAAAGAATAAATAGAAATCACGTAATGGGGGAGCCAATTTTGATTTCAAAAACATGAAAATATACACCTAACTTATTTTAAACATACATAAGAGAAGAAGCATTTCTAACACTGTATGTAAACTAAATAATGTATGTAAGTAAAATCTGAAAAAATATTATTTGCTAATCATAGTCTACTTCTTAGTTTACGAGTTTTAAAATTAACTTTTATCATTGAACTGTGAAAAATTGATCCAATCTGCAGAGCCACCAAATATTTAATGTATGCAGACTAAAAAGATAAATTATTTTTGTATGTTTTCACCAGTTATATAAATTATTTTGACTAAAAAAATATGCGGTTCTTAGCCCCAATTTACAATACATTCAAAACTTACCAAGATACAACAATTTTATGGTATTAATAATAATAATTACACTACTCAGCAAAATATGTCCATATGCGTGTTAGTAACAAAAGATTGCCTTAAAAATTAGGAACTCACATGATGATCCGAGGGGTAGAATCTTGCCGAGACACAGCGGCCTGTTGCCGTAGGGATCTCTGACGGCGTATATCTTGTCCTTCAGCATTATCACTAGCGAGTAACTTAATGGAGCTAGTCTGGGAAAAGAAAAAAATATTTTAGGAAAGGCGCCATAAACTGGTTTGATATTCTCCTAGTACAATTTTTGTACAGTCTTTTTAATAATGTGAGAATACACTATAAGAAAATAAAATATACTTTTTTTTTCATCGTCCTCAAAAAATAATAATAAATCGATGTACAGTATATATCTGGACTGCTATCGAAAACGAAGCCAGGTGGTAGTTTTGGTGACTTCATACACAAGCAACAAAAAATATTGCAAAAGAAAAATATGGGAGGATTTTTTTGTTATTTTTTTCTATCATTGTAATTGGGTGGTAAATAGATAGGTTTTCTTAAATAATAATGTACACAATTGTCGCGTGTCTTAGCGAAATTTTTAGTTGAATTGTGTTTATATTCACTAAAACTACCACCCGGCTTTGTTGTCGGTAGCAGTCTTGTCTTCCTGTATGTAGAAAATGATAAAGGTTTACTAATCTCTAAAATACAAATATATCTACGCAATAGAAATTTACTTCATAAGGTGGTTGATTCTGGCGGGCCAGTCTGGTCCATTAGTCTCTCCCTCGGGCGGATTGAGACACAGCGCTTGTGTGATCAACTCAGAATCTGAATGTGTTGATAGGCCTACTCCTCGCGCTAACACCTGGAAGAGACAACAGTATTGCATTTTATTTTCTAATATTAGATGTAATGCCTGTGTCAGCATTGTTTTATTGAATGACATTGTAGTCAGTAATTTTTCATAGGCAGTTGTTTAAATCGTTCGATAACCGAAATATGTAGGTTTTAAAAATGACTATTAGTAAAGCCGTTAATTTTTTCTCTAGTTGTCGAGTGCAGTATAGTACGGTGCTGTGCTTCCTTATGCTGTTCTGACATGTTTATGAAATCTGACACATCGTTTGTTTATGTGTCAAGTTCTTTAGAAATATTTTGGGAAGCATTAGCATTGTTACAATAGGTCACCCATAAAATAATGACAAGGAAAACATAAAAAGAAACTATAATTACAATTCAAAACCCCAATTTATAACTGTACATATTTTATTTAATTGAATATTAATAATTGTATAATCAATTATAATATATATTTTTTTACTTGTATCTATTCAATACAAGTATTTGAAACAAATTTATAAAAAGCAAAAATAAAATGAAAATAAAATATTTATTAGATCTATTGGATCGTCATTATTATTTAGATTTAGCCACTTTTCTCCACTACCAACCGGTTCACAAGGCTGTTTTCGCCAGTGAAGAACGGGATAGAAACTCTAGCGTTGCTCTTTTCAAAGGAGTTTACAATACAGTGATCATACAAGGAGTTGCAATTTAGCATAATTCAGAACAGTAGCAAGTCTCTCATATGTGGGAGGCCATCTGGGTAGGTACCACCAAAATATCTATTTCTCCCGTGAAACAGAAGTGTAAATGCACTGTTGTGTTTCGGATTGAAGGACATTGTAGCCAGAGTAACTACTGGACATATTGAGACTTAAGTTCTTATGTCTTAGGATGGCGAGCGCAGTGGAATTTTGCTAATATTTTTAGCGGTCGTATCGTTTACCATCAGGCGAACGGCTTGCTCGTCTCGCCATTCATTGCATTAAAAAAAATGGTTTACCATCTTTCGCAGACTGCTGCAGTTGACGAGCTCTCCGTTGTGCGCGACGGCGAGCGCGCCGTGCGCCGTGTGCACCACGAACGGCTGGCAGTTCACCTCCTCCGACGCCGCTGATGTCGAATACCTGCTCAAACACACATATATTAAAATAAATACACCCAATAGTCACATACATAGACCTGACCCCACACTAAGATCGAGTCTTGTATCGTGGGGATCAAGAACTATGAGAGACTTTTCGGTCTCTCAAACACCCTGACCGAGACAAATATTTGTGAGCCTCACAAACATGTCTCGGTGTGGGGAATTAATGAGTGTGATTATTGATGATTTTTACAAGACTGCTAGCTAATATTTTTTTGTTCCCGGGCTTAGAGTATATTGTAACAAACATACATATTTAAAAAAGAATTAAGTCTAATTACAGCAGGAAGATGATTATTACCTTGTGTGTCCAATACCAAGGTTGCCCTTGAGTTTCTTCATGGCGTCATCGTTGAAGATATTGTTTATAAGCCCCATGCCCTTGTGTGAGTTGAACGTGCGCGCGCTCTTCCCTTCTGACGTCACAATGCCCGCTGACTCTTGCCCTCTGATAACAAAAATCATTATTAATTGGTATATGTCGTCTTTCTGATGTGGCTGATAAACTCTACGAGTGTCAATTGAGATGGTATTGTCTCGTTTCACGAAACCCAAAGAGTACATAGGCAACTTAGATATCAACATAGCTTTAATTGTTCAAAACAATCTAGTTTTAAGGAATATTAGTTTTATTTCAATGTGTAAATGAAAGCACTAGTCGTCAACCATCATCAGTTGTAACACTATTAATCGGTTGTAATATTATGTCATGCAGCATGAAATCAAGTCTATATTTTTTCTATATTCACGCCTTAACCATAGAAATACATATTAAGTATGTAATTTTATGATATTATTATCCTCTACTATCGAGAATACAATGGAAAGATATTATTGGCATTTTGTAAGCCGGAAATCTACCATAGTCCATGGCTTAACACGATTATCAACAACATAAACCATTGTAAAGCAAACAAAACACACATGTAATAATGTACAGTGCAAATGCGGACGTAGCTTACGTTATTTACACATTAATTTAAATTCATAGTAAATTTCACGATAAGCATTAAACAAACATTGTTTTGCTAAACATTGTACGTTATATTATTCTGTGAATTGTACAGCACAGCATTTTTAATGTGAATATGATTAAGAAATTCATATTCTGTAGGCATGTAATGTTTACACCCGCGGTAGTAGTTTTGTTGGCGTAATAGCAGTGTATACCTAATTATGGTGACGTCACTGCGTGCAAAAAGCGTACTTTTTAACCGACTTACAAAAATGAGGAGGTTCTCAATTCGACTGCAAAACTTTTGAAATGTTTCTGCAATCTATTTATTACTAATGGTTGACGATGATTAAAAATAAATAAAAAGTGTTAGGGTCACACTGCTGTCACTCTTGCCTTAGCCTGACTATTGACTGGGCAGGCTCGTTCGATCGATGTGAATGAATGAGCTTTGCTGTCACGTTTCATTCGGTAAGATTGCCGGATGTCCATTACCTCTTCCGTCTTGCCATCCCTTATCCTCCCCCCCCCCCCCCCCCCCATTTGATGGGCCGGCGACATATCCATGACCCAAGCGTTATGAATGTTCCTGAGCGGTAGTGATTTGTTTGGTAGTCTTTTTTTAATGACTGTCCCGGCCTCACACCCACTAACGCAACTCCTATAAGCTAGTATCAACACTTCCGGAGAGAAGTGCATGAAGGTGCAAAGCGGGTGTCTGGAGACTGCCCCGCCATCACACCCACCACTGCAATTCCTGTAAGCCAGGATCAACAGTGGCACGCATTGTAATAACACCGAGAATTGATGCTCAGCGAGGTTAAATTGTCTTTAACTGTTTACTTGTCTGCCGGGCATAAGCTAAAAAATTGACCATGATAATTTTGATGGTGATAATAATAATAATGAAGGTTCAAGGTAAAAATAAAAATATTGACTCACCGGTGCTGTAACGCGACTAATCCTAAACATATGACTTGCGGGACGTCCACCTGCGTCGGCCATTCTCCCGTGCTTATTGCGCCGAACACTCCACATTCGTGTGTCAAACCTGAAACCAAACGTACTCTATAAATACACCTAACTCCGAAGGAATGTAATATTCATCTTGTACTGCAGTTGAGAACCTCTGTGCATTAGGGACGGACTCCGAGTCATTGTGACAAAAAATTTTGTGGTCCACAAATACTTCTTACGGGTCGGGGCGTCATTTCTAAAGGTGAAATATAACCACTCTTTATAAACTATTTTCCATAGCTTTTTTTCACAACATTTGACCTTGGAACCTTATCCCGGGAATCAACCCAAAACTACACAATACACGCCCATAATCCTATCCACTAAACTAACCAATCCCCACTTATCAAACATTTTTCTTGTCACTCAAGTGTTATCAACACGAATGTATCGATATTTTTTTGGCACATTGACCTCATTAATACAGTTAATACAATAGGCGCAGGCGCAGCTCTCGTGCTCCTTATCTCTCTATCTGCTGAGTGACCTCCGATAAGTATTATATAAATCCACTGGAAGTCATACAATCATCTCTGTGAAGGATAGTTGTTCTTATTTCTTGACTATCCTACTATTATTGAAGGCGAATGTTGCGTGATTGTTACTCCTTCACGCTCAAAAGGCTGGACCAATTTGGATGAAATTAGGTATGGAGGTAGCTGATACCCTAGATTGACACAAAGGCTACTTTTATCCAAAAAATATAGTGTTCCCGTTGTAAAGAAACGTAACTGAAACGGTCCAACTTTTTGATGACAGAATAATAATATAATAACACCCAACAGGCACACACATAGCACTGACCCCACACTAAGATCAAGTCTTGTGTCGTGGGTATCAGGAACTACAAGACCTCGGTCTCACAAACACCCAGACACGAAAGAAATATGTGTGTGCCTCACAAACATTCGAAATGTCGATCCCGCGGCCTGTTGTTCACAGGTGGCGTCTAACCAACTAAGCCACGGAGGCTGTCGTTAAAGGAACATACGCTCCAACCCTAAAAGCGACAAATCTATACAAAATGTAAGCTCGTGATGGCGCCCCACATAAAATAAGATTTCGTAATAAAAAGTTTAAATGTGTATCGGTTACAAGCAGACTATTTAATAGACTACCAAGCGCGTGATAATATTTCGCACGTGCAATTCAATCAATTGAAGCAACTATACTGAGCCAATACAAAAAATTTTTCCTTTATAATTTAGGAAATAATGGCCGAAAATTCTAATATTCATCATCATCATCATCATCATATCAGCCACAGGAAGTCCACTGCTGAACATAGGCCTCCCCCAATGATCTCCACAATGACCTGTTGGAAGCGGCCTGCATCCAGCGACTTCCTGCGACCTTAGTCAGATCGTCCGTCCACCTTGTGGGCGGGCGTCCGACACTTCGCTTGCCTGTACGTGGCCTCCACTCGAGAACCTTTCGGCCCCAACGGCCATCGGTTCTACGAGCTATGTGCCCGGCCCATTGCCACTTCAACTTGCCAATCCTATGGGCTATGTCGGTAACCTTGGTTCTCCTACGGATCTCCTCATTTCTGATTCGATCTCGTAGGGAAACACCGAGCATAGCCCGCTCCATGGCTCGTTGAGTGACTTTGAGCCTTTTAATATTAATTGACTTTAATTATTCTATACGTTCAACGGCTTTGCACTTGCGCGCTTTTTGCAGTACCTATCACCTATGTGTACATAGTGTACATATCTACGTTTTAAGTAATGTAGTCATGCATAGAATCCACTAACTGAGATTTATTATTCGTTGCGATATAAAACATTATTATGTTTTGCACCTACATTTTTGGCCAGTTCTTAAGTCTCGTAAAGTTATGTTAAATAGCCTTATATCTTCCTCAAAATATAAACTTCCAATTACAAAACATTTTTCACATCCAAATAGAGGTTCCAGCGTTGAAAGTGTTTTTCAGCTTTCAAAGCATATCTTAACACGTTAAACGCCACAATAAAAACCATGTTTAGACAAGTGAGCCGCGGCGGACACTGGTGTCTGCTATTCGATATCTCAAAAAGTAATGTAAATATCACTATTTTTGTAAGTTGCTTACTATTTTATAAATGATTTAATTACAGTATTCGCAAAAAAATACTTCAACATTTTTTGTAACAGTTTCGATTTTTAGTGCGGCCCCTGAGGAAAGTATGCTGTCGGACACATGGTGTCCGTCATGGCGTTCAACGTGTTAACATGTACCAAAGAGAAAATAAACGCTTTGACATTTACTATTCGATCTGATTAAATAAATTGTATAAGTTTTTCAGTTTCAGAGTGTTTCAGCCAACAGGAAAAGTAAGTCATTAACTCGCGTAGGTAATGATATTTATTACATTATGCTTTTGTGCGATTCCCACTTATAAATAACTAGCAAGTGAAACAAATCAACTTACAATAATCTTTATACATCGCAATTCGTTCCGAAGTAAATTAATGCGATAATTAGTCAAATTAAGAATAAATTAACGATGCTAATTTGCTTTTAATTGGGTTTGTAAGTCGTATCATGAATCTAGATGTAGTACCAGGGCGCTAGGAAGCGTGAGATCCTGAGTTAATTTCCTTCTTTGGGCATTGCCTTTCATTAGTTAGACGGTGTTTTCATTTCTTTGGGCACGAGAAATCTCGCCTCGGGAATTCTCGGACAATTTATCCTTAGGCGAGGCGGGAAAAAAAGCTTAATGCATTGAGAACTCGAGAAATCGATTCCATTTCCTAGATACTAACAAATCCTAGTTTGTAACTCCACATCAATTATCATGATCATCATCATTTCAGCCACAGGAAGTCCTCTGCTGAACATAGGCCTCCCCCAAGGATCTCCACATCGATCTGTTGCAAGCGGCCTGCATCCAGCGACTACCTGCAACCTTAGCCAGGTCGTCCGTCCACCGGGCGGGCGTCCGACAGGTCACTGCTGCTCACATCAGTTATGCTAAATAGAATTTTGTGTCGGGCGTGTCAATATACTCGACATATACATCTTGGCATGGATACCAGCTTATTAAACTGCAACATTGGTAAACTCTACGTACTTAGTAGGTTATACCGACGTGAAATTATATTCAATAAAAATACATAATCTTCTCATGCACATAAGGGTATTGTAAACACTCGTCTAGGCGATATCCTTTTAAAATTGGTCATATTTTGTACTTAATTTCACAACCTTGACACAGAACTCGCGATTTTGGCTCAACAAACGTCCGCGTGACTCGATTAACAAAATTATCGTCAATTATAATTAATAAGCCTAAAGATTTTTTTGTTTAGAGTGTATCATAAGTCGCGACCATGACCGCCGCAACAGCGAGCACACCACTCGAACGATACACATAATTTAGCTTATTTTTAATTTAGAAATATACTAAGCTTCCCAACCCAGCTTCACCTGGGTGCAGATGTTTTTAATCCACTCAAGAATAAATTTTCTTAGAAACTGGAATACCTGCATACGTATTATACATACATATTCATTCTTTTTGAATAACTCTCTCTATTATAAAGCACATGAAAATCCTTTGCGTTGTTTTAAAGATTTAAGTTCCATAGCGCGAGGGAAAGCGACTTTACTTTATACTATGTGTGATCCAGCAGTCACATGTGCCGAATCTACAATATACCCTTTAATTAGCAACTGATTCCATGATGATCCATGGGATCAGTTAATCATCATATATTTTAGTCAATAGAAAAATTTCCTACAATAAATAGAAAATAGCACCTCCGCCTATACCCCTACCTAAAAGGCGTGAATGTATGTATGTAAATATGCCATGGTAAGGCTGAGGAACATCAGGCATATGCAGGGATAAGATCGCAGCTTAAGGATGTTTTTGTATTACATATTCTTCTATCTAGAAGTAATCGGTCTTTCAACTGTTACTGTATAAACCCATATACGTTCCACTGCAGGGGAAGGTCCTCCTCTACAATCGAGAGTACGATTGAGAGTGGTTGACCCATATAGTACACCGCGCTGGCCTAGTGCGTGTTGACTTTACATACCGTAGACTAAATCGCTATAGTATGCAGGTTGTCTCACGATGTTTTCCTTCACCGTTAAAGTGCGTGGTGACTGGTAATTGACTATCAATACACAGATGACTCTGAAAAGTCAGAGGTGTGCCCTGGGATTTAAACCTGCGACCAACTAGAGCATTTTGGCAGCTGCGTCTGGTCCGTTCATCTATTATTTTGAAATAATATGTAAGCAGTGTTTCTTGTACTAATGGTTAAAATCTTACACCTACATAAATAATATGAAGTGGACATCCTTCCATAAATTTCAATTCCAATTACTGTTGACTGTCGCCATTATCCAGATACAGGCAAAACTTAGTATGTACGTATAAAAACAGCAAAAATCTAATTGGTGACAAAGACGCTCAATTTAATTTAACCTCTTCGTTGACATTAGATATATTGTAACAAAACGATAAGCTATTGATATTCGTTATGCAATCATTTTTACGCTTGCGATGCCAATTCCGACTACAATTTATAAATAATCGATCGCCGTCTAATAACTCATCCTGACAACAAAGCAATCAAAACGTAGGCGGTTCAAATGAAGGCAAAAGTAGAAAGTATGAATAGAATATCACCGGCCTTCTATATTCTAACATGTTCATGCGTACATGTTTTTTTATTATTATTTTTGTACACCAATAAATATTATCAACAAAACAATTCAAATTACATAAGAGTACAAATTGCGGCCTTATCGCTCAAGACAAACTCTTACCGACTACCATAGGAGATAAGAGAAGGAAAAAGAGAGGGCAGTTTATAGTATACCATTAAATATATTTATTATTTAAATAAACAAATTATTACATTACTTTAGTCTTGTGTCGTGTGTATCAGGAACTAAGCTAGACTTTTCGGTCTCACAACCTCCCAGACCCGAAATTAATATTTGTGGGCCGCACAAATATTTTTTAACCGGTTTCTAAGCGACTGCGCCACGGAGACTATCAAATACATTAATGATACCTATACAAATTATTATATGGACGTCGGATTCGTTGATGTTACATTATAATGAGCAAAGATTATTACTCATTATTCTTTATTTCTTTATTTGCCACATAACACTACTTTTACAGGTTAAAACCTAATACAGTAGTATACTATTCTAAATCCATATACTAATAAATTCCAATAAACATTTAAGTATTAATATGTCAATGCTTTTAGATTACAAGAATAAATGCTTGTTGTTTATATTTTGAAATCATATCTCAAACTATGTATTAAATATTTTTTTACATTCTTATTTTTAGTTCCAATATATACATGTTAGAGATCGCATAGGTCATTAGTTTTATTGGAATGGCAACATAGTCCGACTTGATTGACGTCTGCTAAGTTATCGGTTGCCCATGGCAACGTGAAAAAGATCTGTCAGTAGAGTCCGAGAAATAATAATTTTGGTATTGTTGTAATTGTTATTCTTGCCGGAACAGCGCCGGACGTGCGCACTGATAGATTATTGAAACCATCACGTCGGGCCATAACAGCGATCCACTTAAATCTCTGACAGCAGCGGTGGGATCGATAATAAAATCATCCCACATGTCTACCGCAATGCCCACTACCCAATCTGAAGAATATTTGCGACCGGAAAGGGCCGCTCAAGAAGATAATGCGGCGGGTCCAGCAACATCAAGGATAGAAGGACATGGCGTGCCTTCGCCCAAAACCTGGGCTATGTTTTTCAAAATATGATGACAGGCTTCGAGAATATCAACCAGAACAACTGTCAGTTCACTGTAACTCAACGGTACAATGAGATTGAAAACCATATGAAGAATAACTCCTGGCGGACTATGAATCTAGTTCCTCTCGACCAGGAGCTTCTACGACTTGTTTCGCGACATGGTGGAGTATACAAGCGACCAGGCGGCGACGTCCGTCGAGTATTTCACCAACAAGGTGGCGTTGATAGATCGGTTAGATACTGGTTGTGGTGAGTCTAATGTAATAGAGGTGGTGCTCTCGGGCATCACGGACATTCAGGTATGTACAGATTTACTCAAAAATACGCCTACCAGTTTTGTGGCAATAGATAAGCATTTTAGTACATATTCTAAGATTAATAATCTCAAGCGAAATACTGATAAGATGCGAAATGAACATGAAACTCCTAAGTGTCATAGAGACGGTTACCTACTGAACCTCGCTGTCATTATTGTAATAAGGTCGGACACTTGAAACGCTACTGTTCACATTTAAATAACAAAAATAAGGACGGTGGTACTCGTTCTTTTTCGTCTGTTGATAAACCTAGCGATAAGCCTATTACACGTTGTTCTTATTGTTACAAAGCTGGACATTTTGAATTTACTTGTTTCATCAAACAACGCAACGAAAAATCGAATAATTTATTACAGTCAAAATCGGTCAACGTTTGTTCGTCCTCAAATGAGTCTTTTGAAAATAATTGAAATATGCATCGGTTGTTATGTTTTGCAAGCATTGATTGACAGCGGTTGAGAATGTTTATTAATTAGAAGGAAATTGCTGATTTTTTTAACGTAATATTAGTTAGAGAGTAAGGAATGGTATGGTGCGATAGATTCCAATACGAGGAACGAACAGAATTTATCTGAAATAAGACAAACGGCTAAGAGCAGGATGGACGAGCAGGCGATGAAAGATAGAATTCGTTATGACTCTAATAAAGCCACTATTCGTCCTTTTGTAGTTGGTAATCTATTATTAGTCTAGAAAAACTGAGTTGAGTTTACGTTCGGTACTGAATTAAATTATTTTTTATGTATTCCGTATGGATTGAAAGCTTTTTCGCTTTGTCCAGGTTTTATTCTGTTGAAAGTCATTACGCTTTGCAGATGTATGGATTGAAAGCTTTTTCGCTTTGTCCAGGTTTTATTCTGTTGAAAGTCATTACGCTTTGCAGATGTATGGATTGAAAGCTTTTTCGCTTTGTCCAGGTTGTATTCTGTTGAAAGTCATTACGCTTTGCAGATGTATGGATTGAAAGCTTTTTCGCTTTGTCCAGGTTGTATTCTGTTGAAAGTCATTACGCTTTGCAGATGTATGGATTGAAAGCTTTTTCGCTTTGTCCAGGTTGTATTCTGTTGAAAGTCATTACGCTTTGCAGATGTATGGATTGAAAGCTTTTTCGCTTTGTCCAGGTTGTCTTCTGTTGAAAGTCATTACGCTTTGCAGATGTATGGATTGAAAGCTTTTTCGCTTTGTCCAGGTTGTATTCTGTTGAAAGTCATTACGCTTTGCAGATGTATGGATTGAAAGCTTTTTCGCTTTGTCCAGGTTGTATTCTGTTGAAAGTCATTACGCTTTGCAGATGTATGGATTGAAAGCTTTTTCGCTTTGTCCAGGTTGTATTCTGTTGAAAGTCATTACGCTTTGCAGATGTATGGATTGAAAGCTTTTTCGCTTTGTCCAGGTTGTCTTCTGTTGAAAGTCATTACGCTTTGCAGATGTATGGATTGAAAGCTTTTTCGCTTTGTCCAGGTTGTATTCTGTTGAAAGTCATTACGCTTTGCAGATGTATGGATTGAAAGCTTTTTCGCTTTGTCCAGGTTTTATTCTGTTACGGTACAGAAAGCCTTTACGCTTAGCTTTGTGTGTGAGGTTTAAAGCAGTTTGTAAATAATATGCTTGTGTGTGCATTGTGCGCTGGATCATCTAGCCTGGATCAGATGTTGAGAAGCAACGCGAGAGCGCGTTGCATTGCAGGATGGCCGTGTTAGAGATCGCATAGGTCATTAGTTTTATTGGAATGGCAACATAGTCCGACTTGATTGACGTCTGCTAAGTTATCGGTTGCCCATGGCAACGTGAAAAAGATCTGTCAGTAGAGTCCGAGAAATAATAATTTTGGTATTGTTGTAATTGTTATTCTTGCCGGAACAGCGCCGGACGTGCGCACTGATAGATTATTGAAACCATCACGTCGGGCCATAACAGCGATCCACTTAAATCTCTGACATACATATCTTAGATGAATTATAGTTTAAAAATATTCCCATTTTTTAATTTAAAGTCACCAGATTGAAAAATTGACCACCCACCTGTCTCCACAGCGCCCCTGCCGTGTCTCCTACTTCGAACTTTGACCTCTCCATCTGTGCTGGCCTGGTTTTGCGCGTCTATCCGTAGCCTTTGCATGCTGTCTGTGCTGCCCCCGACCGCATCGCGCTGACATGGAGATGGTCCTGCGGGACCATCCATAGTATATCTGGAAATATACAATATTTAATTAGTCATAGGTTGGACTGAAACAGCAGTTCATGTTGGGTAATGGTATTTCGCCAATGCATTCTATATTAATATTTTGGATATACGACCTATAATTCGAATAAATTAAATCCACGCTGTTTAGGAATATCGCATATAGAATGTGTAATTAAAAATATTTTAATATATGCACACAAATATTTAAAAAAAAATCTATTTTAATATTCATAAATCATCAAATAAGAATCGTATTTTTTTGGCATAGGTATATAAAAATAATATGTACAATACCGCAAACTGCCTCATTAAATATTGTTGTTGCTAGTACATGTGAGCATTAAATATTGTTATAATTATGAATTTATGCAACTCAATTAACAAATTAAGTACATTGTAATTCCGATAAACTTAATTTCTCTAACCTAACAGATAAAACAGGGACATACCTCGACATAAATATCTCGTGTTCACTCAATTTAAACTCACAACAAAAACAAAGTCAACGACATCAAACTTAGCGCGAAAATATTTAAAAAAAATATATCAGATGCTCGCGAGAAAACGTCCGACTGGAGGTTAAACAAAAACTAAGCACTATCCACAGACTCTTAACGTTATATTGGGTGTTGTACAAATAAGTTTTTAATGCCAATAACACTACAATTGCTTGATAAAGGAACAAAACATTTATTTGACCGCCTCGCTAAGGCGTTGCCACAACTAAACTAGTGAAAAATATAACTCGTTTCAAATGTTTATAAACATCTGCAATGGTGAGATACGAGAGGCGTCAAGTTTATGAATGCTCCGATTTCGGGAATGCTGATCAAACACTTGGGTTTTATGAATGAATTCAATCAACTGCGTACTGGTCTTTAATGGGAGTCTGACGTCATATCTACGATCATAAATCAGAACGCAATGACGTATTATTTTAACGTTAATTCAAGAAAATATATGCAATTTCATTATAAAAATTTACAATAGATACATTTAAAATTCGAAAATATTTATTTTTTAAACTGAACTTAAATTCGAAATATTCAATATTATTCATTGTTTAAACACATAATCTATCCGTAAAGATAAAAAAATCAACGTCATTAATATCTCCGTTAATTTTAAATGACCTCATAATTTGTCATCTAAACATAAATTGCACAAGCATGCAACAACTCATTAAGAAATTACACCACAATAAGTATTCTGAGGAAAGATACCTTTGCACTAGTTCATTCGAAAGTTGTTGGCATTTATGCAATTTAAAGAGTCATATCAAAATATATAAAACAAAAAAAAAAACAGCCCCGTCTAATAGAGGGCAATGGAAATGCTTGGAGGAAGCCTATACTCAACACTCAACAGGGATCTACTTGTCACCAAGTGTAAGGTTCAATAAATTTTACATTAGAAAGAAGCATTTAAAAATTGTGTTTCCGGTAATTTTAAGTAAAATAAATATAAAAAGGAAGTTGATTTGACTATTGAACGATCGATGGCGCTCGAGAATGAGTGATGAAAAAAGGAGGGAGTAATAATTGCTGGCCAAGAGAGACATTCGAGTTGGAGACGCCGAGGAAGTCAGTTGTACTCATAAAAAGAAATAAATACTGTCTTATAATCAGTGTGTTTATATCTACAAGCGGGTCGTCCAACATTTCAGAAGTGGGATTTGGTGCAAGTATTGCGTAAGTACACGCCTAAGTATCTTGTTATTTATAAATGCGTTAGATATATTGTGAATAAAACAACCAACTAGAGTAATTGCTGGTGATTTCTATTTCGTAATACTATGATTTCTGCCTATGAGTTGGTGAATGAATAAAATAATTTTATATTTAAATTTATTAATTTAATTAGACCTATAAAATGTCGTATTTTACATAATTAAGTATTGCTTGGATATTTGAAAGTACTTGATTTACAAGAGTTTAAAAATATGTAATTAGTGAATAATCACTTAGCTTTATCTACCTACCCACATTAAACTCATTATTATTAAAGATATTTTCAATGTAAAATATAAATGTTCTTGCAACCGTTTATAACAATAATCTTGAATTTTACCGATTTATACAACTACAATGCGCTTGATATATGCATACATTTATGACGAGCTAAATAAATAATTGAAGTGAAATGAAATGAAATTCGTTTATTGATTGGCAAATAAATAGCTCTTATGACAAGTAAATACATGGTACTTATTCTATATTCCCAAATTAATAGATATAATATTATATAAATTAAATTTATTTACTTTTAGTGTTTGGTAGTCGCCTTATTTATCATTTTTATTGTCTTTATATGCAAATACTAATCAATATATTTTTGCTGTGTGCAAGCTCATACGCGATGGAGCAAAGTGCTGACGTGGCCAATGAAGCTGACGGCAAAAGACGCAAGTTACAAACTCCGCAGCCGTCCACGTCGCAACGGCGGGTGAGCAACATGCACTGTACCGGTAGTCGCAGTCATAGCCGCACCCGCAGTCGTAGCCGCACCCGCAGTCAATGCCTCGAAGAAAGGAAGAGAGACCTGGAACGAGAGCGACAAAGACTGCGACGCCTGGAGCAGGAACTGCAAAAAGAACGTGACGACAGCCGACATCGAAGACGAAGTACCTTCAGCCAGCGCGACACCGAGCCATCGCGCCACAGGCCTTCGCGTAGCCAGCGCAAGACATCGTCGCGCTCTATCGCGGATGGCCACCGGAGCCGTTCACCGATTCTTCGTGAGAGCCTTCGCCAGGGACCAATAAGATCTGCGGTCCCCAACCAGAATGGAGCCGACGAGGTGCCGGCAGAGCATGGGAACGCAGTTGCCAGTCATCATTCTCGGAGGTCAGACAGTCCTACTTTTTCTACTACCGAAGTTTTGAAACTAATAAATTCTCTTAGAAATGAGCCTTTATCGTCACCATTAATAAATCAAGGCGCACAGTCACATAAGCATTTCGATTTTAAAAATATATTGCCAGAATTTGATCCTTCCACTAAAAACCAACGGATGGATGTATGGATAAGAAAGGTTAATGAGTGCGCCTCGGTTTATTGTTGGGACGATAAAACAACTGTTCACTTTGCGATGCAGAAATTACAGGGATTGTCGAAAACTTGGTACGAAAGTTTAAGTTCAATATTATTCACGTGGAGTGAATGGCAGGAGAAGTTGTTAAATGCCTTTCCTTGCGAACAAAATTATGGTCAGTCTCTTGAAGATATGCTAAAACGCAAAAGTAGGTGGGGTGAGCCGATAGAAATATATTATTATGAAAAGCTCGCGCTATTGAATCAATGTGAGATATTTGGGAAAAGAGCAGTAGATTGTATAATTCATGGGATTGTTGACAAAACAACAAAGTCTAGTGCTTTAGCTTTACGTTGTTCCGCGCCAGAACAGTTGCTGCAGTTTTTGCTTAGTAATAAAGATCCTTATACGTCTCAACATAATCCAAGTAGGCGTAAAAGTTTTACCAATCATATAGATAACGGTCAACAAACTAAATCGCATCCGAAATCGGGGCCCAGCTCTATTTATTGCTTTAATTGTAAAGATAGGGGTCACCCATATTTACAATGCCCTAAGCCTCTTTTGAAGTGTGATCAATGCCATAAGATAGGCCATAGGTCTGAAACCTGTAGGCTGAAGCAAGAGAAGGGACCCGTAAACATTGAAGTATTGAAAAATACGATGTGTATAAGTAGTGCCAAGCCTAATGCGAAGTTTATCAAAACTGTTATGGCTAACGGCAATAGTTTCGAAGCGTTTATTGATTTAGGAAGTGAAGTGACATTAATAAAAGAATCCTCGTTCTCAAAATTAGGCATTCCACATAATGGAATCAAAAGCACCATGCAAGGGTTCGGAAATAGTTTAGTTCAATCCTTAGGATCTGCCCTCTTAGATTTGTCTGTAGATGATGTTACAGCCACTGTCTCATGTAGAGTAGTGGGTGATCACCTTCTTGACAAACCCTTACTTATAGGGCAATCTTTTTCCGAGCAGCCTCATGTTGTAATTCACAAAGACTCAAGTAAACTACAGTTTCTTAACATAGGCTCAGAAGTACCCGACCTCATAGGGGAAGATGTGAACGAGGCGTTAAGTAAGGTCAAAATTTTAAGTGAACAGATCCTATATGGGGCTGCTAGTGTTAAGGCTGTCACGGAGTCTGTTTTTACCGAAGACTTACTTTTAAGAACAAAGATGGTGGGGTCGCCAATGAATAGGTACATTGTTAACGGTGGGTTACATGAAGTTAGGGGCGGAACCTTAGTAATAACCCTCACACCATGTTCAATTCCATGCGAACTCTATAGCGGAGTTGTAATATCAAGAGGAGAAAGAGTACAGATTGTTAGCAAAATTTGTGAAAAGTTTTTTGTGACGCCGATATCTGGAGACAATGTTAGACAAATAGATGAGAATCAGGTATTTCTGGGTAACACAGTTTCTGAAAGCGATAAATGTGATTTAATTTCTTTACTCCGTCGTTATGCACATTGTTTTGCCCACAAACTAGAAGATTTACAAGGTACTAATGTTACTGAAATGAAAATTGAATTGAATAGTGATCGTTCAGTAGTGTATAGACCGTATAGGCTATCTCACCATGAAAGGGGTAAAGTTAGAGAACTAGTGACGGACATGCTTCAGGCTGGCGTAATTAGAGAATCTGTGTCTAATTATGCTAGCCCTATTATTTTGGTACGTAAAAAGGATGATAAGATTCGAATGTGTGTGGATTATAGATTATTAAATTCCATTACAGTAAAAGAGAGATATCCAATGCCGATTATAGAAGATGAGATTGCTCGATTATCGGGGCAGGGCTGGTTCATAACTCTGGATTTAATGTCCGGGTATTACCAAGTGCCCATTGCAGAAAAATCTAAGCATTTAACTGCATTCGTCACGCCCGACGGCCAATACGAATTCAATCGTATGCCGTTCGGGTTAGCGAATGCACCAGCAGTATTTCAGAGATTAATGAACCAGGTATTAGGTGCTGCACGTTTTCAAAATGCTATGGTATACATAGACGACTTGCTCATTTTTGGTACAACTCCTAAAGAGTGCTTGTATACTTTAGAAACAATTTTACAACTAATAGATCGCGCTAATTTGAAATTGAATCTTGCCAAGTGTCGTTTTTTACAAACCGAAATAGACTACCTAGGTTACGAAATATCGTCTGCAGGAATGCGACCAGGTCAGTCAAAAATTCATAGCGTTACTAATTTTCCCCGTCCTGAAAATATTCATGGAGTCAGGCAGTTCTTGGGTTTAGTGAGTTATTTTAGAAAGTTTGTTCAGGGTTTTGCACAAATTGCTTTTCCTTTGACAAAATTATTGAAGAAAGATGTAACCTGGCAATGGATGGAAGATCAGGAACGTGCATTTAATACTTTAAAAAATAAATTAGTCGACAGGCCTGTGTTAGCGATTTTCGATCCCGTTGCAGACACAGAATTACATACTGATGCCAGTCGTGTTGGTATTGGGGGTATCCTTTTACAACGGCCAAAAGGGCAAGGCCCTTTTAAGCCCGTGGCATTTTATAGTCGCCAAACATCTCCAGAGGAGAAAAATTTCCATGCTTACGAACTTGAAACTTTAGCGGTTGTTTGTTCTTTACAAAAATTTAGAGTCTACTTGCTGGGGTTAAAGTTTAAAGTTGTTAGTGATTGTAGTGCTCTTAGATCTACATTTCTAAAACGAGACCTCATACCCCGTATCGCGCGATGGTGGATAACGCTACAGGAATTTGATTGCTGTATAGAATATCGGGCAGGCAGGAAAATGTCTCACGTAGATGCTTTATCTAGAAATCCGATCTTCGATACAGACTCTAAGGACGACGAACATTCGTCGGTAATGACTATTAGCTCTAACGACTGGTTACTTACTTTACAAATGGGAGATTCAGAACTAACACGAATAAGAAATATACTTAGTAATAATTTGGACTCTAAAGAACTCGCGTATATAAAAGAGAATTATATCCTACGTGATAACAAACTTTTTAGGTGCCTAGAAGGAAACAAGGAAAACGTTCGGTGGGTAGTTCCAAAGGGTGCTAGATGGCAGGTGTGTAGGCTTAATCATGACGAAATAGGCCACTTAGGCAGGGAGAAGACTTTGGAGAAAATAAAAAAGAATTACTGGTTCCCTAAGATGACACGTTTTATAAAAAAATATGTTGAAGCATGTCTGGAGTGTGCATATGCAAAAAATAAATCTAATAACAGTGAAGGGCTGTTACATCCCATAACAAAAATCGAAACGCCCTTTCACACTCTCCACATAGATCATATAGGACCCTTTGTAAAATCAAAAAGAGGTCATACACATGTATTAGTCGTAGTTGATGCTTTCACAAAATTTTGCTTCATCAAGTCTGTTCGAAATACAAACACGCAAAACGTTCTAAGAGTTTTAGATGACATTTTTTATACTTTTAGAACCCCCGATAGACTAATAAGTGACCGTGGAAGCTGTTTCACTTCCCATCTATTTAGAAGATACTGCATAAATAGAGGTATTAAGCACGTGTTGAATGCCGTAGCAAGCCCACGATCAAATGGGCAAGTAGAGCGGTATAACCGCACTATTCTGGACGCATTAACTGCGCAAAACATTAATAATGATGAGAGGGATTGGGATTGTAAATTAGGTAAGATTCAATGGGGCCTAAATAATAGTATCCAAAAAACAATAGGCAAGGTGCCAGCAGAAGTAATGTTTGCGATGTCAATGAATGGGGAAATCAAATCATCGCTTAACGAAATCATACAATATAATTTTAAAGACTCCGATATTGCGGCAGTTCGTATGGAGGTAAAAGAAAAGACAGACAAGCAACAGCAGTATCAAAAACAATATTATGATAAGAATAGAAAACCAGCTCGAATATATAATGAAGGGGATCTTGTGAAAATTACCAAAATTAACTTTCAAAACAAGGGTAACAGTTCGAAACTCTTACCAGCTTATGAAGGGCCATATCGTGTTGGTAAGGTCTTAGGAAATGATCGATACAGAGTAGTTCCAATACCGGGTTTTGAAGGGTCAAAAAATAAACGTGGTACGACTGTGGCTGCAGACCGAATGCAACCATGGATTCATTTGAAAGCATTGGAACTTGATGAGTGTAGCACTGGTGACATGAGTGAGGAAAGTAATGAGCTGTAAAAGTGAACATTGTGCTTATTTGCAGATTTGTATCAAGGTGGCAATCATTTTTAATTAGAAGCTAATTCAGATGTGTGTATTTGATAAGATATAGTTTTCTTTAGCCCAAGAATTGATTGGTTTGGGCTTAAGCCTTGAATACTGATAAATTGAACTTTACCATATTCATTTTTCGAATCATTCTTCGGCTTGATTGCTGGTCTATCCCAAGAATGGATCGGTTTGGAGATAGAAAGCGATGAGAGCGGAAAGCCCTGAGAATTGATTGGTTCAGGACTCATAACGAATATTTCGAAAAGTGATTGGTCCGAAACTTTATTAAACTGGATCCGCAAGAGTGGAGGCTATTTAATAAAGTAGACTTAATGATATTATAGATTGTAAGAATATGTAATTTTTGATTGTAACAAAACGTAGGTAATTTTGATTGTAAGTAAATGTAATTTTGTAATGAATGTCTCTTTTGGCGAGTGTAAGGTTTCACCAGAAGCGTGTATGAGGACATACACGTCGTCAGGATGGACGAGTGTAAGGTTCAATAAATTTTACATTAGAAAGAAGCATTTAAAAATTGTGTTTCCGGTAATTTTAAGTAAAATAAATATAAAAAGGAAGTTGATTTGACTATTGAACGATCGATGGCGCTCGAGAATGAGTGATGAAAAAAGGAGGGAGTAATAATTGCTGGCCAAGAGAGACATTCGAGTTGGAGACGCCGAGGAAGTCAGTTGTACTCATAAAAAGAAATAAATACTGTCTTATAATCAGTGTGTTTATATCTACAAGCCGGTCGTCCAACACAAGGATGACAAAGATGATAAAAATTTATCCGAACACTCTTAAATTATTCGGCAAACGTACATAGACATTTATCCCACCAAAAAGCAGTGTAAATGCACTGCAGAGTTACTCTTACTGGGCATATTGAGACTTAACATCTTAAATCTCAGGGCGCAGTGGAATGCCAAGCATTGCTTTGTAATAGGAAGTGTTTTTTTGGTTTTGCTACTGCTCATGCGCGGTCGTATCGCTTACCATCAGGTGAACGGCATGCTTGTCTCGCTATTCATTGCAATAAAAAAACAATATTATTTGTGTAGGATCTAGAAGAGCCTGTTCATTTCGCTCAAAATTCTTAAAATTAAATTAAATGTATGCTACAACTTGTATACTTCATAAAATAATAATTATTAAATTAATGAATCTCAAAATAAGCTAGGAAACATTGAAGTAGATGCAACTGATCAGTAGTCAAAGAAAACGATGAGAAATCAAAATTCAATACATATTGTTACGTTTCTTGTAAACATGTTTTTCGATTCAAACAGGCCATATATATTAACGCCATGAAAAATATTATTGCCAACTAAGTAAAAGTTTGTTGCGAAACAATAGTGATGTCAAAAAACAAGTTCATTACGCGAGATGTTTGACGTCATCACACCACTCCGATAAATTGATTTGGGCCAAGAGTGTTGCTGCGCTATTATCGCCAGTACATATCGCTTATTTTGCTTAAAATAATACATTTTATTATTACTCTTGTTAGAGTATGTGCTCAGAGATTGTTGATTTGTCTTCAGTAGGTAAAGTTAATTTAATAACAAATAAATTGTTTTTTATAGCTATATTTAGCCTTGTAGGTGTTTCCAAATCTTATTAATTCAAGCCGTTTATTTTAGTATTAGCATTTTAATTTTATACATCTATGTTTTAAAATATTTGCCGCAAATCGGATCCATCAAACATTTATGTCTTTTCGGCACTGTATGAAGTATTTTAGGTATGTGATATGTCTATCAGCCCATAAACGCCCTACTGCATGTATGATGTACGGGCCTCCTCTATAATGAAGAATAAAATTGAGTCGGGTTAGGCGATAGTACAATAATACCAAATTTATTTACATTTATTGGCATTAAACTTCATCAGCAATTGTATTTTATTTACTATTTTCTAGTTGAAATAATGTTCATTTTAATGAGAGCAGCGCAAAGTCAGCAATACTTTGTCACAATCGGCTTGTTTTCGAGACTATACGAAAATGTGTTTATGGTATACATAATTAAAAGGCCAGTGCGCAAAAGATTTACTAATGGCGTATATCAGCATCAATATTAAAAAAGAGGACAATAGTTTTTCCTCAACGTTTTTGGCATCTATGTGCTATTCCTTTGACTTTTTTTTTGTTGGCGTATAACAACATCAAAGTTTTAGATCTTACGTGCTACGTATTGACACCTATACTATACAAAGACCTTGAATTTCGTCACAACTCCGTATACGTCCTTCTTGAACACACAAGTGCGAATATATAACGGAGGACAAACACTATTCTAAGGCTTAGGAACACGCGTGATATATTCACTCTAAAAGTATGTGTTAATACGAAACTTAAAGGAATATACGTTTTATAAGCGCTACAAATGATTTAGCAACTCAATTTGTTAAATAGATCGCTATGAACTCTTACAAAATTTGGTTATATAAATGTATAAACATATATGAGCCGCGTTGCTCTTTGTAATGGAGAATAGTTTAGTAGGTTTTGACTGCCCCGTTAAGGTTACAAAGGAGGTCTCAGGTTCGAACGCCAGGTCGAGCAGAGTGATAATGGATTTTTCTATTTCATGTGCCCAACCATCTGTACAAGAAGAGACATCATCGAGGCTACAGACGCCGCCGGGAGCAGCCTACTGGGCCGAGAGAGTGAAGCTATAGTCGAGCGTGCCGTTCACCTGATGATAAGTGACACAACCGCTTCTGGACAGTAGCAAAACCAAGCAACACCTTGAATTACAAAGCAATGCTTGGCATTCTCCTGCGCTCGCCAGCCTAAGACCACCATAAGATGTGAAATCTCATTATGTCCAGTAGTTACTCTGGCTACAATGTCATTCACACCAAATCACAACACACAAACACAAATGCACTGGCATTTATACTGCTGTTTGGCAGGAGAAATAGACTTGCGGTGGTACCTACCCAGACGGTCTGTCACATAATGAGAGACCTTCTACCAGTAAGTATTATAAAAGAGACATTGACTCGAACGAAGTTTTCAAGTAGGAGACATTAAGTGCCTAACAAAATAGTGGGGTCAATCCTGTCAGTCTGTGCACTCAGTTAAAAGTAATTAATAACAATTAAATGGAATGCACGCCCAACTAGGCTTCCTAGATGCGGTTAAAATGAACGAGATTTGGTATTAAGTGTCATATTAATATCGCTTGGAATTTAGAATTTGATCATTGAGCTGCAAAATATTTAGAAAAAGAGCATACTTTATAATGAGGTTTGCGCTTTTTAATGTGGAGTTTAGATGTCTCTGGATCTCTGAATTTTAGGTTACGCTCAGTCAATATATTAATAGAAAACACTCATTCATTAAAACTTGACCCCTATATAATGAGCAAATATTAAGGAATTTCCCCGAAAACAATAATTATTCATAAACAACAAAGTATAGATAAGGCATACTGAACACCTAAATAATAATTATTAGTATTATTTCATTCTTATATTATACAGAATTAGAATCTCTATTGTAATTCGAGTGTTAAATTTAATTATGTAGTTGAATCGCAATTTCAATATTACCAACCGTAGTTGCTGCCAAATCGTTTGATGCATCTAGCGCGTAAACACAATTCACAAATAAATCACAAAATCAAAATTCAAACAGGGAAATCTTCACTGTTTATTTTCAGCTATCGTGTTATTTTACAAAACAAAAATAGATCTTGCAATTCAAACATCTCACAATGGACCACAACAGCCTCTTATCGCAGTGGGGCATTAAGATCGCGAAAACAAAATGGGGACCCATGACGAAACTATCTAGAAAAATGTACACAAGATTGGTGCGGATGATAGTGCAAATGTAAACACAGCAATAACACACCGTTATGTCGTCATACCAAGCCGTAGGGGGTCAGTTATCAGTCGACAGGGGTAGAGGGTCGTGACACCACTTCTGAGTACATTTCCACAAAGGGTCGTGCATAAACAACTGGCCGATAACTTTATTGGAAATTAAACAGATATAAATAATAGTTATTGTAGGATATTGACAGCGACACTATATATAAACCGGTAGGTATTCGTGTTGGACAAGACTCATATCAATTTAATGTCTGTTTTTAGTTACAGTAGAACTCCAATTATCCGAACTCCGACTATCCGAATCGCCGATTATCCGAATCACAAAAAATTGTCCAAAAAAGTCTAAGTGCGCTATTATTCTTCCCCCCGCGAAGCCAGTGTTTGCGCGTCAAGTCTTGACTTGACTTGTCTTAACTTGCCGTTGTGCCTACACTGACTTCCCCCCGCGAAGTTGAAGTGGATGGAGCGTCAGCCCGAGTGTGACCACTTGCAACTGCTCACCGTCAAGCGAATGCGTGACCTGGCTGCCCGAAAACGGTTGAAGACCGCAAAACAGCTTACATTAACGGAGATGTTTAAAAAATAATGATTTTTATTTCTAAACTTGTACATAAGTACATTTTATTTATATTTAAAACATGTGAAAATTTCATGTTTCTTTCATTTAATTCAATAAAAAAATAGTGCAATATCAAAACGTAGCTTTTATTCTCTCCAATGGCAATTTTTTTAAAAAAAATCCGATTATCCGAATATTTGATTATCCGAATGGGTCCCGGTCCCCATTAATTCGGATAATTGGAGTTCTACTGTACTTGGTATAGCAACAGGTGGATGATTACAAGCGGTTTATTTTTAATTAAGATTCGTTTTGCCGATTTTGACATGCTTCTTAATTTTCACAATCTTTCCAGTCTAATAGAACACATTAAGCAATATTAAGTTTGGTTAAAAGATCAATACAACTGCAAGCAATCTATACGATTGATTCACAACAAAAAAGAAGCGTGATAAAAAGTAATCGCTACCGCTGACGAACATAGCCCCGTATTGATGTTCGAGGTCGAAAATGGAAAGAAAGCATAAAGAAAAATGCTAATAAAATATAGTATTATTATCGAGTCTTTAATGGACAGCAGATTAGCCGACAAGCTGGAATCAATAAGGATGCACCTTGCTTATGAAGTTGTATATTAGAAATTTAATGATAGCCCTGTCTAGATCCAGATCGAATGATCGTTCCTTTTCAACGATTAGATATCGGATATACCTCTTCTGAATTGGGTGAGCTTTAAATAACCACGTAATTAATTCTAAACATCGATATGACTTGCAGTCAGTTGACACGAAAGGCATGAACGTTGCCAAACGTGATCTGTATCAAATTATAAGGTTTGCATTACAAATATTGCAACAACAATTTACATAATTCATCAAATAAGTGTGGCGAAACTTCTATACAATTTACTCAGCGTATAAATTAGAAATTATTATTGTTAAATTGCGCGGTATCAGCTGCGATTTGTGTTTCTAACTTGCTCGACGTAACGATAACAAAAATAATATATACCAACTTAAGAGCGTTTATACCCTGCACGCGCTTTTTGGCTTAAAAACAGGACTTTTCAAATGAGTTAATAGCCACCAATAAACAATTTAAAGGAAAAATAATTATTACTAATTTTAGAAAAGGTTGTCATCTAGGGATTTTGGTGGAAAACATTATAGATTGATGGATAATTTGTGAGTACTATACGGATTACTGAACACAAGTTTCGTTATTTAGGCTTTAAATGGCAATTTAGAAGCTTAAGATATCCTTAACCACTAAATATAAGATGAAAATAAAAATATTATCAGACTAATAAGACCCTTATGGAGGGATTTTGCTGAGAAAAATAATCTTTTTGTATTTAGTTCCTGAAAAATAAAAATTTAAACAATGCGAAATTATTCAGAAACTCTCGTCAAGAACATATTTTTTTTCACCAACTTATCGTACATAATTTTTTATAACAATTGCATATTATAATAGAAGAATATCTTATCAATAAATTACCATTTTTATATTTCAACAAAATTAGTTTTCATGTTTTCTACAAATATTTTAAGAACCACTATAAAACACGCTGTCCGACGTGGATCAAATCAGACCGCCGCAAGGCCTTCTAGAGGGAGGACGTATCGGTCGTCGTTCCGGCCTGGCTGCAGTCGATTATGCCGCGCGTAGTAAAAATAGCCACGCGCGGAATGCGATTACCACATCTTAGTACTTTGGTAGTAAAATATTTAATTATTTTTATTACCTACAATGATTTTGTAGTTAGTATAAATTATGTTTCAGGTAATATAATGGGACGTAATTCCGAGGCTAAATTATGTTATGCATTGTAATATAAAATTAAATATATTTCGTAATTATAAGGGGTTGTAAGGCCCCTAACACTATTTATGTGTTCGAACACGAAATGATTAATAAAACGTCCGTAGTGTCTAATGATTGAACACTGATTTGAATGCAACTTAACAATGTAATAATAACGAAAATATGATTAGTATCCAAAATTTGTATTATTCTTTGCTTGCACAGTAACATTTGTCTACTTATAATGCAATTAAAATATTTTTATGATATTATATTACAGTTACATTTCAATTGAATATTTGAAGCGCACGGATCAAAGTTGTTTGAGCCGATTGTATAGCGAGCCGACGCGGCAGCTCTACGCACACAGCTTTGGTCGCTTATGTGTGCGTGAAATTAACGAAGAAATACCTATAGTTGACTTTGCGCGCAAGGTGTATACGCTCTTAATATAAAATTATCTCAACAAAAAAGCAATTGGCTCACCGAATAATTGATGTTCACTGTTTCTCTTAAACACCCACTACACTTAGTAGTATAGTCTAAATCTTTTGAAACTGATAGTGAGGGACAAAAAAAAGAAGTTACTGTGTCTCCGTCAATCGCACTCATCCAACCGAAGGAAACGCGGCAACTGATTTGCTAATTCACGTCGATATTCTGTTCTATGGACCGCTGTTATAGGTCGCAGTACTCCCTCGAACCGACCGGACCCTTCCATACCAATTATTTTAATATCTAAAGAAAAAATTGTAGGACAGTTTCTGTACTCAAATATCAGAATACAATCATAGTGGACTAAGCTAATGATTGTCTTAGTATGTAGTCTTGAAGTAGAGGTTCTGCGTAATAGCAACATGTGATCCCAACATAGCAATGTGATAATAAACAATATGTTTTCTATTTACCGAACAATATCTATGTATTAGAGACCTATTGACTGGCAGGCCAAATGTAACTGGGCCAATAACGTTCCACTTTAACTATTGTTGTCAACTTGCAAATGGATTAAATATTTAATGCGAACCTTAATTTTATTTACCATCTTATATTTAAAAATAAATAAGAATCCATAAAAAGATTTAAAAAATCCATTAAATAAGTCTTTAACTCGCTCACTTCTTTGACTCTGAAATTCATCTGTTCTGTGACTCTAAACTTATGCCACTATTGCCGATTTTTTAATCTTTGTTAGTCGCTTGTCGATTTAGGTTCACCTGGACCGTTTTAAAATAATACCATATTTTTTTATGTACGTCAAGTTCGGCAATCGATCACACAGCAGGTCCCTGATGGTAAATTATAATTAACGCCCATGTTTATCCACTAACCTTGGGCCATAGATCTATTGCTGGCCCATCAAATTGGGAACGGAGCTAGAAGGAAAAAGAATGGGGACAGGAAAGCGATCTCGCTTCACGTCAGTCTTCTGCGAGATAGCGGGGTACCACCCCGGACGAGCCTGTCCATTCATGCCGAGCCATGACAACGTGACTCTACCACTCATAAAAACTCTCCACTCTTACCTTTCCAAATCCCACAGTTGAGTAAACTCTAGCATACGTGATAAGTTCATTTAGCACATTCTAAGTAGCAGGCTCCTTCAATTAATCAATAGTTACTCTTAAGATATGTATTTTGATGTACCTAACAGGATTTGTCTATGCCTGTGATTCTTAACAGTTGGTCTACGGACCACTGGCTAATTTCCTCTATTTATTTACAATCCTTTCGTTTTCCTTTCTTTCGGTATTTTTTTTTCTTTTATTTCTTGTCCTAATAAAGGAGGATATTATTAAAGACTGTATTGGTTTAAGAGTAATATATTTTATTGTTATGTTTAGTTCTTTCTATCGTCATCATTCATCCAAATACACTTTCCTCTAAATCATGAGTAAAAATCACCATCACCAAATGACTTCTGTTCTTCTTATATTGTTACTTTTATAATTTTGACTTCTTGACTCCCACTTCTCTTCAATTTAATTAAAAAAAAACATCTCCTGTTTTTGGAGATTTTGTCCTACCAATGTCATTCTTTGATTTTATAGGAATATTTGCATGACAAACCCAGATAATTATTATTCATAACACTTATTATATTATCAATACAATTGAATCAATCAATACAGTTGTGATGCAAGACTTTCATGACAAACCACCTGAACTAAGTTGTCCAACTGCCTACTTTTAAATTCATCTATAAAAAAATAATCTGCATAATTATCTCTTGATTTACATATGGGCTCATTTACAAGTACAATTACATCGTATGCAGACAGCTATATCGATCAAAATGTTTGTAATTCGAATCCATACCAAAGTTAATCATCAATACCTAAAGACATACAATAGTGACAGCCGACAGGCTAATCCTATACGATAATTATTATATTCCCACTTTCCTTTTAACAACCCATATACTATGTACATCCAAGGCGAACGCGCGAACAGGGCTAATGGGGACGCGTACGTGTCGCCCTGTTATGGACGGAAGGGGGGCTATAGGTCTCCGAACTGCATAGGCTGACTGCGGAATAGTACCAGGCGAATCACGCTAGCAGAGATCGCAGTCATCCTAATATGCGCGAAGAGGGCCATCGAGGGGTTTTGGTCGGTATGCCGGCGTATATTAGCGTTAGGGACCCAGCTTGGCATTAACATCTCAAAGCCGGGCACATCCGGTGACCCCGACACATCCTTCCCACATCCCACCCCCGGGGCAGTGGGGAGAGGACCATAACCAGTTTTTGCCCTCGTTAAAAAAAATACTATGTACATCCCACTGCAGCGCAAGGGACAATCCAGAGTACGAACGGGAGGGGTTAAGCCGTACAGTCCACCGCACTGGCCAAGTGCGCGTTGGCTGACTTTACATATCATAGCAATTCTACCGAATCGCTATGGTGTGCACGTTTCCTTACGGTGTTTTACTTCACCGTTATAGTGCATGAGCATTGAATATCAATACACACATGACTCGGAAAAGCAGAGATGTGCCCTGGGATTTGAACCTACGACCACCGTGAGCATGATGGCAGCCGCACCTGGTCCGTTACAACAGGCCACCACGCACTTCCTTGCAACGTTGCGTTGAAGTCAAGAAGCGGTCTTAATATTCATTTACCATTGAATACGCTACATGGTACCTTTATATACTATATACCTAGGTATTCGATAACGTATCCATTAATAACCATCCCGTTTTGCAGACGTATATGCATGTGTGACCCTTACGTACTTACCAGACTCGACTCGGATATCTAAAAATAAAACATACCCGTTTCGGAAAGCTCATTTCCATCAAGCTGTCTTTAACATCGGATATGTAAGAGAACGATTAGATAACAAATACTAGTTATGGACGTTGGACCCAGTCGAACGTGAATAAAATTGGTATATTGAATGATTAATATAATCCTGGTACTGAACGGCATACCAGCAAATTACGCGAATTGAACGCAGTTTAAGCATTCAAAAACACTGTGTAGGCTTGCCACAAAAAATATTCCTAAAATACTTCAAGGGTGCTACACACAGATAAATTTTGTTAAAAATTGAATCGAAATATGCTTTATTTTACACCAAAATAACATGCGTGTATATTAAAATATTTCGGATGAAGGGACTCTGCTAAAAGGGTATAACATACAAACAAGTAAGTCGTGTAAAGAGGCGTAACCTTTCGAGGTATACATAAAATCACGCCCTTTTTGCCACATTGCACAATGAATGTTCAGTTCCACGACGTGATAGGGGACGAGTCTATCGCCATATCGGGCCTTTGTGACTCCGGGCCGATAATAAATATAAAATCCAATATCAGTTTGCGCGACCCGAGATTCAAACCCGAGACCGCAGTTTTATGATCGTGCCGTAGTACAACTACGCCACCGAAGCAGTTCTATCGAGATATATTAAAAACATCTGTTGCCGATTTTTACCCGAATATATTAAAAGTGAAATGAAAAGCCAAGGACAACAATTAATTTAGAGGCATTAATCACGTGAACTTTTTTATCATGTTTTGACCCCCCCCCCCCTCCCCTTTAATGATATAATATATGATTAGTACAGATAAATAAATCTTAATTTTTTTCCGAATATCATGTTTAAAGAAGGGTATAAAGTATAATCCCTTTTTATTCTCAAATTAAGGAGCATTTTAATACAAATTATGTGTCGAAAAAAATTTTTGTGATATTTCGTAATTTTTGTCCCCCCCCCTTCATGCCTCACGTGATTATTGGACGGACCCTTAGTTCATATTTTTTATTCTAGTCAAGAATAAAAATAATGAACACTTTAAAAACACCATGATGTTAGTTGTATTGTATCTCAAATAAGTAAGAATCACAATAAATATTTTAAGGATCAAATATTTCATTCCAGTTAATTTCTCTAAGAACTCTAGGCCTGGGTCGAAATTATCTTAACATTTATTAAATACTAGTGGCCCGGCCCAGCTCCGCCTGGGTACCAATAGATGTCTGTACAATAATATGTACGTATTATACATATAAACCTTCCTCTTGCATCACTCTATCTATTAAAAAAGACCTCATCAAAATCAGTTGCGTAGTTTTAAAGATTTAAGCATACAAAGGGACATAGGGACAGAGAAAGCAACTTTGTTATATACTACGTAGTGATTTTCCAACCACAAAAAAGTAGTTTTCATTGAGGCACAAAAAATGTTGTACTATATCAGATTCCTGCCCAATGTAGTTTATAAATAACATTAATTGACTGTTTTTATTAATAAAAATTACATAGTCAAGGGTTGGTAAACTTACATCAACACAAATACCATATAGGTAAAAAAGTTTTTTTATAACCACGGCAAATTCAAATAGATATAAATAAAGCACTTTATTTGTATAACAAAACATTTTAATGAATTTTATACATGCCCCGCCCTATTCATAGTTAGTTTTTAATAATATTTTAGCTAACAAATGCTTTACCTTCTTCACACAAACTGTATTCAGTAGTCATCAGAAAGGGACAAAAGATTTTATATCTAAAAGTTTTAACTCTATGAATAAGGCCAGGCGTCTATAAATAATTGGCAATATTTAAGATATGACATTTAAGAAAATGTGTATTATATTCCATCCTGTTTACCACATAAGGGATTCACAAAGTTCAAACAGGAGGAAATTATTTTTTTTGTAAAATACCATGTAAAAAATTTGATTTCCATAAGTATAAATCATTAAATATGTTTTACAGCTACCTAAAAAATAATTTACAAAACCTTTCTAAATTACATTACCGCTTAAAATATTTCTTTTACCAGATTTTTATTTAATTTTCTATAAATATCTAGTAAAAACATAACTACAAATTCAGCCACGTTGATAATATTATGCAATACTTATAATAATGTTGGATACTGGTCTGGTCACTAAAGATTTATCCCATTTTATGATTTCCTGAGACTGTAACTGGTAAGATCATGAATATTTTAATTTAGGTATATAAGTTGCTACCTACTCCAACTTAATTAATAGTCCACTCGGTTATGCAAAATTAAATTAAACCATGCAAGAGTACAGAATTTATTCAAAAAGAGGTTAAAATGTGACCCTGAATATAACTTCATTTATAAAAACACCTGTTAATTAAGTTTGACACTACAAAAAATAAACAAAATCATAGTTAGTTGTTTTTCATACAAAACCCCTATTTTAAACTGCGCAACATAATCTATTCGCATATTGCAACTATACAAAATATTACTGGGAGAGGAAAATATTATGAATAGAACTTTTCGAATGACACAAGCAAATAAAAAACATAACCACGTGAGCTCGTGTTAAATTGAAAGCGTGTTTTACGAATTTGTTTTGCAATTATTTTTATTTAATATAATAAAAGTAGATTACTATAAACTTGATATGGAATAAATATCTAAGGGAAATCTTAAGTACTCACCAGTTTTTGTAGGTTTAAACACTTGTCAAATTGATATTCAGAAAAAAATAAACACGTTTCAAACTATTTGTACGAAGCAAACGTCGCGTCGCGAGACGACCAACGAGCCCGAAGTCAATTATATATCAAGTAATCATTGGATTATTTTGAATTAACGACGAAGGCCAGCCACAAATATTGCGTTTTGCGTTTCAATTTTTGTAGTACGTAATAATTAATCATTTTGTATTTTTTTCTTATAAATGTGAAGAAAATTCATTTCGAAAGATATGATATTGTTTTGGAATTTTAGCCAAAACGGATATCCGTAAGCAAAACAAATTTAAATTTAAATGCGAATACCTACAGAAATAATTTCAATCCGAATTAAATGTGAGAAAAGGAAAGGAATACACTTATTTGTAATTAAATTCTCCGTTGTGGAAACAAAATAGGTATACCTACAGATAACATTTACACATTGGCAAGTATAAATATTCGTGGAATATTTCACATGGCAAGCCGGTTCAGACGTAAATCCTCGAATATTTATCAAAGTTTGGTCTTGTTTATCGCGGCAGTATATTGAAGTGTTGTTCGGCGGAGAGCATGTGAAGATATTATTCCGTATAATAACATTTATTTTCAAGTATTTTCTATTGCGAAGAAATGTCGGCTCCAAAAGAAGGTAACTTTTCTGATATTTAAGCGGCACATTTTAAATGCGTCTTAGGCAAACATTTTCACAACCACAAAAGGCTAGTTGTCACGAGTTTGTTGGATTCCAGCATGTTGCCGCTTTTTGATGAACCAAGAATGTTCGCGCGGCTAACTTTATGAATTAAAGTCATTGAATAATTAGTGTGTTTTATTGTATTATCTTTTGTTTTATGTAGGTATTCATTTAACATTAATTAGAAATACCTACTCAAGGACATTATTTGCATATTTGATAGTCGTGTGTATTACATTTCTAGTGGTACTTATTAATTTAAGAATCGTTTAAATGGTGTTGGTACAATTCGAATTGGGAAGCTATGCAATTTACCTTTTTTCTTTGCCTGCCAGCCATATGTGACCTTCATAAAAACGCCTATTCGGTAAGTACTTGTTAGGACACTACAGGCCATCATAATTTCAGGTTAATTGAACATGAATTTAAAAACCACTTGAAATTAAAAATCCGGAATAGACAATTCCATTTGACAGTTAAGTGTGCGCGCTACGGAAGGGGCTAATAATGTTGCAAGGCATATAAAAAATAAAGACCCCATATAAATGGGAATTTTATTGAAAATTACTGTATATCTATAGCCATTGAAGGAATTCTGTTATAACACAGTCTGTAGTCTGATAAATAATTTAAATGATTGAAATTATATTGTTTTATGAAATTATTGCTACAATATGTTAGAATTGTAATGTATTTACCCAGTTGAAATCAAATTTCCAGCACATTAAATTAAAATGTCTATAATATCGTAGTTATTTTCCCGGTAGCAGTAAACTAGAGATTAAAAATTAATCATTATGAACAAATCTCTGGGTAAATCCACTAAGTCGGCAACATTATGTGACGTCATCGTTAGTTCCGACTTTGCCTAATTGGACATCCGGACTTCCGGCGCTGTTTGAGAGCCGTTTCTTATTGGTCTGTGGAAAGCTGGCTGTGAAATGAGAGGTCGCGGTTCGATTCATGCTCAAAATTCGATTTTAGTTTCACAGACGATAGTTGTTATCGTATCGGATTTATCATTCCTACGGGTATCCATTATTGCCAAACGATACTTAAATATAGTTACCTTTCTATAGTTTATTGTTATTGTACCCCCTACACGATGAGCCATCGCGATGGTCCACTATGATGATTGATAGCCCATCTTGAAGCGGGCGTAGTGGCGTATAATGATTTATGGCGCCTGCGATGGTCTTGGAATGTTGTCGGTGTCGGTTTTTCCGCACATCAAGCAGAGTGGGTGATCACTATTGTTTCTCGCCACCGTGTAGTTGCGTATCCATCATTCATATGGCCATGGATGGCCAACTCGCTGGTACAGCGCTGGCCCATCGTGTTGAGGGGTATTCAAAATTAACAATCATCTTACAGTTGCGGGTTACAAACTCGGCGCTCTGATCATCGAGGGTAAAACGAAGCAGGTATACGACTTGCCAGACGTGCCCAACCAATGCCTGCTCATCAACAAGGACAGGATCACAGCGGGAGATGGCGTCAAGGCCCACGACATGGAGGGCAAGGCGGCAATCTCCAACCAGACTAATGCCAAAGTCTTCAACATTCTCAACAGCGCTGGTAAGAGAATTTATTGATTTAAACTGTGCGTATTTGATACGCTTCTAACTTCTATAGAAAGAATAAGAGACTTTAAATTTACTAAAGGATAGGCTACTCATTCGTCAACCCTTATTACTAATTTTATAGTTTTATTTCATATAATATGAAATAAAACTATTTTTCCGGACTTTAACGCGGATTTGGTAAAATTTTACATTTTTCGACTACCCCACGCGACATGTCGATTACTTTACATCTTTCGTGGTCACGGGCAGGAGTAAAAATTAAACCAAATCAAAAATAAGTTTTATTTAAATGTATAAAATTCGCGTAAATCTAAGAAACTATCATTACATCATATGCCATATCCGAACACTATTTACGGAAGTAGGTTTATATCCTGTCCTATCACGGCTTCAAGATTTAAATTCGAGATAGGATAACAATGTATCACTTACTCGCCCGAATATCGTCGGTAATCACAAACCAAATCCAATTTTCGAACAACGTATCTATTTTACGGCCACGCGGGTAGCCTATCTTGTTACACTTCGTGGTTGGTGACGAAAGTTGCAACATATCTTATTCTAAATTTATTTCACGTTATACCTTATAACATATTATTGTATTTTAAATAATATGTGAAAAAACTTATACATTTAATAATTATCATAAATATTTGTAAAATATTGTTAAGTTATTTATTTTTTATGCATTTTTTACTGTTGGAGCTTGTATCGCCCTATTTTAACCCTAATTGGCATTGTAATTTATAAACCATATAATCAATAATAATAAAGACTATAACTTTATTAATGTAATCAAACTTTATATCCCCTCATCTGTTGACCCCCACGACGAAGGTCAGTAGTATAGTAGGTCTCTCATACGAGTGAGGACACCAGCATGGGCGTAGCCATGGTGGGGCAGAGTGGGGCGCTTGCCCCAACGTGACTCTGATCTATAAGGTACTTAACCAAACCTAGAAAAATATCTAGGTAAAGTACTGTCTATAGATATAAATATCTACATCAGTCTTTCCCAAAGTGGGCGATAACGCCCCCTTGTGGGCGCTGCAGGTCTCAAGGGGGGCGCTAAGAGACCCAGAAAGAAAATGGGGGCGTTGTATAGAGGCCTCGGGGGTGATTGGTGAAAAAATGGGGGCGTTGTGTAGAGACCTCGGGGGTGATTGGTGGAAAAATGGGGGCGCTAAAAAAATATTTATTCTCAAAGTGGGCAGTAGACATGTGGACCAAGGAGTCGTGAAATGCTCGCCGCAAAACGGCCAGCGGAATTTGTATATAAGAATGACATACGTCAGTTTTTGAACATTCTTGTAAGATATTTTTCCATGATTATTGTAAATTCACATTGCTATTGATTTGTAAATATTATATATTGTATATACATGTGGACTTTCATTCCGCCACATATTGGTGACCCCGAGCGTGTGCACGAAGTGCATGAAGAGCACAGATCTTAAGATGGAAGCTCAGGGAAAGGACGTAGTGCTGGGAGAAACCTTCCGCGTTGGAGTGAGGACTCCACCTTTCAACCCGAACGACCCTGAATTGTGGTTTGCTCTATTGGAAGGCCAATTCATGCTCTCGAACATCAGCGCCGACACCACAAAATTTTATTACGTCCTGGCGCAGCTGGAACCACAACATGCAGCAGAAGTACGTGACCTGGTCATTTCTCCACCTGCTTCTGGCAAGTATGAGACCTTGAAGACAGAACTGATACGACGATTATCAGCTTCAAAGGAGCGCAAAATAAAACAGCTGCTCATGCACGAGGAGATGGGTGACAGGAAGCCGACGCAATTCCTCCGGCATCTGCAACACCTGGCTGGAGAAAACGTCCCTCCAGATTTTATACGGACCATCTGGGTCAGCCGGTTACCCAACCACCTTCAAACTTGCACCACTGCACAACAAGCGAAGATGACACTGGAAGACCTGGCCGAACTGGCAGACCGCGTTTACGATGTCGTCCAAGTCATGCCAGTAGCTAGTCAAGTTGCTAGCATGTACACACCGGTCGTAAGTACTGACGCCATCGAGTCGCTCACACGAACAGTAGCCGAACTCAGCAATAAAGTGGAAGTCATGAGCGTGGACCTCCAGAGACGCAACCGTTTCCGCTCCACATCAAGAGGACCACGGTACCGTTCCCGATCACGTTCACATCTAAATGAACATCCATATTGCTGGTACCATCGTAGGTTTGGTGTTAGCTCTAATAAATGCGCTAAACCTTGCAGTTTTGTTTCGGAAAACACCGAAGGCAGTCGTTAGTAGCGGCCAGCGACTGTCCGCAATCTTCGGGCCGCCTCTTCGCAACAGATCGCAAGACGAAGATGCAGTTCCTGGTCGATACAGGATCAGATTTATGTGTCTTCCCGCGCTCCGCAGTCAAGAAGAAATGCTGTAAGACCGGTTACAAACTTTTTGCAGCCAATGGAACGGAGATAGCAACGTATGGATTTGCACATTTGTCACTAGATTTAGGTCTCCGCCGAGATTTATCTTGGAGATTCGTAATTGCCGATGTAACCAAAGCCATAATAGGAGTAGATTTTCTTTCTTACTTCGGTATATTAGTTGACTGCAAGCATCAACGTCTTATAGATAGCATGACGTCACTTACTACTAACGCATCTTCCGTTAATCCAACCCTGAGCGTTTTATCTATCAAAACGTTTTGCCAAGCTAACTGCAAGTATCAGAAAATTTTGTTACATTATCCTGACATAACAAAACCAGCCGGATTATCGAAAAAATGTCTTCATAATACTGTACATTACATCAAAACTACTCCGGGACCTCCAGTTTCCTGTCGTCCACGTCGTTTACCTCCTGACAGATTACAGATCGCAAAGCGAGAATTCGACGAGATGGTCAAAAATGGTACAGCGCGTCCATCTGACAGCCCGTGGTCATCACCGCTTCATTTGGCCCCGAAGAAGGACAACGGATGGCGCCCTTGTGGAGACTACCGCGCACTGAACGCCAGGACAATACCGGACAAGTATCCCATTAGACACATCCATGATTTCAATTATAATCTTTCTGAATGCACTATATTTTCTAAAATAGACCTTGTGAAAGCTTACCTTCAAATACCTATTTTCTCAGAGGACATTCCAAAGACCGCCATTTCAACACCATTTGGTCTGTACGAGTTCCCTATGATGACATTCGGTTTGCGTAACGCCGGGCAGACTTTTCAGAGGTTCATAGATGAAGTCATTAGAGGCCTAGATTTTTGTTATGGTTACCTCGATGACATTTTAATCTACTCAAAGTCAGCAGAAGACCATGAACGTCACCTTCATGAACTATTTAAGAGATTACAAAAGTATGGCGTGTTGTTAAACTCTGCGAAGTGTGTTTTTGGAGTACCTGAAATTACTTTTCTTGGGTACCACGTATCAGCAGAAGGTGTGCGTCCGCTTAACGATAGAGTGCGTGCAATTATAGATTTTCCAAAACCTAAAACAGTTAAGGAGTTACGAAGATTCCTTGGCATGTATAATTTTTACCATCGTTTCATCCCACATTCGGCAGAATTACAGACACCTTTAACTGAGTTATTGAAGAATGTAACGAAAGCATCACAAGCCATAGATTTGACTCAATTGCAACAAACAGCTTTCGAGAAGTGTAAGAAGGGACTTGCTGAAGCTACTTTATTAGCTCATCCAGATCCTAAAGCTAAACTGGCCTTAGTAACTGATGCATCAAGTACTGCAATTGGAGGCGTTCTTCAACAATGGCACAAAGGCAGTTGGCAGCCTTTAGCTTTCTTTTCTAGAAAGCTAACACCCTCTCAAATTAAATACAGCCCATATGACCGCGAACTGTTAGCCATCTATAATTCAATTCAATATTTTCGGCATATGTTGGAAGCAAGAAATTTCACAATATACACAGACCATCGACCGCTTACCAACGCTTTCACTACAAATCGAGAAAAATGTTCGCCTCGACAATTCAGATACCTAGATTATATATCACAGTTTTCTACTGACGTTCGTCACATATCCGGTAAGGTCAACGTAGTGGCGGACACACTCTCTAGAATTGAAGAAGTCATAGCTGGTTGTGATTTAGAGAAATTAGCCATCGAGCAGAAGAATGACCCGGAACTAAAGAAATTGTTGCAAAACGGTAGTTCATTAAAGCTCAAAAGGATGCTGTTACCTGGTACAAGAACCCGTCTCATGTGCGACACTAGTACACATGTACCGAGACCGTTTGTCGTCAAATCAATGAGACAGCAAATTTTTAATTTAATACATTCTCTCAGCCACCCAGGTGCCAACGCAACCATCAAAATGGTTACTGAGCGTTTCGTATGGCCTGGCATCAAGAAGGATTGTCGTGACTGGAGCCGATCATGCATCCCATGTCAACGCGCTAAGGTTTCAAGACATGTATCATCACCTTTGAGTACTTTTGCTTTACCCTCAGGAAGATTCGTTCATATTCACATCGATCTTGTCGGTCCATTGCCCATATCAAACGGATTTCGTTACTGTCTCACTGCCATAGACAGATTTTCGCGTTGGCCTGAGGCAATACCAATCACAGATATTACAGCAGAATCAACAGCTAAAGCTCTAGTGTCAGGATGGATTTCTCGTTTTGGATGCCCGTTATCCATAACTACTGATAGAGGAAGACAATTTGAGTCGAACCTTTTTAAAGCTCTTACCGAGCTTACTGGTTCTCAACACAAGATGACTACAGCCTATCATCCAGTAGCAAACGGAATCATCGAACGTTTCCATAGGCAACTGAAAGCCTCCATCATGTGCCACAACGATCAACACTGGACAGAATCTCTACCACTGGTGTTACTAGGAATTCGTAGTGCATTTAAAGAAGATCTCCAGTCAGCTCCCGCAGAATTATTATATGGAGAACCGCTACGCCTACCTGGACAATTTTTTCATTCACCAGGGCAGGATTTTCCTGATATAACAAATTACGTATCAAGATTGAGATCATTCGCAGCTAAATTAAAGCCGTGCTCTACTTCTCGACACACACCCAAGCCTGTATTCATTTTTAAAGACTTGCGAACATCTGATCATGTATTTTTGCGGCAAGACGCTTTACGTTCAGCACTGCAACCTGCATACGTAGGCCCTTACAAGGTGATAGAGAGAGGAGACAAGACTTTCAAAATCTTGATCAAAACTAAAGTCGTTACAGTTTCTATCGACAGACTCAAGCCTGCATATTTGCCGACCACGGATGCCGAGAACGAGCAACGGGAGACACCTCCTGGAGTAACCACTCGTTCTGGTCGAAGAGTACACTTTACGCTTCACTATCGCCCGCAGTAGCGGTCTCGGTGGGGGAGTGATGTGGACCAAGGAGTCGTGAAATGCTCGCCGCAAAACGGCCAGCGGAATTTGTATATAAGAATGACATACGTCAGTTTTTGAACATTCTTGTAAGATATTTTTCCATGATTATTGTAAATTCACATTGCTATTGATTTGTAAATATTATATATTGTATATACATGTGGACTTTCATTCCGCCACAGACAAAATAAGTTTGGGAACCACTGATCTACATAGACTTATTGATTTCTTAACAAACTGGCTTACGCCCAGAGCCCAAACGGCTGCAAATAGAGACACATTTTTTAATAGATGATTTCGAAGTGTAAGTATGTGAACAACAAAAAAGTGTTTTGCTATTGTGTGTAACCTTTCTGTACGAAAAAAATAACCGGGGTATGACCGCGGGTATAGATTGCTAGGTACATATTATTCTAGTATTCTGCCCCACTCTGACCCCATGGCTGGCTGCGTCGATACTTGAAAAATCTAAGAAATCGTTGCATATTGTCTATATTTTTGATTTTACCAGACCAGTGACGTCAACTGTGATCGAACGGGCCCCCCACATTATTACTGGCCGCCTGGCAATTGGCTTATTAATGCTCACGTAACATTTCTTAACTGGTATCTAGTTGTTTTCGTGATCCGGACTGACCTCGCCGTGACAAGACAAACAGATAATATCCATTATGAAATATCATATGTTTTTAATGTCATATTGTTTCATAAATACGTAATTATAAACATAGAAGAATTTATTTACAAATTATACTTTTTAAGTTGGATATGCCTACGACCTTGCGATTGACTTCGATTGTTGAGGGCGAAGATATTAATATATTGTCTATACATATTTTGGAACAATAACACATATCTACGCAAACAGGTCTTTTAACCTCGCACAAGCAACGCGTACGAAAACAATTCTATTTTCAAGATAGAATTTTCAGTACAGGATATCTAAAAAAATAAAATGTTAATTTATTTACATAAGTGGAAGGAGACACGTACATTGTTGACATGGTTTTTAGACATACTATTAAATGTAGGAGTCTGTGACCTGTGCACAATTTATTTTATTGGGTCTTAATTGCAATGACATCATTAGTTCTGTTTTGAGTTTAAAATTATTCGTATATTTCTTGTTACCGTGCATTATGCATATTCGGAAGAGAAGAGTCAAGTTCGTCCCGCCATCTCCTTCTGGGCCTACCGCGTAGCAGTGGCGTGCCTAGGGTTCTGCACTAGGGCAAGTCCAATATTTTTTTAGATTTAATTTGTATTGATTTAGAAACAAAATGGTATTAAGAAAGAAGAAAGTGATTTAAGTCGGCAGACCTACCACACAATATCTAGGCAAACATAAACACATGCCTTTTTCAAAAAAGGTGTTGGAATAGGTGCTACCAGGACACTCATGTTTCGCCTTGCGTATTCCGTCCCATCATCTGATAGCGGGCGAGCCTATGCGATGATATTGATAATGAATAAAACAAATAGAAAAACGACCCGGGATTCGAATCTGACACCTCAGCTTTGCGCCACCGAGGCAGTCCTAGACCTACCAATAAATATAAATAAGATTAGGATAGAAACCGTTAACCTTAAAATCCCATAAAAAACATATTGTAAAAAAATACCAAGTCTCGCAGCTCAGTTTTTCTACCGCAAAAAGTTGTGATATTCATGTAATACCAAGTCGGTTAATTTATTTAGGCTCAGTTGCACCAAGTAACTTTGCCAATACCTTTGCCTATGAAAATGTCATCGCCATACATTTGAGATGTATTTGACCTTGCAAATGTATGGAATTGACAGTTTCAAGGGCAAAGGTATTGGCAAAGTTAGTTTGTGCAATTGAGCCTTAGTCCTTGCTTAAGGGACCTTCTCTATAAAATTATTAAGTAAGTTATTATCATATCAATATTGAAAATCCTTTACGTTTTAAATAAATAGATCGACTTGGCCATCGCATGAAAACATAATGTATCGTACAATTTATACATAATGCTGCTGGCCAAGTCGATCTATTTATTTTAAATGTTAAAGATTTGAAACATTGATAAACCACCGCAATATGTATTTCTACCGCCAAACATCAGTATAAATGCAATGTTGTGTTTCGGATTGAAGGACATTGTAGCCAGAATAAGTACTGGACATATTATTGAGATTTGAGACTTTATAAATTCAGTATGACTCAGGATGGCAAGCGCCAAGCATTACTTTGTAATTCAAAGTGTTTTTTTGGTTTTGCTCCTGTTCTTGAGTGGTCGTATCGCTTACGATCAGGCGAACGGAATGCTCGTCTCGCCATTCATTGGAATAAAAAAATAAAAATGGTGTACGATATCTAAATGATCGATGGTGGAAAAGCCACGGCTGAATCAAACTTATTTAAAGGGCTGGTAGTTGTCTAATTTGTCATACATTATATGGAACTACAAGTTAATAATTACGACCATAACTAATTACTAAGTATAGATGGGTTAAAATATATTATCACTTTCACTCCAGGTATCCAAACAGCATTCGTAAAAATGGTCACACCGACAGCATTCCTATCAAAAAAATGTGAGATGGTTCCTATCGAATGGGTGACTCGGCGTTTGGCGACCGGCTCCTTCCTGAAGCGCAACCCTGGAGTTCCCGAGGGATTCCGCTTCACGCCCCCCAAGCAGGAGACTTTCTTCAAAGATGACGCTAACCACGACCCACAATGGTCCGAGGAACAGATCGTTTCAGCCAAGTTTAAGTTCAACGGGCTTGTGATCGGTATGTTTTTTTTTTTAATTCCGATTTGGCGAAGTTCTCTCATACAAAGAGTTTTTAATGTTGTTTCAATTCTTCGCTCAGGTCAAGACGAAGTGGACTACATGAGACAAGTGTCAATACTGGTGTTCGAGATTCTGGAGAAGGCGTGGGCGCTTCGCGACTGTGCTCTCATTGATATGAAGATTGAATTTGGCGTTGATGCTGAAGGTATATATTATATATTTCAAAATGTGACTATGATTACTGTTACGCTTCTTTTTTTCGGGAAAATTGAATTTAAATTAATACTCCCCTACGTAAAGTAGGGATTAAGTAAAAAGTTTTTATTTTTCTTTGATCGCACTTTATATTTTAGCTAACATTAAAAATATTTGTATTTTTATAGGAAACATTTTGCTGGCTGATGTTATTGATTCCGACTCATGGAGACTGTGGCCCTCTGGTGACAAAAGATTGATGGTCGACAAACAGGTAAAATCACACTGTAAAACATTGAAATCAAATGAACGCAATGTTACATTAAATATTATGTTTATTTTATTGTTATTTTATTGGATTAATTTATACAGTGCTTAAGTTCGGCCGAACCTTTACCAAACTTTTGTTTTGAAGGTGTACAGAAACCTCACAACAGTGACAGCTGCTGATTTGGACACAGTGAAGCGCAACTTCGCGTGGGTTAAAGATCAGCTGGACCATCTGCTTCCCACCGTCCACCACAAAGTAGTCGTCTTCATGGGTTCGCCCGCCGACCAGGAACACTGCGAGAAAATCGCCAAAGGTACATAAAGTTTTCAACCTCTTCTAACATCGAGTTACGTGCCGATTGAATGAACGATGATTTTCTTCATGATCTTTCAAATTTAATGTACTGTATCAGCCCATATAGGTCCCACTGCAGGGCACGGGCCTCCTCCACAATCGAGAGTATGATTGAGAGGGGTTAGACTTAGACCATATAGTCTACCACGCCGCGTTGGTCTAGTGCGGAATGGCGGAATTTACATACCATAAAAATTCATACAAATCGCTATGGTATGCAGGTTTCCTCACAATGTTTTCCTTCGCCGTTATAGCGCATGGTGATTGCCTATCAATACACACTTGACTTTGATAAAACAAGAGGAGTGCTTTGGGATTCGAACCCGCGACTATCATGAAAATGTAAGTTGTTGGCAGGTGCCTCTGGTCCGCTTATCAATAGGCCACCTCGCACACCCTATCAAGTGTACCTGATGATAAATAAGTACTCTAAAAGCATTGAAAACTGCTGTTCACTGGTGGTAGGCCTCTCATATGTGAGAGGCCGCCTGGGTAGGTACTAGGTACCACGCAATTTCTATTTCTCCCGCCAAACAGCAGTGTAAATGCACTTTTGTGTTTCGGTTTGAAGGATATTGGAGCCAGAGTAACTACTGGACATATTGAGACTTAACATCTTATGTCTCAGGATGGCGAGCGCAGTGAAATGCCAAGCATCGCTTTGTAATTCAAGGTGTTCTTTGGTCATGCTACTGTTCATGAGCGGTCATATCGCTTACCATCAGGCGAACGGCATGCTCGTCTCGCCATTCATAGCAATACAAAAAAAACTTAAACATTGCTGTTGAATGCTGGCCTTTCATACCCAAACAATAACCATTAGGTAATTGGAGCGTGAAAGCGTAGCTAAACAGACGGTTATAATTCGTTTGAATTGCGAGAACTAATCATATCCCAATAGTCTACTTGAGGGAATTTCCTTCGCAGCATAAAAAAGTTCCTCCTTAGAGTATTTACAGTATAGAGCGAGCGCTGGCACTCCAAAAATGTACATAAAAATTGTGGTTCCGGGCCACTTATTGCCGTCCTCCTATTGGCTGACATTCGATAGGTTGTCCAACAAGCAAAAAATATAAAAAAATAAAAAAAAGTTTACGGCTATTGAATTCCGCCTAAACTTGTTTTAGACGGATAATAACTAATAACCATTTCGGGTACCATCGAATTTATTAGCAATTATTGTTGTTGTTACATGACTAATTCAGTTTTCACTGCTATAAAGCAGTGCTACCAACATTACGAAACAAAAAAAATACATTTTTGAAGACTCAAATGTATGCGCACCCTTCATATTATAACTAAGCTCCTATCCTTTCTTAGCCGGCCGAGCCCTGGGTCTGAACGTGGACCTGCGCATCACATCAGCACACAAGGCGACGGAGCAGACCCTGCGCATCATGCGGCAGTATGAGGACACGCACAACGCGCTCGTGTTCATCGCCGTGGCGGGCAGGTCCAACGGTCTTGGACCAGTGCTGTCCGGAAACACCTCATACCCAGTCATCAACTGTCCTCCACCCTCGGATAAACTTGTACAGGTACTTAACTCTACTGATTATTAGTGACATCACAAAATATTTTCTTGACCTTATTGTCTACATCTGTCTCCCGCCAAACAGCAGTGTAAATGCCCTTTTGGGTTCTGGTTTGAACGAAATTGTAGCCAAAGTTCTGAAGGATATTGTTGAATTGGACATAATGAGACATCGTATACCTCAGGATGGCGATCGCAGTGGAATGTCAAGTATTGCTTTGTAATTCATGGTGTTGTTTGATTTTGCTACTGTTATGTACATACATAGATAGATACATAATTTTCACGCCTGCATCCTGTAGAGTGTAGACCATAGAAGTAGGCAGAAACTATCGATCGCCACGTTTCTTGATCCTAGTGTTTTATTTGAATTATGAAACACCCTTTAGACAATGATTTCTTTTATTTCGTAAAAACATTGTTGGCTTCAGTATATTTCATAGAAATTATGTTCCCAGGACATCTGGTCATCTCTATCCGTGCCCTCTGGTCTGGGTTGCGCGACAGTGATCTACCCGGACAGCGCCGCTCTAATGGCCGCTCAGATCATCGGTCTGCAAGACTACATCATCTGGGCCCGCATCAGAGTCCAGCAGCTCCACATGGCAACTACTCTCAGAAAAGCCGATAATAAGTGCAAGGCTTAATTTACTTTTTATCTTTGTCGTCAAAGAAGTGCATTTGTATCCATTTTTAAGTATCTTATATTATACAAGTTATTTGTATCGAATACAAGGTTGATGCAACCGGATCTGTTATTATAAATAAAAAACAAAGAAATTATAATAATTGTTGTGTTTTATTTAATCATATATTTTTAACTATTCCATATCCAGTTTCCATTTCTCTAAAGAACATAGATCAGAATCAAAAGTTCCAAATAGAAATATTTAAATATTCTAAAGTATGTAACCTTGTTCCTTATCACTTGCATAATCTCCGCGTTATAAGTTCCTCATAGCTTTTCGCTACTGTATTATCTATTTATTGTGAGATAATCTGTGGTCTGCATTAATGCAAATGTCAATGTCAGCTGTCTTGTGGGGCCGTTTGTCTGTGCGTAGCGGATTGTTAGTTGTGAAAAAATCTTTTAGATTTATTTATACACAAAAAATGGCAGAGAAATCTGCTGATTACACATCAACCAACGGGTTTGAGAGCAAGACGCCGTTCTTGATCGGCGTGGCTGGCGGCACGGCGAGTGGAAAGGTAAACCAAACCTCGTGTTAGCTTGTTCGGATTATCGATTTTTATATTTCACACCATAATTACATAACCGAGACCAGGTTGACGGTTCCACTGGTATTTTCAAAAGGAACAAGAAACTTTTAAGCGTTTAAAATATGTATTTTAGGGTTATTCATTATAGGTTATAAATAATAACTAAAGATTGACGTAGTTCGTTGAGAACGTCAATTGAAAACAATTTAATGTTTTCAATAAGTTATGACATTTCAATTGTGATTTATTTTAGATATTCAATCACTAGAACTGGTGAATATTAAACATAACTTCATAGTTATAGTTATTATGTTTACCTGTTTAAGTTAAATCTAACTTAACTAAATACACAGGACCTAGACCTTCATTATGGCATTGAAAATGACATTGAAAGTTATCATAAAATTATTTAATGGCTTGTGAAACTTAATGAAAACCTTTAACACAATAGAATGTAAATTACTTAATACCAACAGATGCATAAGTTATATGAACACTCACCCATGCACACACTTACAATCAAGTTGTGATTCAATAGAGTTTTTTTTTGTTTGAATTTGTGTTTATTTTGAATTGACATATTGTTTGGTGTATATTTTGCAGTTATTAAAGTTACTGTTCTCTAAATAAGTAACCTCGAATGATCGTCTGCACATCTCCTGGGCCTCCCATTGAAAATCAGCATTGTAGTATTGCTTATGCAGTACTGCATCAGAAAGCTGAATGAGCGGTTCCATTGCTGGCACAATATTTATAATTTTATTATCATTTTCTTTTATTATTGTTATTAATTTTTTGGTATTCTTTGTCTTTTACTTTTTCATTCTTGAATTTTTTTGTTATTGTGCTAGCAATAAATATTTTTTTTTTCTTTCTTTCTAAAGAATAATAAATTAATACTGTAGTGATATACCTATATTAAACACTTGACCGTTATTTGAAGCTTACTAGATTGAGAGTAGCATCATCGTCTTCCGCTTCCTCTTTTGTCTCTTTCACTCCTTTACCCTTACTGTATGTTCCTATCTCTTTCTTGCTTGTCTCCCACCAGGTTCCCCCACCAACCGAGTGTATATAACATCGGTGTCGTTGGGTTTAGTTCATTGGCGTCAAAATTTTCCGCTGACTCAGGTCGTCTGCAAGACGACCGAATGGAAACTATTGTTTCCATAAGAAATATTCTCCACGAGTCGTGTCGGCGAATCAGTAAGTGATTATATTACTTATTATTACACATTTTTGAAATAATTGATATAGAATTACCCTTACTTAAATCTATTGAAATAAATCGAAAAATTTTAATTCTTTTATTTTACGGCACACACAAGCCATTTAATTATTTTATTTTTTGCCAAAGAACGTGTGCAGTCGCATACTAGACGTATTATCTAAATAAATACATATTAATTTGTGTGCCTTTTCGCTTAATATTCTTTAAAAGATTGCCCAAGTAATAATGTCGTAGGTATAGCCTATAACATGGCATTATCCATCATTTGCTGAGGTACAGATTACTTCCGTTTCTTTAAATTCTTTAGCCCCGTCGGAGCCACTTTGAATCGAAGAAGGGGGAGGGGTTCAAATAAGCACATGGATAATCTGTAATTCCAATTACGAAAGTGCTATGTATCCCACAATCACCCCTTAAGATTCGATTCAGTACCTACGGTTAAATACCTATGATCATTTCTAAATCTATGGATAATTTAATGACCAAGACTTACCTTAATTTTGCTTAAAGAAACGGAAGGTACACATTTCAATAATTGTAACAAAATTAATCTTTATTTTATAGCAACTTTTTTTTATATAGCTATATGACATAGCACTATCAGAATAGAGTATAACAAGATAAAGTAGCCTTCTTGGCTTCTTTTATGGTCATCAGATAATACAAAGGCTTACAAATGATCGAGGCTTACAGAATGGCATCCTTTCTTTCGAATCAAATCTGTGCCTATATAACTAGTTTGCAAGCCACATGCTGAACTCTGTATGGGTCACTTAAATATGACCTTGTTGATCAATGCTGTATATTGTACCTGCAATAAGGCTGGCATGAGCAATGGCTATTAAGCTTTCCTACAGCATTAAAATGTTTTGCAAATAGTAACGAAACCACACGCTGCCTCCCGCAGAGGTCATATTATTTTGGTGCGCCGCAAGTCGTTTAAATCTTTGATCACACCGATCTTGAGGCTGTCGCGAGCAATGTCTATGGAGCTATTTATAAAAACATGAACTGTTTGGCAGATAGTAACGTAAACGTAAACCCTACACTGCATCCGACAAGGGTCAGTTTATTTTGTTATCCTCGCAGGATAATTACTGATTAAAAACCACCGATCTTGAAGCTTCTGCGCACAGTGACGTTGTAGTTTTGTGAACAGCGTTGGAGGTTTTACAAATAGTAAAACCACATACTGCCTCCCGCAGGGGTTAGTAAGTTTCTAGTTACCTCCGCAGGGTAACCACCCTAATAAAATTACTGGCTATGAAGCTGTCGCATATACTCACTATGGAGTTGTTACTAGTAGCCTTTAACTGGTGGTAGGTCTCTCATATGTGAGAGGTCGCCTGGGTATACCTACCCAGGCGACCTCTGCAGTGGTACCCCACTGCAATGTCTATTTCTCCCGCCAAACAACAGTGTAAATGCACTGTTGTGTTCCGGTTTGAAGGACATTGGAGCCAGAGTAACTCCTTGACATATTGAGACTTAATATCTTATGTCTCAGGACGACGAGCGCAGTGGAATGCCAAGCTTTGCCTTGTCGTTCACGGTGTTCGGTTTTGCTCCTGTTCATAGCGATCGTATCGCTTACCATCAGGCGAATGGCATGCATGTCTCGCCATTGCAATAAATAAAAACCGCCCGCTGTTCTTATCAAGGGCTTGCAGACTTTATCGGATACCTCTGAGGGATATCCATCTAGCACCAAACCTACCTATCTAGTTTCGGTTAGGTACTATTAGACCGCACTAGGCCAGCGTGGTGGACTATATGGCCTAACCACTCTCAATCGTACTCTCGATTGTAGAGTAGGCCCGTGCCCTGTAGTGGGACGTATATGGGCTGATCTAGACTATTAGGCCAACCCGAAATAGCCCAACGTGGTGGACTATATGGCCTAACCACTCTCAATCGAGTCCTCGATTGTAGAATAGGCCCGTGCCCTGTAGTGGGACGTATATGGGCTGATATTACAATACAATACAATACTACTAGACCATGCACTCGCTCTCGATTATATTTCTGACTGGAAATTATGATTCGGTAGTTATAATTTTTTAGAGCAGGATAATTTAAGCATTATCTGTCAATGAAATACCTCTTTTTAAAAACCCTCACGTAATTTTGCAGGGTATAGGAATACAGGATTTTCTTTCGCAAAGAAAAAATGATCTATTTTTCAAATGACAGATCAAGAAGTCCGGGAGATAATCCCGGGATATTCTTAACACTACCGGTCACAAACTATTGTCATGGCATCATTTGTCGTACAAAAAGTTCACAGAACATATTTTGATCTTTTCATCTTGTGAATTTATGTCGCGTCTGCTGACCCGCACAAAACTATGCCATTGGTTGGAAAAATAATTAATATACATACGTACAGACTTTTGTGTGCTACCTTTTTAAGAGTAATTTACCGTGGGACATTACTAATTATAACTGTTCTGTAATCTGGTCTCGACAAAGCCCTAAAATATTCGAAGCTGTGACTTAGCAAACCCATTGTTTGTTTTAGAGTTGCAGCAAAATAAGCAAATTCTAATTTTACCTCACAGATCACTCCCAAGTGTTCTGTTTGGCCCATACCTACATGGTATGCACCTGGGTAGGCAAATAGAACTTCAGAAACTAAGATCAGTTTGTGGTGCACATGCAGAAGTGTAGTTATACCTGAACACTCAACATTATAAAAGTGACGGGGTCTAGTTAATTTTTAAACGCTCCGACCACCAATTGGACAACGGGTTGTAAAAACAAAATAAAAATAAAATCTTATCTACCCACAGCAACGCGCATAGAACCCAATGTGTTTAAGATTTTATTCTGCATTAAGTGAATTGTGTGCATATTGGAGCTGATGTAGGTAACATATTTTTGAACCGTGCATCGATACAAATATTGCGTGCGGTGTTACACCAATGGCCTCCTACTGTTATATTGTTGGTGCTGGTCACAGGATGGTAACAGAGGTCAGGCTTGTGTATATGCTTCGCTTTTGTTGCCACACTCACACTGCGCTCGGCGTTCGCGCAAAGCATAGCGCAAAGGTTGAAACTCGCTCTCGCAATGGTCTCGACTGGTTTCGAGTATCGTTTCAGTGAGCGCTGTCTATGTGTGCGTTGATTTGGTGCGCTTTGTGTGAAGCTTGACTTCTGTTAGTTTAGTATTCTGTGTGCTGGTGTAATAAACCGGAGTCCTCAGTCTCCTGTATACATTGCTTTGGCATCGAAGCTTACAATAATTTCAGAGAGGACAAAAATATATTTCCTTGGACGAGAATGGCACTCCCGCGATACAATACGATGTGGAACGCAATACAACAAAATTCCCCTTCAGGTTGTTATCGCCAACTTTCCATTGGTAATTGTTCGAAATCATTAGATAAATTGAATGAATTACCGAAAAAATTACCACACATTTCGAATTGCACTATATGCACATTTTTAAAATGTTGAATTTTGATAAGGGTTGTTCCCTACACAACCATAATGTAAACAGCAAGTTGTTAAACTGTATTAAGTGCACAGTTTTTATGGCATGTACGTCATATAAATTATAAATAGTATATGTAGTATATGCGTAGGACATTTACTAAAGTCCACTGTTGAATAATGGTTACGCAATACGCTAAATAAATATTATTGTGTTTATACTTGGCAGCGATATTCTGTTGTTTTTCACACACTTATAGTTGCAACTTATAGTTTACATTGCTAGTGTAGACTGTATACACAATAAGTAGGAAAATGCATAGACCAGGAGGTAATGAAGTCTATATTTGGGCATATGGAATAACAGGTACTGTTCACATACGATGGTGATTCTTCGTCTCGGTCTGCCTTTATGTGTTTGGCGTGTGAAGATTGTGTACGCATGTTACAATACAATATGTGAGTAATTATAAATCAAGTTTTCTACTAGAAACTGAACAACTCTCGCAGAGAAACTCAAAGAAACAGGTAGTAACAGCCTCGTACATATCGGAGGTATGCTAAAGGTCCTCCTTTATAATACTTGTATAAATATTGGTCCACCTTACGTGACCTGAGACTGGTGTGACCAATCACGGTTGAATTGAATTCCTTTCAAAGGGTAACCATTTATTAATTCCCTAAAGCAATTCTATTCGGTGATATAGAATATTACTAGGTGTGAAAAGGATACGCCTAGTATTTGTTTTTTGTAAGTATCCGATAAAACCTTATGGTTTGTGCATCTGCAGAACTATTATGTTCCTACTTAAATTATGGATGTAAATATGTTATTATCAATACATTGTGTATTAATCAATTCGATTTCAGAATTCATGTTCCAATCTATACTTAAAATAATTTTTAATCCATATTATGTACCTGTATGTACCTAACTAATCAATTTTTGTGCGTCTTTCACATTGGCGTCATTTCCCACCAGGAATAATAAACACGTCTCAATCTAGTAAGCTTCAAATAACGGTCAAGTGTTTAATAGAAGTGTTTTACCTGAAAATAAAACACGTATTAAATACTTACCTTATTTGAAGCTTACATTTTAATCTACCTGGTGTGGATTATCGACTTCATGAACTAAACCCAACGACACCGATGTTATATACACTCGGTTGGTGGGGGAACCTGGTGGGAGACAAGCAAGAAAGAGATAGGAACATACAGTAAGGGTAAAGGAGTGAAAGAGACAAAAGAGGAAGCGGAAGACGATGATGCTACTCTCAATCTAGTAAGCTTCAAATAAGGTAAGTATTTAATACGTGTTTTATTTTCAGGTAAAACACTTCTATTAGTTTTTAAATATCCATACCATGTCCAATAAAATAAAATAAATCTGATTTTGGTTCACATATAGGAACTATAAGGTATTTATATAATAGTCTATTTATTTATATTTATTGTTCACATATTTTATAATACAAGTGTTATAATTGAACAATATGTCAATTAGAATAAACATTTACTTACATCTTACAGCATTATTTAGTTTTAAATCTATTTCAGCTATCAAATAATTTGTGTACATTGCTCAAATGGATTTCAAAAGTTGTTCAAAAGGGACAAAGCTTTTGTAACTAAATCTATTTTAGATTTTAAAACTATGAATATGGCTGTTAAACAAGAAGATTAAGACAATCATTATTATGGTTTCTCTTAATATAAAATACACATATAAATGCAGGTATGGTTGCAGCTAACATTTTTGGGTGTTTAATTTGGGATATGTCTTAGGACAATCAAACAACACTCAAAAAAAATTGCAACAATCAGAGTTGTATAAACTTGAATTAATTTTCATTGTTATTATATTGCAATCTCACTGTTCAGCCACAAGAAGTCCACTGCTGAACATAGGCCTCCCCAAAACATCATTAATTACATGTGTCAATTTCTCACAAATGTATCTGGGAAGGTGTATGGAAACCTTGTCAATTATTTACTTAAGCCCTAGAACAAGTTTCTATAGGGTCAAACAAATTTTTAAAATATATTTGACTTCTCTCTTAATTACTGCGAAAGTGAGCAATAAAACTAACAGGAAAATGGGTAACAAAAGAGGCAGTGTGCTATGACTGCTGGGAAATTGCCATTATTATAAATCTGCTATATACTTGTGAGACATATGGTGAAATCCGATTATCCTTTATCCTGGACAATATTTTTTCAATAAATAGAATACATACAAGTTCACGCCCCATTCCCAGAAGGTGTAGGCAAATGTACTACCGGGATATAGTTCCCGTCACGTAAAAAGAACGCTGGCGGTAAAGCTGCGCAGTAGTCGATTTATGGGTCTATTTGGTGTTGCGGGATGAGGCGCGGGCGGGCGGGTCACGCGCCGCACGCTTGCCGCTGTTTTAATTACAAAATGGTCTTACATAGAAAAGTGAGTAAAAATACTTATAGAGAAGCTGATAATGATGCAGTTGATAATTTAAAACATTGTATGAAACGAACCGCAGAGTCACCCAAGACGACTTAAAGGACTTTCAATATTACTTAATTTTTTTATAATTTGATTAAACATTCTACATTCAATCAAACATGTTTTTAATTCTATTACATGACATTATATCTATTTTTCAATGTACCTTCCAGTAAACAATATAGGAAGCCAAGACTAGTTCAAAATAAAACAATAGGCCTAGTACTTTCGCGCGCGAGTGATCCTGCGCTAACACATCCCCTCCACAATTTTACAGCGTTCTTCTTACGTGACGGGAACTATACCTACATTTTGCCTTGTGTGTTTTGTGACATGACGTGATAGGAGGCGAACCCATCTTCATATCGGGCACAAATTAATTACTCTGATGAATAGAAAAATATCATAATAATAAAACTCTGCTCGACCCGGCAGTCAAACCTAATACCTCAATCCTACAATCATACAGTAGTACAATAGCGACACTGATGGTGTAATGCCTTTTTATAGAGCAATTTCTTAATTTTTACTCTCCTAAATAATAGTTTTGGTATGCAAATCTTTGTGTAGATGATTAAAATAATGTTGAAATCTACCACATTAAAAATACTCTGTCTACATATACTTCAGAGGTGACAAACTAACAAATAGAGTGGCATGTTTAAAAATATATAGATTTAATGTGTGTAAAGTGTATAAATTCCAGGAAACACTGTTAATTTATACAGACATCAGAAAACAGACTTAGTTATGACTATAATAATTATGACTATAATAAGACGCATAGCAGACCTTATTTATCTTTTTAAAATTGCAAATGGTACAATTGATTGTCCAGAACTACTGGGAAAGCTGGGCTTCGTAACGCGACATATATCGTTGCGAAAACCAAGTCTACTGCGCATACCCCCAGCACGTACAAGTTATAGGCAGAACTCCTTCACAATCCGTGCGTGTAAATCGTTTAATCAACTTGCCGATAAGCTCAACTTAGATTTATTTTTTACGAGTGTGTCTCAACTCAAATATCTTCTTTCTAATACGTTTTTTAACGTTTAATTACTATTACGATGCTTGTTTCATGTGTCTTTTTCCTACGTAAAGTGCTATATTTTAATTCTATTGTTCTTTGTATTTTACTCTGTATCTCATTAAGTTAAGACCTAGCCGACTGTTACGCTATTTAAGTACTACCATATTTGTGAAAACTTGTAAATGGCTTTGTAAGTATACCTGTATTATCTTGATTTACTATAAGTTTGCTGTAAGTTTTCCGAATAAATAAAATAAAAATAAAATAAAAATAATAATTATATTCTCATTAATAAAAATATTTTTTTTTGGCTTTTCCCTTCTGTTACCGACTCTACATTGACTCCTCACAAAGCAAATCTTTGTAAACGTCTAAATATCTACTTGAATTCGTACACAGTCAACAGTATGCCAAAGGATTGTGGAGAAGCTTGGCCAGCAGCACAAGGAGCAGACAGAGCGACGGGTTGTCTGCATCAGCCAGGACTCGTTCTACCGCACCTTGTCGCCTGCAGAGAGGTTGCGCGCCGAGCGTGGACAATTCAACTTCGACCACCCAGACGCTTTCGACGACAAGAAGCTCCTGGCTACACTGAAAGACATTTTGGCTGGCAAGAAAGTTGAGGTCCCGGAGTATGATTACACGACAAATTCTATCAGGTAAGTTTGTGGAAATTTGGAGTTTTCCGGACTTGCAAATTGTGCAGTTACATTGATAAAGCCTGTATATGTCTTTTTGCCATAAAAGATAAGTAGTCATGTGCTAATTGAAATTTGGACGATGCTCATATCGTTATTTTAATTTATTTTAACCAGATTCAAAAAGTAAGGGGCTAATTGATTATATTGTATTTTTATCATTAATCCTCAACTTTTGCAGTCCACCGGTATACATAGGTCTCTCCCAAAGTATGCTACAGAAACCGGTCTGCTGCTTAATAATGTCATATATTGTATAATTCATATTAAGCTAAGCAACAAAAAAAACATGAATGTCTTGACTCATGATTGATGAGTGATGGGACTTTTTTGTCACAAAATTAAGGAATAAAAATATTCTTTACGGTCCCCTCGTCGCCCCATTACCACGAAAGCTTTAATGTCATGTAAACGTAGCGTCGAGAAGTTAAAAAATGTAAAAATTAAACCAAGTCCGCGATATTCCGTAAATAATAGTTTTATTTCTTTGTGTAACATTCGCGTAAATCTTAGAAATTATTTACAAAAATATAGAGTTTTCGTACTAGACAAAAAAATCAGCAGATTTTACTCTATATATAGCCTACAGTTGCTTGTTTGATTATTTTTACTTAAATTATAAGTGTAAAATAATGTCATACAGTCCGCACCGCTCGCACACGATCTACCCGGCGGACGTGGTTCTCATCGAGGGCATCCTGGTGTTCTATTTCCCCGAGGTGAGGGAGCTGTTTCACATGAAGCTGTTCGTCGACACAGATTCCGACACTAGGCTCGCCAGACGTGGTACGTGTTCATCTATTTACTGCTGTAATGTTAATAAATACACCAAACATTCACATACACAGTCTTGACCCCACACTAAGATCGAGACTTGTGTCCTGGGTATTAGGAACTACGACTTTTTTGAATGACAGTTGATTAGGTATATTAATTATTGCATATACGTACGTAACTAAAGTAACGGACTTAGCCCAACGGTTTAGCAAGTTGAAATAGCAATGCGCGCGGGACACATAGCGCGGAGAACTGATGCCCGATGAGGTCAAAAAGTTCTCGAATGGAGGCCACGTAGCGGAAAGCGCAGCGTAGGATGTCTACAAGGTAGTAAGATGACTTGGTAAATGTCGCGGGACGTCGATGAATGCAGGCTGCCTCCAATAATAGGTCACTGTGGAAATCATTGGGAGAGGCCTATGTTCAGCAATGGACTTCTTTTGGCTGATAGATGGATGAATGGATAATATACTCGTGTAGATTGCCTCGGTGGCGCAGTGGCACTACAGTATGATTGCCAAGCTGAGGTCTTGGATTTGGATTTATCTATTCATTATCAGCCCGGAGTTAGTAATTTGAGCCTGATATGGCGATAGGGTCGCCCCCTATCTTATCGTGGGGCAGAAAATACAAGGCGAAAAGTGGGGCACCCACTTTTCGCCTTGTATAGTATACACCATAGTTACACCTTTTCCTTCTGGGAAGAAATGACTAATTATGTAGGAACAGCCAAATTGGACCAAGGAACTGGGTGAAATCTTCTTCTACCTGGCGTTAACCCGACCGGAGCCACGCTCCGCCTTCCTGCAAATTCTTCTCCATTGATTCTCATTTCTTCCTTAACCATATCTAGTCAGCGCTTCTTTGGTCTACCTCACGGCCAAAGCCTAGGAATATTGATGCTCAGGCATACATTGCCAACTTACTCCTGTGGTTTCCTCAGGAAATTTAAGGAACTGAATGCAATCTGCTTAAAAAATGTACACATTCTCTCAAATCATTCCAGTGCCCCGAGACATAATGGAGCGTGGCAGAGACTTGGAACAAGTGCTCAACCAGTACATGAACTTCGTCAAGCCGGCTTTTGAAGAGTTCTGCCTGCCGGTAGGTTTCATACCAAATGTTACAAACATGTTTCATTTTGCAAGTTGTGTTCACTTTAAATAGGGTGATCGTACATGTGTTATTTTTGCATTTGATATGGCTTTTAATGTATGTCCAGTATATTGTGAACCAAATAAAATAAAAAGACAATTTATCACTATAATTTTAAAACCCAAAAAAACTAATTTAGTTGTAATAAATATTTGATATTCATTATTCAATGGCATTTCACATACTATAATATGTTGCAGTGCCTGTATTGCATTCCTTAATATTTTGTAAGTTAATTGCAATGTTGTTTCTTCACAGACTAAGAAGTTTGCTGACGTCATCATACCCAGAGGAGCAGATAATTTGGGTAAGTGTAGTGAACCACTTTTATCAATTATTGTAGTAGGATGCAAATGTTTAATTAGCATTTGATTTTATTCTATTGTATAATTCAGATGTATGAATGCACAAGTTATAATGGTTTCCTAGATTTACGCGAATGTAAATTATATGAAATACGCGATAACATTCGTAAAAAATAGTCTTATTTCAATATACAAGTTTGTTTATTTGGTACCAAAAGAACTTATATTTAAATCAAGCGAAACGCACTTGCTTACTTACAGTGGCGGCGTAAGGTAGGTTGGCACCCGGGGCGGTTTTGTATTGAGCACCCCTACATAAACATAACACCCAATACTAATAAGCCTACACCGGACATATCGTGCACTTATCAAATCTGACTTTTATCGGAGGAAAGATATTGTGCTCTTCTTTCGGTGGCCCGGAGGCGGCTGGAACTGTATGTTAGTGTTACTGGCCTTCCAGCCTGGCACGTAAGGGATGTTTTGGTCGAGCCGGGTCTCTCACAAAACCTCCGCTAGCATACCGACTAAATTCCTTGGATGATGGTTACACGAATTATGGGCCGCCCCAAACATCACAAGGCAAGAAGCGCATGGCCTCGGCGTGCTACAGAAAATCATTGCTGTATCTTTTTTCATTTTTTTTTTCTGGCCTGGCATAATGGCAGCATTGCGCCTTATGGTGAGCCCAAATGCCGTCTAGGCAGAGTATCCAATTGGCATCGGACGGCAGTCCCATGACAATATATACAATTATGCCGGCCTGCTAATCTTAGCATCTGCCTCTTCACACTACGGCAGAAGGACCCAGAATTATAGGAAGGAGGGAACACGTGAGACGGCAAACAATTCCACAGCCTGACGGTACGGCACAAAAAAGAATTTGAGAACCGTTTGGTTCGCACCGGGATGGTGTGGACCGTCAAGGTATAGGTTCACAAGCCAGCACGCGTGGTTCTGATTAGGAATGGAGCGGAGGGGATCAAGTTGAACAATTCGTCAGAGCATTCATCGTGATACAGGCGGTAGAACACGCTTAGAGAGGCGGCATCCCTCCGGATTTGTAGCGACTCTAAGTTGCTCGTAACGTCTGCATCATTCACAATGCGGATGGCCCGCCGCTGCAATCCATCCAAGGCATCGAGCAGGTACGGGGCGGATCCATCCCAGAGGTGCTAGCAGTACTCCATACACATCCGGCTGGACCTGCGCTTTATATAAGGGACAAAGCTGACCGGGCGTGAAAAACCGACGCACCCTGTTCAGGACTCCAACCCTGCGTGATGTGGCAGTTATTACGCCCTCGATGTGATTCCTTGGATTGAGATCACAGCGGATATCCACACCAAGGATACTTAGGTCATTCCGCATTGAGATGGAAGCACCCTGAAGTATGGGGAGAGGAGAGAACGGGGATTTTTTGCACGTGAACGCACACACCTGGGTTTTCTTGGCATTAAACTCAACCATATTCCTGGAACCCCATATAGAAATGAGATCCAAGGTCCGGTTGAGCTCAATGACAAGATATTCGCGTCCCTTCACAGTTTCGACTCGGCAACCCGGAGGCCCGCAGTGGTATCGCCCATGAACCGTGCTGTCATCTGCATAGCAATGAATGTTGCCCTGCGACAACATGCCATTGATATGCAGAATAAACAAGGTGGGCGACAGCACCGAGCCCTGAGGAACTCCGGCATTTACCGACATGAGCTCCGAAGCGTGTCCGTCGACGACTACACGTATTCTAAGCCCATGCAGAAAGCCGGAAATCCACGAACACAGGTTGCCGGGCAGACCGTATGCCGGATTTCTTCTTTTGAAGGGTGCGACTGTTTCAAGACGCTGCGCCGGTTAAAGATGTTTAGGTTGTCTACGTCAGAGATGAGGCCATGCACCCTGTCGCTCATATCGAAGTTGCTGTAGGTAAGGGCGAACCGCCCCCTGCAAAGTATGCCCAGCCCAGCGTAATGTCGCCTCTTATGACGGTTAGAAAATATCGTAGCGAAATTCTCATACCCTACGACAGGGTAGAGGCGACGCAGCGGTTCAGCCATTTATTGCCCGGCAACCCTTTTGTGCAGGTGGCGGTGAGCGGGATCGTTCACCTCGCGATCCCGTCTCGTGCTCTTCTTCTGCGAGATCACGATCTCGCAGAACGAGAGTTTTGCTTGCCAAGCCTTTCCAATCTCGACCATGGAGGGCATTACGGCCGGGAGGGAGAGGTCTACTCTGGCGGCTGCATGGAGTATTCTGCGCTTGTCACCCCAGAGTGGTCACTCCGAAAGAGTGTGTTTTTTCACAATAATGGCACACAGCGGTTTCATTCATTCTCACCACCCACCACATATATCTAACAAAGCAACCGTGCCCCGATAGAACCAGTGTCAGATGGGCCGCAACATGCCGTGGCGCCTGTTCGGCCACTGGTAAAAAAAAGGACGCGTTGCCAGATTGGTCCACTCACCAGCACTGTGATGATTGTCCATCCTAGGGTACCACTCCTCCAAGACGGCCAATGTATTACTCTCTAAGGCAGGCTTTCTTAAACTTTTTGCAGTCACAGACCCCTCACAAAATTTAAAATAGTTCACGGACGCCGCCAAAAAATATTTCAGTAAGTAAAACAAACTATGTATTCAATACTCATTTTTATTGAACACGGACTTTTATTGGTAGTTTACAATAGAACAGGGTCTATGTCTTTGATTGATAATTATTTCTACATGCTTTTCAGTGGGATTTTATAATTATAATTCCTTACTTTATAGTGTTATTTAATGTTGAAGTTTTTTACTTTTTATGTCGAATTTAGTTATACTTATATTCTTTTTAATAATGATAGGGATTTAAATGATAATTTTCTGATAAATATATATTAAAAGTTTACTGAGCTACTGCGGACCCCTGGCACACATGTTACGGACCCCTTTGGGGTCCATGGACCCCACTTTAAGAAACCCTGCTCTAAGGGCTGGTGACTCCCCTTGATGACGATTCCCATCGCTAGTAATAAACCGACGACGAAAGGGCTTTGGCGTCTACGTCCCAGGGAAGGAAACCAGCCAGAAAACAGGCGGCCCCTTGGGAGATTGTACGATATCCCTTGAATAATGATCATCCGCTACGCCACCACTCGAGAAAACAGCACAGTTTGTTCAGAGGAATCTCAACCGAAACGGTATATGTTCGAATTAGCCTCAAAGAAGCTTGATATACTTAACAGATCGAGGCATTATATCAGGTCAGGTCTGCGATGTTATAAGGCGCAGGTTTGGCCCCACGTGGAACATTGCACCCATCTTTGGGTAGGGGCACCCCAGTACCAACTTTTCCCTTTCGACCGATTCCAACGTCGGGCAGGTCGATCCTTGACGATCGAGTTCTTTCCGATGTTCGGAATTTTCTCTGCTGTTGAGTTCCGCCAACGTACAACAACAACAACGGCAAACCTCCAAATACCACTTTAGTACCTTTCTCTCGAAATTTCCTTCTACGTACAACAAATCCCGAGATCCAATTGCCAGCGTATTCTCGCCTTAAAGGTCGCAACGCATCTCTATGCCCCATGGTGTTACAGATGTTAATGGTCGGCGGTGATCACTTACCATAACGTAAACCGTATGATCGCCTGCTACCTATGATATATAAAAAGAAACCGTAAAAGGCCATCGATCGCACAACTCTCGCGTACAGCCTCTGGTAAGGGGTGCCGGAATCTTCGAAGTTGAGTTGGTTAGACCAGGACCTCCCGAAGTCATTTGTACGGTTCACACATAGACAGACATTCATAGACCCTTAAGAAATTATATTTTTTTACGATTCCCTCAGACCAGCCACTAATAATAGATTATCAGAAAAACTCTTAATTTGACATGACATTTTAATTAAAAAAAAAGAAATTTATTTTACTTCTGGTTAACTGATAATGGGAAGAATGTGCTTGCTTTTCTGAGCAAAGCTTCCCAAAACAGGGCTCCAGTTTGGCTCCCTCGGCTCGATCGCCCCTGGGACAATGCTGCGACGCCCCAGGGCGTCGTGGCGCTTAATTTGGGAAGCCCTAGGCTAGAGAATGCGTCTGCTACCTTGACTAGTTTCGATCTCAGGCTTTTGAAATGGACATGAACATTCCACCGACTGTACAAGACAACTCTAACATACTTCACCAGGAGCTGGGAGAGACCTCCACCCCATCAACTGTGATGTGGGCCCCTGCAAGTGGCTCCTAGACTCGTAATCTCAAATTTATCCACTACGAGGCCCAGCTACTGAATTTTAGAATTCATTATTTTAGAGAATGAGACATTATATTTAAAATACACGATATTTACAGTTACGATAAACTTCAAAATATACTATTAGCATACAAATAGCTAGATACAAGGGTTGGTAGTTATTTCTGGATACAGATACAGGTACATTTTGTGTGCTTTCTGTGGGTGTCTTTGGCACCCCTTGGTGCTTGGTACCCGGGGCGGACCGCCCCCCCCGCCCCCCCATTACGCCGCCACTGCTTACTTATAAACTAATTTAGATATTATTATAACATTCAATGCTTTATGTAATAAAATAACAATGTTATCAGTTTAGTAAACTCATTAATTGCTTTTATTAATAGTAAGTAACATAATATGATCAATTCATTGCATCATAGTTACTCTTTTCACGGATTTCATTAATTATGAATCAATGGCATTCTTCAACAAGCAACGCCTTTGTTAGTTATGTTTATTTCTCCACTGAAACTTTGTTATTATATGCAAAACTTTTGCTTGGATGATTGGGATATTCCATAATATTCCTTGTTCTATTTAGGGTAGACCCAAGTTGAAAAAAATTGATAAATGAAAATGCATTTAGTACTTTATCGCTCTACTCCTAATATTAGGACTTATTTACGTCCTGGTATCGACCACCGTACCTAATGCTGTAAAACCCATTATAGTGACGCATACAAGTGTGTCGGGTTTTGGGTACAACCTTTGTTTATATCTTTTGTGTTTCGGTTTGTAGGATATTGTAGCCAGAGTAACTACTGGACATATTGAGACTTAACATCTTATGTCTCAGGATGGCGAGCGCAATGGAATGCCAAGCATTGCTTTGTAATTCACGGTGTTGTTAGGTTTTGCTACTGTTCATCAGCAGTCGTATCGCTTAACTTCAGGTGAAAGGCATGCTCGTCTTGCCATTCACAGCAATAAAAAGTGTTTATAAAATATGACGTCAAATTTACATTAAGAATTGAGAGGGTATGGACTGAGTTTCGGGAGCTTTATAGAAGCTATTCATATTATAAAATAGTGTCAGAATATATGTAATTTTTAAAACATAATCGCTTAAGGTAAGTGTAAGGTCATAGCCACTGCAACGAGTCCCTAAGTCGCGATAGCAATCCCCTCTTGCAGCGGCTATGCTCTTACGTAGCTGCCAAACTGTACCCTATGTCGCACGTACGAAGATCCGTTTTCCGTTGTTGCAGTGGCTATTGACCTAATCGTGCACCACATATGGGATATATTGTACAAGAAGCGATCTCCGGCGAAGATGGTGAACGGTTGCAACGGCCACGAGGAGGAGGGCACCCCGCGCCGCATGTCCGCCAGTTCGGAGGACACGCTCAGTCGATAGTACGAGAATGTTGCCGAGTGATCGAGACCGCTGAGGCCTGTACACAGTTGCGTTTCGTATGTATACGGGTTTTTGGATGTGATTTTGGAAAGGTTGGTACGTTATTTTTGTTTGAAATAATTTTGAGCTAATTGTTTTGATGATTATGTCAGAAAAGGATAGAGTGAGCCATAGTGTTTAAAATTGTCGACATGATTTTTATTTATTTTCAAATACATTTTGGACAATTGCAGTTTATAAGAGCTTTATAAATATCTGTATGAATTTACTGATGAAGAAGTTACTTTTCGATATGAAATGCACAGTATGGCATCATTATTATATCAGTAATTAAAGTTACACAATTTGATAAGTCATTTGATGGCATTACTTTAATTTGCCTTAATTATCCAAAGACCCGTATTTGATGTCTCACATGATTTTATTTTACGTAACTGGCCAAAAAATGTAATGTTTTTATTTCCGATGTTTGGTCTCGATCACTGTAGTGGCTATGTTTATATCGATACGGTGGGTATGAATGTATACCGTGTTATGACGTAGACGCGTGTTGACCCAATCTAAGCGGTGCGCACTTAGGGACTCATGTGTTTGTAGTGTCTCATGTTTTTTTGTGGCTAGCAGCCTAGACATATATAGGGTGTATCAAGACTGCTACCGATCACGAAGATAGGTGACAGTTTTAGTGACTTCAGACACAATGCATCTAAAACTTTTGCAAAAACACGCAACGTATTTTTTCCCATTATCGTATTAGGGTGGTAAATACATAGGTTTTCCTAAAATAATAATGTATATTCTTTTATTTTTAAAGACTATTGTACGCAAGGGTTTAAAATTTAAATGATTATTTTAGCAAAAAAATACGGATTTGCAACTCAAACTCGATTATATTCAAAATGACACTAGAAAAATCGAATTATATGTACTTTGTTTGTAGTCACTATAATTACCACCCGGATTCGTTTTCCGCAACAGTCTTGATATATCCTGTCTAAAAGATCCGGTACAAAAAAGTATCGGCTTAATATTATGAACATAATAGTATTTTTCTTATGTTCTTCCATAAAAATAATCGAAATGAAATTCATTTTAATTTGATAAAGTATATGCTAACTAGAAAAGTTTTCTAGTCGACTTGTTTTAGTTAATTTGCGATAAATAAGTAATTATTTTTTTGACTGTCTCGAGTGCGCTCGTTTTTTTTCTCTCCAATATTATTCAAATATTTCCTATTTAGTTAAGTTCCAATACTTATTATAATAAGGCTGACGCTTTAAAAAGCATGTAGTTTAAGTGAAAAATCATATACTGTGAGCCATATAAAAAGCGACGAAATAAAAATACAATACGGTAAGAATGTCACACAGTTTCTTCAGTTAACGATATGCAATTTAAATAAAGAAATTCAATAATTTCTTGATTGCGTCTTGAAGAAATATATATTGTTTTAAACTTATATCTCATCTTATCCAATAATTTCTATCATTTTTTTTTCTGATTGTTTAGTACTAAAACTTATCTGGTATTTATATGGTATTTGAAATACCAAAGCAACTACATAGTATTTGATATAACATCGGTATTGTATTTTTATTTTCTGCGCCAGTCTCCCTCGGGAATTCAATAAAAGATTAGTGAAGTTGCAATGGAATATATTGTTAAAATTCACCCAAATATCATATGTATTCAGTATTGTATTGCTATCGTGCTAAATTATTACGTATGAGTTTTCGGACGCACTATGCAAACAGTCAAACCAATATGATTTAAGAACTATTTTTAACGAAAATTATTTTTCTTTTATCTAAAGTCTTGATTAATCTAATTCTTCTTCTATACGTTTGATTGAACTGATAAAAGGCAGGACCGATCTTGATGTATTTTTGTGTGTGTTCAAGTGGATTCGAGAATTTCAGATTTCGTACAGATTCATGAAACGGATTACAAAAAGTATACCGGGCAGAGCTATGACGGGCCGGTAGTAATATTAAATAAATAAATAAATAACACCAAACAGTCACATACATAGTCCTGACCCCACACTAAGATCGACTCTTGTGTCGTGGGTATCACGAACTACGAGAGACTTTTCGGTCTCACAAACACCCAGACCCGAAAGAAATATTTGTGGGCTGCACGAACATTTCTCTCGGTGCGGGGATCGAACCCGCGGCCTCCCCGTTTCACAGGCGGCGTCTAACCATCAGCGTCACGGAGGCTGTCAAAAACATATATTATAAATATGTTATTTCTTAATACCACGCTGTTACGGCTAAGCCGAAGCAGAGGCATATGCATCTCGGTTTCACCCCTGCCTTTCAGAGTCGTGTGTATTGTTAATCAATTATCACACACTCGAAGTAAGGAAAACATTGTGAAGAAATTTTTGTACCATAGGATACTTTTCAAAAAATCTATGGTATGTATTATGACCTGAAGTGCGTGGTGGCCTGTTGGTAAACGGACAAGACGCGGCTGCCAACATATTTACCGTGGTCGCGGGTTCAAATCCCAGGGCACACCTCTTGACTTTTCGGAGTCATGTGTGTATTGACAGTCAATCACCACGCACTAAAACGGTGAAGGAAAACATCGTGAGGAAACCTGCATACCATAGCGATTTATAACAATTTCTATGGTATGTAAGTCCGCCAACCCGCACTAGGCCAGCGTGGTGGACTATATGGCCTAACCACTCAATCGTACTCTCGATTGTAAAGTTGGCCCGTGCCCTGCAGTGGGACGTATATGGGCTGATACAATACAATACAATTATGACCTAAGCTCTTTAAGTTTTTCTTTTGAGGTAGGACCTGCCCTGAGGTAGGACGTATATGGATTGATTATCACTAAACTATTCTGCATGGTTAAAAAAATCTTGTTGAAAATGTATATTTCTCTCGCCAAACAGTGTAAATGCACTGTTGTATTTCGGTTTGAAGGATATTGTAGCTAGAGTAACTACTGGACGTATTGAGACTTAACATCTTATGTCTCGGGATGGCGAGAGCAGTGGAATGCCAAACATTGCTTTGTAATTCAAAGTTGTTTGGTTTTGCTACTGTTCATGAGCTGTCATATCGCTTACCATCAGGCGAACGGTAGGCTCGTATCGCCATTTGTTGCAATAAGAATAGTATATTGTCCAACTAGTGCGAGAAGTCGTCGATTGCAATCGACAACCTCGCACTAGTTGCACATACTATTTTTTATTACGAAAAAAAAAAACGACAAATGTCAACCTCACTTCAATTGTCAATTTGCGAATTTGCGTGTGCCAATGAAAATTTGGGTGCGAAAAGTTTACTTGTCGCACTCAAATCGACATTTTTACTCGAAACTCGTGTGGTAATTGTGACGTGGGCAATTAGCATCTTTTTAACCCCAAAAGCAAGCGCAAAGATAGTACTTTCCCCGCATGAGTAATAAAAATATTATTTTCTATTTGTAATTCAGTGACTTAGTGTTTGTATAGTGCGCCCGAGATCAAAATCTCCCTCACTTTTGCGTATTATCAACTATTGTAATGTATAAATTAAAATTTAAGTTTTCGGTTTTTGCAAATGATATGGGTACTGTGACCCTGTTTATATGGATTTTGTTCTGAATTTGACTTAATGCTTGACTAAAACGATTAGGCACATTTCACCATGAGTACAGAACTCAGTAATAATACATCCACACCTCAGTTACTTTTTGCTAAGCAATGTTTCCAAATGTTACTTAGCAACATTTAATAAAATATACGTTATGTTGCCAAACATCTAGATAACAATGTAGTACGGTATGGATCACAATGGAGTTATAGTGTGGATGCACTGTGATATAGTTGAAAATTAATTTAAATAATTTCTAGACACATTGTTACATAACAAACTGAGACGTTATTGGGTGGTCTCCTTTCCATGTGCCTAAATGATTTGGTCAAGTCATATAACTGCATTTTATTTTCTAGACTTGTGTGTTCCGTAAAGTTCTTCCGATACGGTTTGCAATTATTTTTATCGAACCATTTAATGGTGCTTTCTAACTAGCCCCAGTCGAAAGATTATCGTCACGATGTATTTATTCTCCGCTTTACGTCACAAATAAAATAAACGGGAATAAAATTGTGGGTATTTAAGGGTTTGTACCGAGCTCGCTAGTTAAAAACAAAAAAAAACAATCAATAATAATTATCATGAAATGTTTATGCGTAAAAAGGTATACGCGGGAAATTGTAAAAAAAGAGGGCCGTTGGGAATTTGCATAGAAAAAAAAAATCGTATGTCAATAAAATGTAATTATTTTGTGTCCGAGATTTTTAAGTAAATAAAAGTCCCCCATCTATTCAGCCCAGACATGAGCGGTAAATTTTCGGTTGCGGTCCTATTTGATAATCATAACTGTGTCCTCTTTACGTCCTGTTTTCCTGTCTGAAAATAGTCTTACTCAATATGTAGCTGCTGTTTTATACAACTTTTCGCTAGCACGGGGTCAAGCACTTACCGGTACAAATCTAGAGCTATTCAAGGTACACAAACAACAAAGAAATAAATTGTTGACATTGTTCTTTACTAGAAACAAACATATATTTTTTGCAACGCACAAACACGCTATGGCAGTGGTTCTCAAAATGCATAATTATTTAAAAATACTGCAACCAAAACACCATGTTCTTTCGTTTAAAGTTTAAACTATTGCATGTCAGAACTATGTTTTTTACCAAAGAGTTCAGTTATGAGCAGTTCTGACCGGTTATAATTCAGACCTAAAAATCTAATATTAATACTGTTAAAGTAAATAACCAGGGGTCCATCGTCTGCAAACATTAATTAACACTTTTCTTTCTCTCAAATCTTGCGTTTCATAGCAGATTATTTCTGTTGTATCAAACTAAATTATATTTTGAGAACCACTACACATACAATCACAACTGCCTAAATATTTTCAATCTGTGAAACTACTGAATGTACTCATAAGGAATAAGGATTACCGATTACGCAGACTGATTCTACACAAGACTAAAAGTATTTGTTTTGTTCGAATAACAATAGTGAGCGTAGTTCAATTAGAATTGTTACCAAAAATGTGTGTTACACGTCTTCTGTTTCTTCAGAATACGAATAACTTTTTTGAAATACTAAACATGTTTATTATTATATGTATGTAATATTGTGTTTAACTATATATGAGTGAGTTAATTTTTCGAATTTAAAATTATGTAATCTCGCCATTTGTCAGGGTAGATTTTTACCATATTGCCCCAATTTTTCGCAGTTCTAGTATTTGTTATTAAAATAGGTGAATATAGTAATTGAAGTTTGGGCGCTCTGTGATGTTAATTGAAACAGATTACGTGATAAATTCCATTATTTGTATGTGATAAGAAAAATATTAAGGGAATTATTGACAAAAATGTAAAAAAAAAATGGAATATAGATTTAATATTTGCTTCTATTTTAATTGATTAAATATGTAAGCGACGCTTTATGCAATGTATTCATGCATTTTTTATTTGCTACCACGATCTGTAGTTTTTAGGTTCAATTGAATTCAATTCTTGTGTACCACGTTATAAGGTTTATTTTCCTTCATTGGTATTGCACAACTTTTTTCAGCTTTCGCATTTCTCAAAGCATTTATGTGAATTGAAAAATGTAAAAAAAAAACGAATTTACTAATATCGTTATAAGTTTTATAATCTGTGTACGTCCGGCACAAAGTTGGTTTACATTAATTTAATGTATTGTTTCCTGTGTCATGTAATCCACATGAAATAAGGAATATTGTGTTCCTTAATTCAGTTATATTGTAAAAATAATAAAGTGTTTGCAAAGTGTTTGTATTGTTTGTTTTATTAGTTCATTTCTATAATAGTATATTGCGAGGGTTACCACACCGAATATTCTGAATTTATGAAAGGATTGACGTTATTTTTTTCTGAGGTCAACTTGATTTTTAGCCTTCTTTTATCTTAGCCATGTTACAGAAACACAAAATGAATTAATCGCCATTTACATTTTTATTGACTACTATGGTGATATTTTTGCATATTGACTAACAATTCTTTGCAATTGAAAGTAATGATTCTTTAGAATGTTATTGAATTTTTACATCGTTTGCTAACCTTTTATTGATCTGAAATAGATATTCAGTAAGTCAAAGAAAAATATTGAAAAATCAATATTTATAAGGATTTATTTAATATGATAGTAAATCATGGACCCGAAAAATGCGTAGCTTGTAATATATGTAAATGAGGTACAAGTTTACAAGTACTTTTAATCTCATCATATTTTGTGCACAAAAAGAATTTATAAGTTATTTCCTTAATTCATAACAATTTATTTCTGTCGTATTTAGTAAAGTTGTTTGGAAAATTCTGGAGCATTTCGACAAAGTGCGCGGGTTAATTGTACCTGTAAACTTATTTCAATATGGCAACTCTATACTAATTTTGTGAACATGAATTCAATTGTGGATATTTATAGCAAGGATCATAAGCCAAGAATAAATACAATACGTAAACACACAAATACGAGTATCTATATTCATCTTCATTCTGGGAATTCATATCTGGGAATCGAACCCTCATCCTTGTTATTTTCAGGCAGCTATCCCGCCGTTGCGCTATATAAGATCTGAAATAAGAAGACAAACTAAGCGACTGCTGTCAAAACCATTCTCTAGATGCCTTTATTGCCATACAAAAACCACCCAAAATATAATACAAATAAGGTTTATAATGCAATGCCGGCTGTGATACGTTAATCCGCGGGATCCATCCATAAATATCTGTGATCCACAATTAATGTTTGTTTCGTGTTTGGGTGTTTGTGAGACCCACAATTCTTTCATAATTACTGATACTACTCAAACTTTTGCCGAATAATTGTGACTGTGGGAAAGTTTGTGTACGTGTTCGTTCCTTCTCATAATGCTGGGTTCTTTAATCGGAGCTCCCTTCGTTTCTCCACCAAGAAGCAGATCGATATAATTTTATTGAATATCCAGACATTATTCTGTCGCCGTTCACATCATTGTTCCTTTTTTTTTGTGAAAGAATATAAACTATTAAACTCCCCTTTCGGTACCCCGAGGAGGCCGAAAACGTACGTCAGTGTCAATGGACTTCCAGCCCGGCACACTGCGGATGTTTTAGCCACTAGCCGAGCTGGGTAGCAATACCTACGCCAGCATACTGACTAAAAACCCCCCGGTGGTCACCTAACGCATTATTCACATCATTGCTCTCACAAAAATACTGGGTATATCCAATAATAATAATAAAAAAATATAACAAGGCTTACTTAGATGTCATGACATGTGTAACTGTTGGGTGTATTCTTATTCAACACAAGTTTGTATTTCTGTGCAAGGTCAGAACTGTTTAAAACTGTTGATTTTGTTGCAGTTGCTATCGACCTGATCGTGCAGCACATATCGGACTACCTGAAGCGCAGTCCGAGCGAGAAGGCGGAGTTCGCGCGGGTGCCCTCAGTGACCGACAGTCCACACAGGAGCGGCAAGGGTGGTCGACCGCACTAGGCGTTTTAGGTACATTATTTTTGTTAAGTCTAACTTATACTACGTAGAAAATATTTAAAGTCTACATTTATACTTGTTTTAGAATTCAGGTGCTGTTTAGTATTCATCTCATGTTTGTCACAATTAGTAATTGGAGCAACGAGTTTTATTTTGTAAAGCCTTATTTGTTGCCAAAATAAAATAAAAAAATTAAACACCGACTTTAAAATAAATATGATGTTGCAACTTCAGCAGAAAAATCCAAAAGATATCCAGCTGGAACAAAGTCTTTGGTTGGATCTCGTTAGTTAGCTTAACCATCTGTTATGACTTAATCAATTTACAATGATTGATAGAAATTGACTCAATTTTATTGAAGCTATTTCCAAAAAAATATAGGGAACGACAATGTGAATGTGATTGTGAAAGATCTACTGGTTATTTAATTTATTTTTTTACTTGTATTCAGTGTAAACTTAATCTTATATAACATTAATTATTTCTGTTTATCTTGAAAGTATACACAGCATAAGGACATTGAGTAAGTTATTTCACCTTCCCGGTGGGATTCAAATGACCAATGTGTTTTTAATTGCAGGAAAAGACGTGAAGTACTTGTGGGAGTTGCCAGCAATAAAATGGAGGACATTAGAGAATTTGAAAAGAAGAGGAAGATGCTGACATTTACTAATTTAATCTCATAGCGAACACCATTAGTCGCGACGCGGCGGAAACAGGGCTTTAAACACTCTCTAGGTTAAGTGTTGCCACACTCAAATATAATATAATTAAATCTTACTATCTCTGCGTAGTTACATAGCTTAGAAAATTTATATTCCGTGGTTAACAATTTTTAGCTCTTAAGATACGTCTGGACCGCCTAAAGTTGGCACAAAATATTTGCAATTTATTAGTACACCCGCGTTTCCGCCATTCATCATTGAAGTATGATCGCTATAAAAAATCTTCAATTTTTAATGTTATTTAAGATAAAATGAAGTGTCTGTACGTCGCGCCGCTAAGTACTATGCGGTGTTGACGTGTTTCTGCCATTTCTTAGTCAAATAAAATGAGATTGCAGCGGGCAAAAGCTAACGCATACGTCTTAATCTCAAACACTATCGCATATCTTTTGAAAATTTCTAATATAACTAGTCAATCAGGATTATGGAAAGTAAATTATGTGCTCAAGGCATACGTACTTATTTCGGTGTAAGTAGATGAAAAAAAAAATGATTACACATTGCTGATATATTTTATAAAATTTATTGTTTTTAACGAGTATTTTCAAAAAACTGACGTAAACTAGTCAGATTTATATTGGATTGTTGTAAAGTATAAAAATAGAGGCTGTTTTTATTGAATTTTCGTATTAAATACGAGATATTTTTTGTATTTTTAGGAATTGTAAGGCTTGTGCTAGGCCAGTTTCTTGTGCCGTAGCTATTTGTTTTTAAATGTTGCCTTTGCCCATGACGTGTGTCAAAATTGTTTAAATAAGTGCAAAAAATATGTGTGATGAAGCGCATGTACGGATAGTATTGATATAACGCATCAAAACGCACAAAGTACTTGCTCATTTTCACAAAAGCATTTTAAATTATTTTTTTGTTGTTATAGTGGGTTTTGACCAAAAACTAATTTGACTATCTCTAAGTAAGTTGATAAATTTGAAATAACAGCTACGTTATATTAAAAAACATCAATGTTTATAACCATTTATCTATGTACTTATTTATTATAGCTGTCCCAGAATTCTATTCAAACATTGCTTTTATTATTTAAATAATTTCTTGGTTGATTAAAAATCACTGGGCCTACTTTTGATCTACCGCCCTGTAGATCAATTAATTATTATTGTTGAGCAATATTTTATATAGACAAAAGTTACATATTGGATAGATGTCAATGCGATATAGTCCGTATGCGCCTTAAATTACACGCTTAACATTTTTGATATTATCAAGTAGGTATGATAATTTGTGAGAGTCTAAAAATAATGCAATAATAGTTACCATGTTTGTGAATTTTGTTAATATAGTTAATTGTTTGATACTTCGATGTTGGTTGTTCGCGTTCTTTTGACTTGTGGCTGATGCTTCATTCGCGCTGTTTGTGATCGTGTTGACCATTATATGCCTTAATTCGTTGGTAGTGTAGATTTAAGGATTTTTATGGCAATTTTAATTGTAAGATGTCGCGTGGTATGGAAAATACTAGGAACTAACACTGACGAGCATTGTCACAATTTAAGATACCAATGCCTGTTTTATTGTCCTATATTTTAATTATTAATAATTTATTGAAAGCCTTAAATGAGACTTATTAAACAAGCAATAACTAGCGCTTTTTATTACACGCAAATATTTTGATAAAAAATCTGAGATTATAAAATTACTCCGTAGTTTGTGTTGCCAGTATGAAAAATACATATCCGAGATTAGTGAATGAAGCTTCTAACCACAAATGATGTGCTGCATAAATATTTATTTATTTTTACAATGTTACTTAAGTCATCCTGTCATGCCGTCTCTTAGAATATTGTTTAGATTTTTTTATATGAATATGACTTCTATCATGACGCCTATATTATATACCAAAGAACAATAGACATTATCATAGTTATGTACTTACGTGCTTGTTCCCTCGCTTTATATTTGTTAAATAATTATACGATTTCTACGTTGATTGTATCGACTGTTATAAACATTAAAATGTTTCCTGTTAATTGTTTAAATTGCAAATTGGCTATGTTATTATAATACTTACCAAATATATCATTACATCTCCAAGGCAGTTTAGTTTATTTTAAGTTCTTCGTGATGTAATAATTTATTATTTATTGCTCCTATTATATTAATTTAAATAGCTTATTTATTGTGGCTAAAATTTATGTAAACACATTTCGCTCTTAACGCCATATTTTAAGGAACTATTTTGTTCATATTTATTTATATATAAGTTTGAAGTAAATAAGTCTGCCTAATGTATTTAGTAATCGGTACCAGTACATATGTAGAGTTGTACGCACCAGTCAACAGCTGCGTCTCGTGCGCATGTCGCGTACAGAACGTTTAGTCTACACAAATATATTGTACAAAATATGTTATTTTTTAAATAAATGCTATTTTATTAGTTTTTTGAGGTGTTTTATTTGATTACTGTCAACGAAGCTGGTTAATAGTGACAATGAATTCAAATTGAACAGAGAACAACAGGGCTTAAAAATTAAACCCTTGAACGAAATAAATATTTTTATAATATTTTTGTTTCTGTATTAGCAATATCCATGTAGTTTATGATACAATACAAAATCGTGTGGTCGTAAACAAGTTCTAAGTACTAAAAAAACTCATAATGGCTTAACCAGGTTATGTATAGAATCCAAGTTTGTGAAGAAAAAAAACACAAATACAAATAAAACGCAATTTATTTTCGTTACACAATTTTCTGTACATTACAAGCGAAACGTAATCCGATCGTATCTATACATTTGGTCGATGAAATTAATGACATACAAATATACTACAAATAAACATACACAATGAAGCAGTTTTAATTGCTATATTTATAACATACATCTGCAAGTTAACACTTTCGATGGCTGTATTTTATTTATAAATAATTGTCTAGGTAAATAAAAATTTTATATAAAGAAACCTCATGTTACAGCAAGTTTCAATGTTAAAAACAACATATCAATCTTCAAAAGAAGATAGGTAGAGATTAAATATTATATTGCTCTATAATGTTAACCTTGCTCTTCATTTCATCTACACAAAAATTTTCACTAGAACAGAGGTCTCCCGATAGATTTTCATATGATTAGTTCATGATTACAATAAAATCGATTCTTTGCTCTCTACTATACATAAATAAAAAATAAAAATCATTGAAATACATTTCATAATGTAAAAATTACAATACATAATTACTCAGTCATCGAAAATATTAATCGCAGATCAGCTCGCGATAGCAGTTTGGTGCGAGAATCTTCTAGAAAACCTTTAAGTATTGCGTCACTTAAATAATATAATACACGATATTTACAATCAATTTCCTGAACTATGTACCATTATTACTGTATAGGAATATATCGCCGATCACAAGACTTCGTACTAAATAACACATATGTTGCGCTGGGCTATCTGCGTATCTTTATTTATTTGTACTTGAATAATCATTAAACTTACAAAACTATTTTCATAAAAAAGATTTAGTCTGATTAGCATGTCCATCTGGATTAAAACAATTTTGCACAATAATAGCAAATAAAATACATAACTTAATTAGAAAGAAAGCATCCTTTGATGAAAATTTCTGGTCCTTCGAGCCAGACATAATATTTGTTTTATTTTTTTCGTGATTTAAATATACAGCGTGTCTATAGATTGTATGCGCATACAGCCCAGCCCAACATTCTCTTAGCCAACATCAGCATCAAATTGTACAATATTGTCGAAGCTAAACCAGACGACGGCGCCGAAATACGTCCACATGCCGACATACTACCTCTATTTATTATCATTCATCACCATGAGAGATTACGTTACAAAAGTTACCATCACACCGTCCTTCTCATTTCTGACTGGAATTGAAAACAATTTTTGCTTATTTGAAAGTTCTCAAATACCTGTGCCACACTCAAGGTGAATTTGATAGAAAATATTTTTTTAGTAAAATAAAAAGATTTCTTTAAATTTCATTCTTTATCTTTTTTTTTGTTATTGAATGGCGAGACGGGCATGCCAATAGCCTGATGGTAAGCAATATTACTGCTCATGGACAGTAGGAAAACCAAGCAACACCATGAATTACACAGCAATTTCATTTCATTTATTAGTGGTGTATAAAATTATTTTTCAATTCCAGTCAGCAAGTGGAATATGAACCCTAATCACAACAACTTTTTAAAATCTATTGCGAATATGTCGAGGCAAAACCGTTTACTTATTACTCAAACGCCATTTTAATATATTTGCTTAACATGTTAACCGTACGTCACGAGTGGTTGCTAGTTGTTCGCCTATGACGGCATTATACAAAACTATTACCAGCCTTAGCATTGAATTTATAACTACATTTCTTGACACCATATATACTTTAATCCCTCGTCTACGGTTATACTGAATACGATAGTGAATATTTTGTATTGTTTCAAAGTCTTATGTCTGTACACATATTATAGTGTAATGTGACGTCATCATCATTGGAGAGCGTGCGGATTCAAGATCTTTCCCCTTTATTCTCTACATATGATATAGAGTTTATATTATAATTGTAGATATATGTTTATTAAAATCTGAAGTATTTTAGTAATCGCAGAATGGTTCATACTCTGTGGACAACTTATAATGGTAATATTGTTTTACCACCTACAGATGAAATCAAACCGAGATAGACGAGAGATTATAAATTAACTTCATTTGAGAAATATCACTTATAATATTAACTCATATAGTGTATAATAAATTATCAGATATTTTATATTTGATTAATTTTATGATCCGTTCAAAAACACATTAGATTTTTTTTTATATTTCATATCATAAATAGAGACAAAACTATTATAGTTATATTTTTAACACTGATGTTATATCGTTAGATGGTTGTCATACATATAAAGTCATACATATTATTACTAAAAACACGTTCGTGTTACACAAATAATTGAACAATATAATCTTCCCTCAATTTGCCCAATACCTATCCCATATGACTTATAAAAAATAATAGCGATATTTTCCAAATGACGTCTAAATTAGTGCTCGTTAATGTGTCAATGTAATGAGTACCTTATCGTGTATACTGTACTCGTATACTGCGCGATGCATAGTACAAGCAGTAGAATGCATCGCTAGTCCGTGGCGTCAAACGTTCATCAGTCACTATCCATACTAATTCGAATATGGCGTCAAATATATACTTACATTTGTATATTTTTCAGTTAAAGTACATTAAAGGGAAGCAAAATAACTTATTTTTGACACTTCTAAAAAAAAACACTTAAAATCTTTAGGACTGTGTGGACATGTGGATAATGGAAATGATTGATAATGATATTCGGCTTAATTTAATCTTATTGAAACTATAAGAATTGGTGTAAAAAACATTAGATTTCTTAAATATATTTATAATAAACACTCAATTTGTGGAACGAAATGTTTTTATTTTGTGCCATGATAATGTTTACTGCATCACTTTTTCGTAAGCTTTTTAATTATTTTGAAATAATAGTGATGCAGGCCGCTTCCAACAGGTCAATGTGGAGAGGAGATCCTTGGGGGAGGCCTATGTTCAGCAGTGGACTTCCTGTGGCTGAGATGATGATGATGATGAATAGTGATAACATTTGTATATTTCTATGTAACTATTATCATAAGTCCATACACTTTTCACTGTGGAGTACGAAAAAGAATGCTTGACGGAATTGGTATATAATATCTACGCGTAGTTTTGCAGTGTTCATTGACATTTTCTTCATAAATTATAGGTAGGTAGGTACTTGAGAGGGCTATTAAATAGTCCTTACACATTACATTAAATTAAAAAAATAAAAATACATTTAAAAATATGCTTTAATATTGGTATCCTAGCATTAAACATAAAAACCATCAATTACAATTATCGAACAATATTGCAGCAAGTACGATATTTGACGTCATATTACAGTTACAATAACCCCTGGCCTGTCGTAAGCGCCATATTGTGTCCTTGAACTAAAATAGCCCCTATTTCAATAACGTTAGGTTGCTTTATTGCTTGAAGTCCGACGAGCCTGAGCGCGGTTCATTTGACGGTTGAGGGGATAAACATATGAATCTCAGTAAGCGTCAATGTAGATGGCGGGCGCGTTGACAAGCCAGCGACACGAGCGTACGTCAGTGCGGGCTTGTTACGTGACGAGCGTGCAAGCCGGCAACACGAGCGTACGTGCGTGCGGGCTTGTTACACGACGAGCGTGCAAGCCGGCGGCACGAGTGTACGTCAGTGCGGGCTCACTTGTCGGGCGAGACAAGCCGGCCACGTGCGCTTGCGTGTCGCCGCGGGCTTGCGTGGCTAGTCGGCGGGGCGCGGCGGCGGCGCGCGCGGCGGGAGGGGGGACGCCGGCATGCTCCAGCTCTCGCTGTTGCCCCACCTGCCGCCCACACAACACTCGGTCACGGTTATAGTGTTAGTTTGACTTATGGGGATAACTTTGTTATTTACCAGTGTATTGTTAGTTCTTAATACTGTTGCTCTTACAGTGATTTCAACATCGATTGTTATAAAGCTAGGATAAAAACGTGTGTGGTATTTACAGCTGTATCGAAGCAAGATTTTGGGTTATACACTAGTTGATGACAACTAAAGTGATGTGATTTCCTCTTTCCACTCATCAGACAACTTTAAAGCCAATCGACTCGAAATTAAGTTACATAAAATAATTCCAAAGGGGACAATTCCAATAGGCGATATACATTATACCATCATGTATTCTACATCAAGAGATACTAATCGCGCAACCAGCAAAAGAACGATCCCAATTGTTATTAATGCTCAGCTCAGTTAGTTGTTACGCTTGTTCCCATCTTCCTGTAACCCTGGGTCCTTCCGCCGTAGTGTGACGAGGCATTTTAGCAGGCTGGCGTAATTGTATTAATTGGTATGGGACTACCGTTTAATGCCAATCGATACTCTTTCTGGACGACATTTGCGTTTACCATCAGGTGCCAAAGCCGTGCCAGAATAAAAACAAATATGTTGAATTATCGATACTCGATAGCTGTAAATTAGATGGTACATATAATATTGTTGTCACTGACCTGTGTTGCAAGTGTCGGTGTTGTTGGTGGTCGCGGCGCGCTGCAACGTGATGCCACTTGACGTACCCGCTGAGGCGGCGCTTCACCAGCCCCGCGAGCGAGTGCAGCCAGCCTGCGACGCCACCACACTCGCACCGCGCACGCACCCGCACCCGCACCCGCCCGCCATACGTGCCGCACGCACAGGGGAACTCTTTGGTTATGCCCACTTTAGTGTTTGGATGCTTGTTTGTATGAAATATTGATATGAAACGTGTCGAAGTGTTTATGATTTTTCAGGAGAAAAAACTAGATTAAGATATTTTCTTTGAATTAAGAAATACTAAAACGAATTCACAGTCTATTTAGAGACGGATGAATGGTTGAATGTGTGTTCTGCTTATTAAAATACATATCGCTGGTATTAAGTCTAGGCAGCGACCGATTGATAAAATTTAAGTGAGATATTGTTGCCAACTACAGCCGTCTCAATTTAATTCTACAATGTATTTGAAATACATAATTTACTCATAATTGCGTAATTTCCTCAATGTATTAATGTATAGCCTTACGAAGACGATTTCTTCATAAATGGAATTGGTTACAGTATACAAAAGCTATATTACTAAGCACAAAACACTTCGACACTGTCTCACATCTTTAATCCATCCATTTTCACATCCAAACACATTTTTAAATAGCACCAAAAATTAATTTACTCAAAGCACTTACGCAAAGCACCAAGTTACATTAAATCAATTACCGAACCAAAGAGCTCCCGTTACCATATGCCTGGCTAACGTGAAGCTACGCCTCCCGTGATGATGGGATGATAACACATGTCCACACCTTGCTACTAAAAGCGTCATGTACGACACCGGGGCACCGCGCCCACATTAATGACCACCCAGTAAGCGGAAGCAAATAGAGGCCGCCAATACATCGATAACCAATCATTTACCTTTTAAATTGGATATTTTAACTAATCTCTTTGCTCCGCTCTATCATGGCCTCCATTCCGTGCCTTCAGCTGTAAAAACCCCCAATTTGAATACATCAAACTTATAAGTAAATCGTGACGAATTTACATTGTTTTAGCACGATTAGTGTGTGTTCTATTATGTCCTCTTTAATACATGTCATTTATGAATATTGAGAGTGCATTGTACACAGACATATACATACAATACAAGGTACCCGACATAGTTATATAGTTTGGGTGTAGCGACTCGTCACCGCAGACTCTTCTATGTTCCGTCATAAGCGATACCATAGCATACAGATATAGCCCTTATTAGCTAGGTGTTAAGTTCGTGTTTAGTGTAGCGAGGCATGTGACAGAGCAACATATGGGCAGGCGATGTGTAGGGCGCGTAGGAACAGCGGCGAAGCAAATGTACGCTTTACATCGATAGTATTACAAGCGATTGTGAAATTCGATAAAACATTTTCAAAGGTGTCAAACAAGAATCTATCGATGTAAAGCGTTGTACAGAAATTTAAACTATACACCAACGTTGTAAAATTCCGAGAAGAATATTCAATATTTGTGAAAGCGATAACAAAATGAGTAGGTTAGGATTTACAGTAACATTTTACTTTAACGATTCCGTTTCATATTATCGATGCGATTAAGCCGCAATAATATCGAATCGATAAGATGCACAGAATATCAAATCTAGTGTGCTTGAATGTCGATAAATAAGAATCATAGCCAAATGCAATTAGGATTTATAAGAACAAGAGTGATTTTAGGACTTTCATCTATCGACATCGATAAATAGACTGTAGAGTAGAATATCGATAGTTCAAGGATTCAAAACAAGGTCTGTGTGACGATATTTTGAGCAGAAGCAACCGCAAAGCACGTAGATACGCCTCTAAGCTTATTCTCCCGCTAGAGCATGGACCCTCAATATCGATATTTACATACATGGTAGGACTAACATAGACAATATGTGAGGGATGGGGGGAAATGATTGCATTATTATAAACGCCCTAAATATTTTTCATGGAGTCTCGACTTTTTTATCGAAAAATAAACTGTTGAAATGTTGCGACAATCATTAGTATTCAATACGAAACATTATTACTTTTAGCAACACTCCTATTATAGTTCATAATAAGTCAAAAACCAAAGCACCAATAACAGTGTTATAATAATAATACAACATCTTCATTCTTCGGTAATCTTTATATAAGATAGATAATTATTCATCTTCAGTGAAAGGTTTCTAATTCACCTTAATCAAAAATCTATTTACCAGTTATTCAAGTATTTATTATTTCAAATACAGTAAGACAATGCAATCACTTCACACAACAATTAATGTGCCTACATGCATAATATGAGAGGACAGTATGGCGAGCGCAGCTTCCTTTTATATTCGACAAGTTCACGATACTGTCATAGGCTGGCTGCCCTCCTTTTGTACAAAACATTAATACATCGCTATAAATATAATTATTGTATTTAAATTTGTACGATACATATACTTAATATTATAATGATTTCACAAAATGATAACTTTTATTATAATCCTTTATGCATTTAAAATTCATAAAGTTATAATTTTGTGCCATATAATATGAATTGTGATGTGTATTATAAAAGTGTTTTGATAACTTCCGTTTGACCTCACGGATCGTGTATGTTATATGTAATAGTGTTTATAAATAAATATATATCTAACTTATATATAGCATTTATTCATTTGCCTCGGTATTGTTACATATAGGATACATTGTGTTCTCATAAGACCTGTATTGTTTAATTAAAGCTATATCGACTAGACATTTCCTTTACAAACTATCTCAACCCACTCAAATAATATAAACAAAGCTTTCATATTACATATTACTAAAGAGTTTCCATTCGAAATCCCTGACGTGTGACCAGAGTCTTAACTTCAGTGTTTTATTTAAAAAATGTAGCAATGGAGCTTTATATTGTAAAATATTTTTCGTTTAACAAAGATGGTAATTAAAATAGTCATCTGTACATAAATAATTAAGTTTTAATGACAAATGTACCTTCCTAAACTACCTAACACATGGATACTATGTCATCCTTTACATGATACTTTGAAACTCCACAAAATATTCAAAAACCAACTTAAAGCTCCAAAATTCAGCAATAACTCTTACAATAGACCTCAGGTTCCACTATCAGGCATTTCGTATGGACATCTTAGTGTTATAGAAGTATCGTCGCAAGGAGCGTGTGAGGGGGAAGGAGATATTCCGCGGCCACTCACCCTGGTCGTCGTGGTGGTGGTTGGTGGGGTGCGGCGCGGGCGCGGCGGCGGTACGGAATCCGTTGCGGAGCTCCGCGCGGGTCAGGCTTTGACTACGACCCTCTGATAATCTGAAATTATATGATTCGAGTTATTAGGGTGTGATTAAACGATAGGAGGAATACCGATAGTTAGAAAACTCACATTATAGATCATTTTATATGTACAAAATAATATGTAAGCTTTCGTCTTACAGTACAAAGGTTAGAAGTCGGCGGTTTCGTCACTATAGTTTTATAATCCAGAAGAATATCAAGCCATCTAAACAGAGTTTTTTCTTCAACAACCTTGACTATTATTCGATTCTGTTAGTTCACCTGCCATTGCATTCTCTTTTTTTATTGCTATGAATGGCTAGATGAGCCGTTCGCCATCCTGGGACTAAGATATTAAATCTCAATCCGCCTTATTACAAAACGTGGTTTATCTAAAAACTTTAGTTTAAATCGCAATAAACTATGGTTTATATGAAATTCATATTACAAAAAGTGGTTTAACGATAAACCATAGTTTTTTTTATGGTTTATCGCTAAACCTGACCGCCCCCTAGTTTAACGGTGGTCTAAATCATAAACTTCCAACTATTTCTTTTGGATTTAGTGTCTATTTCATCGTATTATGTTACTTTTACTCTAAAATTGATATTAATATTATGATGAATTTGTTCGTTAATAAGGATTTTGAAGCCTTTGAGCGATTAAAAACGTCATGTCGGCCCAACAAAATACGTCTACGCGTCAAACACTGTTTTAGTTTTTTCCGATATAAATATACGCATAAGGATAGGTTTACCAAACATTTTGCAATGTAATCATCCATATAATAATGTTGGTTCACTCACTTTTTTCTCACTACTCAAATTCATAGACTATTTTTCATTTTGTAGGTCCACCACAACACGATATTATAAAATTAGATTACTATGTAATTACCTAAGCGACAATTATTTTATATCACTTCACTTCACATACTTCGTTGACTAAATAGTAAATGCATTCCAATGCCAAATGAACTTATTTTAACTCGCGATAGTTTTGTTTATTGTTATGGTTTCTTGTAACGCGCCAGAATGTTACGTTCCATCACACGTGTTTGGATGTGTGACTAGCTAATATAACATGAACCAAATGAAAAAAATAAATAAATTATAATCGATATACTAACCAATATTGACATTCTAGCAAAATGTCCAACCCTCAATAGGTTCAATACGCCTAAACAATATTTAATCATTAAAATTTTATTAAAACGTATTCTTTTCTGTGGATATGGAACGTTGCGATGGAATGATATCATGTTGAGCGAATATTATTTGTATTAATCTGTGGTTGGTGTATAAACTACGGTTCAAAAGAATGAACCAAGGGAACCATGGTTTATTTATGTTTTGTAATACAAGTAAATTTAAACCATGGTTCTGCAGATTAGACTGGTTTTATTAGACCAGGTTTAAACCAAGGTTTATTTCGCTTTTTGTAATAAGACCGATTATGTTTAGGAATTATTCTGACTACAATGTCCTTCAAACCTGAATATAACAGTGCATTTAAACTGCTGTTTGGAGGGAGAAATAGGACCTGTGTCTTATCGTTTGTGGCGAAGTAAGAAATATATGCATTGACGACAATTACCTATTTAATGAGTATAACAAAGGAATTATTCGGAAGCTAAAAAAAATCAGTTAATTCAAAAAACCGACCTATCGTGTAATAGTAGAGGCGAGGGCGGGTGCAGTCGCTCGTGCAGCGTCGGCGCGTCCAACTCAGCACTACCGTTCGCTGCAATATTACATACAAACTTGCTCAATACATCAATAAACTAAAAAATCCTAACTAGTCAATAATTCAGTTATACAACGGCGCATTTAGAAACGGATCATGTCCTTAACACGTAAAATAATCACTATAAAAATCTCTCATGGAGGTATATTATAGCGATTTTATTTTTGTCCTGATACACAAACATTTTAAAATAAACTTTAAGGTTTTAGTATTTATAGATAATAGTTTACAAGTTACTTACAAAATTAAAACACATAATTTACCAACCTTCATGTCCTAACATTTGGTGTTGCCTGCTCGTTCTTGGTGGGGGTTCAGGCGATCTCCCCGTGCTGTGTTCTCTACTTAAACTGTAAAACAAACGACACTTAAATTATTGACAGCATTTTAACAAAAACCATCCTTTAAGGTAGGTCATTACGGGTCGATAAATATTATTATTGACCAACATAAGTGACGATGTGAATTGTACTAAAAGGCATACGATATAAACTTAAGAGCGTATACACCTTGCGCGCAAAGTCAACTATAGGTATTTCTTCGTTAATTTCACGCACACATAAGCGACCAAAGCTGTGAGCGTAGAGCTGCCGCGTCGGCTCGCTATACAATCGGCGCAAACAACTTTGATCCGTGCGCTTCAAATATTCAATTGAAATGTAACTGTAATATAATATCATAAAAATATTTTATTTGCATTATAAGTAGACAAATATTACTGTGCAAGCAAAGAATAATACAAATTTAGATACTAATCATATTTTCGTTATTATTACATTGTTAAGTTGCGTTCAAATCAGTGTTCAATCAGTAGTCACTACGGACGTTTTATTAATCATTTCGTGTTCAAACACATGAATAGAGTTAGGAGCCTTACAACCTCTTATAATTACGAAATATATATTTTTTTTTTATTACAGTACATAATATAATTTAGCCTCGGAATTACATCCCATTGTATTATCTGAAACATAATTTATTCTCACTACAAAACCAATTTAGGTAATAAAAAAAAACATATTTTACTACCAAAGTACTAAGATGTGGCAATCGCATTCCGCGCGTGGCTATTTTTACTACGCACGGCAAAAATCGACTGCAGCCAGGTCGAAGCGACGAGCGATACGTCCTCCCTCTAGAAGGCCTTGCGGCGGTCTGATTTGAGCCACGTCGGACAGCGTGTTTTATAGTGGTTTTTAAAATATTTGTAGAAAACATGAAAACTAATTTTGTTGAAATATAAAAATGGTAATTTATTGATAAGATGTTCTTCTATTATAATATGCAATTGCTATAAAAAATTATGTACGATAAGTTGGTGAAAAAAAATATGTTCTTGACGAGAGTTTCTGAATAATTTCGCATTGTTTAAATTTTTATTTTTCAGGAACTAAACACAAAAAGATTATTTTTCTCAGCAAAATCCCTCCATAAGGGTCTTGTTAGTCTGATAATATTTTTATTTTCATCTTATATTTAGTGGTTTCGGATATCTTAAGCTTCTAAATTGCCATTTAAAGCCTAAATAACGAAACTTGTGTTCAGTAATCCTTATAGTACTCACAAATTATCCATCAATCTATAATGTTTTCCACCAAAATCCCTAGATGACAACCTTTTCTAAAATTAGTAGTAATTATTTTTCCTTTAAATTGTTTATTGGTGGCTATTAACTCATTTGAAAAGTCCTGTTTTTAAGCCAAAAAGCGCGCAAAGGGTATAAACGCTCTTAATTGAGGCCCAAAATGATTATAAAATGTATGTATGACTTACCTTCTATGCCTAGGTGTGGAGTGTAAATCAACTCGAGATCTCCTCTGCTGGTTTTGATGGTAGAACCTCTGCAAAACTATGGGACTCGTGTTTCCGGAACTCTGTGAATTTTCACCCAACAAATATTATAATATTATTTCCTTTTAAAAATATTGCAAAATGATATTGACAGCCCCGAACTTTTGGCGAAAATATTTCTTAATATTCCTACTCGATCCATTCGTTTTAATCCACCAATACATGTATCCAAGGCATCTTCGAATTATAGACAGAATAGTTATTTGGTGCGTGCTACCAGGACCTCTAACAAATTGTGTAAACAACATGATCTTGATGCTTTTACAACCAGTGTGTCTATGGCGAGAAGGCGCTTGAGCCAAAGTTTCTTTAGCCAATAAGTTATTTATTTTCTTACACATATTAGAATATATTTTTTTTTTATATCAGTGTATCTATAAGTGAAAACTTGTTATTAGCTCTATGTTATTTATACTGTGTCTAATCATTCTGTTATTAGCCGTAAGTTTTCCATGTTTTAAAATAAAATAAAATATAAATAAAATAAAATAAATATAACGCTGGTTGTATGTGGTAAAATAAACATATTAGTGTTTGTGGGATAAACTTGAAATATATTATGACATAATACCTATTCATAGTCATATAAATTACCGGAATCTGTCACAACAAAGTCGACGCGTTAACAATTATTTATTAGCAAACCTGATGCTGATTGCTTTAGAAATTGTGGACAGTATTATATTGTGAGGTGTGTATAAAACATAGGTACTGACCGCGGGCGATGCCTTCCACCGGTTGTCTGCGGACACGCGGCGCACGGGCGGCGGCGGCGGAGACGCGCACGCATCTATCGTCCTGCAACATTACACGCCAAACACTAGTATAAATGCACTGTTGTGTTTCGAATTGAATGGCATTGTAGCCAGAGTAACAACTGTATTTGGAAGTGTAAACGAAGTGCCTGATTGTACCTGCGCCTCGGATAAGGCGAGTGGTTGGAGAAGTCAGTCTCCAAGCTGGTGGGCTGCGAGCTGCTGCCGCCCGCGTGCGCGCTGCTCGGCGTCGCCCACCACGCTCTGGGGAAATATTACAACGGTATTAGAACAATATCTATACATACATACATGTTAATAGAATTAAAGTGTCTGTTTGGACAGTGAAAATATGTTGTTTTGTCCACCTAATTCGAATGGGTTGGGTGGGGGTTCGAAAAATACTCATAAATTGAACGTATAAAATATTTTAAAGGTAGAAACTTATTATTTTTAATTTAAAGGGAGATATGGGGTCTTAATCATCTTATTTGAGAGAATCATATCATTGTATATATCGATTTTTAAGATATAAAACAGTTAATAAACTTAATCACAAAGACAAAGATATGGCCAAAAGAGTATAAAGCTATGTTAAAAATGTCTAACTATAACATATTATCTAAACTAGAACAAATTGTATATCGATCATACAAAACAATAATGTAAAGTAACATAAAGTCAACTACATCTATACAGAGTATATCAAGACTGCAAATGAAAACGAAGCCGGGTGGTAGTTTTAGTGACTACAAACACAATGCAACAAAACATTTTGAAAGAGAAACTTAATTTTCGTTGATATACCCTGTATGAGTTTCAAAGACTCGACAATTAATTAGAATACCGTTGTATTCTTAAGGTCTTATTATCTGTAGCGACCAATTTATTCGAGTAGATGAAGACAAGTTGTTTTGATATATCACCTTATTTCTAACTCAACTATCCAAATCAATACCTTGCTGGCGTCGGCGTGACTTGTTCCGGTAGCCAATGCTGCGAGCTGGTAACGAAGTTTCGCACAGGCTGAGGAGTGAGCGGCGCTTCCACCCCATTGGTGTTGGTGTTAGTGGGCGTGGCCGGTGCAGGGGGCGTGGCGGGTGCGTGCGTGGTGGGCGGGGCATGAGGCACGTGCACGGGCGTCTTGTGAGCGCCAGGACCGAACGGCAGCGCGGCGTACCACGCGCCCACTGACACGTTGTTCAGCGTCGACTTCACCACGAACGGGTGTTCTAGAAGCTTCGCATACTTTGGACGCTGTCTGTAGTTCTTTGTGAGGCTGTAAGATAAGCAAAATCAAATTATAGCTTTAAGTTAAGTTCTGAGCTCTGACAAACTAATAGTTGAAGTTTTGTTATTCGAATTTAAGCATATAACACTTACCACTGTGAAACAAATGACTTAAACTCCGGAGTGAAGTCTGTGCTGTCTGGTAACTGTGGTGGGTCATCTGCTATTACCTGATAAACACAAATATTAAATCATAATTAACATCAACAAAAAGCAAGTTAACTCATGCATAATTTCACATATTTATATTAAGTTTTGACTTTATATGAATACCAAAAAAAATATTTTTTTCGAAATTACTATATTTATGTTAATAGTCAAATGTCTGAATTTACTTAAGATAATGGTTAGAATGCAACAATATGATATTAGCGTGATTAGAGATGCGTACTGACCCTTGTGAGCACCTCGAAGTCGTTCTGGCAGTCTCTGTAGGGGAACACGCCGGTGGCGAGCTCCACCAGCGAGATGCCGAGCGACCACACGTCCGCGCGGATGTCGTAGTCCGGACGCGTCGGGTCCGGCGGGTCGATGCGCTCCGGCTGAACATACACACATACATACATATATATAGACAAGAATGATTGCCAACTCTTCCTGTTTAATCTAATTGATTTTTGTAGGGGATTAAATACAAATTAGATATACCTGAAGACACGGCTTTAATGCTCTGTGTTATTAAAATGCGTCTGAATGTTAAAAATGTTGATACTAGCTTAAGATAGTTGAAGTGGCGTGTGTGAACATGGAAAAGTTCCTAGTGCAATCTACATTTCGAGTGTTTTTTTAGACAAAGCAAGCATATCGCCATGTCCTATCTATCTCTATTTAGCCACAGGAAGTTCAATGCTGAACATAGCCCTCCCCAAGGATCTCCACATCGACTTGTAAAAGCAGTCTGCTTCGCCGTCATGAAATTCATATAAATTGGTCCAAGAATATACAGGGTATATCAAGACTGCTACCGAAAACGAAGCCGGGTGGTAGTTTTAGTGACTACAAACACAATGCATCAGAAAAAGTTGCAAAAAAAGCGACCATTTTTTTTTGTTATTTTTTTTCACATGATCGTATTTGGGTGGTAAATTCATTTTTTTTCCTAAAATAATAGTGTATACCCTTCTATTTATAAAGACTCTAAGGTATAAAAGAGTTTAAATTATTATTATAGCAAAAACTATGGATTTAACACCCAAAAAGATGATATTTAAAAAATGATAAAAATAATTGTCGCGTTTCAAAAAAAAGGAGAAAAAGGAAGAAAAAAACAGGCGACATCCAAAAATTACAATAAAAACAATACAATCAAAATAAAACAGTACTTATAATAAAATAATAAAACAAATTCCGCCTTATTAATAAAAATTGCGTCTTCCACGGTTACGTCAAACCTTAAACTCGGTTAGTTATTCCCAATGGATAGCGAGGTAATAACGACTTTATTAATAAACACGGATGAGCTTTGGCTTAACATGACAATCCTGTTATGGCAACCCTCTGATTTTAAAAGTAAAAAGAATGAACGAAATAACCGAGTCGATCTTAAAGACTGGACTTGAACGTAAACAAATGTATTTGACAAATAAAAAGCGGATTTGTCAATCTTGTACGTATTTTCAAAGATTACTGATTTTATAATTTCTTTCATTGGAAATGATTCAAATAGAAAAAAACGTACTCGTTCCATTAACTGGAATTAAGAAGAAAACGTAAGCAAATCAACATGTTGCAATAATTTTGTATTTTATTTGTCAGTTCCTATATTAGTACTTAATGGCATGTTTATTATTCTTCCAGCTATTTTTTCGTTTGTTGCTTAAAACATATGTATGCGCCAATCATTGAAAATAAATCTTTGGACACTAACTCGTATAAACCAAAAACTAAAGCTTGGGAGGATTTGCATGAAAAGTAAAAGCTTGCTTGGTTTCTTTCAGCGTTTCAATCACTTGCCGTGTAAGTAGTAAATAATAATTATTATGCAGGTTTAATCAATTAAATGCACGCCCACAAACTGTAGATCAATTAAAAGCAAAATGGAAACTATTAAAAATGAATGCACGGAAGAATATGAGTGCATTTAGGAGAAAGTTCAACAAGACTGATGGCCGTGGAGAATCAACAATTTTCATGACTGTATTTTGTTCACATGTAAGAAACACGCACATTAAACACTTTTCTAATATACATTTCTTTGCACATGTACATGGCTACTCCACCAACAAGTACAGTTGAAACTGTGAGTGAGATTTCCCCATTTCAATTACAGATGAATTGCTAATGATTTGAAATAATATAAATCTCTTGAGTATCAAATGCATATTCATGACATATTATTATTATCTTCCTTCTCCATTTCAGGATACCAAAATAACAAAATATAATATTAACATACTATTAGATTTGGAAACTATGCAGGCAAGCGTAAGTTGCTTTCATATTTTTTTTATCAGTAAAGCAAAAAAGCGTTGCATGTGAAATATTGTTACCATAAGTTAATATAATTTTAAATTGCAGACTTCACAAATCAACACAGTAACATAAAATATGGGAGAAATGTTACCAAAAAACGTATGCACAAATTTCACATCTTTTATTTACTTTTGCAAAGACTAAATACATATTATTCTCCTTTTATTTCAATTTTACAGATGAACATAAAAAAGACAAATAATCAAGGACTCATACTAAATCTGGAAAAGTAATTTATTAATTTAATAATCATCAATTTATCATTTATGCAGCAGAATTTTAGAATGTGTCATATTGTCATGAAAATTAAAAATAAATAAATATAACAATATGTTGAATTCTGTAATTTGAGAATGGATTCAATCTTTAATGATTCATTTGATGTAATGGAGGCATATGTTTTCTTCGCTATTAAACTTCTTCAAAAATATATTAATAATCACAACGGAGAATGCTTTGTGAATGTAACTTACTAAAGACAGGCATTTAAAACGAAGGGTTAGAAATAAATGATGACCATAATGGTGACACTATTTAATACTTCCAGAGCAATGACTGTATAAACACCATGGCCAACTATAGCAAAAAATTATAAGCTGAAGAAAATGAGAGACGGAGGGAGATCATGGATCAAGCGGAGTATAAAATTTGTATGGCCATCCAAGAAAGAAAAGTGCAATATTAGATAGAAAAATATTGGAATTTAAAAAAATCACGAGAGATGACTACCAAGTCATTCATTATATCTTAATAACTTATCAATTTCCTCCAAATTTTCAGTTTTTTTATTGCTATGAATGGCGAGATCGGCATGCCGTTGACCTGATAGTAAGCGATACGACCGCTCATGACCAGCGGTAAAATCAAACAACACCTTGAATTACAAAGCAGTGCTTGGCATTCCGCAGCGCTCGCCATCCAGAGACAAGATGTTAGGTTTCAATATGTCCAGTAGTTACTCTGGCTACAATGTCCCACCGAAACACAATAGTGCATTTACACTCCTGCTTGGCGGAATAGACATTGTGGTGGTACCTACCCAGACGACCTTTCACATAATATGAGAGACCTACTACCAGTAAAGTAAATACACTTGTACTACTTTCCTTTTTTCCTTTTTTGTTTTTAATTCTATTCTAGTTCACTTGAACAAATCTGCATATTATGCATTAAGATTATTGATAAAAAGTAATAATTGTTAGTTTGTTTCTAGAATTCACATATTATTGTTTTTTTGATCATTTAATTATATTTTTTTTATCTTAATATGATATGTTTATTTGGAAGGTCAATTAAATATAATTTCTTGTAATTTATGCATGTTTTATTTACATACTTATCATCACTTATGATATTTATTATATATCAGTATATGCAAGGTGACGAATAATGAAAAATGCAGTATATGAATATGCAAATAGACACAATAGTCACGTATGGAAGATTATTATAAAATAGAAAAAAACAAATATAAAATAGAAAAAAAGTGTGTAGTGGCCTGTTGGTAAACGGACTAGATGTGACTGCCAACATATTCGCGGTGGTCGCGGGTCCGAATCCCAGGGCTCACTTCTGACTTTTCGGAGTCATGTGTGTCATCATCATCATCATATCAGCCACAGGAAGTCCACTGCTGAACATAGGCCTCCCCCAATGATCTCCACAATGACCTGTTGGAAGCGGCCTGCATCCAGCGACTTCCTGCGACCTTAGTCAGATCGTCCGTCCACCTTGTAGGCGGGCGTCCAACACTTCGCTTGCCTGTACGTGGCCTCCACTCGAGAACCTTTCGGCCCCAACGGCCATCAGTTCTACGAGCTATGTGCCCGGCCCACTGCCACTTCAACTTGCCAATCCTATGGGCTATGTCGGTAACCTTGGTTCTCCTACGGATCTCCTCATTTCTGATTCGATCTCGTAGGGAAACACCGAGCATAGCCCGCTCCATGGCTCGTTGAGTGACTTTGAGCCTTTTAATGAGGCCCACAGTGAGAGGCCACGTCTCGGTGCCGTATGTCATCACTGGTAACACACAACTATCGAAGACTTTCGATTTTAGGCACTGAGGTATTTTGGACGAGAAGACGTCGCGAAGTTTCCCGAACGCTGCCCAACCGAGTTGGATTCGCCGATTGACCTCTCTCTCGAAGTTGGACCTGCCTAACCGGACCACTTGTCCTAAATAGACATATTCGTCAACAACTTCGAGAGTCGAGCCCCCAACTCCAATGGGGGTGGGCACAACATGGATATTCGACATGATCTTCGTTTTATCCATGTTCATTTTAAGACCCACGTGTTGGGAAACTCGATTAAGGTCTTCGAGCATAGTGCTAAGGTCTTCCAGCGATTCTGCCAAGACTACAATATCGTCGGCAAATCAAAGGTGAGTAATATACTCGCCGTTGATGTTGATGCCGAATCCTTTCCACTGCAAGAGCTTGAAGGCATTTTCCAGCGCGGCAGTGAACAGTTTCGGAGATATGACATCTCCCTGTCTCACGCCTCTCTGTAGTGGAATAGCCTTCGTGCTCTGATCCTGTACTCGGACCGACATGGTGGCGTTGTTGTATATACACCTCAACACTTCGATGTACCGATAGTCTATGTGGCACCGCTGAAGAGACTGTAGCACAGCCCAGGTCTCGATCGAATCAAAGGCTTTCTCATAGTCCACAAACGCTAAACAAAGTGGCAAGTTATACTCCTCGGTTTTTTGTATAACCTGCCGTAGCGTATGAATATGGTCTATGGTACTAAAGCCTTTTCGGAAACCGGCTTGTTCGGGAGGCTGAAAGTCATCAAACCTGCCTTCGAGACGATTTGTGATGACCCTTGAAAACAACTTATAGACATGGCTCAGGAGCGAGATGGGCCTGTAGTTCTTCAGCAAAGTGTTATCACCTTTTTTGAAGAACAGTACCACCACGCTCCTGCTCCATGCCTCCGGCGTTGAGCCCTCGAGGAGAACGGAATTGAAGAGCCTCTGAAGGACTTTCAGTACCGGCGTTCCGCCCGCTTTCAGAAGCTCTGAAGTGATTCCGTCCTCACCCGGCGCCTTGTTGTTTTTAAGTTGTTTGAGGGCCATCTCAATCTCAAACAGGCTGATGTCCGGGATATCATCGCTAAAGTGTCGGATTAACTCGGCTCTCGGGTCTTCGGCCGAGCTAACAGTTGGTTCGGCAACCGAGGTGTAAAGCTGTCCGTAGAACCTCTCGATCTCCCTTAATACCTCTGCCCTCGTCGATACCACGCGGCCGTCTTCCGTCTTCAGCCTAGACAACTGGCTTTGCCCAATAGACAAGTCTCTTGCAAACACTTTGGAGCCTCCGTTCCGCTCAATTGTCTCCTTAATGCTCACAGTATTGTGAGCACGGACATCGTGTCGCAAGGACTTCCAGATCATGTGTGTATTGATGGTCAATCACCAAGCAATAAAACGGTGAAGGAAAATATCGTAAGGAAACCTGCATAGCATAGCGATTTCTATGGTATGTAAAGTCCGCCAACCCGCACTAGGCCAGCGTGGTGGACTATATGGCCTAACTACTCTCAATCGTACTCTCGATTGTCTGATAACAGAATACTAAATAGATTATGTACACACGCTTCATGTCTTTACATATTTTTCGCTGGTTCTCGCCTTGTTCTCCGATTTGTGTCGGATTTTTGTCTCGAGACAAAGAAGCTAAGAACGCGAGAACTTGCATTAACTCCACACTCGCATGTTTCTCAGTAGCAAGCAAGTCGTCGAGAACAGTTGTGCGTAGTAGGCATATAATGAGCAAATAATGAATATATGAGCTAGATCCTTAACTGATTTTTTATCTATAATGAGTAAAAATACATGTTAAAATGAAGCCTACATTTTAAAAGATTTCGGTAATTTTATAACTTGTGTAAAATTTTTGAATCAAAAACGTTTTTTTGCCGTTTTAGCTTTCTTTATCGTATTTCGCATGTCAAAAATGCCTATTCCACTCTTACTTCAAACAAGACTTGGGATAGTTAAGCCGAGGAAGTAGGAGGTAGGAAGACGTTATTAATAAACGCGGTATTACTTCGGCCTAAAGACACCAACCTTATGCCGAGGTTATAGTGTGTGTTATGGCAACTCACTGATCTTAAAAGTAAAAAGAATGAACTAAATGACCGGTCGATTTTAAAGATTGGTATAGATCGTCACGGAGCACTGTCTCCCGAGAGCGCTGTTGTGGAAAGTAATAACTAATAATAGTTTTTCTCTTTTGACATTATATAACGTGGGACATATTATCATAGATTACGAGTTTTTTTATGTTCGTTGTTATATCACGAAACCATAAGGCAAACAATAACTTAACAGATATTTTTATCTTTTCACTTGTAGTTCCTAATGTCTCCACACGCTAACTTATTGTAGATGCGTTGTACTTGCAGTTAAATCAAATGTGACATTTGTCATACATTATTTATAAATTTGACGTCCATCAAGATTGGGTTTCAAAACATTTTCAAACACGATTTTACAAGTTGAAAAGTTTTTCGTAACTTTGTGTGGTATTTTATTAGTTACACCACATGTTACTACCCACATGTTCGGCTCTTGTTATCTTGAATCTTCTTATGAATATATTTTTGATTTGTTAGGTAGTTAATTCTATAAGCAAATTAATCAATGTGTACAAGTACAATTAAATAGATATTATTTGTTACTTCATTTACATTTTTACTGAAAATATTGTTACTTTCCTTTTTATTTATTCGTCAGTTGCTATAAAGTAAATTTGAATATTTCTTTATTAATTTTTTCCACAATTATTTCTCACGGTGCTGAAGGAGTATGCACCGAGCAAGTAGCTGAACACAATTTTTCTGCGACCATCCAAGACTACTAATTTGAAAGTGCAATCTTAAAATAACATCAATTTTATGTAAGGAAAGCGAGACAGGTCAATGTAAAGTAAATAAATAACACCCAACAGTCACATACATAGTCCTGAGACCCCACACTAAGATCGAGTCTTATGTCGTGGGTATCAGGAACTACGAGAGACTTTCGGTCTCACAAACACCCAGACCCGGAAGAAATATTTGTGGGCCGCACAAACATTTCTCTCGGTGCGGGGATCGAACCCGTGGCCTCTCGTTTTACAGGCGGCATATAACCAACTGCGCCACGGAGGCTGTCAATAAAGTAATAAAATTCTGTAATATTCACAAGTTTTATTCTCAAAATAATATGACATAGGAACTCGTCGACTGCATATGAAACCAGTGACCACTATTGAATGAATGTATGCGATCGACGAAACAGAAAGTACAATGGCCCCGCATAGAAAAAGTTTATACACCGTTAAACGGGGCGAGTAGAGATCACGGGGCTAATTGATATATTTTACGAATAATTTCACAAGCAAATATTCTACTGAAAATTGCATTAATTTTTAATTGCTTTATTAAACGATTTTTAAATATAACGACATATTAATAAGTATATATCCATTAAATAAGTGGAAGTGGCAGTGGGCCGCATATGGCGCGTAGAACCAATGGCCGTTGGGGCCGAAAGGTTCTAGAGTGGAGGCCACGTACAGGCAACCGAAATGTCAGACGCCCGCCAACAAGGTGGACGGACGACCTGGCTAAAGTTGCAGGAAGTCGCTGGATGTAGGCCGCTTCCAACAGGTAATTGTGGAGGTCCTTGGCCTATGTACAGCAGTGGACTTCCTGTGGCTGATATGATGATGATAATGATATATCCATTTGCCTCAATATAAAGAATTTGTATATTTTTCGTGTTTTTTACAAAGAAGAGTAAAAATTTGTTAAAGTAAAATGATGAACTCGTAAAACAACATGCTATGTATCAAATCAAAACAATCCTTAATCTGTACAGACAAACATTTATAATGCTAATTAAGTTAAAAATGACTATTCTTCTAAAAATGTAAATTCATTTCATTCCTTAAACCATGTGTCTCGGCGGTATAACTTTAAGTCAAAAATTAGGCTTATATTGGTTTAGCCCCTCCTTATTTCGTGTTTATTAATACAGTTTTGCACATTCCACGCGTAAGCCTTGGGTTAAAGTCAATTTGACACAAATTTTGCTTCGATATTGAGACGTGACAGCTCGTCGGAATAAACTTTAGACAGAAAGATTAGGATACGCCATGTTTATTAATACAAAATTTGTTTAAAACCTTGGCTTTTCGTTAAATCCTCGCTATTTCGAGTTTATTAATAAGAGGGATTGTGTTTTAAAAAGTTATTCTTACAATTTATCCTGTCAAGACATAATTCCATCTTTGACTTGTGAATCGAACAGGTTATTGTTGTTTATTGCTTTTGAAATTTTAGAAGATTTATTTTGATGTGTTTCTTTAAAGTCAGCTGGCTTATGTTTGTACGTAGAGGTGGTAGAAGGTCATTCCATATTTTAGAAGCTGCATATTTAAAGCAACCCTTGTAGCCAGTCGTCTTATGTCGAGGTATTCATAAATCGTTAGCTTCTCTACTGCGTGTGTTTCTGTTGTGGAAATTCGTCATGCATACAATTTTTTCAAAAAGGTATGCACGTGGTTTCTTTTATGCCACTTTATGTACCAGACACATAAGATTTAATTTTCTACGAGCTAAGATGTAATATTCCACTGCGCTCGCCATCCTGAGACATGATGATGAAGATGTTAAGTCTCAATATGTGCAGTGTGTATATAGTGAGAAAAGTCGAAGATAGTGCAGAATGACAGAGATATGTATCTCATTTTAGACTTCAGAGTATCGTACTCAGTGCACACTATATTGATATTTTGAATACATGTTTATTGTCATGGCGAAAAAAGATCGTCCGGAGACCTAAATATCATTGACTTTTCCATAATATGTATCTTTAAAAATATTATGGGAATTAATTAATCCATGGTATCCCATCGCAGCAGACTATATCTTAGTGACATTATATGTATGTCCAAGAATTTGATGAAAATGACTAATTCTATATCAACTCATATACGTCCCACTGCAGGGCACGGGCCTCCTCTACAATCGAGAGTACGATCGAGAGTGGTTAGGCCATATAGTCCACCACGCTGGCCTAATGCGGGTTGATAAATAATTAATTGAATTCATTAAAATGTTCAACATCGTTTAAATTCAGTCAATTTTTGATCTACCTTCCGAATGGATTGCTATAGTCTGCTCACTGCTGTACTTTTCTTGCTAGCTCGGCAAAATGCCTACGTTGCACTAGGCGGTAAATACAATGAAGTCCAAGAAGAGCAGCATATCTTCCATCAAATATACACTAGATTATACGTAACGGCCTAAAAAACGGCAAGAGAAATAAGAGCACAAATAAGCGTGTGCTCTTATTTGATTTTAGTATGGTCCAAACAATAATAAAAAAATAATTTAAATGTATACGATTGATTGTTACATAAAGTTGATTATAATTTAATTTTTTTTACTAGATCTCGTAGTTTGAAATTCAAATGTATAAGTATGTGTATAAGCAACCTTGACCACTTTTTCCGTGTGATTTTGTTCCGGAACCTGTATCTAGTATACATTTGATCGAAGATTTTTGGGCCTGAATTATAACGGGTCAGAATTGGTCTGACAGGCAATAGTTTAATTTTATATGAAAAAACAGGTGTTTTATAGAAATATTAAAAATTAAAATTGCATGCAGTGCATTTTAAGAACTACGGCTACAGCGTGTTTGTGCTTTGCAAAAAATATATTAATACAATTTGTTTCTTTGTACTTTGTGTACAGATAAAAATCAACTCACAGCCATATAAGCGGCACACCCGGCGCTCCTGGTCTTCGCCTTGGAGTCGACGAGCCGGCCGCTGATGCCGAAGTCGCACAGCTTCACGTTGCCGCGCTCGTCCAGCAAGATGTTGCTCGGCTTCACGTCGCGGTGGATCACGCCGTGCTTGTCCTTCAGGTACGATAGCGCGTTCACGGTCTATGGATGAATATATAAACCCAACAGTCATATACATAGTCCTGAACCCAGACATCGAGTCTTGTGACGTGGGTATCGGGAACTACGAGAAAATTTTCGCTCTCACAAAACAAATACCAGTGGGTTGCACAAACATTTGTCTCGGTAGACAGAGACAGAGGAGCATGCAGCCCGCCTGATGTTAAGCGGTCACGCTTATGGACTTTTGCAGTGCCAGGACTCTAGGACAACCATGTCGCTGACAACCGTAAGACTAGTTGCACATAGAACGTTTTAACCTATCAGGCTGGCAATTGAATATCGACTTACCAGCGATAAGCAATCGCCATACACAAATTGTTAAGGGTAAAATGGCCGGTACAAGGATGTCGAGTTAGAGATTCAGCTGTTTTTTTTTCAATAGCAGAGTCAGGAAATATGGTCTAGCCCCCTTAAAAGGTCTAGACTAATATTATAGATCAACATATTTACCACTACATTTACCAACAGTTACACCCATCTAACCAGGCAAAATGCTTCTAATTTGCATCAATCAGACGCTCATAATATACACCTCAACACAAGACCCCTCACCGCGACAGTGACTTTGCCGAGTATCGCCTCCGGTATGGGCGCGGCGAGCCTCTTGAGGAGTTTGTCGAAGCACGAGGCCATCAGCTCCATGCAGATCCACACGTCCGCGTCGGTCACGAAGCAGCCGAGACACCGCACGATGTATGGACAGTCGTGGGAGCGAACCACCACGTCCAGGTCCATCAAGATCCGCTTGGTCTCCTCTGAATTGCCTGAGCGACGCATTTGCTGCGGTTTAGAGAATTTTGGTTTAGAAATTAGCTTTTTATTTTTTATGTCTTCAGGAATCCTTAGAAGTATGCTTATAGACCTCAAGGCCCATCATAACAGGGCAAGGATATCAAGGGCGGATAAAAAGTCATTGGGTTCATAATTCATATCGTTGGAGACCATACAAGAGGGAACATAAATATAGAAGCTATTAAAAGCGGGTATATCACTTCATATTCCAATTGTTCAGACTTGACTACCAAAAGTTTGTGATGTCAATCTCTCACAGTTCCTGATTTGCTTTTCATTGGTAGCCAAAAGGACGTCATTAACAAAAGGATATGAGTTAAGATTTAGTCCCTTATAAGCCCTTTACTCAACTACCTAGACTGTTATTTTCATTCATATACAAATCAAAGATTTCTCTATTACATAGCTTCAGAAACATACTTTATACAGAAGAAAATATAACGAGTCCACAGCTTGGCGCCATGCATTATTATTCGTAGTAACAATTCTTTGATAATATGATTGATAATATGATATATACTTTGAACTGTATTCCTAGAAGTCCAGTTGGAAAGATATTTTGTTACTACACTACTATCAATATAATTAGTCATGTAGGGCGCCTAATTACGATATTTATGAACAGCGCAATAAAAATATTATCATTAACTATCTCGCTTTCAGCAATGACTAACCGTCGGCTTATTGCCGTGGAACACTATCAAATCTAAGAAATAGCTGTAACTGATCTAATTGATGGAATTATGTTAAAGATATGATAAACTGTAATATAATACTAGATTAGAAAAGTCTAAATAATTAGTGATTTTGCTGTTTTACAATAAAATAGGATCATCATCGGATTAAGCAGATTAAGACCTATTGCAATGTTGCAACTGCAATTCATTTCAGCCTCGGGCACCTATTACTGAGATTTTTCGAACCGAAAATATTGAAGTGTGGCATAATATTCAACTTAACTTTCAAAACATAAAATACCACATATTTAAAATAAATGAATTAAAATAAAACACGCAAAAATGCGAGGCGGATGCACACAATTAAGTTTTGTATCATATGATAGCCCATACTAAAATTATTTCAAAATTTTATCAGGTTACGCCAAGAAGTAGTAGCAGTACTAAAGGTTATCTGACAGACCAAAGTGGTCCAAAGGTCGCGGGACGTCGCTGGTTGCAGGTTGCCTCCAACAGGTCACTGTGGAAATCATTTAGAGGGGCCTATGATATGTTCAGCAGTGGACTTCCTTTGGTTGATGGATGGATGGAAAGTGGTCCTACAAATATTCCGATCTTCCAAAACAAGTAGACACTAACCTTGACTGCAATGACAGCTCCTGATGATTTGTGGAGCATCTTGACGACATGGCCGCATGTGCCGCTGCCCAGCTCCCCCAGGTGTTGCAGGTCATCGATGTGAGACTCGAACTCTCTGCCGTCTACGTTCAACTTGCCACTCACCTGGAAAGATATTTCTTTTTACATACGGGCATATTTCTGCAAAGGATATTTTTTTATATAAAATATGGGTGCCAGACTTATTGTTTGAGAGTAGTTCATAGCGTGATTTTATAAAGCTTAATAGTCTTCTAGCTGGCACCGACCTCAAATAATTGTTGGCGTATTTAGATATTTTAGATCTAATAAAAGATTAATTTTATTTCTCTCTTTTTATTACAATTTTGAAGTCGGTTTAATTTTTTATATTTTGTTTGATTTCGTATTGTTTTTCTTAATATTAATAACGGTAACTGGTAGATCATTTTTAACTTCATTTTAATAAACAGGAACAAACGTGATTTCTAGGTTTCCTTTAATAGATGATGGTACGGAACGTGTGCGAGTTCGACTCGCACTTGGCCGGTTTTTTATTTATTGCTATGAATGGCGAGACGAACTTGCCATACGTCTGATGATAAGCGATACGAACGCTCATGAACAGTAGCAAAATCAAACAACACCTTGAATTACAAAGCAATGCTTGGCATCCCACTGCGCTCTCTATCTTGAGACATAAGATATTAAGTCCCAATATGTCCAGTTGTTACGCTGGCTACAACTTAGTTCAATTTGAAAACGAACTGCTTTTTCGCGGGAGAAATAGACATTGCAGTGGTACCTACCCAGGTGGCCTCATCATACAGCACAATCATACTGGCCCAATTGAAATAGAGACTTAACTAAAAGATAGCTAAAGAGAAAATTAACTTAAAGCAATCAATGACTTTTAGTTGCAAGAAGTAGCTGGATGCAGGGCAGCTCTAAAAAGTCACTGAGAAAATGTTTGGAAAAGCCTATAATTATGTATATAGCACTGTTCTTATAACTAAAGATATTAATAATGATTTGGAAGTAGAACTGATGAAAATTCTAGTTGTTTGCTGATTTTCACCATGATTCATGATTGTAAATTAATTTTCTCAAAAGCTTTGCATTTTCAATACTAAATATTATGAAAATGATAAGGACATATTTCAGATATTAAGTCCATATTTCTCAGAATGTCCTACATGTAGGTGTTGTTTGTTTGGTGTTTGATTACTATATTGATAAAAATGGATGTCCAATTGATAACTGTTGTTACCTGATTTGTAAATAGGAAGATAAATTTAAATATTTAGAAGAAATATGTTCAGGGGGGTGGACTATACAGCCTAACTCTCACAATTGTTCTCTCGATTTTAAAGGAGACTTGTGTCCTGCAGTGAGACTTATATGGGCTGGTACAGAAGAAACATATTGTTTATTGTCAACTAGCATTAGTTACTATTTTACTATTTATGAGAAAATTTCAAGTGATGGCTGTACATTTACTGGTGGTAGGTCTCACAAATGTGAGAAGCCACCTGGGTGGGTGCCACCGCAATGTCTATTGCTCCCGCCAAACAACAGTTTAAATGCGTAGTTGTGTTTCGGATTGAAGGACATTGTAGCCAGATTAACTACTGAACATATTGAGACTTTACATGTTATGTCTCAGGATGGCGAGCGCAGTGGAATGCCAACCATTTCTTTGTAATTCAAGGTATTGTTTGGTTTTGCTACTGTTCATGACCGGTCGTATCGCTTACCATCAGGTGAACCATTCACAACATTGAATGATTCATTGCAATGAAAAAAATGAAGAGTGTAAAGGTGTGATTGGTCACACATAATACATTTATTTCCCATGTTATATTGCAAAATATAGTTGTCCGCAAGTTATGCCTTATTTATTGCATAACAATAACAAATATTATAAAACACAGAGGGTTATGGGAATAGATATTATCTTTTCTTCACAATCTAATAAATCACATAATAATCATTTCAAATTAAGTAAGTGATAATAAATGATTATTTTGATATAAATAATTTATTTAAAAGACAATAATATAACAACACACAAAATACTAAGTATTGATTGGCCACATTACCATATTATGACCAACTTACTGTATGAGACTCTTCAAATTAGAATTGAAATGAATAATGACTCATTTTAGGAGAATTCAGATATTCAAACACATTACACAGTATGGTAATAATAAATAATTAAACTAAAATATACAAAATACATGTATCCATACCATTTTGTCAATTAAAGATGATAACATTTTCATGTAAAATAAAATCTATAACCACCCCTGCGAATTAAAGCTTTACATTTTCAATTTAATAGGAATTTCTCATTCAGCTGTACAATACATCAGTATACATATAATTACCTTATACACTTCTTGCATTAAATTTTCAGTCTCGGTAGTCTGTGTTGACCTCGGTGGAAATGCTTGTATCTCTTTAGTTGAAAACATGGGTGCTGCAAATTAAAAACACAGTTAATTTACATTATTTAAATAAAAAAATATGGGTTTAATATGTAATTTTTAAAGAATAAATAAGAAATGAATTAACAACTTTAAACATAACTATTTTCTGAATATTGTGTGTCAATAGTTGGAAATTGATTATAGAATAATAACTACCATTTTCTGTTTATAATGTAGAATTTTTACATATATGAAAAACAAAAATAATTAGGCTATTATGTAGATAGTGCTTTGTAATAATTATCTAAATTTAATTCATTTATCTATTAGAGACCCAAATACAGTTATTAAACAAAGATGCAACACCTTGCTCAAAAAACTATTTTGTAAATGTTGACAGAAAAGTATTTGTTGAATTTTATTTCATCAACACTTTCAAAATCATTCCTACCAATGTCTCCTAGCTTTTTATTGTAAAAATAAATAGCAACACCAGATAGAATATTGGTAAGGTGTATTTGTGGTTTTATTCCAAATTTTAAATGTTATGGGTAAATAGTACAAGAATACTTAGTCCACAAAACATTTGAAAACCTGTACCTTACCACAAACCATAACAGCTGTGCGAAACAATGTAAATTACACAAACTACAAACATTAGGAAATTTACATACTTATTGTAATGAGACAATGCTGTCTGACAACATTAACAGAAAATGCATTCATACAGATGTATAAAAAACAGACCAACTTATGTGCCACCCACTGTGTGATCAATGCCAATTTATGCAAATAATTTGAACACAATGTGCACAACGGCCGAAAGGGAAGCTGCCAGCGAACATTACTGTCCTCCACACATTATAACATTGTTACTGAATACATTTATAATACTGTAAATATGTCATAACCCATAAACTCTATATAATTGCTGTCCCAAGTTATTTTTTATGTTTCATAACAAAGAGACGGTCACAACACTCATAGAAAGACACATATATGCAATGTAAACACAGGGTACTCCTTAAAAAACACTGAAAACTATCAAGAAAACCATAAATATTGATGCAATAGCAAGGGAGGTGGTCAGGTCAAGTTCATATTTTGTATTATAAATAACCCAGATTATTGCAGCCGTCTGTATGCGATACTCACGTGGCTTGGGCCTCCGAACGTTTCCCGGTCTGGTAGCTCCAATTCCACCTTGGCTGCTGAAGCCACCTTCTCTCCGAATACGCATTTCATTATCGAAACGTGCCTGTAAACCCTTAATTTTCCCTTCGATCGAACTATTTGACATTATAGTAACAAAAATAGTGCACTGATAACATTTAAGTACTTATTACGAAACGGGTAATCAAAATTTTATTTACACAAAAATTACAATGAAAAGCGCTGCTGTCCAAGGATTTCCTTCAATTTCCTTCGCCAGCCATTTCCATTCACTCAATATGAACTTCTATTCTTCAGATGTCACTCCATTGTTCGTTCAAAACATTCTTTTTATAATCCTTCAAAATAAAAAATATCATTACAATAATGTCCTGTCTCGCTCTTACATTTATAATGTGTGCGCACAAAATTGCAATAGAGCGTCACTTGAGGCTTTTTAATTTATTACTATAAAGTAAATGTTGCCATGAGTAAAAACAACTAACGATGGTCATTTATCTTTAAATATGTATTTATGAAGAAAAATGACTAAGTTGAAGTAAATATTTTTTTATCGATAATAATCGCTAATTCTGCCATGTATGATTTGGTAATTTTATGTAATATCCAGTTATAACTAAACATAAAATAAATCTGACGTTTAATATTTCCATACGTAGTATAAACTATATTCATTCATTACATTCGCTCATTTCTTTTCGCGTTTCTAGCTTTTTTGTCATACTTTCTGAAGATAAGAAAACTAGAAAAATATTGTAGGCGTTAACAATGAATTAATACTTGTATATTAGTTAAAAAATACCATAATAAACACAAATTAATTGTGTAAATCACAATATTCGCGGCGATAAACAAGAGTGTTGTTGTGAAGTGAAAAAGTGTTAAAAACTTGTTTCCGTGAAGGCAAAATGACGTGAAAAATATTTCATAAACATTAGTCGCGGACGAAATGTGTACATAATTACTGTCACCAACAAATATGATGCAGTCAACGTCGGAAGGTTGCATGAACATCGCTGAGCTAGCGAACCAGCTAAGACGCGAGAAAATCTTCATAAATTCCGAAAGGCAGCTGTTGCAGAAACTCAACGAAGATGTGGAGAAACGCGCGATGGAATTGCTGCAAGTGTCGTGGATCTGCTCGCAGCAGCGGCAGAACCTCACCAACCTGATCACGTCGCGCTGCGAGGCGGAGTCCATCGCCGCCTGCCAGAGGGCCAGTCTCCTCGACAGAACCACTTTCGTGGAAGCCTTCAAGGTCTTGAAATACAATGTAAGTCATATTGTCTGCACCTATTTTATTTTCTACCTAAGGATAGTAATTAATGCTGAAGAGTGTCCAAAATCGGTTAAAACTTTCATAAAATAAGGCAATATTCATATATCCTTGAAAAAGTGAAAAGAGAAAATGTATCTAGACAGCCTCAGTAATTTTAATGGTTCTATTATTATTGTTTAATGATGAGTCAAACAGCTTGTGAAGTTTAGTATCCACCCACTTTTGATGAATAATGTTGTATTTATGAGTAATGATGCACACTTCCACATTTCAATTACATACTAATACGAAATGTGCTCTATTCTTACATAAGTAAATAGCTAATTCTACACTTATTTTTAATTTTTGACATTAATATGTTATTGTTTTTTGTTATCTCTAATTATAAACAAGCTACTAAAATATTTTAATAGAGACACATGAGCATGCATGTAACCAGCTTGCTGTTAAAGGCATCTGGATCAGCCCATATACGTCCCACTGCAGGGCACGGGCCTAATCTACAATCGAGAGTACGAGTGTGTGTTGAGTGGTTAGGCCATATAGTCCTCCATGCTGGCCTAGTGCGTTTTGGCGGCCTTACATACCATATAAATTCTTATGAATCGCTATGGTATGCAGGTTTCCTCACGATAAAGTTAAAGGCATGACATCCCCAAATTGTAACAAGCTTAATCCCTCTAAATTTTGGAGGAGTCCTATGCCCAACAGTGGGATATATGTGTTGTGAAGAAGATCAAAGAATTAATGTTTATGCATATTATAATATATTAGAGCCATGCTGCAGCTAAGACTGTGTTACCTAATATGCATCATGAATAGGTCAGCACAACCAGCCTTACACTACTCTACTACTGAAAACCAAAATGAAACAATGGGTATGAAAACCAAGAGCCCAATTTGCTACTTTGAGAGTTAATACCTGCCTCGATGTGCAAAACTATAGTACCATCCAAGTGTGTTGTATTGTGTGATCTGAATGATCCTGCATATTTGATTCATAATTTCATTTCATTCAAGTATAGGTATGGTCCTTTGGCATATCAGTTTAAAATATATTTGATTTGAAATGAAATTGAATATACACATATTGCAATAAATAAATAAATAACGCCCAACAGTCACATACATAGTACTGACCCCACACTAAGATTGAGTCTTGTTTTGTGGGTATCAGGAACTACGAGAGACTTTTCAGTCTCATAAACACCCAGACCCGGAAGAAATATTTGTGGGCCGCAATCTCGGTGCGGGGATTGAACCTGTGACCTCTCATTTCACAGGCAATAGAATCAATATGTTGATATTCTACCCTTTATCACATTGTGGATTGGAACACACAAGGTGAAACATGGGTCTTCTTGTTAGAAGACCCATTTTCATAGGCAGAGGTGTTCCTCTGCCTACCCATACTAGAAAAAACATAAGATGTTTGTGTGTGGAAAAGTACATATAAAAGAATAAGTGTTATTAGCTCGTTTTTCCTTGCATACAAATCACTATTCATGTGTGTGCACATCATATTAATGTTAGCCTGCAGAGTGTGGTTAAACATATTGTTTTTATTTTTTTGCTAAGGTGATAAGTTATTTATTATGACATTGAATGCAGCTATAAATTCAAATGAATATGTTTCATCCATATCCATATTGCTAGGTCAAACAGAGTTATTGAATATGGTTTACATAACTTTCTAATTCCATGCGACTTGCAGGAAGGATATGTTTTATGTATCTAACAATTATTTCTTATGCATTCTATTGCATTGGTATGTAAAGGAGATTTGTTGTGATATTGCAGTCAATATGTTAATTACCCTGATTAGTATCAGCCCATATATCCCACTGGGCCTTAGGCCTCCTCTAAAATTGATTAAGAGTGGTAAACAGACCTAGACGCTGCTGATAACTATGAAAATATTCTACTTTGTTGAAATTAAGTATAAGTAACCATATGTAAGGACATATTTTGGAGAAATCATAACTTGACAACATTTCAACAAGAACCATATATTGCATTTTGGAGTCAATTTACGCTCTAAGTTAGTATTGCTTTCATAAATAATGAATTAGTAATCAAAACTGCAACCACCAATTTGTTGCCTGGTTCATTTGCAACTGGCCACTATGTACTCCAACAACCACAAACAGGATGACATTAATAAATTATATGATGAAATTTATGATAAGTATATTCCTGTTGTTTTTTTAATGTTTCGGATGGTGTGCTAACCTGTAAAGCATGAGAGTGGTGGAAATAATAAACAGACAATTCGTCAGATTTAACATCAATCCATATGCCTGAAAGGGTAGGTAGTGTTACTACCACCCACAATTCCGAGTTTATTTCCGTTCATATAATAGCGAAGATTTTATCGCCACAACAGGCACAAATTCCAGTCGTCGCTATTTCCGTTTCATTATCATTTTAGGAGTCGGTTCTATCGAAATAGCGGATACAATTTCTATTTAGAGTAAAACATTTCTTACAAATAATATACATAAATAAAGGTAAGTGATCGACTCCGTGTTGCAGTTGGCTAGAAGCAGGCTATGAACCGTGGCCCCGGGTTCGATTCCCGCACCGAGACAAATATTTGTGTGATCAACGGCTATGAGAAGTCTTTCGTGGTTATGATATCCACGAAAAATACTTGCATTTTAGCGTACGGTCGGGACTATGGTATGTGAGTAGTCACATATTTGAAGTATTCGATCCAGAAATCGAACCCCGTAATTCACGATTCAAACCTTTTATTCTCGTGAATGTGATATTACGAAGCATTTCGTTTGATAAAGGTTTTTGTATAGTCATAGTTTCTGCGCGTGTTATCGTACTGCCTTATTCTGGTACTCGGTTCAATTCAATCCAGTTCATATAATTTATTCGTTTTGAAAATTCTCTATATCTGGATCAGGAGTTCGTCGCTGCTATGGCGAAAGACTCAAGCTTGCTATCTCCCTTAAATACATATATAAGAATGGAGTTTGGTGCTACGTACTGTGATCGTTGCTAGCGCCGTCTATATTTTCTGCTACCTAGTAGTCTTGTCCAGGGAATCCCCGCAATCTCTGGTAGTAAATCCCTCATATTATGTGAGAGGCTGCCTGGGTAGGTGCCACCCACAGATCACTCCCAATAGATACCTAATGCAAGGCAGCGGTTGCGCGCCACACATATAAGGTATCAGAAATATATAAACCGATGCCAAATGTCGCGTCATCAGTGTCGTCCAAGTAGTGGACCCGCACATGACGTCGCAGGTTGGCGAAAATTACCTTTTTGGGAACATAATATTACAGTTAAAAATGATTTGTTCAATAAAATGGTGTGCAAAACCTCAAAAAAATAAAGTATCTAAAAAAACGCAATAAGTTTTCATCGATAACTAATATTCTTTAAATTAATTTGGTTCCGAGCGAGCTCAATTTATACTGGTTAAAATATCAATGTCAAACAGTCGAGTTCGGATGGAGAATCAGCCGTCTCTTTTTCGCATAGCAATAACCGTAATAAGCCATCTTTTTTGTGGGTGATAAAATTAAAATACACGTAAATTCTAATATCTTCAGCAGCTTATAACCGATTTTAGTGATTTCTTTTTCATTGGAAAGAACGTATTGACAGGTTGATCACAGGAACACAACATTAAGATCTGATTATCATGTTCGGACCTGGAGAGTAGAACTCCTCAAAATTTAATAGAATTTCAACGGTTCTTTTTGCATTGGGTTCAGTATAAAAGCTAGGCTACAGTGGTTGAGGGAAAAAGGGGTAGGGGCGAAGGGAGGGAGAAGGGGAGAAGGGGGGGGGGGAGAAAAAATAATAAACATGTGAATATTCCAATATCTTTGGCAGCTTTTAGCTGATTTTAGCGATTTCATTGTCATCGGAAAGAACATATTCCTTGTGGGGACCAAATCTTCTTCATTTAAATGCCTATCAACACTAAAAAGATAAAGATAACTAAATTTTTTAATAAAAACAATAAAAACCGACTTCAAAACAAAAAAACCACTAAAAACCAAAAAATAACTAAATAATAAGTACCACTGCAAAGCAAAAAAATAATATTTGTTTCATGAAACTTGCGCTTGTTGATTAATTTGCTTAATGACTTGACTTAGCCAACAAATCAAAATATATGCATAACATATCGAAGGCGGGTCGCCCAGTACCAAACATATAGATATTTAAATTAATATAAGGTATAGGTCCTACATAGCCCCCCAACCCTTGTTGGAAATCCTTATCTCCACATCGATCTGAAGCGGCCTGCATCAAGCGACTTCATGCACTGACATTTTATTGTAGCGCCATTCATCGCAACAATAAAAAATCTCACCTGCCTCCGAAATCTTGCGTTATGGCGCCGGTTATGCTAAAACCAGATTTGTATATGTAATTACTGTTTATAATACATCATGCGGTAGCCAGGTGTGTTACATAAATCCACCAGCGTAATAAAATATTGGCAGAGAATGTATCTAATTTGTCAGATAATTTATCTGGGATCTGCGATAACCTATATCTTAATCTGTTGGCATGATTCACTGGCAGAGAATTTAATCCACCATTACTAAATCTTTCACTTGCAAGTCCGTATTCGCTGCCGTTATAAGTTGCTAATGAAGTAGATATTAGACTAAATCCTAGTTATGTGAAAAGTGGTTATGAATCTAAATTTTCATACAAAATAACAATAGGAACAGATCACTTTCTTGTAATGTTGTTACGTCATTAATGGTTATATGGAAGTTCGTCAGTTGAATTTTTATATTATGTGAGTGGTGTGGTGTTTGAAATGAAATGAAATGTATTTATTGGTCACGTAGGCAATTTAAAAGCTCTTATGACAAGTCAATACACATATAACTTAATCTCTATAAACAATATATTTCCTATACTTAGTATTCCTTATTTTAATTTTCTTGGTTTAATTAATTTATTTATGTAATTTATTTATTTTAAATTAATTTTATTTTTATTTAGAATTAGTTTTATTTATTTGTTTCCTTTTTATTCTTATTTTATTTAAAGTATTAGTTATGACTTTATGGTAATTTATTTTTCAAAGAAATACAATATGTACGTTGGTCAAATTAAATTAATTTGTGGACCATGAATATTATTACAACGGTGCGTAGCGGTTTATTGTTACCACCGGATCCAACGCGGCCCTCCTGAGAAGACCCGGCGAAACAAACTCAGTGGGCTTACACTACCACTGGAACTACGCGACGCGACCCAGTCCTGAGTATATCCAGCGAATAAGACTCAGTGGGCTTGTTTTGGGTCCAATTTAAGACAACGACCATAAGTATTTCCGAAACGTCCCGTATGTTTAGGCTTACTGCCGGATCCAACGCGGCCCTGACTGAGAAGACCCGGCGAACAAACTCAGCGGGCTTTACTTTACCACTGGATACTACGCGGCGCGACCCATTTCTGAGTAGATCCAGCGAGTCAAACTCAGTGGGCTTGATTTTGGTCAATTTACTAAAATAAATATTTGTGACTTGTCTTACAAAGATTTGCCATATTATTATTTTTAATTGTTTTCTCGATCGGTCGTCATATGATTTTAATTGGCATTAATTAATCATTATATACTTAGTTATAATTTAATTGATTAATTTAATTGTATATTGATTAATTTTTAAGTTTAAAAATTTTAATTATTTAAATTAGGGGATGTAATGTGTGAATAGTGCAGGGCCCCAGGAGGTCGCAATGTGCAAGAGAACACCTAATCCCAGGCTTTTTTATCCTCAATATATTCTTTAATATTATAATAACCCCTAGTCATAAGTTTGTTTTTAATATGTGCCCTAAATAGTTTATCCGGTAGCTGCGTTATCCTATTGGGAAGTTTATTATAAAATTTAATACAACTACCCAAGAAAGATTTTTTTGACTTTTCTAGTCTAAACGAGGGTATTGCAAGTTTATTTTTATTCCGCGTATTAATAGTGTGGGTGTCACTGACCTTATAAAACTTGCTAATATTTTTATGAACGTGCATTATATTCTGAAAGATGTATTCAGATGACACGGTTAGTATATTGCTTTCCTTAAAAACAGATCGCAAAGAATCGCGGCTCCCTAGATTATAAATAGCACGGACTGCTCTTTTTTGTAAGATGAATATGGATTCGATATCAGCCGCTGATCCCCATAAAATAATGCCATATGACATTATACTATGAAAATAAGCAAAATATACCAATCTAGCCGTTGCAACGTCAGTTAGTTGTCTTATTTTTCGGACCGCGAACGCTGCGCTACTAAGTTTAGGTGATAATCTCTCAATTTGTGGACCCCATTGTAATTTTTTATCTAGAGTGATCCCTAAAAAAATTGTGGAATTAGCTAAATTTAGAATTTCTGAATTTAATTCGATACGCGTGTTTACGCTTGCCACGTTCGGTAAAGCAAAACGGACGCATTTAGTCTTACTAGCATTTAATAGTAAATTATTAGCAGAAAACCAATCCGAAATTAAATTAAGAATATTGTTAGGTGTATCTAGATTATCGTCTTTCCGATTAACTTTAAATATTATAGAGGTGTCGTCAGCGAATAAAACTATGTCTGACCACTTTTGAACCATGCAAGGAAGATCATTTATGTAGACTAGGAATAAAAAGGGGCCCAGAATGGAACCCTGTGGAACCCCAATTTTAACTTTTGATCCTACCGAAGTGAGCCCGTCCAAAGAAACCTTTTGTTCACGACCCGACAAGTAAGACATTACGAGATCAAGTGACGTATCACTGATTCCGTAGTACCTTAGCTTCATAATAAGCGTTTGGTGGTCAACACAGTCGAAAGCCTTGGAGAGATCACAAAAAACTCCTAGAGCATCTTGAGATGCCTCCCAGGCTTCTAAAACCGACGTGATTAGTGAAGTCCCGGCATCTTGAGTTGAGCGACCCTTTGTGAAACCAAATTGATTCCTATGTATTAATTTATTTTCATCAAAATGTGCTAGCATTTGATTAAGCAAAAGCTTTTCGAAGATTTTGCTAAGAGCCGGTAGTATAGAAATGGGTCTATAATTCGACGGATTGTTCGAACATCCTGACTTAAAAATGGGTACAACTTTACTAATTTTCATTAAGTCGGGAAAGATACCGTCACTTAGGCAGGAATTAAAAATAGTAGCTAATAACGGTGCAATGTTAACAATAATAGCTTCTATAGCTTTAACAGACAGTCCCCATATATCTTCCGTAGTTTTTATTTTAATTTGCTTGAAAGCCTTTATTATTTGACAACTGGTTACCTTTTGAAAGTTAAACTGAGGCATATTTCCAGGAACATTTTCCTTTAGAAAAGATTCCGCTAAATCTACTGACGAATCTAAATGTTCAGTTAAGTCTAATGGTATGTTAGTGAAAAAATTATCAAGATAATTGGCAATAGTAGATTTATCTGAAATAAGGTCGTCATTTATGCGGAGAGCAATTTTGTTGTCATTTTTTTTATTACTCCCAGTTTCAGTATTAATAATTTGCCAGGTTGTTTTTATTTTATTATCTGACAATCTAAGCTTTTCACTTATATAATTAGATTTAGCCTGCATACATACTTTTTTAAATAATTTTGAATATAAACTGACATATTTTTTAAAGTTGACATCAGGTGTATAGGACCTTTTGTCATATAGCTCATACAAAATTTCCCTACTATGTCTAATGCCTTTAGTGGCCCAAGCACTAAATTTTATTTTAGAGTTAATTTTAATTGTTTTAATTGTACATACTTGGTCATACTCTTTTCGTATAGTTTTAAATAATGACGAGTACATGTCATTTGGACTGCCATCAAGTGTAATATTTTCTATTTTTAATTGTACATTACTGTTAAATCGACCTAGGATGTTCTTAGATAACGGTCTAAAAGTTATTAATCTACTGGTTTTGTCTACAGCATGTTCTAATTTCACTAATTGACATTTATGGTCAGATCTAACCCCTATTTTTACACCTTTTTCAAGTACTTCGAAGTTGGTTATGATATTGTCAATACAACTCGAAGTTTCAGGCGTAATTCTAGTAGGCTCCGAGAACAAACATGTAAGATTAAATGAGCCGAATAAAGACACAAACCTACACTTATCAACCGAATCAACTAGTAAATTAATATTAAAATCCCCACAGACTAGAACTTTTTTATTACTTTTAATTTTATTTAAAATATCCTCCATTGTTGATAAAAATAGTGAAATATTTGATGAAGGAGGTCTATAGACACACAATATGACATAAAAATTTGTTTCCGCACATGCGACCTCACACACTCGTTCAACAGAGAGGCAAGAGATATCCTTTCTTTCCCTAAATGTGATATGTTGATTGTGACATGTTTATAATGACGGACTACCAAATGAAGGTTGCAGGATGTCGCTAGTAAAAGCGGCTTTCTACAATTCGCTGTGGAGATCCTTTGGCTTTGCCCACAATTGCAGCGAGATACAAGGGTAGAGCTGAGTGGCAGTGCGGGTAGTAGGGCGCATTCCTCAGGCTCTTCCTCCCTACTGCCATCATGGACGCAGCCTTATAGAACACCTATGGTCAATAGACTTGTGGTTGACGATAATGACAGTGACGTACATATATGGTGTTTAAGTTCGTAGAATTTACCCTCGGGACTTTCCATCGTACAAACGATTAAACATTAGAGTAATAACAACATTAGATTTGTTTTATGTTATCCTAATACAGTAGAAACGCTAACGCCCACCCCGTGCCACTCGGTGCATACAAACAATAGATGTAATTCACACTCTGTGACTGTTTTGTTTCGCGAGCCGCGCGGAATGCGCTGTGACAACGATGTTTCTATTATTTTATAATTATGAGCTTCAACATCGTCACGTATGCAATCCTTATAAGGTTAGTGCATTGGTGTCAACGAAAAACGAAACAATAAGCAAGGCGGATCTTTTCATTCGGTACTATGGGCGTACGTTTGTAAAGGGATTATTCTTCACATAGAATATATACATAGACATTTTGGAAGCCACTGATTTGCTGCAGAAAATTTGCCCCCTTAAAAACATAGTTCCATCGAAAGACGAAAAAAAGCAGTTCAGGATTGCTAAAAAAATATTTTGAATATATTTTAGGATATCTGTCGAACACAAAGTACCATACCTAAGATACTATTTATTTATGTAAACATTGGGCAAAAAGTATACTTTGTATTAATTATGTTATAGGCAGACTAACAGAGACTTGTATCACAAATTACTTTCTTTTTTTATTACATAGGACCGGTAAACGAGCAAACAGGTCACCTGATTGTAACTGATCACTGCCGCCCAGTATTATTCACAACGTTTGGATCATAGATGTTTTACCGGGCTTCAAATCTAAAGGAAAAAGGGAGGGGAAGAGGAAATGGGAATTGCGCATCCGCCAATCTCACCGAACGAAATGCGACAGCAAAGTTGTCGCTTCCCGTCGATTTCCTGTAAGACAGTGATTACGAACTTTTTACGAATCGATGTAAAAAATATTTCCTAATTATTTGTCTGAATGCAAGAATCGGATCGATCGAAAAAGTACGTGATGCCCTGTTGGTAACGCATTAAACGAGGCAGCTAAGTGCCAGCAAGCTCACGGTGGTCGCAGGTTCAAATTCCAGTATCTGATAGTCATGGATATATTAGTGAAAGAAAACTTCCAAAGAAAACCTAAATACCGTAGTGAATTGAAAGAATTTGAATGGTACGTACCCCCTTCAATCGTACTCTCGATTGTAGAGGAGACCCGTGCCCTGCTGTGATACCTACATATGTATATGGGCTGATAATGAACAGAAAAATCGGAACGATTCATTTTTTTACATTCTGCTTAATAACTCAGAAACTCAACATTAGGTTCTATTCCGTAATTGCGTCAAACGCTTACAACAAAGTGTTCTTTCAACATACAAAGTGGTTGTATTCAAATAACTACGACATTAGTGTATTACAAAGACCAAGTTGTCCTTTATCACGGTTATTTGACATGGTAAAGGTCATGAGATGACGTTGCCAATAGCTTCTGAATGGCGGGTTAATAACATCGTTGAAAGGGGCGTTTACCATGGGGAGAGTTATTTGACGATCCAACCAGAATTCCCGGGATTTTATTTTTTGTTGCTATGAATGGAGGGACTACTATCTATCTAATTATAAAAGTTCCATTTGACATATCTCAAAATTGTGAAATAGGGATGATGTCAAATAAATCGGTTAGTACAATATCCGATTATTAACGAGATATCGATACTATTTGTTTGTATTTCGTAATCGATTACAGTTTATATTTTTAGTTTACATTATTTCGTTTTTTTTATGTACATCTTTATCCTAATGAGACATCCACAATTGCATAAGTCACTTTAGTATTAAGGAACAAAAGCAATGATTTATTTATTTCTAGCGGTGACTGATTATAATCAATACACACATGACTTCGAAAAGTCAGAGGTCTGCCCTGAGATTCGAACCCGCGACCACCGTGAACATGTGAACATACACAAAATTATTGTTAAATTATTAAATTGTTAAATTATTGCCTTTTATTAAAATTATTATTACATTATTTACTGATGGTTGTTCGGTGATAGTATGCTTGTTATTAGCTGATAATTCAGTACTTTTTAAAATTAGAAAACAACTGGATTAAAATTGCTCGATTATTTCTATATTTTTACCGATTATGCGTATACAAATCCGTTTGCATAGTCTCAACTCTACACATGGAAGACCTAACGACGTGACTTTGTAATGACGTCTAGTAAAAAAGTATGTTGTTTAAAATGGTTGTTTTGCTTTATTTAAAGGATTTATATTTAAATTTAGTTATTATGGATTGTAAATCCTGTAATAAAATAAGAATAGCTTCATAATTCTATGGTTTTACGGAAAGTTTTATTGAAATTGTGTGAGTTACGTCTTCACAAAGTTATTTATGATAAAAGTATGAAATGTCAAATGAGATTTCTTGAATTAGAAATACAATAGCATGTGGTTTGCCTGATGGTAATGATACGACCGCTTATGAACATTAGCTAAACCAAACAATACCTTGAAATACAAAGCAATGCTTGGCATTCCACTGCGCTCGCCATCCTGAGACATACGATGTTAAGTCTCAATATGTTCAGTAGTTACTCTGACTACAATGTTCTTCAAACCGAAACACAACAGCTAATTTAGATTTTAATTATATTTTAACGCATTTTTCCACTGGTGAATTAGATTTTAAAGCTGGTCAAGCCTCACTGTTGTTGCCTTTACTGCGGCGCGAATAATATCAGTGTCCCAATGAATACCGACGTTCAGGGAGATCTTTGCGGTCACATTTCGGTTCTTGTATTAGATTTGAGACTTCAGGATGCATTATGACGACCTCCGTGGCGCAGTTGGTTAGACGCCAGCTGTGAAACGAGAGGCCACGGGTTTGGTCCCCGCACCGAAACAAATATTTGTGTGAACCACATGTATTTGTTTCAGGTCTGTGTGTATGTGAGACCGAGAAGTCTCTTGTAGCTCCTGATACACATAAAACAAGACTCGATCTTAGTGTTCGGTCAAGACTATGTATGACACTGTTGGGTGTATTAATTTATTTATTTTCTCCCATCCTTTTTCCCTTCTCTTTCCTTAGTCCTTAAAAACGCAAGATCTCGGAATGCAGTTGCACTCTCAATTATACTAAGGCTCATTCCATATATTATTTATTACTGACATGTAGCTTTCTCAAATCTGAAACAAAAATGTAGAAATCCACATAAACATTAATTAGCGTCGATGTGGAAGATAAACCAGTGTATTCAATGCTTGGCCGGCTACTTGTGTAAATGTAGTGGTAGTTAGTTAAAACATTTATTACTGCATTCTTATATCCTTTTATCATCTGTTCCGGCAGATATCATTGCTAGTAATTGAATAGATAAATTATAATACAATGAGTTAGTATGTTATTTGTTATATGTTCTATTGATTGATAGAGGTCGAGTGATATCATTGATTATATTGGTATTTAATATCATTTATAGATCGTCAAGATTAGTATCTAAATTCATATTATCTATATATTAATACGTGATGCAAAAACTTTGGATCCCTTTTTACGAAAATTGCGCGGACGCAGGAGCATAAAATTTGGCACACTTATAGTTTATGTGTAGGAGAAGTGGAGAATGCTAATATTTTTCAATAATAATGCTTATAAAGTACATTAAATCAAAAAATAAAACATTACACACACTGCCATGCATTTCACACACACATCCATACACAAGTATACATACTCCGGTGTCAAATTGTTTCTTTTCTTTTTCATTTTGTTCTTCTGATATAGACATATCAAAAAAAGGTTTTATTTGCCTAATGAGGTAATAATATTAATATTAAAAGAGAATATTAATTTTAAATCAGGCAATAATATTAATATTAGGCCTAATATTAAATGTAATATAAAAAAAGATTTCAATAATAATGCATAAAAAGTACATTAAATCAATAAATAAACCAGCATGCATTTGACACACGCATACACAAGTATTTGTACACGTATACATACTCTTTGGTCAAATTGTTTCTTTGGTTTATTATAGACATCGTTGAATGTCAATCAGAAAAAATTGTTTATTGTGGTTTTGTTGAATGTCAAACAGAAAAGATTTATTTAACGAATACAACGTGAAATGCTGAGCGCTTATACAAATTGTGTAGCAGTAAGATACATTTAAATGTACACGGACTATCATTATATGCATAAAGAAAGTTCTGTAGCAGTAATCTGCAATAACAACATTCAGGTACAAAAAATGTGCACGAATTATCAGAATAACAACATCATCATACAGGTAAAAACTTTTCCCTTCTTGATTTGGTCGAATTTCGACCACTAGGCGACCACTAGTAAAGAGGAAATATTTGATTGTTTGTTTGTTTCAAGTAAATAGGCTCTAAAACTACTGAACCTATTTGAAAAATCCTATATTATTCAATCACTGAAAATAGTAACATTCAACTTTTCATTTGAAACTTTAACGCAGTGTCAGTTAAATCACAAATGCTGGCTTCCCCTAGTACAATTCAATTTATATGTATCCCCTTTGCATATCCCGCACCGACAATTGCCCGAGTGTCTGGATACAACAAAGAGATTTACCGGTATTTTAATATTAAAACAGGCGCCGTCTAGACATGTAGCATTTTATTGGTTAATTTGACGAGGTCGCTATTTGTCGGAGCTTAGAACAGCTAAGAAATATTGCCGTCGTTTATGCAATAAATAAATACACCTGTTTGTGATATACATAATTCCACCCTCAGTACAAGACAAATACCTTGTATTTATATTTATACTCTAAGGTTGGAAATCCACCATGGTACGTTTTTCCCGACACTTTCTTCCATGTATCTGTCGAACTAATTACCAACGGCGATATTTCCGGACAAATAAAACCTAGCGCTCATCAAAAAACGAGCGTATTCTCACCTTAAAGACTGGCAACGCATCTCCATGCTCACAATAGTATTGCAGATGTTGACGGACGGTGGTGCTCATTTACCATCAGTTGAAACATACGCTCATTTGCCACATATTAAAATAAAACAGAAATTATAAAATACTTTTTCGTCTAACAACACCCTGGCAAGAATAGTCCACTCTTTATGCTGGGATTGAACCTGCTGCTCTCATTATACGGTCGGCTTGCTAACCAACTATACCACGCACTTTTATAGTTTTAAATTCAGTGATAATAAAGGTAATAATGATATTTTTATAACAGGAAGCGACAGCTCTAGGCGAGCTACTAGGATGGCTGCGCGACTCACCGCGCCTGGTCGCGCTGTGCCTACTCCTCGGCGAAGACCACATGCCGGCGTCGCTGCCATCCACCCTGGTCGCCGGGTTGTACGGCAGCTGTCGGTCTACCAGCGACAGAACCAGACTCCTGGCCGTGCTGAAATTGCTCATCAAACACCAACTAGCCACGTCCAGCGATCCTAGGAAGTATGTGGAGTAATTATTGAAAGAAAAAAATATTTTCCTTTTCTTGGATAAATATAAAACACTTGGTATACCTACTCTTGACACATGGTTTTATGGGTAGGATTTGGATCGAAAACTTGATATTTGGTACCTACTTTTAAATGCTATAATGGAGTGCAATTTGCATTTAATCCTGAATTTTTCCATTGCAGCGTGAAGAAGCAGTTGTAAAATAACACATAATCTCTTTGCCTTTGTAATTATATATTCCCAATTATTTGATACAAACTTTTTAGTTATAAATGAATTATTCCTAGGTTGTTCAGGACTGGCAAATGCGCGTTTGCCTCGCTATATGCCGTGTTCCGCGACGGACACACGCCGGCGCGTCAGTTCCTCATAGCGGCCCTGCACGCGCCCGTCATGGCGGTGCTGCATGAAGACGAGTTCTTCCTGGATATCGACCCTGATAAGGCTATGGAGAGGTGCGTATGCTGATGAGAGCTAATCTGAACTTATTCCTCATTCAAAAATTTACAGCATTATTACTTTGTTTTCTCTCTGCACCATCCAAAGGTAGACTGGCAGAGAATGCCTCAGGCATTAAGTCCGCCTTTATATAATTTGTATTTAAAGCATAAATAAATAAAATAATTGATGTTTTAAAAAACCTGCGCATACAGTGACAATGCAAGAGACGGTCAGTCAATGATTATAAAACTTATTGTCCTGGTCTTGTCCCATTTATCACTTAACATTGTCCAAACTAATAGCTAATACATCTTCACTAGTATAATATAAGCGTTTTATGGTCGCAAATGTTATCTGAAAAAAAATTGCAGGATGGCACTGGATGCAGATTGCTACAAGACATTATGGAAATTCTTGATGGCTTTGTTTTCCACTGAATCTCTGGCTATTGATAATCACATTAAAATTGTATTCTATAACCAAAAACTAATTTTAACAATTATCTACAACAGGTTCTCCCCAGCAGACCGCATCAAGAAGTTCGGTCAGCCGAACAGCGCGGAGTACACCACGAAGGTGGCCCGGTACCGCAAGTGGACCATACAGTCGCTGTACAACTTGACGAACAAGTTCATAGCCTCGCTGCGGGAGAACTGGCCCAACTTCCCCGCCACCATCGCGTGGATCATACAGCAGATTGTGCACCTGCTCAAACAACATTCCAGGTTAGTGATAGGAACGAAGTAAAAGTCTCGGAACACTAGAAAAAACATATAACGTAATTGTTGGTATCCCAAAAAAATATTAAAAAAGTCTGTTAATAATAATCAAAACAACACTTCGTAACAATAAAGTTAAAAACCATTTTTAAGAGTACTTAAAACATGCCGTAAGTTATGTTCAATTAAAAAAAATATCTACATAATGGATCTAATTTATATTTTCTAGGCATTTTATATCTATTTTTATTATTAAAATAACAATAAAGCAGCAGTACCTTTTAGATCTAAAAACGACTAATTCAATAACCCCATTTCCCAGGACATCAGACCGCGAGGTGCACGCCATCTGCACGGAACTAGTGCTCAACCACCTGATATGTCCCGCCATAGTGAACCCCGAGGCGCACGGCGTCGTCGAAGTGCCAGTCTCGTACATCGCGCGCTTCAACCTCATACAGATCGCGCAGATCATACAGATGCTGTGCCTTAACAAGTATCAAGAGGTGAGGAATGCCCTTTTTCATTCTAACTCATCAAAGTGACTAAAATAGTGCTGGAAGGTTACTCTATAAAAATGACACGATCTTTGAATGTTCGGAGTGTGTCGATGATCGGAGTTCTAGATACTCTACAATGTTGTATTTGTCTATAGTATGTCGCAACCATAGACTAAGTTCGAACAAAATTATAATAATAGGGGTTAGTCTTGATTTTTAGAAGTGGAAATCTTATATCTTATTCTGGACGTTGAACATTCGAAGATTCGAAGTTCGTATCGTTTATGCTCCCAAGAATAGTAAATACCGTATGAGTAAGTGCCGAATAAAAATAGGTCAAGAGTATCGACATTCGCAATTCGACAAGGGTCCTCTTAAAGAATCCAGAATTAAGGAAGGAAGATACACTTTCGGTTTCATGTTTGTTCTCAAATGCCCAGAAGCTAAACAAATGTTTATAGGTTACATTTCTCCTCGAAAGATTGGAAGCCGTTGCCTCTTATTTTCAAGCCGGATCTTTAATAATTGCGCCACGGAGGTCGTGTAATGAATGCTTTTGTTTTTTCTTTAAAAATTATATTTGTATGCGCTTCGTCGAAGATAGTATGCTAATGGTTTTTGTTGGCAACGCACGATGTCCTTATGATCTTTCATACGTCAATGTAGCAATTGAATTCACAATGAGTATTGCATATTATGTTGACTAGTTTAACATACTGATTTCTTGTAAGTTGACGCTCTCAACATAATATATATTATTATGAAGTTGGAAAGTAGGTTAACTGGGGTATTTAGACTTACATACATATTTTATTATTTTTTTAATAAGTGTCTTTCTTTGTCTATGTTTATAGAAAAATATTTAAATAGCATTCGTCACCCCAATCATATCGATAAATGATTAGGACAAATTTTCATTTGCACATATAATAAGAAAAAGCCATTACAAATGTACTGTAAACCTGAGGCCTCTTTTTCTTCTTTTGGCCATAGTCCACTATGTTGGCATACTGCAGGTCAGCTGACTTCACATACCAAAGATTATTCTAACCACCCATCATCACCACGCACTTACATTCCAGGTGGAGCCCAAAGTCCGCGACCTGTACACGAAGTTCGACCGGTCGTGCGTGTGGTCGCTGGTGGAGGCGGTGGCGGAGGAGGCGATGGCGCCGGCGGCGGGGGTGTGCGCGGGTGCGGGCGCGGGCGCGGGGGGCGGGGACGCGGCGCCGCGCACGGACGCGCCCGTGCGCACCACCGCCGCGCTCTACACGCCGCACGATGCGCAACTACTAGTTAGTATTACGTTTTCATTGAAATGTGTGGATAAGAAGAATACAAGTACCGCTATTTCCATGTGTGAATTTAAATTCACTGAGTATTTTGGTCGGGCTGTTGGACTATCATAACTAGTAGTCTGCCCCAGCTCGACCCGGGTGCTGATACACTTTTCAAAATGATCAATTTTGACCAACAATTTAGAATATCCGAGCAAAAGGATCCCTCACATATCGATTTTTAAACCAATCGGATCAAAAAAAAGGTTAGGTTTTTCAATACTGCTTCCCTCACATATGTCATGGCGTGATGATTTATAACCTGTAACATTCCTCGATAAAAGACCTATCCAACACAAAAATATTTTTTCAATTCTATTAGTTCCTGAGATTAGGGGTAACAACAAACAAATTTTTCAACTTTATATATTAGTATAGATTTAGGGCCAGTGTAAATTATAATATACCTTCTTACTTTACACTATTGTATTTATTTTGTGTAGATAACGTTCCTCCGTCGTATATCTTCGAAGTTGAACAACAATACTCAAAGTGCTGCGTCGGGCGAGGACCAATCCAGTAGCTCAGGAGGTGGCTCCGAGGCCGCTTTTGGGTAATTTTTTAAACTCTACCAATTCAAGAATTGTTACTATATTAAGAGTGTATGGGACCTGGTGTTTGATATTCGCGCATGCATCGCGCTTGCGCACAATAAACACCGCTCTAAACGCTTTATTATATTATTCATAGACAGTTTTAAAACCAATTTTAGTCATCAAATGTTTTGTCTTTTTTGCTCAAATTGGAATAAAAAATCGTTCAAAAGGGACAAAACATTCGAGACCCAAAATAGGTTTTTAAACTGTCTATAGACAAGGCTGTTTCAGTTTCAGTTACACTTGTTTCAGTTTATAATTATATGTTTGTTTATGAGTTTATGTACAAAAAATTATATCTTATATATGAAATATATGGCCTAACTACTCTCAATCGTACTCTTGATCGTAGAGGATGTTTGTTCCCTGCAGTGGGACGTGTATGGGCTGATAGAGTAGTACAAAAATTATACCAAAAAACAACTAATAAAGTATACTTATACTTCATCAGTGGTGAATCTAGCGGCGACGGTGTGAGCAACGGAGACCTGGGCGCAGTGAGGCTGGCGGCATCCCTGCAGACCATGGAGCCTAACTACAGGAGCCGGTTACATGACATACTGAAGAAGATGCCGGACTTCACCAAATACAAGTATTGTATCCACTGAATGTAGCTATAAATTATATATTGTTCATTTAATTTGGATGATAAAACAAGATTATTTGGGTTGTGTTGCTTGTTCTTTATTTCAGACAATTAAACACAAATAATTTACAAATGCAATAATACATATATCATTTTTAGTTTCTGCAATAAAAATATACCAAATGTAGATTTAATTAGACTAGAATTAAGAATAGTAAAGAGTTTAATTAGAGTAACTTTTCAACATACAAATATTTTCATGGGAAAGCTTTTAAACCGCAATCAAAAGTCCAACAACCATCCCTTCCACATTTAATTACATAAAGCGCAATGACTAACCTTCCTCAACTCTCCAGACCATCAGAGCCAAAAGAAACGCCAGTGGAGAACGGTCACACCAAGAAGAGCATCTTGGCCAAGGTGCCCAAGTCGCGTATGTACCGGAGCGGCAGCTCCAACTCTTCAATCAGCCTGCCTGATGAGAAGCCGGTGAATGGAGACAAGGACGAGACCCTGGAGTCGCTGGAGGTGCTCATCATCAAGCTGGCCAACGTCGAGGAACATGATTATGTAGGTGGGTGATGGGTGTTCTGTTTTTAATGTTGGGAGGTTTTGATTGGTTGGGTATTGAAGTTTATTGAGATACAGGTTGTCTAGGAGAGAATACCTTAGAAATTAAGTCCGCTTTTATAATTTTTATATAAAGCAGAAATAAACAAATACTTATTTCTGATATAATTGATGATATTGAATCGTCATTGACTTCTTGTGACTTTTATAAACATTAAATATTTATTAAACGATAAAAATATATATTCTGACTAAGTGAAGTGATTGCACTGCGCTTGATGGCGATGTAGTGTAGCGAAAAACTACAATATCTCACAATTCGACTATATCATGTCGGCCAAATCAATTTAACTAAACATGCATCTTCTATTATAGTAATATTTTATTACTCCAGGTCTGATTCCCGAGTCGAAGGTACTAGAATGCTACTACGGTGGTTCGGAGGGTGACGCTGATGATACAGCGTCGGCTCTGGCTGTGGCAGGCCCCGGGGCGCCCGTGCAGAAGAGGACCAGGTAATGTGGCTAATGATATTGTTATATTTGACAATATTTTTGATTCAGGAAAAGGACACCTCCAGTATATCATCATTACGTGGAATTTTATTTTTGTTGTTTAAAAAACATTAGGATTTTTTTTCAAAAAGTAAAAATATATCAAATAATCTCATATTTGCAATGTAATCCATATAAGTTTTCGAGTAACTGAACATTGCATTTATTACAAGCCAAAGTCTTACAATATATTTTCTTGTTAAATTCAAAAATCTTTGAATGTTCATACATTAAAACATAAACAAATATTGAATACTATGCAGGTTCTCAGTATCACACGACGAAGTGTCCCTGGGCAACACGTCGGACAACTTGGAAGCTGTGTCGGAGGCCGCGTCCAACCACAGCGTCACCTCCAGCCTCGAGCTGGAGACTGAGGACCAGAACGACAACCTCTCTGATATGGTAATGTTTTATCATAACACTAGATACGAGTAATAATGATAATAAATAATAATAATTTACTAATGTAAAAATGACTGTTTTAAAATAAAGAGATGTGAAATCCAGCACAGAAACTTATGGCCAATTCGAGTCGAAAAGTTTTGAGGAGGCCATGTTTCGGGATATTAATTGTGATATACAAGAAATACAATCACACATAAAAACTACTATTAAATCGTAAAAATACGATTCATCTACTATGTTTATCTCTAGGATAAAAATGTTATGAAGTACTTATTAATCATTCTCCGCAGGTGTCTGCCAACGTGAGCGGTCGTGGTAGCCCCAACATCTCCGGCAGAGAGACCCCCTCATCCCAGGTCACCGATGGAGACGCCGCTGGCGATGCACCGCCCAGAAGGTACTTCCATGGCTCTTTTGAGAAGACCAACTCTAGAGTTCCATGCCCATTCTTCTCTAGTGAAAACCGCTTTCTGAACCCGGTTCAGATTTGGTAGATAACATGATTACTGAATATAAATCATGTAGAATATCTTAAGAGCATTTATACCCTGTGCGCGCTTTTTGGCTTAAAAACAGGACTTTTCAAATGAGTTAATAGCCACCAATAAACAATTTAAAGGAAAAATAATTATTACTAATTTTAGAAAAGGTTGTCATCTAGGGATTTTGGTGGAAAACATTATAGATTGATGGATAATTTGTGAGTACTATAAGGATTACTGAACACAAGTTTCGTTATTTAGGCTTTAAATGGCAATTTAGAAGCTTAAGATATCCGAAACCACTAAATATAAGATGAAAATAAAAATATTATCAGACTAATAAGACCCTTATGGAGGGATTTTGCTGAGAAAAATAATCTTTTTGTGTTTAGTTCCTGAAAAATAAAAATTTAAACAATGCGAAATTATTCAGAAACTCTCGTCAAGAACATATTTTTTTTCACCAACTTATCGCACATAATTTTTTATAGCAATTGCATATTATAATAGAAGAACATCTTATCAATAAATTACCATTTTTATATTTCAACAAAATTAGTTTTCATGTTTTCTACAAATATTTTAAAAACCACTATAAAACACGCTGTCCGACGTGGATCAAATTAGACCGCCGCAAGGCCTTCTAGAGGGAGGACGTATCGCTCGTCGCTCCGGCCTAGCTGCAGTCGATTTTTGCCGTGCGTAGTAAAAATAGCCACGCGCGGACTGCGATTACCACATCTTAGTACTTTGGTAGTAAAATATTTAATTATTTTTATTACCTACAATGATTTTGTAGTGAGTATAAATTATGTTTCAGGTAATATAATGGGATGTAATAGGCTATTTGACTAATTTCTGAAAACCATACCACATTATGAAGCGGGGTCTATAGACCTTACAAATGAAGGTTATTTTTAATTACTATATCTATATCATTTGAAAATTAATTTACAAAATACACTGAAAAATTACACTGTCAAAACGCTCTGTCTGACAATGTGGCGTTTAGTTCGTAAACATCCGTTCCACAGATTCGTTCGCATATATCACTCATTCTTAAATCATCCATAGATCAATCAATCAGTCAATCGTCCGAATGAGTTTTTGCATTGAGGTATTACAACTAAAGCGGATTATATTATAGATCAAGTCGGCATTGCTGCAGATACGACACTTCATATATTTGTTACATTTGTTACCTAATGTTTCAGAATAAAGTAAAACGAAATATAAAAGCCCAATATAATCATACATTTTTAATAACTTATAAAGCTACATTATTATATAGATTTTAAAAACAACAAAACCTATAATAGGCTATTTGACTGTATAAAAATATTGACTTATTTGTTTCCATCCGTGTAAATAATTTAATTTTAAACATATTTCACTATCATACATTAAAAATATTGTATATTTTGTCTAAAAACTACAATAATAATTTAATTTATTTTGAGTTTGCGCCACGTGATCGTAAACGATTTTGCATGTCATGCATTAGTATGAACTACTCACGTACAGGAAATGAATGGGATTGATAACGGCATAGATGCAAATTAAATATTAAAAATACCTTTAAAACGCGTTATTTGTCATTTGTACCCGTGAATAAATAATATTATCATGTCCAATGTAATAAAATGTGAAGAAAGAAAAAAAAATCTAATTTTTTTGACAAAACCTCATTCGGACTATTGATTGATTGATTGATCTATGGTTGATTAGAGAATGGGTGACATGCGAACGAATCTCTGGAATGGATGTTTACGAACTGAACGCCACATTGCCAGACAGAGCGTTTTGACAATGTAATTATTCAGTGAATTTTGTAAATTTATTTTTAAATGATATAGATATAGTAATTAAAAATAACCTTTATTTGTAAAGTCTATAGACTCCACTTCATAATGTGGTATGGTTTTTAGAAAATAGTCAAATAGCGTATTGAGTTATCCTACTAAAAAATACTTTTGTGTCAAAAATATGGATAGTGAAAAAATATATTTACAATATCTAATGTATCTGATAATAAATATATTAAATAAAATAAATAAAGGAAATTTTCAATATTTACCTATTTGTCCGTAACATTAATCTTATTCTATAATTTTGTTAAAATATGACATTTGTCAAAACGGCTTTGGTACATAATCTAATTTATTAATATTTTTGCTACTTTATTCAAATTATCGATAATTTACGTAGGGAATTAAATTCTATATTTTTTTTCACGTGAACTGGAATGGTTTTTACATGTCTTCAGTTGGGAGTACGGTATTTTTAAAGCAATTAGAATAAATAGCATAAATGACAACTGTCATAGCCGACTGTCAGCGTAAGGGTACATGTACCCTTGCAAATGTTCCAAATTATTTGGTCTAGATCCCCTCCAGTTGTATATCTCAATGAGTTTTTGTCAAAAAAAAAATAGAATTATATTTCTTTCTTCACATGTTATTACATTGGACATGATAATATTATTAATTCACGGGTATTTATGCCAAATAACTCGTTTTAAAGGTACTTTTAATATTTAATTTATATCTATGCCGTTTTCAATCCCATTCATTTCCTGTATGTGAGTAGTTCATACAAACGCATGACGTCATAGCCAATCAAAATCGTTTACGATCACGTGGCGCGAACTCAAAATAAATTAAATTATAATTGTGTTTTTTAGCCAAAATATACAATATTTTTAATGTATGATAATGAAATATGTTTTAAAATTAAATTATGTACACGGATGGAAACAAATAAGTCAATATTTTTTATACAGTCAAATAGCCTATTCCGAGGCTAAATTATGTTATGTATTGTAATATAAAATTAAATATATTTCGTAATTGTAAGGGGTTGTAAGGCCCCTAACACTATTTATGTGTTCGAACACGAAATGATTAATAAAACTTCCGTAGTGTCTACTGATTGAACACTGATTTGAATGCAACTTAACAATGTAATAATAACGAAAATATGATTAGTATCTAAATTTGTATTATTTTTTGCTTGCACAGTAATATTTGTCTACTTATAATGCAAATAAAATATTTTTATGATATTATATTACAGTTACATTTCAATTGAATATTTGAAGCGCACGGATCAAAGTTGTTTGAGCCGATTGTATAGCGAGCCGACGCGGCAGCTCTACGCACACAGCTTTGGTCGCTTATGTGTGCGTTAAATTAACGAAGAAATACCTATAGTTGACTTTGCGCGCAAGGTGTATACGCTCTTAATGGATTCAATAAATTATTTTCATTCATTTATTTATTTTCATTTATCAGTGGCATTTGTGCAAAAAGGTTTGGTTTTATAGCTATGTTATTATTTATATTTGTCGCCAATTTTATCTTAACTATATTTAATTTCGCAATATTTATCCTGATATTACCCTTCTAAAATATTACTTAAATACCTATTAAAAATAACCAGAAATGCTTTAAAATGTTAGTCAAATATTTTTTTACGTAACCTAAATTATATTGTATCAGAATGCCACAGAACGCGCCGGTCAATCAAACAGGAAGTGCACGAGCCAAACTTCTGAAGCAAACTAGAAACGACATCGAAGATAAGTTCTGCAAATTCGAGATCAAGGTAAATACTCAGCTGTCTAATTAAGTATATTTAATGGCGAGACGAGCATGCCGTTCGTCTGATGGTAAGCGTTAAGACCGCTCATTAACAGTGGCAAAACCAAATAGTATAGGATCCCGCCATACATCGACCTTCACCGAGATGTTTATTTGACGAAACGTATTTTATATGCAATTTAATATATCAATAAATATATTGTATATGGGTTGCCTTGCAAATTTCAGTCCAGAATACGATTAATTAATTATTAAAAAAAAAATTTTTTTTACACATTTCACCTGTTTGATTATTAAACAAATTCTATACCAATCGAAAGTATGAAACCCATAGAATATGTAAACGTTAGGTTGCCTATTTTTTTCCGGTCACAACCCTCAGGTTGCCAGGTATAAACAGGCTTCTAGCATTTTGCACCGATCTGATTATTGAATGAAAATTAAATGAAAATAAAGATCATTTTATTACGAACACGGTGGTATAGGGTTGCCTGCGAAAAATCCGTCCCGAATTGCGGTTGTCGAATTTAGAAAAGTGAAATATTGCTCCGAGTGACCATCCCATGCGATAGAAGAGGACACAGCATAGCAACTGTTCGAAGTCCGCCCATTTAAAGAAAGAGGGTGCGCATGCTATTTATTGTTGAGAATGAAAAAGACAGTGATAGACTCGTATATGCTGTGCATCATTTTGGAGTAGATTGTGGTTATAGTTGCAATTGAAAAAACGTGCTACTATTTATTGTTAGAAAATGGCGAAAAAGGGTTTTTTGTGTGATTCGGATGATGATTTAATTAATTTTAATGATGACATTTTTAAAAACTGTTGGCTCTGGTGCGGTTTCTGGTTGATTATTGGGAAAACGACCATTTGGTAACAATAATCCAAAAGAAATGGCTCGGCATCTGACTAATTTTTTTTTGTTTTTACAATTTTTTACAATAAACAGAAGTATTTTTTAATTGTTGTTTTTTATTTTGTCTTCTAATAATAAAGATAAAATTTGTAAGATTAGTATTATACAGGGTATATCAAGACTGCTACCGAAAACGAAGCCGGGTGGTAGTTTAAGTGACTTCAGACACAATGCAACAGAAAAAGTTGCAAAAAAAAGCGACAACATTTTTTTTGTAATTTTTTTCTTATTGCCATATTTGGGTGGTAAATACATTTTTTTTCCTAAAATAATAGTGTATACCCTTTTATTTACAAATACTCTAAGCTATAAAAGAGTTAAAATTATTATTTTAGCAAAAACTATGGATTTACCACCCAAAAATGACGATATTTAAAAAATCATAAAAAATTATTGTCGCGATTCTTTGCGAAATTTTTAATTGCATTGTGTTTGTAGTCACTTAAACTACCACCCGGCTTCGTTTTCGGTAGCAGTCTTGAGATACCCGGTATATGTAATAATATAACCTTCGTTTTTGCTAAAAATGTATATATACTTTAGTGTCACATAAAATATATACACACATAAATAATTAATTGATTAAACTAAATTAAATAACTTTTCCTCTATTTTACTAATAAACTACTCCAAAACACAGCATATACGAGTCTATCGCTGTCCTTTTCATTCTCAAGAATAAATAGCATGCGCACCCTCTTTCTTTATGAGCGGACTTCGAACTGCTGCTATGCTGTGTCCTTTTCTATCGCATGGGATGGTCACTCGGAGCAATATTTCACTTTTCTAAATTCGACAACCGCAATTCAGGACTGATTTTTCGCAGGCAACCCTATACCACCGTGTTCGTAATAAAATGATCTTTATTTTCATTTAATTTCCATTCAATAATCAGATCGGTGCAAAATGCTAGAAGCCTGTTTATACCTGGCAACCTGAGGGTTGTGACCGGAAAAAAATAGGCAACCTAACGTTTGCATATTCTATGGGCTTCATACTTTCGATTGGTATAGAATTTGTTTAATAATCAAATAAGTGAAATGTTTAAAAAAAAAATTTTTTTTATAATATTAATTAATCGTATTCTGGACTGAAATTTGCTAGGCAACCCCTATACAATATATTTATTGACATATTAAATTGAATATAAAATACGTTTCATCAAATAAACATCTCGGTGAAGGTCGATGTATGGCGGGATCTTAGACTAAAACATAACCTTGAATTACAATGCAGCAACGCTGTGCATCCCACAGCGCTCACCATCCTGAGACAAGATTTTATGTCTCAATATGTCCAGTAGTTACTTAGGCTACAATGTCCTTCAATCTACTCTATAACGGTGAATTGAGAGAGTTCAGGCCATAATATACTGTGAGTTGGCACTATAAACATTATATAATCATTATGATATTGTTACAGAAACTTCTAGAAGGTGATGAGACGATCAGCATAATGTCGGATACGTGGAGTACCGACGTGCTCGCGTCTGACTCCGAGACCATCGGGGACTCCTGCGACCAGACGCAGATAGCGGCCAACCAAGGTAACTCATATGAATATCAGAATATTATGTAACATTCTGACTATGGCTTCATAACAATTTACTACTAAAAACCAGTGCGGCTTGGGAAAATGAAGTAGGATTAAAATTCTTATATAGCGTTACGCCAATTATGTGATATTCGCACACACATTGTCGACAAAAACCTATAACACATGTAACATTGCGATCAGTTACGCCACGAGTTCAATCACCGCACCGAGACAAATATTTTTTTAATCCAAAGGTATTTGTTTCGGGTCTGGATATTTGTGAGACCGAAAAGTATCTCGTAGATCCTGATACCCACGACACGAGACTCGATGTTAGTGTGGAGTCAGGACTACGTATGTGACTGTTGGGTGTATTTAATATTATTTATTTATTATTTAATTTATTATCAATGCATTCTAGACCTTGCTCCGTGCGGTATAAAGTATAAATTACATTGCAATGTTTGTGTCCAGGTGCGAGTACGAGCAACACGGTCGCGCCCGACGTGTCTGAGACGGCGAGCGAGTCCGCTTGGAGCATGGACGTGCTCGCATCCGACAGCGACCGTAATACTGAGGTATTGCAGTAATAATAATTATTTGGATGGTGATAGTCTTAACCTGGTCATGTTTAAGACGATAATACTACTTTACTGGTCGTAGGTGATGTGACAGGCCGCCTGGTTAGGTGTTTTAATTTTTATTGCAATGAATATTGAGACGAGCATGCCGTTCGCCTGATGGTAAGCGATACGATTGTTCATGAACAGTAGCAAAATCAAACTACGCTATGAATTATAAAGCAATGCTTGGCATTATTGAAACATAATAGGGTGAGTCACGATATGTCCAGTAGCTATTCTGGCTATAATTTCCTTTAATCCGAAACCCAACAGTGCATTTAAACTAATATTTGGCGGGAGAAATTTATTGCAATAAAAAAAGAATTAGGTTCTCAAAATATTATATTAGAGCTTAAATACTGTATTTAAAGTGTAAAAAATAAATTTACATGAATTTGTGATATGATTCAATATCCCTATTATACCACGTCATGATTGTCGGTGCAGGTGGACACGGACGACTGCGTGTCGGTGGCGGCACGCTCGGACACGTCGTGGCCGCGCCGCCCCTCGCACCACGACGACGCGCAGCCACCGCCCCTGCCGCTGCCGACGCAAGTATGCAACACGCCTTACAGTATCTATACTAATGTACAAAGTTGAAGAGTTTGTTTGTTACCACTAATCTTAAGAACTACTGATTCGAATAAAACAATTCTTTTGCGTTGGATAGGTCATTTATCGAGGAATGCTATAGGCTATAAGCTCGCACAGCCGACACAAGTATGCAACAACCCTTACACGTATTAGTACCACCGGGGTCTGAACAGGGCTATTATAGTGTCTCCTGACCCTAGTAGGAAGCTTTTTTCGATGCGGACCGTCAGACAGGATAAGAGTGAAAAGAATCCAGTCCAACTACGGTAAAACTAACAACTGAATAAATAGGGTTTAAGAGAGTCACCACTTTATTCACAGTTGAAATTCGGTTACTATTTGCGAAATTAGAAATAACGATGTAAACATCCACCTCTACTCCATTTATTTATATTTAAATTAAAATATTACTTAGTTTAAGCTTATTATTATTCTTTTGGGAGACAAGGATAATAATAACGATTATTTGAAAATGAAGTGCTAAATTACTTTTTATTATCACAGAACGGCAACGTGAAACGACCCGACGTCGGCAGTCCACGACACACGTCCAGACCCAACCTTCCTAACAGGTAATGCACTGTTAATATCAATATTTTAATACTATAAAGTATAAAGACTTAAGAAAGATATCATGTGTTCTTTTATCAGGAAAAATCTATTGGTATATGAATAAGACAACCCTAAAGTTTGGAAGGGAAAAAAAGGTTTTTAGTTTTTACTGGGATACTAGCGACTAATAATTAATTTATTTATTAAACCTTACATAAAATCATTGTACATAGAATGCTGGACTGCATAGGATTTAATGCTATAGGCATTCTCCGACAGAAGTACAATTATAATGTATGTCAGTGTACCTACACTAGGCCAGCGTGGTGGACTATATTCCCCTAAATACTCACTTTCGTACACTCGAATGGGTTGGAGGCTCGTGTCCTGCAGTGGGACGTATATGGGCTGATACATATAATGTATGTATGTGTATATGTATGTACAGGTCGGGCGGCGGCTACCTGACGGCGACGGCGACGTTGTCCCGCGGCGCCGAGCTGGACCTGCCGCACCACCCGCACCACCAGCACGCATTCCACATCGAGAACAGGAAGAGCATACTCGTCAACGGATACCCCGTCAGTATACTACAACTGTTATATTTAGTGCACGATTCCATTGGGCAATTTATTAGTATGAAAGTTGCAAATTGAACAAAGCATACAAACTATACCTTGCATGTGGGTAGTTTGAACTTGTACAGTTTTATTTAAGTAACACAAATAGAAAATTCGCAAATTGAACGCACAAAGTAAGTTGCATGGTTTCATATTCATGTTCTATCCATGATTTCCTACTTAATTTTAAAAGTCTCCACTTTTATTCAAGTATAACAAACGAACTTGATCGTAAGTGAAGAAAAATTCGGATACAGTGTCCATAGTTGCGAGATCGACACAATTTTATCTGGATATATGCAGCATGCACCAGAAATGCAATGTGAATGCTCCTTACGCTATATTGATCGCTATTTGGTTGAATATAAATATCCTACCAAGTTACCAGTAACAAACTCAATGCAGGTTAATAGTTAATTGACAATTATGAACAACTTATACCTTTAGGTGATGACGTGCTACGCAACTTCAGCCCCGGAGAGTCCGAGCACGTCCGCCCCGGCCGCCATGCCCAACGACGTGTTCGACTACGTGCCGCGGAATGGGTTAGTATTAATTATTTATTTATATATTGTATGTAAATATGTATGTAGAAAGAAACAACAGATAAAATACTCAAAAATAAACAGCGTGGTAACAATCGGAAATTGACTGTATTATAAATTATTCGATATTGAGATAATTTGTTATTATAAATCACAAAAATATAACAGATATAAACAGGTCAAGAAAAATTCAATTATTGTGGGTAAATTAATTAATTGCATATTTTGTAAGGATTTTAATCAGATATTTTTAATATATAATGTTTTTTTTAATATTAACACTTCACATTTTGTACAACGACATATCTTGGGCTCTATACAGAGTTAATTAATTTTGTATGTAACAGAACGTCAGCGCAAACAGAATCAACACTGGACGCGAACAGCCAATCAGATGCGACCAGCCAATGGGTGGACGACAGCTTCCCCGCGGCGCACCACTCCCCGGACCGACCCTTCCCCTCCACCTCCAAGTACGACCTGCCCTCCACCTCCAAGGCATACGACGACAACGACATGGACCGATCCAACTCCAGCGAGAGCTCATTCAACGCCCTCTCTGTGTCTCAATACGGAAGGTTTGACTCCGGCATCGACACCGAGAGACAGGAGTCCGAGTCGCGATCCACCATCACGGATTTGATGACTCGCATGTCCTCAGCCACTATATCGACGTCGAATTTAGTGAATAACCTGACTTCGAGGATAGTCAAGTCGGAGATACGGACGAGTATTGTCAGCATATCGTCGTCGAGGGTGGAGAAGAAGCGGGATGCGGGGAATATGTCTCTTAGTACGCTGTCGGTGAATAGTGCGGGTACTTCGGTTTCGGATAAGAGCTCGAGTCAGGATGTGAACTCGGAGAATGTGACCGAGAGACGTGTCAGCCCCCCGCCCGTGAAGACGGCATCGACTGGCGCTATACCGAAGAGCATCAGCTTCGATGCCACAGCGGAGAAGTCGCAGAGGTATGTACTACTTACTTGTTGAGATTCATCTATTCCTTACTAGGTCTTGTTGTGATTTTTCATTGATTAAATACGTCGATTGCGACACACACATTATGATTGCACGCATGTGCGGGCTGTCACACGTCTGTTGACAACTATGCTATTGATCTACATTACTACGCAAAGCCATATGAACCGCGCTAAACGTTCATTGTATTAGTGCCGCGATCAAAGTCTAAGTAATGAACAATGAAACCAAATGCGCGATAAAATCAATAAAAAATAGTGTTATTTCAAATTAAAATAATTATTTTCGCTATAAATCCACTTATTGGTTGTAAAGCAATGTAAAGTGTCAAATGTATGTGACAGAAGGCGGCTGGTGGGCGAGGACGGGCTGGTTGGCAACCTGGACGAGCTGAAGAACAACGTGAAGCGCTCCGGCGGCAACTTGCTGCACAAGATCAAGATGTTCCGGCAGAAGGGACGCAACCAACAGAACACAGGTACGTACTGCTATATATTTTTTAAAGACTTTATTTATTTATTTATTTTTCAAAGATTGCACCCTTATTTAATATGGTCGAAAATATTCAACTGCCGCCTGTACTATTAATTTGTACAAAGTGTTTAAATAAATAATATACAAATAAGTCATTTATTACCATTACGTAATATCCTAATTAATGTTCAAATTTTACTCAAAATCTGCTACAAACTCGGTCGCCGGTCATTTTTATACAGAGACGAGCGCGCACGTTTGTGAACGGGCTTATTGTGGTCATGCGCATAGTTTAAGTATATTTTTTTCTGTTTTAACACTTTATTGTACACCCTCCACATAAAAGTGCCAGAATTACATGAAACAAAAATAAAAATAGCCTGAGTATTGTGTTTTGAGAGGATAAAATTTTATTTTACTAATGGACTATAACCATAATTTAAAACCTAATGTGTGCACTAGAAACAAAATAACTCTGTATTATGTGGTTGTGAAAATATGACTGCAATCACCGGCAATAAGATTGTTATGAATGCATACTTTTTTGTTAAGTTGGGTTATGTGTAACATATCAAAATTCAAAACATTTTTTATACTTGATACGAGATATTTCAAAAAGTTATACATAGTGCTCTTAAAGCTTATGTAAGCGGTTTACTTTCGACATAACAAAAGATAAATATTTTCAAACTTTTACTTCGTAAAATACCTGCATATAAATACCAACACCACCGTTCAAACAGACATGAAAGTGTCTGAGGAGGAGTCCCGCAGCGACGACGGGTGTCGCGGCGAGCCCGCCGGGGAGACCTCCGAGGACATCCTCGCCAAGTACCGACGCAAGACATCCACAGACTCCACAGCCAACAAGCGCCGACAGAGGCGCCTGTCGGACCTGCCCGACGCTGACATGGAGAGGTATGGCTAATAAAAAAAATATTGAGTGAGTTGAGCCATAGATGATGATGATGTTGATGTATATGAATGTATGTGTGTATGTATACAGTTATATTTATATTTTGAATCAATTAGATTCAAATATATTACTTATTTTATGCGCCTACCGTGCTCTCTCTCTGCACCACCCAAAGGTTGACTGGCAGAGAATGCCTCAGGCATTAAGCCCGCCTTTATACAATTTATGTATATAAAGCATTAAAATAAATAAATAAATGTCCTCCGCCACGTATCCGTCGACGGCGACTCTTAATCTCTTCTTTGATAAGCTTGGATGTGGCTGGAGAATCCGATATTTGTTTTAAATGTCCGGCTACACGTGTCACAATACAGCTGCCCAGAGCTGTTATAAGTGTAATTGTAGGAAGTTCTTGGGCGCGCTTTACGATGTTCACGCTTAAGCCATAGACAACATTACTGGCTTAGTAGGAGTAGGAGAACTTCACATACAATACTTTTCCTTAAAAATCTCTATGGTATGCAGGCTCATTCCAATTTATTAATAGCACCTCTTTGTTTTAGGAATTTTGTTTTAGGACTGCCTCGGTGGCGTAGTTGTACTACAGTACGGTTACAAAGCTGAGGTCTCGGGTTCGAATCCCGGGTTGGGCAAAGTGATATTGGATTTTTCTATTCATTATCAGCCCAGAGTCAGGAATTTGTGCCCGATATGGCGATAGGCTCGCCACCTATTACATCGTGGGACGGAACATACAAGGCGAAATGTGGGTGCCCTGGCACCTCTACCTACCCCTTCTGGGAAAAAGGCGTGAGTTTATGTATGTATGTATGTTTTAGGAATGAGGGAGTGGTAGATCTGAACGACCCCGAGGTGTTCAACAGTATGAAACGCAAACTCAGGATGATATTGTCCAACTCAGATTTACACTGCGCCGAATATGTACCTAATGTAAGTATAAATCATTGCTCATTATGTTACACTTAACACAGTAAAATTATTGATCTTTATTAACTACTTAGTGCTATGGTATACGAATTTGAAATAAATGCAAAAATAACATCAACTGGCGAAACAACGTTGAAAACAATTGTACATCTTACGTGAAATAACAAAATATAACTAATAAAAAATATGGTACAATTGGCGGTACATACAATCTTCTTACATTTTGGGTTAGAGTGGAAGAAAATAATAGCTTAACGTATTTTCGGTTATCAAAGGAATTCATAACTATTTGTTGTTAAATAACTAATTAAATTTTCACTTATATGGGAGCGCTACCAACATTACGATCAAGAAAATATCTACGTTTCTGAAGAGGCAAATATATGACAGCGCTCCCTCTATATTATAAATACTGTAAGTGTAATGTATATGTGCAGCGCTGCACGAGCACGTCGCTGGGCGCGTGGGTGTGGTGCGCGGCGGCGTGCGCGGAGGGCGCGCGGGGCGCGGGCGGCGCGGGCGAGGTGGCGCGCGAGGTGGCGCGCGCGCTGCCGCCGGGCCCGCTGGCGGCGCGGCTGGCGGCGGCGCTGCGGGCTGATCTGGCCGCACGCAGGCCCTACGCCGCGTACCTGGCATCGTGTCGCGCCGCGCTCACGCACACGCATCATGCGCTGCTCGCGTATGTACACATTATGTTCATTGTTACTAACAGTTATATAGGGTGATATTGACACACTGTATTTAATTAAAACACATGTTCCTTTCAACCTCAAATAAATACCATAGTTTAGTACCAAAATTGAAAAAACCAACTATTTTAAAATAAGTAATGAAAAAAAAACTGTGGAATAGTTTTGTCAAAAAATACAATTTTAGTTTTTAACGCTTTTGATCAACCCGTATAGGGTATGAGTCTTTTTATGACTCAGATAAGTTACCGAACTGAACTAAAGTTCAACTAAGCGGTAAAATACTTAGATCTATCTGGGATGCCCAAGTCGTGAAAACTAAAGTCACGATTTTTGACTAAAAAACCATCTCGGATATCTTTCAAGTTTTATATAATATAATGTCATAAATGTCATTAATATAATGACAATAACTCAAGTTGTGTGCCTACGTTCAGTCAGATCCGCGCGGTACGCGGCGAGTGTTTGTGGTGCGCATGCGCGTGTGCGAGTGCGCGCGCACTCGAGCAGCTCGAGCGAGGACCCGCGCTCAGGCACCTCGCGCACAGACATCGCGCCAATCATCTGCGGAACAGACAATCTGGTGAGTATTATGTTTACTAGTCTTATATACGAGTTTATAGAATAATGTGTTAGGCGATAGCCTAGCTATAGCTGATAAGCACCACCCTGTTTATTCTGCATATCAATGACATGTTGTCGCTTGGCAACATTCATTGCTATGCAGATGACAGCACGGTTCATGGGCGATACCACTGCGGGCCTCCAGGTTGCCGTGTTGAAACTGTGAAGGGACGCGTAGATCTTGTCATTGAGCTCAACCGGACCTTGGATCTCATTTCTACATGGGGTTCCAGGAATATGGTTGAGTTCAATGCCAAGAAAACCCAGGTGTATGCGTTCACGTGCAAAAAATCCCCGTTCTCTCCCCTCCCCATTCTTCAGGGTACTCCCCTCTCAGTGCGGAATGACCTGAGTATCCTTGGTGTGGATATCCGCTGTGATCTCAATCCAAGGAATCACATCGAGGGCGTAATATCTGCCACATCACGCAGGGTTGGAGTCCTGAACAGGGTGCGTCGGTTTTTCACGCCCGGTCAGCTTTGCCGCTTATATAAAGCGCAGGTCCGGCCGGGTATGGAGTACTGCTCGCACCTCTGGGATGGATCCGCCCAATACCTGCTCGATGCCTTGGATGGATTGCAGCGGCGGGCCATCCGCATTGTGAATGATGCAGACGTTACGAGCAACTTGGAGTCGCTACAACTCCGGAGAGATGTCGCCTCTCTAAGCGTGTTCTACCGCCTGTATCACGGTGAGTGCTCTGAGGAATTGTTCAACTTGCTCCCCTCCTCTCCATTCCTAACCAGAACCACGCGTGCTGGCTTGCGAAGCCATAGCTTGACGGTCCACACCATCCCGGCGCGAACCAAACGGTTCTCAAATTCGTTTTTGTGCCGCACCGTCAGGCTGTGGAATTGTTTGCCGGCGCACGTGTTCCCTCCTTCCTACAATCCTGGGTCCTTCCGCCGTGGTGTGAAGAGGCACCTTAGCAGGCCGGCATAATTGTTTCCATTGGCATGGGACTGCCGTCCGATGCCAATAGATACTCTGCCTGGGCGGCATTGGCACTTTCCATCAGGTGCAATGCCGCCACTATGCCAGGCCATTGTAAAAAAAAAAAAAACTATCTCAATCTAAATCGAAAGCACGATTGAGTCTATCTTAGTCAGTAATCTATCTCAATAATCAGAATGAATGTCTGAACTCTGAATAATAGGGTGGCATCCAAAGTTTGAATTTGACCAGTATGTTTCCTTAAAAGTATCGTTTATAGAAAACATGAATGACTGAGATATTCAAATTTTAAGACACTCGTTTTGTCTTTTGACACGATTATACCGTATGGAAGTTGATATCACGTACGTTGATATCACGAACTTTTATTTCTTTGTAACTTGCTTATTACAGATTTTTTTTTCCTGATTATGTTTATATATAACGTAACCTTTTTATATAAACAATAATAAAAATCGATGGCATTTGTCTATTAAATCCAAAGACATGACCTTATAACATAACCATATTGCGAACACATCAGATGAAAAACTATTAATTATTATAAAGAGTAACGAATGGAGTGATCTGAAACGGAAAGGTTTATTATGCGGCATTCTTAGGCTCGATGTAATTTTGACTGCGGTTTTTATAATACTTGTTTGATAAACAGATGGCGAGCTGATGGACGAGAAGGCCACAAGACTGACTGCTAGTATAAAGGCCATCACGGCCGAAGTAAAAGCAGATCCCTCATGGGAAGGTTAGTATCACCGCATTTGTTTTTATTGCAGTGAATGGCGAGACGAGCATGCCGTTCGCCTGATGGTAAGCGTTGCGACCGCTCATAAACAGAAGCAAAACCAAACAAACTTTGAATTGCAAAGCAATGTTTGGCATTCCACTGCGGTCGCCATCCTGAGACATAGGATGTTAAGTCTCAATATGTCCAGTAGTTACTCTGGCTACAATGTCCTTCCATCCGAAACACAACAGTGCATTTAAACTGCTGTTTGACGGGAGAAATAGACATTGCGGTGGTACCCACCCAGGCAGCCTCTCACGTATGAGAGACCTACTACCAGTATTTATAAACCATATTCTGACCTGTTTTGAATTTCGAACTAGTAGATGTAGCAAAAAGACTTAATTCATAATCAGCTTCAGGCAACAATAAACCTTATTCCTTTAAATTAAGATTTATTATGGTTTGGACCATACTTAAATCAAATAAGACCACACGCTCATTTGTGCTCTTATTTTTCTTGCCGTTTTTTAGGGCTTTACTTATAATAAGGGGATGATGATAATGAACAATAATTGTTGAATTATCAAATGCCATAGAGTAAATACAGGTGTGTTTGTGCGCAGGCGCGTCGCCGGCGCTACTGGAGATGGCAGAGGTGACTGTGGAGCGCGCCGCTTTCGCCAAGCTATACCTGCATGTGCTGTTCCCCAACGGCGACGGAGACATCGCGCGCGACCAGTGAGTTATATACCCACATTTGTAAACATTGTCACGTAATGTGTCCGGAGAGAAGACAAACCAGTTATTTTTTAATATTATTTATTTATTTTACTTATATTATTTATTAGCTCCAGGAAAAAATATAAAAAGAAATAGAATTTAATTTAAAATAAATACAATCGTCGGCCTTATTTTATAATGCAAAAAGATCAAATTTGTTCGACTTTACTGAACACTGTGCGTATTAATAATTATTCGTAATTTGGTGAAGCATGTAACATAATATATTTAATTCTGTATATGCATTTGAGGGCTATATTTATACTCGTCTTTAGGTTATTCAATGTTATACATCATGTATACACAGGGTGTTGAGCGAGCACATCCGGCGTCTGTCTGCGTGCACGAGCGCGGCGCGCGCGGGCGTGGCGCGGCGGCACGCGTGGGCGGCGCCCTTCTCCAGGGCGCAGCTGCATCTGCGACACCTGCCCGTGTATCGAGCGCCCAGGGATAAGGTACGTCATTATACATGGCATGACTGTAGAATGAGGGGCCTGAATGAATATTGGCAGCATCGACACCCTATAACATTCATATGAACCAATACTTTTTGAGACAAGTAGGCACAAACAAATAAACTCTTCAGTTTTATATAAAAGTATCCTCGTAGATGAAATTGCTCTTCATCAGTGGGAAAATTATTAAAACTTAAACATCAAAAAAATTGAAATTCATTGTAATTTGTTTGTGATAACTGATAATTATTATTTGTAATATTGGTGCAGTTGTCGTGTATAATGCGGTGCGTGACGTCGATCATGGCGGTGCTGAGTCTCACTGAGGGCGCCACGCCCTCCGCCGACGACCTCACGCCCGTGCTCGTCTACGTCATCATCAAGGTACTGTGCATGTTTAAATTATATTATTTTTCGTCATTCTAACAAAAAACGTAGATTTTGTGTCAGTATAAAAAGAGATCTTCTCTTGGCTCAACCAATCAATGGCATTGTACTGTTTAATTCATGATATTTAAGTATTAAAAAATGTGTATCAGCCCATATACGTCCTACCGTAGGGCATGAGCCTCCTCTACAAACCGGGAGTGCGATTGAGGGTGGTTAGCCATATAGTCGACCATGCCGGCCAAATACGGGCTTTACATAGCTTAAAAATTCCTACAAAACGCTATGACCTGAAAATCTGCGTAGGTTTTGTCACGATGTTTACTTTCACCGTTATTGTCCGTGATTGACTATAAAATATATATATATATATATATATATACAACATGTAACAGATTTAAATGTAAAAGCGGAAAGTAGTACGTTCAGAATCAGCTACTGAACCGATATCAACATTTTTTTTGGTAGGTATTTTTTTTCAAAATAATTAGTTAAGACCAAGTAAATTACAGACACTCTTTCATTTACTACTCCGAACAAACGAAATTGAAACGTAACTCCAGGACATAAGATCATTTTTAAATGAATCACTAAACGAATACTCTAATAAACTAAGTAATGAACAAAAATGAACTTTATTTCGATAGTCATAAAGTTTATTTAAGCAATCTATCATTAATCAAACGCACACAACGATAGGCCTCAATAAACGTAATAAGCTACCAAAATAAATAACTATCATATTCTCTTTTCCGCACATTTAACTACAACTAGATAGAGCAGGATGCAGCTATTGTTTAATGCAATTTGATCCATCCGACAAACGATGGCGCGCGCGGCGCGGCGGTACATCAAAAGGCAACCGGTATAGGGATGCGCCGCGATAAAAATTACTCCCGGTATTTGCAAGACCGGGCGATCTAAATCCCGCGCAATACATGCACTTAAATGAAACAAATTAAATTGTAACAAAATCACTATGAAATGAAACAACAAGTAGGTATTTCTATGAAAAATAATTTCGCGGAACGTTAAAATGGTGATTAAATTCGGTTTGTAATTTTGCTACAATGTATGCGGAATTCCGGTGTGTCTAATATCCCGTTATTGCAATCCCTAAATGGGCACCGACTATGTGAAAAAAATCCAGTCGTGCACCGCAGTTATCTGTGTCTACTTGTGTTTAAGTGTTTAGTAGATATTTCGATAACTTTCGCGCGCGATGTCTTTTCGGTATTCAAATATTGAATACACTGAAATGGTGAGAACTTTGGCACTGTGTGGTGATAATGTATCATTGGCATGCAGGACATTTAACAACAGGCACGGCCGCGGCACCAGCGTAGTGTCCGACAGTATCTCGATGCTGAGTTCGGAGAGCGCTGGATAGGTCGCGGCGAACCTGTGCAATGGCCTCCTAGGTCACCCGACTTGACGCCTCTTGACTTTTTTGTGGGGACGTAATAAATCTCTGGTATAACTAGACTACTAAAAAGTAGAATAGTGGCAGCCTTCCTAAAAGTGAAAAGTGACGCTGAAGTTTTACATAAATTACGTGAACAATTACGCAAATGTGCATCAAAGTGTATCAAGGTGGTGGACATTTCGAACATATTTTAAAAAGAAATCGCCGCATGAGTGCCATGTAACACGTAAGTTAATTTTGTTGTATTTTTTTGTGTTGTGATTCCCAATCTAGTCTTCATTGTTAGATATTGCGTTATCTAATTATCTTATTCATTAGTAATGCAAAATAAATGACGCCCGTATCCTGCCCGCCTGTAGGAACGAAGTTTAGCGGAAGTGAAATTAATAATATTTTATAGCCGATTCATGCAAAATATTGTCTTACGTTGGGTTCGTACGCATTATATCTAGTAAGTAAAATATTTAGATTTTATAGCTACAACACAAATGTTATGCTTACAGATTAAATTAATAATAATTTGTTTACCAAACCACCCAGTAATCAGTTACGTACGTAATTTGTATTTCGTTTATTGTCAGCTGTTTCTGCTAGCGCGGCGCGTCGCAGCGTTCGGCGTTAGGTACTCGTGTGAATAGGTCTTGTGTAAATGTGTGCGTGTCCGCGAGCGTGTGTAGTAGTAGTACTCTCTTATTTGTAACTCGTGAGGTGACCATGTTAAGTGCGTACATTTGGTATAACTAATTTCATAAATAAAATATTTTGTAATTATGGTAGTACGATTTCAAAGCATAAACTATGATTGCAATAATATTTTAAAGTTGGGGTGTCTGAGGTTGTGAATTAATCCTGTTACACGTTGTATATATATATATATATATATATATATATCCTTATTGAATTGTTAGTTTAATACTTCATTAATTTAAAACTAAAAGGTTCAATCAGTTCCTTTGTTATATGCATACAAGATTCAAAGTGACTTGTGCCAATCTCACACCGCTTAAATTATAGACAGACTTCCGTCACATCACCAATGATGCTTTTAGTCACAAGTTTGGTCACGTGCAGGTGAACCCGCCATCGCTGCTGTCGACCATCGAGCTAGTGAACGCGGCCGGTGGCAGCTTGCTCTCCGGCGAGGCGCTGTACTGGTGGACGCAGTTCTGCGCCGCCGTTGCCTACATCAAGACCATGGACTACCCGCCCGACACCTAGCGCCCGCTCGCGCGCCCGGTAACGCACGCACACGCACGCACACAAACATACACACGCACGTACACGCACACATACATACACACGCACGTGCACGCACACACAAACACACATCGAGATAAAGGAATAGTTACACTGAAGTTACCTTAGACCACCTATACTCAACCTTTATTATATAAACTGTAGGCTCTACGAGTAAAAATGTAGGTAATTAAATAAACCTACCGCGATGAGTTGCGTTGAAACGGCCTACAACACCATGTCTAGAACGTGTTTGTGGCGCGTGTAGAAAAAAGGTTGAGTACCGTTGCCTTAGACTATAGTAGGTATTGGCTGGCTCGATTGGGGTGGCAGTTGACACCACGGTCACACAAAAACCACCGTGAAGATTTGCTATTATGCTCGATAGTTGGGATTGCTATAGAGTAGAGGGTCGATTTCGTATTTCTCCTCCCGTTCTTTTGTACTTTTTCCTCCTGCCTTAAGAAACGGGTAGGCGTCGATAATTATTATTATCTGGTATGCCACCCGTTTGCCGGACCTATTCAATAAAAACATTCACTAACTCAAAACTTTAATAAGGTCCTATTTTTTAAATCATGGTTTTTCCTATACAGAGTGCAGCGCGTGTCAACGAGTCAAAATTATTCAATTGGAACGCAGCATGGCGGCGTCACTCCGTGTAAGCGGCACTAAATTGTACCCGAAATATTCGTAGCAACACTAGAACACTAGCTGGACGTCCACGGCCGTATATCAAGATATTTATTTTAATAAATTTATATTAATGTAAGTGAAATGTAGCTCGGTATCGGCTTATCAATTAATAAGTATTTAAGCTTAATACAATATTTTGCATTCTCGTAGATCGTCTGTTACAAGCATTTACGGTTCAATGGAGTTAATGCGCGTGTAAAAATTATAATTCATATGTTAATTAATGCGCAAAATATTGTAAGTCTAGACATTTGTGGATGTTCAGCCTTATATTGGTATTATTAAAAAATCATTGTGTACAATCAGATAATTTTTCATAAGACGCCATCTTTGTATTCGAAATTTAAAAATTAGGCTGTATAAATCAAGCGTATAAAAATAACAACAAAGATGGCGCCTTCAGAAGTTTACATATAAATGTAAAAAATGCGGAAAACGTATTAAGCACTACCATATACGTTGTAAAATTATAACCCACGTGTAAATTAATATACGTATATGGCTTGTATTGTACAAGCGAGCGGCCCCTGGGGATTCCATATTGAAGGCCTATTGATAATTATTAAATTAAATATCCCCCCGTTTATACGAATCTCTTCCATAATATCCGCGTTTAAAACGTCCGCGTAAAGTGAAGTATGCGGGCTCTATTATCTAACCACAACGAGCGTATTGTTATATATTTATTATTTAGATATAAATGGCGTATTGGTCAGTTTTTCTAGTAAATATAATAAATTATTTACATTTACATTGGGATTTACCTAATACATCACAACAATGACAAGGATAAATTATTTTAACAATGTTTTCTGTGTATGCTATAGTGTTTCGGAATTGTTTCCTGTAGTAAAGTGTCATTCAATAATGTTGTAGTAATTGTTGTATTTTCATTCTACATAATACTTTATGTATATCCTATTCATATTTATTTAAATTCCCAGTGGCATCAGGTGACTTTAATTGTTTCTTTAAGTCTACATCTTATTAACAGCCACTGCCAATAAACAATACCAATCCAAAATTTCCCATTTGAGATTGACAGCTCAATTTTTTTCTGATACTATATTGCCAATAATCAATCTCAGTAGCGAAAAAACTATGGCAACATGACAAGAGACCAATCGAAAAGTAGAAAACAATCCAGATTGACTTCAATCTAATTTTTTCGATTGATTATTGGCATCGGCCGTAAGTCATTCAGTCAGTTATGGTGTTGAAATAAATAGCAATAGCAATTGAAATCGATAATAACATTTCACTAGTATATACACTTGCAATATGCGATGTGGGATTGTGATTCACCAAGCCAATTGGCTAATATTTTATAGGTGACATAGATAACGCGAAGGATTCGGCTAAGCAATTATTGTCGTTAATTTCAAAGAATTGATGCATGTTTAGGGCGAATAATGTATGGAAATATATTGGTTGTTTTTTAATAATAATTTGACCGTCAGCCGTAGCCTAGAACCGTACTAAATGACGTAGTAAATATTAAATTTGTAAAAAACAATGTTATTGCTGTTTATATCTGAATACTTAAAAGACTTTAAGCTCGTTGTGGTTCGGTACTATTGAATTTAATAGAAAAATCAGGAGTAGAACAAACTGGAACATTGACCGTATAAAATTATGAAGTTTGGCAGGCATTCCTGTATGTATCACCATTATGTAGGAGATATTTGGAATGCACTCAATGTGGTACAGCTAAGGCTTGCCGTCTTACTCATGGTTAATAAATTTTAAACATCCGGGTTATAATAACATTAAATGGTTTTACTTCCATTTAAATGTGTTACAATGTTGTAAATACGTTAATGAAGTATTTTTAGTACGCAGAATATTTTTAGCCAATCACAAGTGCGTAATCAATGCACGAATTTTCTCATCTGTCACTGGTTATTGGGCGACTCGTGGATGTTTTCAATTGGGAATGTATATATTAAAACAGTACCATAGCATTGTTGTATGCTGTTGGAATATCAATAAGGTCTATATTTCTTTACAATCGGTTTTAGACAGTTTATTCGTTGTAACATATTTCAATACATCTATGCGTATGTATAATTTATTCAATTCAGTCGAAAATGGCTCTAATGACTTGGGTGAAAATTACAGGGTAAAGGAAGTTTCGTGGTTATGCTTGTTTTAAAAATCGATAATGAATGTTTTGAAAGTTTTTTATTATAGCGACATCTATCTGCACTTGTCTGTAACACAATTTTATATGTCGTAAATCAGCTTTTAAATAATATTTTTTGTCTGTAATGATTTGTTCATATATTTATCGTATCAACGCTTTTCTAAATAATCAGGTAAAATGTTTTAACAATTTATGTATTCGTAACAGCGTAACCGACGTTTCATATTTTTAAATAATCTCACATAGCAATATTTTAAAACGGCAAGCCTGCAAGCAATGTCAATATCACAATATATCTTGTTTAGTTATGAATAATGATGTTACACATTTTGCAGCCGCCAAGTGGCATACTTTGCCGTCACATTAAGGGTTCCTGCAAAACCATTATTTATCTAAAGGCTTAACATTATTCATAAAGACACAAGTTCAAGAGTTTAATATATTTTGTCACGTGCACTAAACAATACGTCTGTGATGTTAGCTTTGAGTATACGTACATACTCAGTAGGAAGATGTGTATTTTTTAATACTATGTGTGTAAAAGGTGTGATAACGGTAAGTTTAATATTAGAGAAGGTTTCTTGTAATTAATATTGATAACTTTAGAGAGATGTCACTACTGATCCCGTAGCCTTAGTTAGGGCCAATAATCTTTGGGTGGCTTATGGATATTTACTGTTTAGTAACAATGTAGAAAAATATTCTTACAGGTTAAAAGTAATAACTGGTCCTTTACCTACTACGGCGTAGCATCTAATAAATGTATCTGGGAAAATAATATAATATGGATTTTACCATAGCCCACTTAACGCTACCGTCACTGATAGCCTCCGAGGCACAGGTGGTAAAATCCGGCTCCGGCTATAAAATCCTGAGGCCATGGGTTCGATTCCACAAGACAATTTTTTTGTTATCCACAGGTGTTTGTTTTGGGTCTGCGTGTTAGTGAGCCTGAAAAGTCTTTCGTAGTTCCTGATAGGATTATTGTATGCTACGTTGTTATAGGCAGAGTATCTTCAACAAAATAGCGTTCGTCTACCGACATCCCACTCACGAAGAAGTTGACGTTTCGTAAATTGGTTGTGAAATCTCCCCAAAGTGTCGTTAAGCTAAGAAAGACCCCGTGTAGCATTTTAAACTAATTCTCATATTGTTACGTAGAGTTTAAGCAGTACTTGTTTTGTTTAGTAACGCACCAGTTTATTTCGCACCACCAAAAGACATACTCTTACTAACTTAGATCGTAATTTAAATGGGAAAAATGTTAAAAAAATATTGGGATTGTTATCTACTACGCTTAACCATCTGTAAGGCGCACTACACACCGAAGCCGCCGACCCGAAGGCACATGTCGACAAGTTTTTGTTGGAGGGTTAGTCGGGGGCTTCTTTCATTGCAAGCCGAAAAACTGCAACTTGTCGGCGGCTTGTTATGATGTGAACATTTTTAAGACATTATTGAGTGTCATCTGGCAACACGTGCGGGCGCTAGTCGCCGCTATGATTATTTTCTTATAGGCCGCCGGGTTGTGCCGGATGGCTATGTCGCTGGGAAGACCGCTTTGATGTGTAATGCGCTTTAGGCTTTGTCACCTAATCTGTCGTGATGAGAGTGTCTGTGTAACAAGAGGTGGAGGGTTCGATCCCGACAGCTTAAGGCCGGCTATACACTGTGAACTCACGATGATGCGTCGCGTCGCGTGTCCGTAGTATCATTCTGATCATAGAAAATAGTACGATTTAATTTTTCTTAACATGCATCGCGTCGGGCTGGGTCGTGTAGCGTTTCAGTAGTACGTTTCCGGCCTAAAGTTTGTGTGCCACAAATATAAATGAGGGATCGCAGACGCCTAAGTAATTTCTGATACACGTACCAGGAACCAATAATACCACACCATATTTGTCTGTTGTTCAATATGTGGTCTGAATACGACGTCATATGTTAAATTAATTGCGATGGAAACAATCGGGTACAGTAGAAACAATTCAAAATTCTAGTTTGTAAAGTCCACCACCAAAATAATATTTTTGCGTATGTATGTTACGTACAGCTTTGTATTTATATCAATGTACTAGCTTGCGGACGAGAAATCTCCGAATATTAACTGTTTTGTACGAGAATGTTGATGGAACCTAACAATATTAACTTTTAACTTGTGAGACCGGGAATAACTTTGAAGGCACGAAATGATGTCATGTTAATATATTTGTTTGATTTTTTATGTGAAAAAATACAATACAATAACGGTTATGGTAAATACTTTAGGACCTTGAAAAACTACGTTTGGAAGTAATTAAAAGAAATTAAACAACGAAATAGGCTATATTTTGTATCGCTAGAATCCTTACTAATATTATAAAGGTGAAAGTTTGTATGTATGGATGTTTGTTACTCTTTCATGAAAAAACGGCTCAACAGATTTTGATGAAATTTGGTATAGTGATAGCTGACACCCTGGATTAACACATAGGCTACTTTTTATCCCGAAAAATGTAGTGTTCCCGTGGGATGAGTGAGGAAACCAAATATACATATTTTCTACTCTTTCAAATTCAAATTGTTGGCACGGGATGTCCTCTCCTACGGAAGGGAAATATAGTCGACGGCACGCGGGAAATATAGTTAGTAGACACGCGAAATAATATGTTCTTGATGTGGATTGGACTCAAAAACTATCTGCACCCGGGCGAAGCCGGGCCCGACAGCTAGTATATAATAATGTGGAATTTGTCATGACTATCTTGTAAAAATTACTCGCAATAAAAGGGTAACTCTTATTGCAACGCTATTTACATTTTCTGAAAACGTAATGTATGACTTTCGATGTACATTGCCAAAAAATATTATCATCCTGGATTACAACAAGCTACGGGTTTTCAACATTGAATTCTTATTTTGTTGTCCTTATGACATAATCTAGTAAACTGCATCTATTTTATTCGACAGGTTTTTCCATCTATATACCTCAGTAAATTCCCTAGTATTGATAGTGTCTCCCCAAATTAAATGAACTTGTGCATTACTAATTATAATAAAGATCAATTTAAAAAAATAAGTTATTGATTTTTGCGCCTTCAAAGCTATTCTAAGTGTATGCTCTATAATTAACAGCATTTTCCGTATCTTGCCTAGATTATAGAAAGCAGTGTATCTCCAATGTAGTTTTTATTATATTTAAGCGCTCACTAGTGGCGACAATTTAGCGTTTATCAATTATGTACCTAATGTAATCAGAGCAATGAAATTATATTTAGCAATAAATAATCATGGTTATTATTCCAGTTTTTATTTCGTTAACATTAATATTGATATTGGAATTACGCCTGCACAAACTGTGTTTTCAGAAGCACCCAGTCGAAGGTTTAAATTTTCGTAATATAATAGGAACTCGAAGCGAAACTCGGATCAGACGCATCCTGGAAGACGCTAACTTGTTTAAAATATCGATTGGGGCTATCCAGAGGTACGAGGTTACAGATGCTGTGTGCACCTGGGAGATTGATATTTAACATTTTCGACGAATCTGCCAATTTTTCAATTCTACCGAAAGATTGTTATGAATAGATATATGAATGGATATACGGATGGCACCATATTTTATTGTAATTTTGGAGATAAATCTGTATGCGATATCGGATATGATTCTCACTGTATCATGTACGCGTGTTTTTGCAACATGACGCATGAAAGTGAGCTGTTATGATTTTAACGATTTTATCTCTGTGCAATTAAAACAGTTCCCGCTTATCCATTATTTTCTCTTTCGTGCAAAACAATCTGCGACACGCGAAATTCTACGTGGAAATCTGAATGTACGCAATATAATTGTTTTCTTTATAATGGCAATTGACACGACAGTCACAACAATGTCAGTAATGCAAAGATGTAGTATAGAACACTTAAATGTAATGTATCTGGGTCACAGCGCAATTCAAATAAAGCATCTACCATTATTGTACGTCTGTCGCCAATTGTGTTTATGCTTTCCTTGTTGCATCTGAATACACAAGTTGAACCATAAATGAGACACTGTTGATTTGAGACTCCCATTACAAATCATATTTGGGGGTGTATGATGTAGTAATAAGCACGACTTTTGCTTATTTTATAAATGACAAAAGAATGGCTTACAAGTAACATATGCAAGTATTTGTTTTCAAATAAATAAATGTGATTTGGGTACAAATAAAACGATAAATGCCGTACACAATTTTTATTATGTACTTGATTTTACATTTTTATAAATTTACACTTATAAACAACACGCTTCCCGATAGCAGGTCACTGAAACAAGGAAAACATCATCAGACAATGTTGACGACTAATCCATCCTTACATTTTGTAGTTTGAACGTCAGCTATATTGTTACGTCATGGCATTCAGTAGTAGCAAATATCAATTAAGAATAACATCATTCTTATCCCCTATACACTTAAAACTTCCAACATTAGTATAAAATAAAATTATTTTAGAGAAAATCTTAATTGGAGTGCTGGATGACCTGAAGAAATACTATCAATATCTAATTTTGAGTATTAAAGTTACACCAAAAAAAAACAAGCATGTCACTTAATAACTAATTTGTTAAAAATAGAAAATCGGTAAACTCGCTGTGTCATTGATTTATGTTGGAGCCTGAGAGGATAACAGGACACACCACATAGATAACATTGCAGGGATTGGAGATAACATTGTTTGTTAATAGCTTTTTGATACATTTGTTAAACTTCCAAAAATAGCCCCAGAATGTTAGTAATTAGAAATATTTACCTTATCACAGTGTATGCTTATGACCTCGGCCTCTCCTTCTTCTCTTTGTACAAAGCTAGGAGGGACACGTTTGCAACTTTCACCACCTGCAATTAACACACCATACATGAAGTTACACATTAGTGACACAAATTTGGGACGAGTGACACAATCTGTCAGTGCAGGGTCTGCATCATGGCACTCAGAGTAGCAAATACTCCTTATAGTTAGAGCATCATCATTTACTGTTTGTAAATGATTTTTAAACCAATTTGGAGTATACCAAAGCACTTGGTGCCTGACAATGTTTTGGAGTTACTGTTGTGGCCTTTACAGTTTGTAACAAATTTCAATTGCCAATGTGACCACAGAATCAAACAGTTAGAAATGTTCGTGATTGTTTTACCTTAAATCTGACTCCGGGAATGTCACCGACGGCGTGGCCTTTACGACCGAAACCCGCCACTAGCACTTCGTCGTTTTCTTCAATGTGGTTGAGACAACCGTCGCGGGGCACGAATGCCGTTACCTTCTTGCCGTTCTTAATGAGCTGGACACGAACGCACTTACGGATGGCGGAGTTGGGCTGTTTAGCTTCTACACCACTGCCAAACAAAAATCAAACCTTCAAGCAATTCCCGATTATGTATGTTGAATAGCGAAACAGAGATACATTAAAATATTGAAACTATATAAGATTCGTTCATGGGTAGAGCAATTGTTTTATAATAATTGTAGATTGAAAAGTATTTTTCACAGTGAGCATATAAAAAGCATGCACAATTTGAGAAATATTAGTATTCACACACAATAGAACACTAAAATACTAACTACTAACCTACTGTTTGCTACAATACCATTAACGAACACATACGAATATTCACACAAATGCAAAATATTTACAATTTAAATTACATTAAACATTTGCACAATGTGACAATGCATACGACGGCAGCAGAGTGCCAGGTGGTAATCAACACTACTATTATTATTATTGGTTAGCTTCAACGATGGGAGCGTGGTGGCGTCGCGCGCACATTCCACTCATGTGTAAAGAAACCGTTCTTCAGAGTAAACAAGCGTTTAAAACGTGTACACTACAGTTCATTGACCCATGCTGTAATTCACACTATTCTATCGATTATCTGCTGTCCAGCTTGCAAATTTCACCAGCAGATGCTCACATACACTCGCGGAACATTTCCAGACGATACTTCGAGGTATCTTCGCGAGTCGCACGGCGCTGCGACGCCGCCACTCGCAGTATTATCCTGTGATTGTACCGGGAACACATTCACAGGGCTAATACCGCGTGTGGACGCGACGCTGTGTAGTCTTCGTAGCTTCAACCAATTCGCCGACATTGATCCCTTCGCGAATATGTGAATCGGCTCATGCTTCCCGAACCAATGCAGTCCGTAACTGCACATCCACAACACTTACTAGAGATGAGGGGAACGTACTTACACTTTCTCCAGGACGATGCCCTTAGCGTGAGATGCACCACCGAAGGGATTAGCCTTCCACCTTGTACCCATGTGGGCTTTCTTATAGTCTTTATCAGCCCATCGCTGCTCACGACGATGGTTCACGTGCTTACGCGCCGTGCGTATTCCACGGGGTTTACCTGAAATAGCGATGGCGCCGGTTATCACTCATGTTTACCAAACACCGAAATCGACACTGCAATCTTTAATCCGGATATCATGAATGAGGAACTGTTTATTGCACCTCTAAATCATTCTAGCGTTAACGCGATGGAGTCAGATTAATTTTACACCACGAGAATAACATGTCTGCGCCATGGCCGACACCTATGCGTGCAAATAAAAATTACATTTTTGTGGAAAACTAAATGTAAATTATCACTTCCACATTATATACAGGTTCATCACACTGATACACATATTTTTTAAGCAAAACTAATAAATAAACTATATTATTTTCGGCACAAAACTATTCCTTACCCATTTGGATAGCACGACACCAATCGGCTACGGATGGGAAAAGAAATTATTGCGACGGCTAGCCAACCAAGGCCTACAAATTTACACTGCTGCCAACCACACAAAATAAATTTTGGGCTACCATTTGAAAAAACATCTTGTCAATCATTTGTACTTGTTGGCATGTTGAGAGTTGACTCATTGCATTTTATTAGTTGAATTAATCCCACCCCGTCCCGTCTCAGTCCTAAATTATGTAATGCAGTCACATCACATCCTTGTGAGTATAAAAAAGTAACTAATATGTCGGAATTCGTTCCTTATCCCACGGAAAAAGTACATATTCGGGATAAAAAGTAGCCTAAGGCTCAATTGCACAAACTAACTTTGCCAATACCTTTGCCCTTGAAACTGTCAATTCCATACATTTGCAAGGTCAAATACATCGCAAATGTATGGCGATGACATTTTCATAGGCAAAGGTATTGGCAAAGTTACTTGGTGCAACTGAGCCTAAGTGTTAATCCAGGGTGTCAGATACCTGCACACAAAACATTAAAATCCGTTATGCGGTTTCTGAGTTCATCGCACATAACCGCACATTTATATTCTAAAAAATCAATGTTTTAGGTCCCATTATATTAAATTTTCTCATTTATAATATGTCATGTACCGAAATCGATAGTGTACAAATTTATTATATCAATAAATATATAAAAATAAATCCAAGTACGTAACTTATGTTGGCCAATTTTAAAAAATGTTGAGCCTTTAATGATAATCTCCGTAGAATCCACATATATCTCCATCTCCACCGCAATGTCTATTTCTCCCGCGAAACATCAATGTTAATGCATTGTTGTGTTTCGGTTAGAATCATATTGTAGGCACAGTAGCTACTGGATATATTGAGACTTAACATCTTACGTCTTAGCATGGCGAGAGCAGTGGAATGCCAAGCATTGCTTTGTAGTTCATGGTGTTGTCCATAAAGTATAGTGTTGTTTGGTCTTGCTATTGTCGATGAGCCATTGCTCGTCATATCGCTTAACATCAGGCAAAGGCCAGCCTCGTCTCTAATTTTTTTGAAATAAAATGAAACTGTAGGAATAACCTATGCTATTTTACAACAAAAATAATGAAATATGTAGTAAAACATGAAAGTGGCGCTTGTAAAGAATCAAATTAGTATGAAAAAATATGTATATTCTCATCTAGATTTCAAGGAAGCCCTATAGTAATTAGTCTATATCATAGTCTATATCCAAACATTATTTTCAGTTTTGTACGCCACATTACACTTATGACATGCTTAAAGAAAAAAACAAAACTATTTCTTTGAAAGTATTTTGTAATTCAATGAATAATCAATACTGGAAACTGTAAATTAAAACAAAATTAGCGATCCCTGGACTCTCAATACATTCTTATATACGGTATCAAAATTCAAAAGCAAATAATAACCCGTTCAGGAATCAGCTGAACTATATACACGTCTAAAATTAGTACTAAAACATACGTTTTCATCTTACAATATTTTTTCTATAGGGAGTATTCAGATTATGAAAGAAAATGAACTATTTTCTAAGCTATATATATTTATATAGCTGATAATTTTGAAAAATATATTTTTTTTTCGAAACAATGTGGATCTTGAAAAATAATATAAAAATTCAATTTCTGAGCTTTATTGGAGCTTGTAAATTGCTGTAAATTGTAGTTGGTCGTTTTATATTGTTTATTAATTTACTAATAAAGTAAACATCCGTATTGTAGAGTTGACGGTAGCTTCAAATCTTATAGCTGTTACGAACAAAAGGAGTCTAAATTAATTATTTATCAATAATTGTCATAAAAGTTATATAAATTGATTTTAAAAATAAAATTTCAAACTTAAAATGAATTTTTATTTATATACATTCGGAAACTATTCCATATTTAAAAAAAATAATTGAAAAATTACAATTTCTTGGAAAGTTGGTTGGTTCATGGACCAACAGTAGATGGTGATGTAGTACACCACAGACTATGTAGTACACTTTTATTAACCGGAAACACTTTTATTGACGCTGTCTCTGTGACGTTGACAATTGGTTGACATTCTGTTGTTGACATTTGACACTTGAGTGCAGTGTATTCGAAATCTGTTGAGTGTTTATTGTGGTGTTTATTCTAGAAAATTATAGAAACAGCCTGCTTCTGCCACTCGATGTATAAATATTAAATTGTTTACAACAGGCAATTAACAAGGTATCTGCAATATGACTTTAAATTTAGCAAGAAAGGACGGTGGACCGGGATATGTCGGAATACAGTTCTGTCAAGAATGCAACAACATGCTTTACCCGCGCGAAGATAAGAACAATAAAGTATTGTTATACGCCTGTAGGAATTGTGACTACAAGCAGCTGGCGGACTCCAACTGTGTATATGTGAACAAAATTATGCACGAAGTCGACGAATTGACTCATATAAACCCGGATGTTGTTAGTGACCCTACGCTACCCCGGACGAAGGATCACATGTGCCCGAAGTGCAACCATCGCGAAGCCGTGTTCTTCCAGGGACAGACCAGACGTGCTGAGGAGGAGATGAGACTGTACTACGTGTGTACGAGTTGCAAACACAGGTGGACTGAGTGAAAGATAGCTGTATTGTATGTAAGTGTAAATTTAAGGGTAATAAATTATATTATTTGTATCCATTGTTTTATTTCTTTCTCTAATAGTAAATACCATTTAACAACTAAAAACCGTCATAAATTGTCATGGTGAAGTAATGTGAATTAATTTAATTTGATAGAACAATTTTTGATCATTGGATGATACCTTTACAAAGTACTAATATTTGCATAAACGAAAATGTTACTACTATTGTTAATTTTTCCTCTGAGTCATCGATTATTCAGTTTTGGTTTACAGCATGTGATGATCGCAATCATTCTTATCTTTATAGAAGTTTTAGTGACATCTTGTAAGAAAATTGTGAATGTGTCTTTGCTTGTGTAACCAGCCATGGGAAATGCTGTAGATAAACTTGTATTCCTGCAGTCTCATAACCATGCGCAACTGGTGCAGGCCAGTTATGTGTCATGTGAACTTAGCCTTAAGGTACAAATGAAACTCACAAATTGTAATATACTTTATTAACTAAAAATATTGCCAAGCCATATCTGTTCTAACAATGTTAACAATTCACAGCCATTGATCAATCAATATGTAATAAAGACGGCCCTCAGTCTAACACAAACACTCATTTACACATCTCCATATAAATTTTAACATTTTTTGTTCACCTAACTATTTAAAAATAATTTATCACAAATAAAGATCAATTATTCCTTTTCTTTTACTTCAGTTTCCTGATCTTTAAATAAATATATAAATGTAAATCCGACTTAGAAACAAAACAATTATTTTTTCCAACCTTGCCCAGACAACCTCTGTGTCGATCAATTCATTGAAATATTACAACATTCACAATTATAGGCTTTGCAATAATTTGGCACATTGTGTCTAAAGGCATGATCATTAACATACATACTAGTGATGTAACGAATGTTAGTTTTCTCACATTCGCGAATGCGAATGCGGATGCGAATATTCATATCTAACATTCGCGAATACGAATGCGAATGCGAATATTGTTTTTCAAATTTGGCGCGCAACATTTCGGGCCAACCATGTTTAATACGAACATAGTCGAGCATGTCGAGCCGGCCCGTGCTTTGACAGGTTGAATGAACAAAGTCGTTAGAAATTATTTGTTTATTTTGTTTGAAGTTAATTTAGTATTTCTGTGTTTGTCTTTTATAATGGCAATGGCAATGGCTTTTATATGGCAATTATTTAGATAAATCTGTATCGTTAAGAGAAACTATGAAAATGATGTTGGATTCCAGCGAAAGCGAAGAAGAAACAGAAATTGATCCAATTCCAAACCCTATAGAAGTTTTAATAAAAAAAAATATTGATGAATATGTGATGGACAAGCGCATTGAAAATGAAGAAGATCCTCTTCTATGGTGGAAGATTAATATAAAAAAATATGGTGTTCTCTCTCCGTTAGCCAGAGAATATTTAGCAACTCCACCCACAAGTGTGCCCAGTTAAAGAGTTTTCAGTGGAACTGGATTACTTTATACACCACAACGAAACAAGCTGCATGGTGAAAGAGCCCTAAAATTATTATTTTTGAAATTTAACATTCCTTTACTTGAAGCCAAAAATAGTCAACTGTGTTAATAACATATTACTATTTAATTATCTTTAAAGTTTAAATCATAGAAACATAAAATAAATATAAGTATAGTAGAAAAAATATAATAAGTACAGTCAAAAGACTTCGAGACGTAGATATTATCAATATTATCATCATATCATCATCATCATATCAGCCACAGGAAGTCCACTGCTGAACATAGGCCTCCCCCTCTCCACAATGACCTGTTGGAAGCGGCCTGCATCCAGCGACTTCCTGCTACCTTAGTCAGATCGCCCGTCCACCTTGTAGGCGGGTGTCCGACACTTCGCTTGCCTGTACGTGGCCTCCACTCGAGAACCTTTCGGACCCAATGGCCATCGGTTCTACGAGCTATGTGCCCGGCCAACTGCCACTTCAACTTGCCAATCCTATGGGCTATGTCGATAACCTTGGTTCTCCTACAGATCTCCTCATTTCTGATTCGATCTCGTAGGGAAACTCCGAGCATAGCCCGCTCCATGGCTCGTTGAGTGACTTTGAGCCTTTTAATGAGGCCCACAGTGAGAGGTCACGTCTCGGTGCCGTATGTCATCACTGGTAACACACAACTATCGAAGACTTTCGGTTTTAGGCACTGAGGTATATTGGACGAGAAGAGGTCGCGAAGTTTCCCGAACGCTGCCCAACCGAGTTGGATTCGACGATTGACCTCTCTCTTGAAGTTGGACCTGCCTAACCGGACCACTTGTCGTAATAGACATATTCGTCTACAACTTCGAGAGTCGAGCCCCCAACTCCAATGGGGGTGGGCACAACATGGATATTCGACATGATCTTCGTTTTATCCATGTTCATTTTAAGACCCACCTGTTGGGAGACTCGATTAAGGTCTTCGAGCACTATGCTAAGGTCTTCCAGCGATTCTGCCAAGACTACAATATCGTCGGCAAATCGAAGGTGAGTAATATACTCGCCGTTGATGTTGATGCCGAATCCTTTCCACTGCAAGAGCTTGAAGGCGTTTTCCAGCGCGGCAGTGAACAGTTTCGGAGATATGACATCTCCCTATCTCACGCCTCTCTGTTCTAGGCTATTCCACTAGCCTTCGTGCTCTGATCTTGTACTCGGACCGACACGGTGGCGTTGTTGTATATATGTTATGGGCCAAGTGATTAATGCGAGCAGTATTCATAATGCCCGGGCAGTATGAATATTGCCGAGTCATATCGGGCCAAGTGATTAATTACAATCTAAACTCACCTATTTATCACATTGCCCGGGCATTACGAATATGGCTACATGATGATCGGGCAATGGGATTTATAGGTGATTTTTTACGTGGTGTGCTGCCGCATTGTCGCATATCCCATAGACCCATAAATTAGAAAGGTTGAATTGATCTGCTTATGTTTAGTTATGTTTTAACGACCGAAACATTGTCTTCAGAAGAAAATTAGTGTACCCACTTTATGGATCAGTTAGGTCGACTGTGCCCCAAAACCGACTTGGAACACCCCGACTTCACGTAGTCTTTTGGGTACTGACCCTAGAGTGTATATAAAAAGCCGGAGGCGCGGAGGGAGAGCAGCCCCCGCCCGCTGTAACGAAGGATAGGCATCCGTGCGAGCCGTAGCGGCTGAGGTGAGCATGGGTGTCTATCTTTTGTTACGCAAGGGCGAAGGGGCTGAACTTCCCGTAGCGCCGGAGACGATGCAGAAGCTAATTTGTATTGACAACAAGTGAAAAAGTTTGAAGGCTAGGTTGCTATAATAGATATTTCTCAAGAATAGTGCGTTACCTTTTCATGGGAGTGGTACCAGGGGAGGTGCGACACTCCCCCTTCCCCTCCACTCCTCCCAACCCACCCCATCGTGCTGCCTTATTCTAAATTCTACCACTTCGGCTCATTGTTTTGATTTTGATTCGCTTTAGATCACACTGCCCACTAGGCACTTAGCATTATTCATAGTGCCCGGGCAATGTGATAAATTGATTGGTTATAATTACATTGCCCGCTCTTATTGGGCATTATTCATATTACCCGGGCACTATGAATAATGCCGGATTAATCACTTGGCCCATAACATATACACCTCAACACTTCGATGTACCGATAGTCGATATGGCACCGCTGGAGAGACTGTAGCTCAGCCCAGGTCTCGATCGAATCAAAGGCTTTCTCATAGTCCACAAACGCTAAACAAAGCGGCAAGTTATATTCCTCGGTTTTTTGTATAACCTCAATCAATAAAAATCAATATTATAAATAATTAAAAAATACGCTTATTATAATAGTTGTATTATTTATCCAGTACCATCAAAATTTGTATAAATTTCCTTTTTGTTTGTCAAAAACATTCGCCTAACATTCGCTTCGTTTCTTGCGAATACGAATGCGAATGCGAATGCCAAAAAATATGCGAATATTCGCGATTCGCGAATGCGAATGCGAACATTCGTTACATCACTAATACATACAACCATGGAGTGACTTTATATAAGCAATGCACAGGTGCTACTTGTGCTAGCAAGTACATTATATATGGTTAATTCTATAAAAACACAAATGAATACTTAAAACACAAAAAAAATATTTCTATAAAAATAATATTTCAGACTATAGGCACATAAAATAATATCTATATTTAACTTAACTCCTAACTTATCTATAAAAAAATACATGTATCTGACATAAATGGAAATTAATAGAAATCCATATTTTTAACATTGTTTCTACATTCAAAGATTTATACAACTATTCAAAATACTATATTTAAGTGAATAGAAGCAAATGCAGTGTAATTTTAAAGCAAATAGCTAGGGATAATATTTTACAGATGCTACTGAATGAATCATATTTTAAGGTCTGTTGGGGTAACACTATAATATAAGGATGCAACAGGTATGAATGTAAGTTCCTATATTTTATATGAGTTTACATTCGTAGCCCATATGCACCACTATTACAATGCTACCCCAATGCACCATATTTGTTTTTGTTTAATTTTATGTTAGCAGTGTGTTTTTGGTAACTTTCTGCTATCAAACCTTTGCACAGGAAATTTAAAAATCTTACAAGAATCCACTAACTAGGGAAAACCTTTGTATAAAAAAATGTTATGCCAATACATAGGTCTTAAATTCAGCGATAAGTCATGTTCACTCACAAATTTTACCATAAGAATGTCATTGACCGAGTATAACAATTAGCAAAACCCTGATAATGAAGGCAGATGGATTGTAAACAATGTGATCGCTTAACAATTTCTATTCAATACATCAAGACGATTGCTCGTCGTATACTACTAAGCCGTTTACAATACTTATTTAATTAGTAAATATTTTCTCTCGTTGATATTCGTACTTAGTTTAATTCGCTTAAATTTATTCCTCGTAACACTTAATAAAGAACCTAAACAAAAAATAAGTAAAACCTTCATTTAATGTAATAAAAATGCATAAAAAGACATTTACATACAGACCAAAATAATTATGTACCTAGGTATGTACATAATTGTATGAAGAAAAATAATGCTGTGTTAGTTCTAATAGATATCATACAGTACTTTACGAGAAATAATTCAAGTGTGAATAATGACTAGGTAATAGTTATATTACACAAAAAACTTAACAAGTGTAAGTACATTTCAATATCATCAACCTTTTGGGAAGACGAGGTTTTTTAAAAATCAATGGGAAGAGCAGTGTTTCTTAGTAAATAAATGGAGCGTTGATTTTCGTCTAGCCCAAGTCTAGTCATATTTAATACAATAGGTACTCGATTTTGGGGGATTATTATTATTACTTATTTTCGGGCACGAATTTTGAATATTCGGACGTTCGATGTCCACATTTAAGATAAAAGTTTTCCATTTCTTCAAATCAATCCTTTTCTCTATGAAACATATCAATCACTCCGAATATACGTTGCGTCGCACGATAGAGGATTTGAACATTTTATAAAGTATTTTCTCGAAAATTCGTCGTCGTGTTGGAGTATACGGTATCCTCCTGTTAATGAACATTTGTTTAATTTTGATAATCATTTTCTTCTACACGCCAGACGGAAAATTAATACATTTGTGTTTCGTAAAAATTTATCATAGGTATCGTAGGTACATTATTTGGCGTCAGCTTGCCATTTTTTAAATGGTTTTATTAGATCCACAATGGATCAAAGAAGGAATTTGGACATTTCCTAAACAGTTGTAAATTTGCCCATCCCCTAGGATTTTTGTACGATTGATTTTTACTATCATTTGGGAGGCTAACGAGGGCTAGACTAAAACCAATAAGAAAGCATAACATACGATAGTAAATTCCTTTCTAGTCTAATAAACAGTCAATTTCTACATTGGATTTACCGCTTTTAAATTGTACTTATATTTATTTTTATGCGATCAAACTTTACTAAATACTACAATACAATGAATTAAACGATTTCTAAAAACCGACATCATGTGCGTATAACCGTATTGCTTCTATGTTTTAAAAACCGTTATAAAATTCAAGCTCGGCAAAACAACCGTTATTTTTAAACTACGTCTACAAAAGCTATACTGGACACTTTTAAATGGTGAAGTAAGTTTGATTTTTGTCTTGTGTGCTAGAAAAAAGCAGTGTTACAAAATCAATATTTTATTAAACATTTGTGATTTCAAATCACGTAGGTTCCTAGTTTTGTCAAATTGTTTATCGTACTGTGATTTCAGGATAAGACGCAGAAATAAATAAATTAGTGATTTTGTGACCATTGATGGCATGAAAATGTAACAAGTCTAAAATTAATAAATTCAGTATTGTCTAGTCTAGGCCGTTACATATTTTGTAAGTTTTTTATAAATTGCTGTTATAGAGCCGAAAGTGAATCGAAAGCCTTATAATCATTTTACAGTTGATGGACGGCGAATAGCGCAAAAACGACGGATTTAATGGTGTTCGTTGATTTGATTGTAGCCTTAGCTATATTGCTTTTAACTTTTTTTTTAGTATTTTTACGTATAATTTATTTTAATAATACATAGGTGGTTAATTGAACAGAGTATTTCTCTCTCTCCTTGAGTAACTACCAAATTAAAAAATTCGAGGCTAAAGCATAATAATTAAGGATTCCGACTAAACCTGAACTAATTAAAAATTAGTAAAGACAAAGTATTTTCGCTAAGTTATTCGTAGCTACATAATGATATTAAGTACATTTTCACAACAAATTATTTTGGTTAACATAATCTTCAAATACCTAATTGAATAACAAGTAAAAGCAGTTGAAGTGAAAAATTTGATAGAGCAGCAACCAAATAATACCATAAGTCGTTATGAAATAAAAGCAAAATAAAACATGATAAATATTTCACTTCAAATGCTCGACGCACACCGCTTTATACCTTCACGACCCTTCTTCATAGCGATGTACTAGAACCTCCTCCTCATTAACTAATCTTGTACTTATGAAGGGTACGTGGCATCAATCTTGAGCCTTCTGCCACGTATGGAAAGCCTTCGTCAGTGCTCCGGCGGCGCGGGCAACTCCGGGAAGTTCTCGGGCAAAGGCGGTAAGACGTTAGTTTCAAATTGCCCAGACATGTTGCCCGGCGGGGAGTAGTTAGCGACCACTATGACTTTGCCCGCGCGAGACCGTGCTTTGCCCACGCCGAAGTATCGAGTCGCCACCCACACCATTTGAGTGAAGTGACCTGGAATGATAGTTGGGTGAAGTGGGTGTTATGAATTGGTAATTAAGGTGTGTTAGACTGTGTGAACGCTTAAACTAAGATGTGAAGTGAACTGGAATATTGGAGTTGAGTTTAAGGTGAGTGTTGGAAATTGATAATTACAGTACGTTAAGCTTTGTTTACATAGATTGTTATAACCCAAGCTATGAAGTAATATGGAATATTGGAGTTGTTTAAAAAGGTGAGTGTTAATCATTAAATTATTTCAATAAATAGAGAGGTTAATAGGAAAGGATGGTTTCTTAAACTATGCAATATTTTAGCGTCAATAATAAATATTTAATTCTTATAAGATTAAAAATTACGGTCTTTTCAATTTGTACAAAACTTATTTGTGGTGATACCTAAACTAGAATCTGATTATTCAAAGAAATGTAAGATTTGCGATTTATACTATCCAAATAGTATAGTTTGCATAATATAATTCAAAGTTGTATATAGCCTTAAAATAAATAATTTAAAAGTTTACCTGCATTAACGTTGGCGTGGAGAACATCCGACTCTTTGAAGAAGTTGTATTGTTTCACGGCCGCGTACCAGTACGAGGACACTTCTTGACCTAAAAACAACAGTTTCAATGCAATAAGCTTCGTGTCGACATACGATTTATACGTAACACCATATATGATGATTCTAGGAAAAATCCGAGGGTTTTTCTACGAGTAGAAATAATTACATTGTGGATCTATTTTTTGTACAGAAAAACTAATGCCTACTATCTCTCTTTGCCAAAGTGGATATGTCGAACTAGGCATGGAATCTAATACTATACGATTGTCGTCCAAACTTCGTTAACTATTCACAATTGTTCTTTGTTCTTATTAATTTAATGCTAAGTGTCTAATTATATCTGTGTTATAGCTGTGTAGGATAAAGTGTAACAGCCCTAATCTATTTTAGTCATCAAATATTTTGTCTTCGTCGCTCAAATTGAATTCAAAAATTGTTCGAAAGGGACAAAAGATTATATTACTAAAATAGGTTTTAAAAATGTCTATTCGCTCATACTAAATTCAAAAGTCACAAAAAAGGGACAAAATATTCTAAAACTAGAAAGGTTTTAAAAAACGTCTGAATAGGCCGTATCGCTACTTTGTTTACCTGTGACGTCAGGTTGCAACGCGCTGACGGGTCGCTGGTAGAGGTTCTGTCCGACGTCCCTATCGTTCCTGTAGTGGAACTTGTTGGTGTGTGCTAGGTGGTTGGCCCACGCTTGGGCGTAGTCGCATAGCTGAAATATAAAAAGAACTGTAAAATAGTAGAACAGAGATTTTTCCGCTGTGTACCTGATGTTTTTTTCTGAAGGGCGTGTCTTGTTTATGTGAATTTTATTATTTTTAATCTGTGGATATTTGTGTTGATTATACATTTTGTAAGATAAGATTTAGTTACTTTTAACCGTATTATAATTAAAATGTACAATTGTTTATTCTCCCAATATACAAACAAAAAACAAAACAGTGAAAGTGAACAAGAATACTATTAAATTTCACTTGAGTGTCAGGAATACATGGAAAACGTCTAAAGGGATCGACATCGTGAGGAAGCTCGTTAGGCAGCTCGCGAGTTCGCTTGGTTGACCACTGAGTAGAGAGGTGAAGTCCAGATTGGCTCTTGAGGCAACCTAATTTCCACACCGCGAGGCTGGTTCGCGAAATATGTTTTGCGAGTTAACAATGTTGAAATGTCGATACCCGGCTAAACAGTTAAAAACCTTATATCCAATCAAATTAACATAATGAGTAGATATAATAATTATTCCTTCTAGGTCTGTCATCAATTCGAGAACAACGGGTTTCTTTGAATGACGCATAAAAAAATAAACATCACATTTTTGCCACTGCTCTAAAAGTTCATGCTTGCGGCAGTAAATTAAAAGTCTGAATAATTAGTTCAATTTCAAAATAGTAACATATCGACAAACTAATGTATTGTCCCGCGCTTGAGCTAAAACTTATAACGTAAGCTTGTACAGTTGCATTTATAATAAAATTCACCTCAGGCGCCATATATAGTTGCGGCGCTCCATGCCTCTGCCGGTACACGTTGTGCCAACACAGACACTCAGTAATGAAGTCGCTGTCCTGCCACGCCGTGCGCACCTCGCTCCACTGCACCACCATGCTCACAGGCTTCGACTGGAGCACCTGCAATCATAGACTACATTATACATACTGAGATGGAGACGCCACAAAACCACGGCTCCCTCTGGTGTTAATTAAGAAAAACAATCCAGATATCTTTATCTGTACGACGTCATTCAATGTCAAATTTTTGTGCTTCAGTGTTTTATACGGAATGCAATCTCCATTTGGGTATAAGCTTCTTGGCCTATATACATCCCACGCAGGGCACGAGCCTCCTCTACAATCGAAAGTGGTTAGGCCATATAGTCCACCACGCTGTCGTAGTGCAGGTTGGCGGACTTACATACCATAGAAATTCTTATAAATCTCTATGGTATGCAGGTTTCCTTACGATGTTGATATTTCATATTTTTGTTGGATGTTGGTGATGGCAACATGTCTATATTTACGTATATTTAAGGAAAAAATTCTGTATGAAAATGTAAACATAACAATTCTCATTTCCACATGATGACATCTTTATAAAAAAAGTTTTAAAATCGCTAATCTGTTAGAAGTACTTCAAGGGCAATATCATCAGCGTAAAATGGAGAAGCCCGTAAAACCTATTTTTCCGCCCTCTGGTGTTAAGTTAGTCAAACCGATTATTATAATTCGCAGTCGGTTTTTAAGTTTAACCACCATGCCTGCAATCAATTATATGCATACATACATAAACTCACGACTTTTTCCAAGGGGGATGGCAGGAAGGGGTAGGCAGAGGTGCCCGTACACCCATATTGTATGTTCCATCCCACCATGTGACAGAGGGTGAGCCTATCGCCATATATGAGAATGATAATGAATTGCGAATTCCACAATCAGTTTTACCGACGTCGAAATCGAACCCCAGGCCTCAGCTTTGTAACGTACGTCACCGAGGTAATCAATTATATATGTATATATACTTATATAACTCTTGTTATCCCACACCTACGTATTGTTACATAATACTGTACTGTATCGGCCCGTAATGATCAACAACTGAGCACGGTAGGTACTATTCTACAGCCTCGAGTGCGATTGTGAGGTTTTAGGCCATCTCCATTGTCCACATTGCTATCCAATTGCGTGTAGCGGAGTTCCCATAGAAATATTTTAGGTATCTATATATTTTTATGGTTAAATTATACTGTTGTTATATAAATATAAATTATGCATAAAGTATTTAGGGATTTAGGGCATAAAATGCGACGAAAGACCGTTAACAATTTCGAGGACTGAAACAAACGAAAATAAAATTCAAAAATTACATCCAACAGTCACCTACATATATAGCCTGACTCCACACGAAGATCGGTCCTTGTGCCATAAGTATCAGAAGCTACGAAAGACTTTTCGGCCTCACATACTCCCAGACTCGAAAGAGGTATCTGTGGTTCACACAAATAGTTTTTGGTAAAATCCCAAAAAGTTACAAATAAAATAAAAAATGTAATCAATCCAACCCTTCCTGGAAACCAGGTAAGCCTTACGGCATAATATATGCTATTAGACGTATGAAAGTCCTACCTAATTGTCAAACTTAACTAAGTGGAATATAATTTATTGTGTCCAACTTTTTAATTTCTTTCCGATTGCTTTCTTTCCCAGTTATAAGCAATACTTACAGCCCCCAGAGATCCTCAGGCCCTTAGTTCTCGTTGTCATTATTTATGCTATCGATCCTAGTTCATAGGAGTTGCAGTGTCACGTGTAGACGAGTTGTTTTTTGGTAAAAAAATATTATGTGTTGGAGGGTAGTTATTTAATTATGTTTTGTCATGTTGCTGGACTAGAATAGTTCAGCTTCTCGTGTACTCTTGTAAAAGTATGGTGCGTTCTTTGTTGCTTAGTTAAAGTTCTTGACTGATTTAAACTGTTTTGTGGACAATAAAGTGCATGTTATGTTAAGTGCTACAACGAACACAATTAATTGTCGGCGTCGTCCAGCCAGCTTCAGGAGCGAGATTTGGGTGAGTGATATAGATGTCCGATAGTAATTATCGTGTTTCGTTTGTCATAATACCAGCTGTTCTGGGCGCCATTATACCACCTACACGATATTTTATAATAAGAACATCATGTCGTTAAACGTACATAAAATTATGAATAAGGTAAGAGTCGGTCAGAATTTGTATTCTTCTGGATGCAGATATGTTTTAACTTCACCCAATACCAAAAATATCCTTCTTCTACCTAGCGTTATCCTGGCCAGGTTCCGCCTTCCGGCAAATTCTTTTCCATCCTTAATAGTAAGGGCACTGACCCACATATCTTCCTTACCAAAATAAACCAATGTTTAATACCAAAAATGTCTTACTCCCGTTTAAAATTATGTTTTTCTGAACTCAAACTAATAACTCTACAATCTACGTTCCCCGTTTCTTCTCTCCTTGTCCCATTCTATTCTTTCGCATCGCATCTACTCCTACACCCTGACGTCCCGTCTCATCCAGCTATACTCCTCTCACATAGACTTCGTCTCATTATTTCCCATAGCTTTATAAGATAAATAAGAAACTTGCCCGTCTTTAAATTGGTTATAAACATCTCTTTAAATATAGTTATCATAATCACTTAAATATCTCCTTGTGGAAACGATACAATGGTTAGTTACAACAAGTATTGTCAGGTGGGCGCGGTACTATTCCAGACAGACAATTAATCTGAAAGCTTTGGGACTAGTCAGATTCCAATTTGCTTTGAGCCGGACTAAATATAAATGAAGGTATATATGGTATTCCCTTAGATTACACAAAGTGTTTCATCATGATTACTGCTTAATGAATATATGTCATCTTTTTTTTTCACTAAGATTACCTAATCTATCTAAGATACCTTGGTCGTAATAAATTAATTCAAATCAATCAATCAGTTGGCAATCCCATGACATTTGATACAATTATGCCAGCCTGCTAAGATGCTTAATTTTTCTAAGTCTTCAATCATAATACTTGAAACTTGCGTCTAATTTAAAAAAAGATTTAAGTATCTTTAAACTGACGAAAAAGTTGGGTTTGGTACACCATAAATTTGGCCTTTTTCAAATTTCGGTACAATCGTCTCCGCCCAAACATAATGTCACAAAGTCGTATTAATTATTTGCATACATATCATCTTGACCTTTTCTAAGGACCTTATCGTACAATATGAACTGCAGACTACGAAGGTTCCCTGTTCATGATAAACATAAATCTGTAGGGCTCTTCGAAATTGGATTTAGGTACATACTGAACTGGCTGAACTCGAAACGCGGTTTGTTTTCATGTGTGTCATTCGTATACGGTGATTACAATCCGGGCGTACAGAAATATCCAGAAACAGCTAACCGACAATATATACACAAAAAAAATGCATTCGCGAAGTTGTTACTTCACTTCAGTTATCTGCGTCGGAGGCAGCAATAAAACTTAACTTTTACTGGTGGTAGGTCTCTCATATGTGAGAGGCTGCTTGGCTGGGTACCGCCGCAATGTCTATTTCTCCCGTCAAACAGCAGTTTAAATGCACTATTGTGTTTCGGATTGAAGGACATTGTAGCCAGAGTAACTACTGGACATATTGAGACTTAACTAACATCTTGTGTCTCAGGATGGCGAGCGCAGTGGAATGGCAAGCATTGCTTTGTAATTTAAGGTGTTGTTTGGTTTTGCTACTGTTCAAGAGCGGTCGCATAGCTTACCATCAGGCGAATGGCAAACTCGTCTCGCCATTCACAGCAAAAATATAAATAAATAAAACATACTAAAACATCTTATTTTAACCAACAAAAACAAAAAAAAACTTAGTCAAATAATCAGTAATGTAAAAAATATTATAAACATCTATAAAATTAATTAAACATAACATTAATTGAACTCTGCGAGACAGGAGGAGTGTGAGTTCTATTATAAAATTCCATTACAAGTTATTGCAATGTTACTCTATTGAGACGATCGTAAAATTTATATTTCAATCCACTTAGTTATCGATTGGCAACTCAGGCAATACCAGACCTAACTTTTGGAGCCAACTGGATACGAGCCAAATAACTCAGGCTCGAGCAGGCTCTCAAAGGTGCCTTTTCGGAATACTCGTAAAGTCATAAACAACGGTAGACGTGCGCAGGGAGCTCATAAAGAAATTCTTTATACAGAAATGCTGTGAATTTTTGCAGTCATTTTTATTGGAGTGTGGGAGTCTAGATACTAGCGTCTCGAGTGCCAGGTCGTTGAATAATACCTGGACTGAAATATCTAATGCATTGCCATGAATCATGCAATAACACTGGTCTACAAAATTTAACTTTTTGTTTATCTGTAAAATAAATGCTTTATTATTTTACTAATTTGGGGTCACTGAATACGAAAATATAAACCAAATTTGAAAGTTAGCTCTTATTTTAAAATTATGGCTGGTATCGAAATATATGACGTAAGAGTAAAATTTCATAGAATATAAATCGATCATTTTTTTAAAAAGACATTTTCTTTACTTTTTCATAAACTTTTTACATGAAACTGAGTATTTTAAAATATTTCCCAAGTATTTAACCTTTACTATTCAATAATTTCTCTTTTTTTCGTTTTCCTTTTGGAATTATCTTTACGAAAACCTTAAACCAAGTTCTAGCAGTAGTCCGCTAGCATTGACGCATTCTATCGGCCGTTGTATTTCTTTTCCATTGTCAATAAGTCTTGGTGAAATCATTCTCCATGTTCGTCAGTCATATCACCGCAGTTAGGAGGAAAAAATCGAGGTGAGAATGAAGAAAGTGAATTTTTGGGGACATATTGCGACCCATTTGCTGATACTTTTGCAGAAGATTGTTCACAAGCTCGTGGTAATTTTCAAATTTCCTATTGCCCAAAAAATCATGAACTACTACTGCTCTAAAAGATTCCCATGCCTCTTTTTCGATGCCCTGTGAAATCGGATCAAAGTTTTGGTCCTTAAGAATCTCTCATAATTGAGGTCCGACGAAAGCTCCCCCTTTTATTTTGGCGCCGCATAGATGTCGAAATTCACTTCGCAAGTAATCAATTACTTGCAAAGTGGGTGCGAAAAAAGGTGGACCATCCTTCAAAGGTTGGTCAACCTTTGTTGACAGGATTAACCAAGGTCTTCATTAATCCCAATTTCATATGCGATGGAGGGAGAAAATTTTTATGAGGATCGACTAGGGGAGGATATTTAACGTTATTTTCTCCAGGGCACAGACTTTGTCTTCAAGTCCAATCTTTTTTAAAGTAATGTAACGATCTAGCCCGACTATCCCACCCACACAAGAAGCACCAGCACTTGGTGTAGCCCATTTGCAGACCCAACAAACCGTAGTTTTTGCAAATTGTAGTTTTCGCAACAGAAATTTGTCGAAAATGAGAAATAACTTTTAAAATTTCGCGTTTTAACAAACAAATGAAACGCTAATACTATAAGACACATGAAACGAAAGCATAATAATAAAATTAACGCGGATACTCTCACAAAATTATTTGAAATCTCATTATAAAGTGACATCCACCAAGTTACCCGGTATTATCTTAAATATAGCATAAATTAATAATAAGAGCTAACTATTAATTTTAAGTTCTATATTTAGATTAAGGGGGTCGAATACTAAAGATGTATAGCAGTTTCAAGTAAAGGGCAATTTTCATGTTGACCAGTGTAATTGAGCCACATACTTATAAAGTATTTTATTTGTAAAAGTTGGACGAACGATGTTAAAAATCGCTTAAGTTTGAAATTCTATAGAAATACGTAGATTTGTTTTAGAGTTTATTGGCGGAATGGCTGTCGCAACAAATTAATAAATATCTGTATCTGTATCTGTATCAGCCCATATACGTCCCACTGCAGGGCACGGGCCTACTAGGGATGGGCAAATGGAAAAAATATATCGATATTTATCGTATCGATATTTTTCAAATATATCGATATATATCACCCAAAAAATATCGATATATCGATATTTTTTGGCCAATTTGCAATTATTTATAAAAATTGTCAAAATTATCGGAATTTTAAAGCAAATACACATCTGGCCTGTTTCAACATAAGTTTTATTATTAAAAAAAAATCGAATTGCTCGACATAAAAAAAGAAACAAAAAAAAAAACATTATCCAAACCAGCATTGGTCTGATATTGACATCAGGAGCACTCTTTGTTTGATGTGTTCCCCTGTTAATCTGCTCCTATCATTTGGCACAGCCAAATTTATCACTGAAGCTACTCTTTCAGATTACACTGAAGATGCTTGACAAACCAAATATTTTTGAGCGATATCCGAGGGAACCGGCGTGTAATGTTGACAATTTACCCAGCTATATTGGATCAGATTTTCTTTCTAAAAGTGATACTGCTTCAGTTCATTGGGGACACAGCTACTGCTTGGAACCTATGCTCAGATTTAATAATTTATCACGTCTGGACCAGATGGAGGACCCACCCATATTTTCTAAATTTAAGAAATCGGATTGGTCAAAAACATGATGTGACGCATGAGCAGACAGCAGAGCTTAAAAAATATATCGATTTTGATATCTGAAAATAAATATCGAAAATTGATATATCGCGGGAAAAAATATCGCTAATTTAGATCGATATTTTTCTGAAAAAATATCGATATTTTGATATATCGATATTTTTTGCCCAAGCCTAGGGCCTACTCTACAATCGAGAATACGATTGAGAGTGGTTAGGCCATATAGTCCACCACGCTGGCCTAGTGCGGGTTGGCGGACTTACATACCATAGAAATTCTTATGAATCGCTATGGTATGCAGGTTTCCTCACGATGTTTTCCTTCACCGTTTTAGTACGTGGTGATTGACTATCAATACACACATGACTCCGAAAAGTCAGAGGTGTGCCCTGGGATTCGAACCCGCGACCACCGTGAACATGTTGGTAGCCGCGTCTAGTCCGTTTACCAACAGGCCACCACGCACTTAATAAATATACCACAATATAATCAAAACAAGAGTCACATTCATAGTTCCGAACACAAAATAAGAACATTTAAGTAACGTGGGTAACAGGAACTACGAGAGAATTTTCGGTCTCACAAACACCCAAAACCGAAATAAATACCTACTTATGGGCTGAAGCCCTGAAGGCTGTGAACAGCCGGCTTCTAGCCAAGGGCACTACTATATTCATCTAAAACGAAGTTCGAAACTTCGGATGAACGAAGTTTATATATAATACGAATGTACCTACATATTATACTTATGGTCGTTATTGACTTATGTATAATATATAGTTACGATGTACGTAGTGGCGTAACAATAGGGTGGCAGAGTGCGCAAAATGCCACGGGCCCCCAGCCTTAGGGGCCCCCGGCCCGACAGGCTCTCAGGCCCGATAGGGCCCCGGCTCGATAGGGCCTCGGGCTCAAGCCCGACAGTATGTAAGCAGAGAATAATGTAACACTAGAAATGAACGGATGGACGAAACTAAAAATTATATAATAGCAAATCGCGGCGATAGTGAATATTCAGACTCAAAACAATCACAATCAAGTATGAATAAAAATGAAATTAAACCATGTTATCTAATAGGAGTAGAAAATATTAAATCTCCATATGTTACAGATAGGTGTACCTAATTTAAAAAAAAAGACGATTTGAAACGAATTGTGATTAAGAAAGGTCACTGTAATCCCAATGGCCCCTTCTTATGAGACGGTGACAATAAATAATAAAACAAATAAATAAAACAATAAACAAACGTAGAGGACGTTTTGCTGACAATATAGTCTTGAGGGTGAATCCGCTGGAGGAGCTGCAACAGATGCTGCATGGCCTGGTTTCAGCTTCGCAAGGAATATATCATAGAATTTACTTCGACAAGACCAAAGTAATGATCAACCACCACTTTGATCCAAGACCTGCTGTATGTGGTATGTTGCTGTATGATGATATGCTCTATTATAACCGTTGGAGTAAACGTGATTTTGAGCGGAGACCGTTTCTTGGCTGATGTAGTGTAGGACATTCTCCGGCTAGGTGGAGTGTCGATTTGCAAAATGTATCTGCCCGATGCTGAATGCGACAAGCTGACGACACGGTGAAATGGCGTAATTTGGAGGAGGCCTATTTCCAGCATTGGGCAAGAAAAAGATGAAGATGAATAAACAAAAAGTTTGAGTATTGTTGAGTTACCAGCAAAATGTGGTCTTGATTTAGAGGAATTGTTATTTAAGTTCAATGGCCAGATAATTGTTATTTTGGGCCTAAATTTACTCCATTATATTTGATACAACTCAAGATTAGTTTTTCGGTACCGTGTCCTAAAAAGAAATCTGTATCTGTATCAGCCCATATACGTCCCACTGCAGGGCACGGGCCTCCTCTACAATCGACAGTATGATTGAGAGTGGTTAGGCCATATAGTCCACCACGCTGGCCTAGTGCGGGTTGGCGGACTTACATACCATAGAAATTTTAATAAATCGCTATGGTATGCAGGTTTCCTCACGATGTTTTCCTTCACCGTTTTAGTGCGTGGTGATTGACTATCAATACACACATGACTCCGAAAAGTCAGAGGTGTGCCCTGGGATTTGAACCCGCGACCACCGTGAACATGTTGGCAGTCGCGTCTAGTCCGTTTACCAACAGGCCACCACGCACTTAGCACATAGCTCAAGGGATCAGCAAGTTGAAGTGGCAGTGGGCACATTTGTCGGAAAATCGACAACCCTTGGGGTAGCCGTGTTCTCGAGTGGAGACCACGCCTCGGCAAACGTAGTGTAGGACGCCCTCCAACCAGGTGGAGTGACGATATCCAAAAGATAGCTGGTAGCGGTTGGAGACGATGAGCTGAAGATCGAGCCCAGTGACGTGCCATTGGGCCTATGTCCAGCAGTGGACGCGAATAGGCTGATGATGATGATGAGAGAATCCTTTCCAGATTTCATGAACTGAAAATATGAAGTATGAAGCCATGCCATTAAAAAAGATTCTTTACTGTACTGTATCAGCTCATAATTATAAGTCTCACTGCAGGGCACGGACCCCATAGTCTACAAAGCTAACCTAGTGCATGCTGGCGGACTTAACGTACCACAGAAATTCTTTACAAATTGCTATGGTATGCAGGTTTCCTTCGATATTTTCCTTCACCGTAGTTCGTGGTGATCGATAAGCTATCAATACAAGCATGATTCTGAAAGGTCAGAGGTGTGCCCTGGGATTCGATCCCGAGACGACCTTGAACATGTTAGCCGCCACTTCTGGTCCGATTAGAAAGAGGCCAGCTTAAAAAAAGTTTCATAAAAACAAATTTACAATGTTAAGTTCTTTTTTTACATTTACGAAGGGCCCCATATGATGAAGTTTGCCACGGGCCCCCGATGGGGTAGTTACGCCACTGGATGTACGTTATACAAATTCGAACTTTTGCAGAGTAGGTAGATTCGTATCGTATAAAAAAACTTCGATCGTCCAAAGTTTCGAACTTCGTTTCGGATGAATATAGGTACTAGGGCCCCAACTGCGCCACGAGAGCTGACAAAGCAAACGGTTTCTTGCAATAAACGTTTCATGCACACATTTATAAATGTGGGGTCTTCAAGTGTTTTGTATGGGATCCAGATGTTTGCATAACTCACAAATTATTAGACAAAGGGTTGACGAGAAATATATATAAAACGAAATCTTATTATTAACTATTAGCAAGTTAGCTTTATTTGTTTATTTATTACTTTTAAAAAAATATATAACAATTCAGAAACAGGCTTAAATATATGTAAATTATTAGTAGTACCAGTGGCGATCAGCAGTGCGATTCACGTAATAAAATAAGTTCAGCTGCAGTGCAGTTGCGGTTAAGTTTCGATCAAAACAGCCCTTTTCGTATTCTCGTAATACGCTCGCGTCAAGTTCGCGTCACGCGAGCGCTATGTATTCTATTGCTGCGCGTATATGTGAATGTCAAACAAATTTCATACGTCTGACGTATAGTTGACGCGCAGCTCACGCGCAGCTAAACACTTACAAGAATACCATTTTGTACCAAAGCGTAAACTTAATTGTAACCGCACCGCAACTTGATCGGCGTGTCAAAAAGTTACGTGAATCGCACTACTTATCGCTAACGGCGGCGATCTCTTCCAGACAACCTTTGGATGGAGTGGAAAGAGCAGTAGGTAGAAATAGAGGGTTGTTATCTGTGTGAGTGTTCTTTATGTTCATAGTAAAATGTGACTTGCGTCTTTTACCTGAGGCGTCACAGGCTGCTACGCTGTCAAAATGACAAAGCGAAATGGACGTTTCACAAAAGTCAATTTGATCAACTTACGCTGTATGGGTCCGCGGTGTGGCGAGTCACGCCGAGTCAGAGACTCGCGTTTAGCAAATAATGCACCTTGGCTCGAGTAAATGCTCCTTGTCATTGTGGATCACGCGAGTGAATAGATTTGCGAACTTTAATCGCTCAGTTTACAATTTTTTGCAATTTGCTTACTCGGACTATTATTTTTTTCAAGTAAATAATGCATTTTTGAGTAGTAGGTATTGGTTCATATATTTTACGAACAGCGGAAGCCGAAGCTCCGGATATTTACGATTATCGTAACCGCTCTACCTACATTTTACGAATTCATGTAGCTCTCTGATGACTATATAAAAGAACCTATCGACTAAGTTATAAAGTAATTTTTTAGCTTTAATTGTGTTGTTTTATGATAGTTGGAGTTATATTCCTTCAACGAGGTGGAGTGATGATATCCGGAAGATGGCTGGTAGCAGTTGGAGACGTTGGGCTGAAGATCGAGCCCAGTGGCGTGCCATGGGAGAAGCCTATGTCCAGCAGTGGACGCGAATAGACTGATGATCATGATGATAGTTGGTGTTAAGCTGAGAGTATATATAATTGTTAATTAATCACTATAAATCCATCCGATCCAACCATTAACGTTGGATCGTTTTGGTCGATAATTCCCTTGTTAATCTGTGGTTAATAAACAACAGGGCAGTGGCGGCGTAAGGTAGGTTGGCACCCGGGGCGGTTTTGTATTGAGTACCCCTACATAAACATAACACCCAATACTAAACAATCCTACACCGGACATATCGTGCACTTATCAAATCTGACTTTTATCGGAGGAAAGCTATTGTGCTCTTCTTTGGGTGGCCCGGAGGCGGCTGGAACTGTATGTTAGTGTCACTGGCCTTCCACGTTGGCCTGGCACGTTAGGGATGTTTTGGCCGAGCCGGGTCCCTCACAAAACCTCCGCTAGCATACCGACTAAATTCCTTGGATGACCGTCACACGCATTATAGGCGGCCCCAAACATCACAAGGCGAGAAGCGCATGGCCTCAGCGTCCTATAGAAAATCATTGCTGGATGTTTTTTTTATTTTTATTCTTGCCCGGCATAATAGCCGCATTGCGCCTGATGGTGAGCGCAAATGCCGCCCAGGCAGAGTATCCATTGGCATCGGACGGTAGTCCCATGCCAATACATACAATTATGCTGGCCTGCTAAGATGCCTTTTCACACTATGGCGGAAAGACCCAGGATTATAGGAAGGAGGGAACACGTGAGACGGCAAACAATTCCACAGCCTGACGGTGCGGCACAAAAAAGAATTTCAGAACCGTTTGGTTCACGCCGGGATGGTGTGGACCATCAAGCTATGGCTTCGCAAGCCAGAACGCGTGGTTCTGGTTAGGAATGGAGTGGAGGGGATCGAGTTGAACAATTCCTCAGAGCATTCACCGTGATACAGGCGGTAGAACACGCTTAGAAAGGCGACATCCCTCCGGAGTTGTAACGACTCTAAGTTGCTCGTAACAGTACTCCATACCCGGCCGGACCTGCGCTTTATACAAGCGATAAAGCTGACCGGGCGTGAAGAACCGACGCACCCTGTTCAGGACTCCAATCCTGCGTGATGTGGCAGATATTATGCCCTCGATGTGATTCCTTGGATTGAGATCACAGCGGATATCCACACCAATGATACTCAGGTCATTCCGCACTAAGAGGGGAGCACCCTGAAGAATGGGGAGGGGAGAGAACGGGGATTTTCTGCACGTGAACGCACACACCTGGGTTTTCTTGGCATTGAACTCAACCATATTCCTGGAACCCCATGTAGAAATGAGATCCAAGGTCCGGTTGAGCTCAATGACAAGATCTTCGCGTCCCTTCACAGTTTCGACTCGGCAACCCGGAGGCCCGCAGTGGTATCGCCCATGGACCGTGCTGTCATCTGCATAGCAATGAATGTTGCTAAGCGACAACATGTCATTGATATGCAGAATAAACAAGGCGGGGTACAGCACCGAGCCCTGTGGAACTCCGGTATTTACCGACATGAGCGCCGAAGCGTGTCCGTCGATGACTACACGTATTCTACGCCCATGCAGAAAGCCGGAAATCCACGAACACGGGTTGCTGGGCAGACCGTATGCCGGATTTCTTCTTTTGATGGGTGCCACTGTTTCAAAACGCGGCGCCAGTTAAAGATGTTTAGGTCGTCTACGTCAGAGATGAGGCCATGCGCCCTGTCGCTCATATCCAAGTTGCTGTAGGTAAGGGCGCACCGCCCCCTGCACAGTATGCCCAGCCCAGCGTAATGTCGCCTCTTATGACGATTAGGTAATATCGTGGCGAAATTCTCATACTCTACGACAGGGTAGAGGCGCCGCAGCGGTTCAGTCATTTATTGCCCGGCAACCCTTTTGTGCGCCTACCCCGGCTACCCTTTTTTTTGTGTGTGTTAAAAGTGCGTGGTGGCCTGTTGGTAAACGGACTAGACGCGACTGCCAATATGTTCACGGTTCGAAGGGTTCGAATCCCAGGGCACACCTCTGACTTTTCGGAGTCATGTGTGTATTGATAGTCAATCACCACGCACTAAAACGGTGAAGGAAAACATCGTGAGGAAACCTGCATACCATAGCGATTTATAAAAATTTCTATGGTATGTAAGTCCGCCAACCCGCACTAGGCCAGCGTGGTGGACTATATGGCCTAACCACTCTCAATCGTACTCTCGATTGTAGAGGAGGCCCGTGCCCTGCAGTGGGACGTATATGGGCTGATACAGAACCCTTTTGTGCAGGTGGCAGTGAGCGGGATCGTTCACCTGGCGATCCCGTCTCGTGCTATTCTTCTGCGAGATCACGATCTCGCAGAACGAGAGTTTTGCTTGCCAAGCCTTGCCAATCTCGACCATCGAGGGCATCACGACCGAGAGCGAGAGGTCTACTCTGGCGGCTGCATGAAGTATTCTGCGCTCGTCATCCCAGAGTGGGCACTTCGAAAGAGTGTGTTTTTTTTCACAATGATGGCACACAGCGGAAAGAAACCGTAAAGGCCATCGATGGCACAACTCCCGTGTACAGCCTCTGGCAAGGGGTGCCAGAATCTTCGAAGTTGAGTTGGTTAGACCAGGACCTCCCGAAGCCGAACCCTTAAGATATTATATATTTTTTTACGATTCCTTCAGACCAGCCCCTAATAATAGATTATCAGAAAAACTCTTAATTTTAATTAGAAAAGAAAGAAATTTATTTTACTCGGTTAACTGATAATGGGAAGAATGTGCTTGCTTTTCTGGGCAAAGCTTCCCAAAACGGGGCACCAGTTTGGCTCACTCGACTCGATCGCCCCTGGGACAATGCTGCGACGCCCCAGGGCTTCCTGACGCTTAGTTTGGGAAGCCCTAGGCTAGAGAATGCGTCTGCTGCCTTGACTAGTTTCGATCTTAGGCTCATGGCAGGACATGAACATTCCACCGACTATACAAGACAACTCTAACATACTTCACCAGGAGATGATAGAGATCTCCACGCCATCAACTGTGATGTGGGCCCCTGCAAGTGGCTCCTAGACTCGTGCAAGCGGATAATCTCAAATTTATCCGCTACGAGGCCCAGCTACCGAATTTTAGAATTCATTATTTTAGAGAATGAGACATTATATTTAAAAAACTTCAAAATATACTATTAGTATTATACAAATAGCTAGATACAAGGGTTGGTAGTTATTTCTGGATACAGGTAGATTTTGTGTGCTTTCTGTGGGTGTCTTTGGCACCCCCTGGTGCTTGGTACCCGGGGCGGACCGCCCCCCCCCGCCCCCCCTTTACGCCGCCACTGCAACAGGGTAATTCTGAATTACACGCCATTTTAAGCCCTTATTATCACTCTACTCCAACATTGGCAAAATTATCGAATTTCGATGGAATAATAAAAAAAAAAAATAGCTGAAGGTACATAGTCCTCTATCAAACTAACATCATATGCCAATTCATGTCATGCTCGGTAGAAGGATTAGCAAGGCCAGTAATTAAATTGGGTCGCTCCAGTCATTCTACATGATCCCACACTTAACCAACTTAATCCCGCAGAACCCTTCAAGAAAATATCACTCTCCGTCGTTTAAACCACGTATATACTTAAACTAAAGATAAATAATAATACAAGGGTTTAGTAACACTTTCTATAACATAGTCGGACTCGTAATTAAAACTCATATAAAAAAGTATAACATTTCACGCTCCACATAAAGGTTTGCGGTATGTTATATACCTAAGCCAGCCAATTTTATAAGCCAGCCAATTTATTAAAACAAAACATGTGCCGTATGCAACCCAGCCAATTTATTAAAATAAAACATGTGCCGTATGCAACCCAGCCAATTTATTAAAATAAAACATGTGCCGTATGCAACCCAGCCAATTTATTAAAATAAAACATGTGCCGTATGCAACCCAGCCAATTTATTAAAACAAAATGTGAAATTTTGAATGTTTTGTGCAATGGAATTGCAGCTGTGGAGTTATAAATACACAGCTTCAAATTGGCGCGAGTCACGCGAAATAAGTGCCTGCACTTTCACTGCGCTGATACTTTTCATACCGCGGCATAAACGTTTTAAAACGTTCGGAAAATAAATACTTTGCTATATATTTAGGCTGATGAAAAAAATTACTGGCCCATTTATTTGAAATAAAAAATATTTGAAATGTGCTGTATGAATATGTACTATTTAAAATATTTTGAACAGCAAGCTTTACAATATCTCATGTGGAATTGGGATATTTTATAAGTTTGAGTTTGTTTCATAAGCACGAAACAATGAAATACTTATTATGAATCATCAAAAATACTACCCTAGAATATTAGCAGAAGTGGCTTTTTTAAAGTAAGTAAGATTGACGTAGACCATAAAACTGATAGTAGAGCATTCTTATCCGCTTAGAAACCACTGTTGATGGTAGAGAACCCTTTATAGTGCTATGCGTAAAGATAATCTTTCGCTAATGAATTTATTCCATGCATTGCGTTGCAAAGAAATGTCGTCATTTCATCATGCCAGTAGGTCGAAAAACGTACAAAACTAAGATTAAACGTCATTGTTAGTTGAAAAAACAATTCAAAATCGCAACTTATTCTATTCAAAACATAATATTTACACAAACAATACAAAATAAAGGCGTTGTATTCCGCGAAACGTTCGCCAAGGCTTTACATTTTAGCGCCTTTGTCTTATAATTAAAACGTTCAACCGAAGTTTCTTCACCCGTTCAAAGCCGGCTCTTTTGCGTTCTTAATGAATTCTAATAAACGCGAAATTTGCCGTATTTATTCCCAACAGGGCAAAGTTCGCAGTTCACATACAAGGCTGACTGGGTTCGCAAGTAATTGGAAAAGTTGTTGAAAAAAAAGAAATTGCAGCGAGAATGTTCAAGACTAGCGGCTTTGGCGAGTTCTCAAAGCCACAAATACAGAAACTTTTTAACACGAGAGGCTTTTTCTCATTAGTGTAAAAGCGGCGAGACACTTATGTACCGTTTTGGAGTCTAGTTTTCTGTTATAGTGTACTTTATTTCTATGATAATAATATTTTTATTCGCTGGACATTGTAGAGAATAATAAAATAGTTTGTATGTAAATTAAATTACATTGTTTACAAAGATTGTGTATAGTGAATGTAAAGTGTTATTTTAAAACTTCAGTAAAAAAAGAAATTTTGATCGAAGTCTTCGCAAGAGAGATCACAACATTTTTAATTTAATATAAATGTTATTTGAGTTTTTGCCTTGAAAGCTATAGAACTGACGACATTTTCAGCATCAAAATTCATTAGTGTAATTCTACATTGATTCGTCTAATATTAATAGGTTAATATAAAGGTATAGGTACCTAAACTGTGCATGATACAACTTTAAAAGCATCCAAATTGTCTATTATTACGGGTACATACATTCAACAAAAAGTTGTTTTAAATAAATGTAACGTTAAACATTGAACAGTCTTTGAAGTGCAGTGTAAACTCAGGCCGGTTGCATGACGTTAGATGTAAATATCCGCTCAATTCTCCCCTTTTTGTTTGAGAAGGTAGTGCTCGGAGTATTTTTGCACTTTTATTGATATTGACGGCATTGTATACGAAGTGTCGGACGCCCACGTATAAGTTGGACTGACGGCCTAGCTAACGTTGTAGGCGGTCGCTGAATGGAAGCCACTTTCTAATAAGCTTTAGGGAAATTCGGGCGACCTAGCTAAAGTCGTAGGAAGTGGACACAAGCCGCTTGAAACAAGTCTGTAGGATTTTTTGGGGGAAAGTATATTCACCAGAATTCATGAATTTTCTGTGGCTGAATGCAGGGAAAGAGAGAGAGAGAGAGTTAACTTTAATTCGTTTTTAAACCTATTTTAGTTATCGAATTTTTCGGCCCTTTCGAACAAATTTCAATTCAGTTTGAATTTCGGATTTCCATTACTTCATAATATGTTGAGTCCTCATTAATTGGCCGTTGTTTAAAGAGCTCTTTAAGACATTAGGTATCCTTGTTATAGTTTCTTAGTTTCACACGAATGTTTCACATTGAAATAAAACTATTATTTACGCGCGAATCCGCGATAAAATCCGTAAATAATAGTTTTAGTTTAAAGTCTTTCTGTGTTTGAATATTATAATATTCAGATACAATAGAAATGTAGTAACACTGATTGATAACTAATCTAATACATTGTGTAATGTGACATGTAATAACGGATAGCTGTCTACTTACACTCTAGTAAAGTGTTCCTTCCCATACCAACATTATAGGTATTAGAGACTTTATTAGAGACTTTCCCGCCCTCACACCCGCCACTGCAACTCCTGTCAGCCAGGATCAACAGTGGCACACAAAGATTTGACACCGAGCTCCGGAGCTCGGCGAGTCTCTCAGGGACACTAGCTTGTCTTTAACCCGCATCGAAATTAATCAGAAAGAAAAACAAAAGGAGGAGTTGGAAACAAATAGTTGTCCACTTCCCTCCGCAGCAAAGCGGATGACAAAAAATATTGAGTCGAGAGGTATGTATCCTCTTATATAAAGATATACAACTGGAGAAGCCAGATGTATTAAGCACCACGGGATAAACAAATTACATGGGTCCTATAGTTTGAGCTGCTAAATTTGGGTCCAATAATAGGTATGGCAAAAGATGGCTGGAAAGCACGGAAGTTCCTCCTAGATTCCACTAGGACATACATTATAGGTATGTTATAACTTATTATAAAATGATAACAAAAGCAAGAATAGCATACTCTGCATTGCAGTAAATTGTAAAGGAACCGAGTAACAAAAACGGACACCCGCATTACACAACATATTTTCAGCATGAGCATAAAATCCCCAACCATCCGCGGTATAACCCAAAATATCCCAAATGCGCCAACATAACCGTTATGTATCCTGACCGCACGCAGCTGAAATACGGAGCATCTGGCCGAAATAAATGAGTTTTGAATCTACGCGGTCCGACCGCAACAATACTCCCGACGCGACGCCGCGCCTGATAAATGAAAACGACTTGTGGCTGCATTCATTATTCAGAACATCTAACGCCCCGTCACTTATCTTGTTTGGACACGTTTATTTTTACAAAAAAAAAAAACCTTGTGATTTTGTCCCGAAAATAAGGCCCTACATTGCGTATTACGTGGTATTAGGATGTTTTGTTTTTGGTAACGCAGCTGCAGATTTTAAAACAATGAGACACGCATAAGAGATTTTTTTTAATATCCACAAATATATTAAAATTAAGCACGATGAAACGTTAAAAGTAAAAGTTATTCAAATAGGCAATAAAAATTCCTGATATTTTAAATAAATTGCACTCATAAATAACAGAAGGCAAGGCCCATACTAATATTCCGCTAAAAGCTTAATAACATGACATGTCTCCACGAATTGTTCAACTTATCATACTATATGACACCTTTACAGTTTACACCATCCATAATAGCGCAATTCGACACACATTATTATTTTTGAAAACTAAAATGTATCAGACTTTATTGACTACATAATCTTGTTGGATAATCGAATCTTGTTTACAAATACATATTGGAAAAGTTACCAAGATTCCAAACTAGATATTTTTTATTTTTCTTCGCCGCGAACTCTTATCGAAGTCTGCCAACTCGATGATATAACAGCGGACGGGAGATTAAAAAATATTGAATCTGCCAATTCAATTCAATCATGATATGAAATCGTAGCCTTTAAAAAGGAACGTTCTCCGCATTTCTACAGTAAATGCCGGAATTTAAAGAGTCGCTTTTTCTTTTATTTTTGTTGCAAGGTTTGAACATTAAGGCGTATGTAGGCCGACCTCAAAATGACATGCTTTATTATGAAAAAGAGTGGGTATTACTTTACGAAAGCTCTCTGATATAACTCCAGTAAAAATCCTACTATTGTACACAGTTTATCACGCGTTTATAGAGAAAGTGGTAGACAGAAAAGCGTTTAAATTGGTACAAACCAAACAAAATTTTCCTTAATTGGTTAGCAACGATGTTAATTAATGTTAACCTACATGGGCTTCTGGTTTCAGCAACGAAGTCAAAGTTACATTTGATGTAAACATTCTGCATCATTCAAATAATATCTTATATCGCGTGTCTTATACAACAAAGACTTGCCTTTGTGATGTCACGAGTCCGGAACGGCGAAATACGAGCACGAGTATGCACATTACCCTTTAGTCTCTAGCTTTCAGAAACACACGTGCATTCTGCAGCGAATGTAAAATGAAAAAGACTTTTGAAATTCAAACATTGTCGACAACCTCTTTCAAGAAAGAGAAAACTTGTATGAACTTTGCAATATTCATTTGGCACAGTTGTTTGCCTTAGTTAGATGAGGGATCCTAGTAAAAACAAAGAGAGCAATTAACACAATGGTGCTTCAGAAGTTCAGACACGGACCTAGTTCTCCTTGGCCCAATTTGGAAGGAGCTCAGAGGAATAAAAAATGAACCTCCTTAATGACGATAGTGTAGACGAGATGTGTTTAGTGAACGGGGTAAAGTTATGAAGATAGTTAGTCGGTACATATGTATATGAATATGTATTACACAGTAGTGTCAAAATAAAATGTTGGTATGAAATTATGATATTTAATTAAACGTTTTGCATATATTAAACTAATGCTAACATTTGCGGGATTTGATCCGCGTAATAATCTGTATTTCTGTTTCTGTTGGAAGCGGTTTGCATTTAGCAATTCCCTGCAACCTTAACCAGGTCGCCTGTCTACGTTGTGGGTGGGCGTCCTACACTTCACTTGCTTGTACGTCGTCGCCACTCTGAAACTTCTCGGTCCCAGCGGCCATAGGTATCAATATCATCAGTAATAAAGTACATATCTACAACCTATAATTTATTAAATGGAACAAACAAAAGTGATGTTGTACAAAAATATAAAATTCGCAACGAGTCGATCCATCAATATCAGGGATCGCGATGAAAAGGGCTGCCGAGTCATTAATCATTGAGCAGGCCGGGCATTTTGTGATTTCCATCGCTTTGAATAATGGCCTTTTGTAAATTGTTACACAAATGGCACCGCCCTGAAGCTTACTCGGTGTTTTGTCAATTTTGTAGTAATTTATTACGCTTTCGGACTATTTTAGGGCTGTTTTATAAATAGTACTGATAACTGAACCTGGCCACCCGGGTCTATACTTAGATATCTTCACGAAATATATTATTTTTTATTGCGATAAATGGCGAGACGATTATGCTATTCGCCTGATAGTAATTAGCATACGTTACGAAGTCGTATCGAATACGATCGCTTATGGATAGTAACAAAACCAAACAACACCATGAATTACATAACAATGCTTAGCTCCCACTGTGCTTGCTATCCTAAGACATAAGATGTTAAGTCTCATTCTGTTCAGTAGCTACTCTGGCTGCAAAATCCTTCAAACCAGAGCACAACAGTTCATTTACATTACTATATGGCGGGAGAAATAGAAATTGCAGTGGTACCTACACAGGCGGCTTCTCACGTATTAGAAATTATATACTAACACTAAAATATAGTCAAGCAGTAAATTTTGTACAATAAATAACAACAAACAAACGTGCCCATATATCGACGTGTTTTAATAAAAATGTTAAGCATCAAAGCCACGCTTATTGCTGCAGATATGACTATTGTTCGGTGATTGACAAAGTTGTGCCAGCTTTGCTGCTGTATCTGTTTCTTACTCTATCTCAAATGTCGACTCCACAGCCCAAACACGACTTTGTTAATATTATAAATTATAAATTTCCATGGGCGGCGACAATGGTATCCCATAATTCGCCTCAAATATGCAAAGAATATTAATATATTCAGTGAATATTACATACATTTGAAGAGGTAAACCAACCAATTTCTTTATAAAAATAATTTAGAACGCAAACAACTACAGTGAAGGTAGAGGAAAGGCATCAATAACATTTCTCAATTCAACGAAAAAAGTAAATACAATTACTTTTTTATAAGCGTCACAAAAGCCTCACTTTGGCTTAAACAGGACCTTTTTTTATCTAAAAAAGAAAATCCGCGTCGGTCACTATAAAAAGAAACACTTTGTGTTGATACGCGAGAATATTTTTATCGCGCCCTTATGAATGGATTCAATTTATTTGTCAATGTGTTGCGAACAGCTGGGTGAATGCCAAATGCATTTTTGTTCTAAAATAAAATGTAACGAACGATGTTACAAGATATAATTTGAAGACAGAAAAGAAACGATCAAATTTTGTTGAGTCATCAAATACTATCAACTTTTTTTGTCATTTGTAGGACTAAATGGCCAGTAATTAAGCATTATTTAATCGTCAGTATGATTGAGATACGATCCATCAGCCTGACCGACTTGAAATTACATTGTTACAGAAAAACGATGTGAAATAACAGTGCAGTCACATTCTGCTCGGTTAGTGACATTACCAGAGGCCCAATGATCTTTGCCTCTCCCCCTCTTCGCAGCTCGCACATTATAGTCCAGTAAAGCTCTTAACATACCTTTAGTGCAATGAGTGTTCATATGCATGACTTACCTTAAAGTGACTGTCTTGTCTCTTATCTCTCTCTCTCGAAGATAGAAAGATATCTTCAGGCACAGGAAGTCCACTGCTGAATATAGGCCTCCCCCAAAAACCTCCACAGCAACCTTTTGGAAACGCCCAGCATCTTGCTGGAACTTTAACCTTAATTTTGTCTCTCGTATGTAAACTAATATTATTAAGAATAAAGGTTTGATTGTTTCTTATTTGGAAAATTCTTTCACCATTAGAATCCTGAATTATTCCGGATAAACAAATGCCATAGAATATTTTCAAAGAAGTGTATTTTCTTTCTGGCAGAGCCGGGCAAGGTCACTAGTGATATCTAAAAATAAGGAGTAGCAAGTGATGAACACCCCTTCATTTATCATCATCTAGAAACTGAAGAGGGGAAATAAACTTGCCGCGAAGTTGAAACTTTTATTTCTCAGAATGTCAGCCAAGTCAGTCTCGAATTAAAACTTTCATTTTACTACTTTTATAGAGTTCTCTTATGAGCTTAGTTCATTGTTGAAGAGGAATTAAAGAGGTCTTGATTCTTGTGAACGACACGATGTTTCATAAGGCTCTTCTTATGTTTACATACGTACCAATAATCTCATAACTTTTTATGGTAAGTGAAGAGTGGTGAATTGCTGGAATATCCAGTTGTGGTTGAGATTAAATAAAATGTATTTACTATTTATCGGTCATGTAGACAAATACGAATCTCTTATGACAAGTAAATAAATATATTATGTAATACTTTATCTCTATATTTCTTATTTATTTATTATTATTATTTTAAATCTTTATGGTACACATAAAAAAAAATACAACATACAGAAACAAAAAAAATATAAAAAGTACAAATGGCGGTCTTATCGCTTAAAGCAATGTCTTACAGACAACCATGGGATGGATTTAAAAGAAGGAAAAAGAGAGGGCAGTTTAAAATAAATAATTAAAAGTGAGGAAACTAGATAAAACTCATACTATCTATATTCTAAATATATAATCTAAACATAAAAATACACCAAAATAACTAATAATAATATAATTCTTATTTCTATTTATTCATTTATTGATTAGAGATGCTCTATTGCCAGGCTATCCCTGGTCTGACTGAATCGAAATCGGATAATATAAGGCATGATACCCAAACACGGAACTAAAGCATGCATTGGTGTCAGGAATATTATTCCAAAAGTAAAAGTTGCCATTAAATAAACAAACGTATTTTGTTCACGTATTTGGCTCCAGACAGCAAGATTTATCCAAATTTAGACCGAGGCAAAAATAATTGAATCCTAAATAAGCCACCCACATCCCGCGAACTGGCAACAACAAAAACAATGATAATAATCAAAGCAGATTTATGATAATTTCGACATTCAACCAAGGTGAAACACCCGAATTCGTATCCCTCGCCGGGTGAGGTCACGATCTGAAGGTCACAAAAACATTTCCCAATATATAGGTCAAGGGTGGCCCGCTGTTCCGCCAAGATTGAGTTAGGTGCAACATGTAAACACGCGGGACCTTCGACTTGTCACGAAAGTTAACAGCGACATCTATTGGCCGGTGGATTAAAACATGCAATGTATTTTCCAACCTTAAAGGGTTTGATAAAATGATTATAAACTATTAATTTATCAATAAATTATATTTATGTCGATATTTCATCTATTTATGTTAGTCTTAATCGTTATGGTTTAAAATTACTGGTATGTTAAAACCGTAGGGGTATGTTTATTTCCGCTTTATGTATGTACAAAAAAAATATCTATAAATGTCACCAGTTTCAATTATTCAGGAATCGCATAAATATGCTAGTATATAAAAATATCAACTGACTACGGACAACAAGCCTTAATCAGTGGGTAGAACCATGGTAGAACTATGCAATTTTGCACAGGTGCTCCTTGAATATATTACGTAGGTTAACGTTATGAGACTTTATACCAATTTTGATCATAAACGCTGCAAAATAGCAAGCATATTAAAGTTCATATTTTAAGAGAAGGAAAAACTTTATTTGGGTCACATAATATCAAACTAAAACAGTCCCAAATATAATCACACGTAATCAACAAATTAAAAGTTCAAACAATGCATACATTACCGGTTCGTTTTCGCGCTAAGCCAGGGTCGTCAACTTAATAAATAAAACAAATACGAGTATATTATAAGTATAAATTGGTGGCATAAATATTTATACTTTCCTAAACTTTGCGAACCTTATACTTTTTACTGTATAATATATTGTTAGGTGCACCCAATACCTATACCCAAGTGAATAACATTTCTTCAGTCGACGAAGATACGAAGCCTAATGGCCTTATAAGTAAGTTCTCTGGGAACTGGACTAAGTGAGAGAAATGAAATAGCTACAAAGCAGAATTAACAAACAAAGGATTATGAAACAAAATATTCCAGGATTCGTTAGCGAAAAATTAATATGGTTCAAAAGGTGTCAGCCCTAGTTACAAGAACTTAGGGTAATACATAATAGGCTCAATACATAAGCGGAGGCGGGAGTGAGCGCGGCAGCGGGTATTACTACGAGTATATGTAGGACGGAACTAAAGTGCATGATTGACCTTTTGGTAACATATCGGACAGGGCTGTCGAGAATATCAATACCAACCCAACTTCCAAAACATACCAATAGATTTTCGGAGTCACGTGTGTATTGATAGTCAACCACCACGCACTTAACGGTGAAGAAAAACATCATGAAGAAACCTATGTAACTATGTCTATTTTTCGATCTCTCGATTGTTGAAGAGGGCTATGCCCGGAACTTGGCAGTGGGACTTGCATGACTTGGTCTATTTATATAATTTTATGTGTTCTTAATGTACACGCCCAAAGTATAAGCGGAGGTAATAACATTTAAGTACTTAACATTTTATTTTTCAAGATGGCAAGCGCAATCGAATGCCAAGCATTGCTTTGTAATTCATATTTCTAAATTGTAAACTAGTTTTGAAAAGATCAACACTAGAGTTTCTTGTCCGTTCTTCTCTGAAACCGTGAAAATCGCTTTCAGACCCGGGTGGTAGATAAAAAAGTGACTGAATCTAAACGATGTTGAACATTTTAATGGATTCAATAAATTATTTTCATTTTCGTGGTTTTGCTTCTGTCCATGAGCGTTCTAATCGCTTACCATCAAGCGAAAGGCATGCCCTTCTCGCCATTTATAGTTATAAAAACATATTAAAACAAGTGCTGTAGCGATAGCGGATTTTTATACAATACCCGCTTCACACGTAACTCTGAACTCATATACATAATATGAAGTTAATTTCAATACAATATGTACACGCGGCGGCCCGGCTCCTATATTACTCGTGCGTATGAATTTTAATCCCGGCTTTAGTTCGAAAACTGAAGCGTGGTATTTTGTAAAGCTTTTAAAGGTTATATGTTGCGAGCGGCGGATTTTAACTGTTTGCACGTAGGCCTAATATGAAACTTTATCCATCAAGATTTTCCTTTATTAAAATTTTGGGCTATTGTTTTGTTTGGTATTTTAATTCGGCAGCGGTGTAGCTTATTTATTATTGATATTTATTCCATGCCATTTAACATGCAAATAATTCTGATACAGGAAATATCTGCACAAAATTCTCTTGTATTTAAATAGACGGAATTAACTAAATAAATTATGTGAGCAAAAATCTCTATCGTAAGTTGTTATGTCAGAAATACGCGAAGTAAAAGGAAGTTGAACTCGCCGAGTATCACAAAAATTAAATCGCATTGACTTTCCCAACGTGTAGCACTTGCTACGGATCACGTAGTAATGCTACGAACTACCTGAAAATTACAATGCTACGAGTCGCCTACGCAAGTCGCGTATATGTGCTACGTCTTTTCGTAGCTACACAGTAATCAGTACACAGGTATGTTTTGAACAGTGCAGTGAACGAAATATTGAAAAAAATATTGAAACTTTTTAAAATCACATTTATGAGAAATAATGGAATGATGATTTCCAACATTCCCATCGGATTTTTTAGTCGTCAAGCTGTTTATTTTACAATCACAAGTAAGAATAAAATAACTTGTGAAGTACCTATTTATGTGTGTCATATTATAATAAGTAATTACCTAATTACAACTTAAGCCGCTTTAAAATATTATAGAACTTCTATTTGGCTACTTTTTTTAAAAAATTAACAGAACAATATTATAAAAAAAAAAACAGGATGGTTTCAGAAACATCTCTCCACCAATTCCAAATTCCAAATATTTTATTTAATACTATAATTACGTAGGTATATTTCTGTACGTTGTAAATGTTACGTAATCGTTTCGAGCGAGAGGAGCCGATATATTTTAAAGCCGAAAACCATTCGTTTCGGAAGCCGACCGTAAAATTGGATACTGTAGCCGAACCAGCCAAGATGTATTTAGTAGAATCGAAATTTAATGTATTAGCTTTATAAAGTAGCTCATGGAGCTATTTCAAATCGTATTTTTAATATAAGTTATATTATATTTACGTAATATGTATAGTGCCTTTTTGATTATACATAATTTTGTACACACATATGTACAGATGAGTTCATTATATTTTCCCGTCGCAAAGCGGTAATTTGGCGGGATTTTCCGTCTTTTATTCAGTAAAGAAGTTATTTACCAAACCACGAATGTATATTTCACAGCCACAGCCTTCGTGGCGCAGACAGACTCTGTTTCACAGTTGGTTAGACGACGGCTGTGAAAAGCGATTCGACGGGTTCGATCCTCACACCGAGACAAATATTTGTGTGGTCCATAGGTATTTGTCTCGGGTCTGGGTGTTTGTGAGACCGAAGTCTCTCGTAGTTACTGATACCCATGACAAGGCTCAATCTTATTGTGGGGTCAGGACTATGTATGTGACTGTTGGGTGTATTTATTTATTTAATTTTTAAATTTAACATTGGTATAATAATCACTCACCCTTTGAAGTAATTTGGGCCTGTTGTCGAGCTGCTCCGGTTCCTTCTCAACTTTCTTCTCATTATTATTGTGTTTAAAATACCTAGAACAAAAATTATTAATCTATTATTTGGTTTATTCAATTTTCTACCTATCTGTATCAGCTCACGTCAATTAGCCGGAAGGCGGATCCTAGCACCAGCCGGGCAACGCCAGGTAGAAGAAAAAGAAGAGAAGACCACGTCAATCCTCTGCTGGGTATAGGGCTTCCTGATTTCATCATCATCATCATCACCATCATCATTTCAGCCACAGGAAGTCCAAAGCTGATCATTGATCTCCCCCAAGGATCTCCACATTGGCCTGTTGGAAGCGGCCTGCATCCAGCGACTTCACGAAGCCACTGATTTCGTGTGACTCTCAGGATCTGATCTGCAAGTTGTCTGCCTCCTAGCCGTAATACCACGCTTGGCCACCACTCCGTTTATTATTATTTCCAATCCCAGACGGTAAACCAAGTTCAAGTTAACTTCACTTGGTTACTGTGCACTGCGGTGGCTTTTCGTAGTCCTAGACCAACGACGAAGCTCTAGCCAGGAATGACCTTCGCGAAGATAGCACTGTCAGGAGGGGTTAAAGACGGACATCCGCATCATCAGCGCGAAAATCTACTTCCGATGCTCGCCAATCAGAATTGTCAACACTTCCCCCGAAAATGATTCTTGTTGGACGACCTATGTCTTGAAGAAAACTTATTGTCACTGTATTTGATAATGGTAAATGCCGTAATGATTTCTTAGATTAAGGCAAATGTTACTCATTGAAATAATACTATTATTTACGGACTTTATCGCACGATCGCGAGAATTCGCGATAAAATCCGTAAATAATAGTTTTATTTCAATGGGTAAATGCCGTGTTAAAGTTTCAATGTGTTTTTTTATTAATTTCAACGACCTGTTCAACATTAATGAGGTACTTGACTATTCCCTACATCATTAAAATCATAAACTGGATTTCTATTTTTATTTACTAAGAATATCATTTAAATAATTTAGTTTTCTACACATAAAGTGAAATAAAACATAGATGTAGAATTACCTATTTAAAGAAAAATAATAGATTTGTTTTTAACATGTGAAATAGAAGTTTTACCATTTTAGTAAACAGTATTCATAAAATGCTCTATTTTTAACCTTGCGTAAGTATAAATTATATAATTGTGTATAATTTATTTATAAAAATATTGGAGATGCTATAAAATGTTTATAAGAATAATGGAATATGCCCAAGGAGATTTAATACATGAATATAATATGAAAACTCATTCCATTTTCCCACAAAATGATACAAAGGCGACACAGCTTTTCCATCACAGAGCCAATGCTTGGCCTACTTCAAAAATGGCACATTTGAATGGAGAAATTGCCAACAGACCTTTCGCATTTCGCGTTGCGTGTTCGAGGCCAATAGGAAACACTGGCATTTCAATCAAGACTCAAGGTCTGATAAAAGACATGATACCGGTATCTGTTATCCATTAAGGAATATATAAGTAAAGATGATATCTATTGACTTAATTTATGGTCCGGAATAAGAGTTTATTTATGAACAAAAGGATGGAGCGAATTGCTTTAAATTATAAAAAAATATTAGATTGAACGATGGCTAAAATAATAAATATGAATTAAAATATATTTATTGTTTGCGAGACCGAAAAGCCTCTCGTTGTTTCTGATACACGACCCAAAACTCGATGTTAGTGTGGGGTCAGGACTATGTATGTGATTGATGGTTGTATTTATTTTTTATATCACGTTATTCAATTAAATGATTATTTATTCACACCCTTTTATTTTTAGAGAGGCTATATATTTATGGTACACAAGAGTTAAAATTATTAATTTATTAAAAATATTGATTCACCACCCAACAACGATGATGGGAAAAAAATTACATAAAAAATTGTCACGGTTTATTTTATTTGCATTATATCTGTAGTCACTAAAACAACTGCTCGGCTTCGTTTTCGGGTGCAGTCTGGATATACTCGGGTGTCTGAAGATCGACAATATTGATAATTTCGAATACAGCCTGAACGGTAAGTTCCAACTCGTGAAAATTATTGTCTCTTATTGGCTAATGTAACTCTGTCGTATTGAAGTCCCCTCACGAGCTCAAATAGGTTATAGAACGTGAGATGTCCTCTCATTTATATGTAATTCAATTGCCACGCGTTGGCGGGTCATCTGACATCTTTCGAATGACATCACACATAGCATTCCCCATTAGCTATCGTACGTTCGATATGGACCCCATAATTACTGTACTTTTGCATTTACATATAAAAACAAAAGAAATAAATATTTTGGCACAATTGATACAAGCCACAAATTAAAAACCGGCCTAATACGAGTCGGGCTCGCGCATAAATGGTTCCGTACCATCATCTATAAAAGAAACCCTAAAAATAACTTTGGTTCCTTATTATTAAGATCGAGTTAAAAATTACGTTTGTTGTATGGGAGGGATGCTGTATGTTCCAATTTCTACTAGTAGTGCCATTACAGAGACAGAGGTGTGAATATGTACATAATTTGTCTTACGGTCTGCGGCTATAGATCACCTTTCTACACTTTTAGGCTCAGTAGCACCAAGTAACTTTGCCAATACCTTTGCCTATGAAAATGTCATCACCATACATTTGAGATGTATTTGACCTTGCGAATGTATGGAATTGACAGTTTCAAGGGCAAAGGTATTGGCAAAGTTAGTTTGTGCAATTGAGCCTTAAAGTGCTATGACCCGAGCTGTTGCAGCACGGCGGGGAATTTCAGAGGCAACCTAATTTAGGTTATTTCTGTTAAGACATGTAGCTATTTCAGAGTTCGGGCTAATAATAAAATCTATTGATAGCTTAGAGTATAGGTACATAAATAAATACATGTAGTTTTAATGTAGCCATAGTTATCCGTGTTAATTTATTTACAAGGCAAAATGAATATTCACAATTTTAAACGGTAATACAGTTCGGATATAACTACGTACACATTACGTAGGTAAACGTGATATGCATGTTGACTTGTATTCTTCTTTTATATTGCCACCAAAGCTAATTTCAATATTTAAATATTAAAAGGGTAGTGGGGCGCAAACTTTAGCTCCAGGAAACGCAAATTAGAATTTTTACGCCAGATCTAGTTTATCGCTTCAATACATGCAGCAATATGACCAAAAAGCGATTATAGTTAAGAGTCTCTATAAACAACATATTGAGCCATTTTCTTTGTTTTAATAAACAAAAACTAATTAAAGCTTGTGACGATTCCTAGTAAGAATATAAAGACTACATTTTTACCCCTCTTCAGCATCACAAAATCCACTGCTGAACATAGGTCTCTTCCAATGATTACCATACTAACCAGGTCATCTGTCTACCTTGCAGATGGGCGTCCTACACTTTGCCTGAGACGTTAACAAAACGATCATGGTACAATACAGTGTAGTTGGGAGAACCCTAAGAGTGACTATAACGGTCCAGCGACTTACTGCAACTTTAACCAGGTCTTCCGTCCACCTTGCAGGTGGGCTTATGCTACTTTGCCTGAGATTTTAACTAAAAGATCATGGCTCAATACGGTGTATAGGGTAGAGCCCCTAGGGTGACTAAAATGCTTACTTCTCAGGCTGCAGTAGCGCTGGAGCGACCTTCTTGCGCAGGTTGGCGAGCGCCGCTAGCTCCTCGCGCTTCCTGGACGGCGGCGGCGCTCCGCACAACGTCAGCAGCGGCGTCGGCGCCGGCTGAGCGGAACGGGATGACAACAATCTGGTGGACAAATACTTAGGTTAAGATCTTCAGCATATTTGTGATGGAATATTGGTAAACGAGCAAACGGGGTGGCTGATCGTGAGTATGACTATTCTTTGCTGATTGAAGAATGTTGATCAGAGTTACCAACTTTCAATGCTTTTTGTCAAATGAGTGCCGCAGCCCATTCTAGATTGTAATAGATGCAATAGGGAGGATGTAATATTTTGTATCTATTGTAACGATTTATTTTGATTAGTAAACATTTAAATAAACGCGTTGTAACGATAAAATATGTATCGCTAAACATCGTATCGTCTCAGAATGGCTAGCGCAGTGGAATGCCAAGCATTACTTTGTAATTTATGGTATTGTCTGGTTATGCAACTGTCATTGCGCGGTCGCATTGCTTACGAGCATGATATTGCTCGTCTCGTCATTTAATAGCCATCAATAAAATAATAATTAAAAATAATAAGAGAGTAAGTACATGCAATAGAGTTAAGATTAGTTAATGTGATAACTGGATACCCTACAATCCTATAACCTTCGCTATATATCATCCTTTCTCTACGAACTCTGCAAAATTTTTGTACGTTGTTTTTCCGGCCCCGAAATGTAGTATTCCGGTATGTAGGTCGGACCAGGGTTACCTTACTGGCTATGCAGTAAAATTATTTTGTCAATTGTCATGCAAACATGCAAAGAAATCTAATTCACATTTAATGAATATAAAATCCCAGCTCCAATCTGAATAGCCAAATTAATCGCACATTTCACAATTTGAACAAAAATTTCACTAAACTGACAAAATTAGATTAACTCAGACACATAACGTATTTAAAGCTAGTTCATCAGCAACAAAACGAGTTATCTCGAACTAATTGCCGAGTTTCAGTGCCGGCGCCGAGTCCGTTTTAATGACTGCTGCAATTATCTGCTGCAGTTCTCCAAAATGTCAGCACTTTGGTAAACAATAGCTCATTAAGCAGTAGCTATTGTGCACTTTAGACGTTTATAATCCAATTAGATGAGCACGTTGGTACTTCTTTCAAGATAATTAATTCTTACAATTCCCACTAACAAAGCTATAGATTCAATGAACTATAGAAGTGGATACATTTTCTTTATTGCAGTATATGTCGAGACGAGCGTGCCACTCGCTTGATGGTCAGCAATACGACCACTCATGGTCGGTAGAAATACCAAGTAATACCATGAATTCCAAAGCAATGTTTGGCTTTCCACTGCGCTTGCCACCCTGAGGTATAAGATGTTACGTCCTATAGTTACTCTGGCGACAATATACTTCAAACCGATACACAATAGTGCATTATCACAGCGTTTTGGCGGGATAAATTGACATTGCGGTAGTAACCAGGCGGCCTTCCACATATGAGAGACCTACCACCAGTAGTAACTAGCAGTACGTTGGTATTGATGATACTCCATCAATTATGTTTTATTTGTATGACAATTGTATGTTTCGGTCACATTGAGTAGGTACTTATTATTATAATTAATTTTAGTTGAGGAGGAATAAAAAAAGCGCTATTTTATCATAGGCATCTTTGTTTTGGCATTAAATTTTGTTTTATTTAAACTGGTATAAAAAAATACTCGACTGCCTCGGTACGTTGTACTACGATATGATTGCAAAGTTCTGGTCTCGGGTTCGAACCCCAGGTCTTGCAAAGTGATATTGGATTTTCTTTTAATTATCAGCCCGGAGCACATCACCCGGAGTCAGGAATTTGTGCTCGATATGGAAAATATATGGCGAAATTTGGGTGTCCTGGTTGTACTCTTGCCCACGCCTTATGGGAAAAGGCGTGCGTTTATGTATGTACGTATATGTATGGGATAAAACTAAATGTTTAAAAAACCTTTTTTTTTATCAAAAATGATGGAAAATATCAATGAAAAAATTTAACGTATTGAGGTGGTTTCGGAGTTTGTAAACAATGCGCAATACTAAGTTACGTATCAAAATAACAACCCAATAAATATAACTTTTTAATTTACAGGTTTTAGTATCAGCTGAGAGTTTCAATTATAAAAACTATTGAAGCGTAATTGTGAAAAACTAATAAGAAATTTAATCTGTTATTTATTTACCGTAAGCATGCATACTTTTAGATAAAGCCTAATAAATACTATTCATTTATAACGATGGCTATTACATTACATTACTTTATGCCAGTTCGAACTTAAATAACAATTTTGTAATTAATAACACTTTTGTAATGAAAAGGAAGCCAAATCACACTTAGCAGCATACCCAAATAAAAAAACATCTGCCGAGAGGATACAACCGAGCTGGGACAAAAACAAAGCACAATACCTTTTTGAGGCCGGCGTCCTTTTGGACAACAGTGTATAATCGTACAGGCTGGCACTGGAGGGGTTGTTGTTGAGCCCCCGCGGGGGAGAGTAGTATGTCTCATCGTCTCTGTAATTGTTGTTGACTAGCGCGGACTTTAGCGGGAGAAGCTCGACTGTGTCGTTGTCCGGGCGGTCGCGTGGCGAGCTCATAGCGCGAGTGGCATCGTGCGACGCCGAGAGCGGCTTGCAGCCGACTGACAGATCTGACCTTGAAAAGGCTGCAGCGTAGAGTCGCTGTAGTGTACACCTCTTATAGGTGATGTCGATATTTTGTAATTTATTGCAGCTGGAATAAGATGTTACTTGTTCTTGAAAGCACGCGTAAAGAGAACAAAGCTCAAAGCTAAAGCTAACAAAACAAGTTTTTAAACAATTTTAGGAGAACCTCATGTTTAGCAGTAGACATCCTGTAGCTGAATGTTATGAGGACGATAGTAAATAAATATAATTATATTGAAACACAAAAAGTGTGTATACTCAGATCTATGACACTGACTACAGAGACATCTCACATCACCCAAGTCGTAAGATCAGGAATATAATCTAGATCCTGCCGTCAATACCAGAGCTCATAAGTCCATTTCCTACTGTTTTTTATACTGAGTCTAAAATGTGACTTCAACCAACATGAAGGCAAGTGCAGAGCAATCCAAATATTTTTCCCGGGCGAAAAATATCCTGAAACGTATTTGAATTTTGCACGGGCCATTAAAGCATACTTTTCGCCACATCTTACAGTGGTCAATATCACATCACGTACGATTATAAATACTAGCAACAACTACCCAATTTGTAAAACAAATAATTGTTCATCGACAGCGGCACATCTCTAATGATAAGGGGGTGGTGCCAGGCAGTTCCGGAGCGGATCCCGGGTCGCGCAGGCGCCCTGGTGCCTCGCATCTGTCACTTGGAGCCAGCGCTACTGATCATATACATGCTGCATACTTAGGCCTTTCACGTGTATAACTGACTGACATTTACGATGCATTGTGATGATGATAACTGTACTATGGCGTTATACATAAGGCATAATGCATTCTCCTTTGCCGTACTGTTAAGCTGTGGTGTGACGTCACACGTGTTCCTTCCTTCCTTTAATCCTTCTGCCGTAGCGTAGATGCAGCTAAGCAGGCGGGATAATTATACCGAATGGCATGAGTCTACTGTCTGATGCCATTCAATGCTCTATCTGGACAGCATTGGGCTTACAATTGGATGCAGTGCAGACATTTTGCCGTACCGAAAATCAGAATTCAATTTATCACGCCAAACAGCAGTGTAAATGCACTGCTGTGTTCCGAGTTGAAGGACATTGCAGCCAAATTAACTATTGGACATATTGAGACTTAATATCTCTAGTCTCAGGATGGCGAACGCCGTGGAATGCAAAGTACTGCTTTGTAATTCATAATTATGTTGATTGGTTTTGCTACTGTCCATGAGCGGTCGCAACGCTTACCATTATTCTTCTAGTTCAACGACTTGAACGCCGAAAACTTCAAATGCGTCTCAAAACATAATACATTTTTTCTACCGTATTTTTTTTTCTAATCTACCCTAGACGTCACCTTTCATGTCTCAAACTTTCTTTAAACCAATGAGTGTTAGAAATTGTGTGCAATATCTAAATGTATTTATTTTTATCTAATACAGTGATTCTCAACCTTTTTTTGTTGCGGCACATATTTAACGATGTCAAAATTTGGCGGCACACAAAGAGCGCCTTGAGACATATTCCTATTGCTATGCACGCCGCTTCATCACAATTTGGCACTAAGAAAAAACGCGTTGCAAAGCAAATAATAAAATAATTAACTTTTTCGTGGATTTAAATACATCTTCATGTTAAAAATATTTTTCTTTTTAAATATATAATATATAATAATAATCTTTATTGCCAAAGAAAAATTAATATTACAAACAATTTGCAGCGGCCACTGCACTAGGCACTAGGCCCGTATCGCAGTAGACCAAATAAGATTTAACAAAAATACCTTTCCATTTGGCGACCATTCGGCTCAAATCTCTTAATAATACTGTTAAATCAATAATTGTACGCTTATATACTAAACTTATACGCTATCAATGTGTGTGTGTGTGTGTGTGTGTGTGTGTGTGTGTGTGTGTGTGTGTGTGTGTGTGTGTGTGTGTGTGTGTGTGTGTGTGTGTGTGTCTGTGTGTGTGTGTGTGTGTGTATGTTATTTATACTCTCTAAGCAAGACCCGTAAGAATATTCTCAGTATCCTGGTAATTTAGGTTGTGCAGCCATTTTTCCAAACAATATTTTGCGTTTTTACAAGTTAAAAATTTCATATTAAGCTGGTGACAAACCTTATTGTAGATGAATGCATGCATGTAGTTTGGTAGGCGTCTAGCAAAAATCGAGTTTATGGATGGTAGGGGAATTCTGTATATGCGTCGAGAACACAGATTGTCAAATTCATCCGAATTTATAATGCGTTTATGAGTTGAGATAACAGCTTTACTAATATACAGTTGACGAACCCTTAGAACATTACATTCCTTGTATAAGTCGTCTGTAGGAAATGTATAGGGTTTTCGTAGCATTACTTTTAATACAGCCCGTTGAGCTCTTTCCAGTTCTAGTAGAGTAGATTTTGCAGCCCCGCCCCATGCAGATATACAGTATAGGAGACTAGACTGACATATAGCTTTATAAACTAAGAGTAAAATCGATATAGATGCAGATTTACGAAGGCATTTCATCAAATAAATAGATTTCCTTAGTTTTCCCGAGAGATACGAGATATATTTTTTGAAAGAGAGATTTTCGTCCAAGATAATGCCTAGATATTTAGTGGTGCTAGCATAATCAATAGAAGGACAATTGCAGGATGTTGTTTCAACCAGCTGGTTTCGGTAGGACGTACAGGAGTGAATAACAAGATTACGAGGCATGTGCGGTCTTGACGCGCGTGTTTTATGGAAAGCGACATATTTGGTTTTGCGATTATTTATTGTCAATAAGCTTTCATTCATTCGGTGTGCGAGATTTGCCAACCCAGATTCTGCCTTCCTAAAGACTTCATCCCAAGAATCACCTTGAAAAATGACAACTGTGTCGTCTGCATAACATATTGTATCGGCATCATCTAATGAAGCATTTAACAGATCATTCATGTATATGATGAATAATGTAGGACCAAGAATGCTACCTTGTGGCACTCCGTAGCTTATGGGGAGGGCGTTGCTAAAGTTTGTACCTATTTTAACACATTGTCGGCGGTTTGACAAATAGCTATGGAACCAGGCATAAGCGACTCCCCTAACACCAATGTTTTCAAGCTTTTTCAGCAGGATCGGAACTGACACGGTGTCGAAAGCTTTGGTGAGATCGAGAAACACACCTAGACAGCTTTTTTTACTATCCAAGGCTGAAGTGACTACATTTAAGAATCGTAGTACAGCATCTTCTGTAGATTTTTTCCGTCGAAAGCCAAATTGGTTGGCTGAGATAAGTGTGAATTTTTCGAGAAAGTTGACAAGTCGTATATTTATAATGTTTTCTAGTAATTTAGAAATAATGCTTAACAGTGTGATAGGTCGATAATTTGTAGCCACAGACTTATCCCCATCCTTATAGATCGGGCACACAATACCCATTTTCCATACATCTGGGAATGTTCCTGTAGCTATGCTTACATTAAAAATATGTGTTAAAGGTTCAGATATAGTTTTTCTTAAAAGCTTTAGTAATGTAGGGGTACACTGATCGAAACCGGGCGCTTTACCATCTTTTAGTTCCATAATAGCGTCATCGACTTCCTCGATTGTTGTGGGGTTTAAAAATAAAGAATGTGAGGGGGGATTTTCAGTAATGATACTGGAGGCGAGGACATTTTCCTTTGCGTTTAACCTAGCTAAAGTATTGCTTGCTAACTCCTGACCAATTTGGGAGAAATACTGGTTGCAACGGTTTATAGAGCTGCAGGGGTCTTCTGTGTTTATTAATTCTGAGGAATTGTTCTGAGGTTTGGGAAAGTTACAGATATCTTTAATAGTTTTCCAAAGTTTAATAATATTAACATTATATATTTGCAAAATTTGGCGGCACACTTTTGAAATTTGGCGGCACACAAAAGTGCCGCGGCACAGTGGTTGAGAATCACTGATCTAATACCTAGATGATATTATCCTCAACACATACATACACAATCGTGTTATGTACTGAATCGAACACCAATAAATATTTGTAACAGAAATTGTGAAGAGTAGACTGTTCGATTGGAACGTAATAGTAAAGTAAATAAGGTCGACTGCACAAGTGCCAGAAATAACAAACGCAACATATTATTTTTAATCGTCATAAAATATAGCGAACAGGGTTCGATATTATTATTAGCAAAATAATGGCACGCAGTGTGGTACGGGCCCCGCTCCTGATTAAATCCGTCGTTACTGAAGATATTACAACACATTAAACAATAACTCTGTATTTAATTTATATTTTAATTCAAATATACCCACCCAACAGTCCCATATATAGTCCTGACCCCAAATTAAGATCATTTAATTAATATACTATTAATTGGTCTTTAACAGACATACCTGCGAGCATGCGGCTCGCCTGATAGAGAGGGGTCATCGCTGTTCACGAACCTTGGCAATGTCAAGGATCCAGCCAAATTGCTGCACCGTAATGATAGGACTCTTGAAATAAATTTATTGCAAACCAAATTACAGTATTCATTTTAATTTATTTTAGGGAAGTGGTAGAGCCAACGCTTTTGTTAATCATGACTCAGTATAAATATGCAAGATCGTTCGACTGAAGCTGAAGTGACTACTCTGCTGACGCGCTTCGTACAATGAGTGATATTACCGGATGCCCCTTTATTGAGCATCCGGTAATGTCACTATCCTCCTCCCATTCTTTTTCTTTCCCGCTCTCCTACCGATTTGATTAGAATGCGAAAAAGTCAGCTTATCATAAATTAAGACATGTTTGGTAATACAATGGGCGGTCTTATCGTTTGTAATCTACCTACGTTACGTACAGATAGCGCGCGAGTTGAATGCAGAGCTTAGGAATGCGGTAGTGCTGTGGCCTAATTATTTATGACCACAATAAGTATGTCGATAAATTTTAATATTGTTTTAACTTTAATTTCACACTAGATTTACATAATTTAAAAAAAAACTAGGTAATAATTATCACACATTTTTAATAAGTGATAATTTTATACATCAAAATAAAACAAAACAAATTATAAAAAAAATAATTATTGTCAGATTCAGAAATTGAAAAAAGCATTGTATAAAGAAAATACCAAACTGTTGTTTTGCCTTTCTTCAACACACATATCTAGGATCTTTTTCGCCATTTCTCGTGTTTGGCGATGAACGAAAACTCGTTTTTTTTTGTTACAGAACTTGATGGAATCGGATCAGTCATTATGAATGATTAAAAACAATAAAACTAATAACACTGATTGCAAATTGATTATTAACGCGATAACAGGGTAAGCGTACAATTAGCTAGGACAGCACATCACTAAATTGCAGGCGTGCGAGGTGAGGCGTGCGGACGGCGGGGGGAAACGCTCCCGCTCCGCACCTCAGGCCCCGACTGCATTCAACTCGCGCGCTATCTATACGTGTAAATATCGGGTTGATTCTTTGGCTTTGGGCAGTGATGTAGCATCGCTCTACACTCTCTATCGCTTTTACTACTGGATAAATCCTTGGACTTATGACGGCAATACAATACAGCAAACCTCTTAATGCCACCCACATCACCTTGGAAGTTGTAAATCCACCATAGTAAGTTTTTCCCGAGACTTTCTTGCACATACTAAAAATCTGTGAAACAAATTGCCATTGTCATGTGTGTATTGATATACACACATGACTCCTCAACCTCACTCAATCGCCACGCACTAAAACGGTTAAGGAAAATACCGTGAGGAAACCTGCATGCCATAGCGATTTATAAGAATTTCTATGGTATGTAAGTCCGCCAACCCGCACTAGGCCAGCGTGGTGGACTGTATGGCCTAACCACTCTCAATCGTTCTCTCGATTATAGAGTAGGCCCGTGCCCTGCAGTGGGACGTATATGGGCTGATACAAATATAGATACAGAACTTCAGAAATGGAGCATATTCCCTTAAAGACCGGCTACGCTTCTCCACGACACATAGTGTGGCATATGTTCATGGGTAGCGTTAATTACTTACCATTAGTGGCCGTTGGTAAACGGACCAAATTGCAGCTGCATATATTATGTTCACGGTGGTCGCGGGTTCGAATGTCAGGGCACATTCTGATTTTTGGAGTCATGTGTGTATTGTGACAATCATCACACACGATAACGGTGAAGGAAAACAGTGAGGAAACCTGCGTACCATAGAGATTTGTATGAATCGTTAGTGTAGTCTCGATGGTAGAGGAGACCCGTGTCCTGTAATGGGACCTATGTATATGGGCTGCCGGCTGATCCAGAATATTTAAAAAAGAAAATGTTTGGTCAATTGACTATACCTATAGTATATAGTGTAGTATCTATGAGTTAAATATTATAATGAAATTAATCTCCGCGGACTGTACCGCCAAAAACAAGTTTGCAGACGTTCAAAACATAAAATAGAGAAAGTGATCACCACGTTATAAAAGAATATAGGCAATAGAATATAGGGCATATAAACCCCTCTATTGCACACCAAGCTCCAGAATTAATAATTGTGTGGTTATTAGTGACGTTTAATTTCTGAGAACTAAGAATCCGACAAAAACAATATTATTTTAATACATTGATAATACAATTTAAGATCGTACGTCTTAAAAAAAACATTCCGTTACTCAATTTGTTATAACTACAAACAGTTTGTACGACACACTCAAGTTCGACTTTTCATTTTATTTCTTTCAAACTATTTTATATTTAAACGAAAAATACATTTATTCGAATATTTTACCCTGCGATTTTACTTAAAGTGTCATGATTTTTTGTAAGTGATTTTAAATCCTACCCTGAAATATGATATAGGTCTACCAGAATCTCATGGCATTTTGGGAAATTTGAATTTGCGCATCGCAACACTGGGGTAATTGGATGAACATATTTTGATACTTTCAATAATTGTAATTTATTATTATTTCAAATTAACATGATTTTTTTTAGTAAAACTTTGTAAATAAAGTACATAATGTTTTAAGTATAAATATATAGGTTATTTAAACATTAAAATGACTTCAAAATTGTACTTTTTGATTAATAGCCAATTAAAAAATGTAAATTAGATTTTTTTCAATACTAAATAAATAAATAATAACACCCAACAGTCACATATATAGTCCTGACCCTACACTAAGATCGAATCTTGTGTCGTGGGTATCAAGAAATACAAGAGACTTTTCGATCTCAGAAACACCCAGACCCGAAGGAAATATTTGTGGGCTGCACAAACATTTCTCTCGGTGCAAAACCAACCCGCGGCATCTCGCTTCACAAGCGGCGTCTAACCAACTGCGCCACGGAGGCTGTCATTTTAAAGGCTGTCAAATTACAAAATACATACGTGCCTTACGGGTATTTATAATATAGAGGGAACGCTGGTATTTCCAAAACGTAGATAAAAATGGCGGTACCGAGCCACCAGTTTCGTTTTAATTCTCTCTTCTTATTAGTTCTCACTTAATCTAACAATTTTCAAATTCTAAATTGTACGTAGTTTTATTATGAGTCGTTTTTATTTACATAAATATTAGATTCCAAAAATGTTATATGAAAGATGCAAGATTGTAAAATAAAAAACGTATTATTTTATTTTCAGTCTTCTTTATTTCATTAACAGTTTAGTCATAGGTTACTTCTAAATACTCTTCCTGTACATCTTCTGATGAAGACGATGAAGATAAAGTATTAATAATAAACCGTTCCTTATCTAAAAACTCTGGAAACTCCTGAAAATAGGTATTCAATACATTACTGTTTAGTTTCAAAACATGATAACAAAGTAAATACGATAAAACACATGTACAAATCTAAAACTAACCAAAAAACATGAAGTATCAAAACTATTCACTCCGACTTATTTGTTAAAACGACGTCGATTTTAAAATCGACTATTTTGTATAAATTTGGCCAAATTACTCACGGATCTGGCGATAAACCTTGTGAACAATGTGTTGCACTTGTGATCGTAGAACTAATTTGTATATTTTCGCTAAGGAATTAAAGAAATCTTAAAATATTCACATCAAATGACATAACTCAAGTTTTGAAACAGCTGTTGACTGACGGTATTGCCATATAAAAATCATTATGTTTGTTTTTAATTTTATGCCATGAGATTCTGGTAGACCTATAACAATTTTTTTTTATTTCGGGCAACACTTTCGCCTGACCGTCAATCAAAATTGCTGCAAAGAGGTAATTACTCTAAGGCTGCAAATTTGTTTTAGCTAAGAAATTTATTATTTTTTAAACATTTTCCAATTGTAATTTTAAAGTTTTTACTACATTGTTGTTACTATTGTGAAGTTTTTAAACGTAACTTTACATCTGCTATTATTGCTTCTCAATTATATTGTAGGAAAAAGTGACTAACGTATGACTCATTTTAAAATCTTTTCAATCGGTGCTTTAACCAGAATTTTATCAGTATCACGATGTTTGATAACGGAGACTCCGGTGATAACTCCAGAAATATGATGGATTATAACGATGAGGAAAATGTGAGACCGTCCATTTCGCAACCTCGTCCAAAACTTCCTGAAGAGGTAAACTATCCACCATTATATAGATTTATTATAAATAAACTGAAAATAAAGTTTCCAAAATTCTTGTTTCAAATATTATTCAATACTTTACATAAGCTTTGCCTTATAACCTTGTTGAGGAAGACAGTTGCAATAGGGCCACATGTAGTTCCAGAATTTAAACCTCTAAAAAAATGATAAGGTACAAGATTATCCTCATACTATGTCAGTTGATTGAGATTTCACAAACTGAGAAAATCATTTTCAGAATTGAATTCTTCGGAGTTTTGTGACCTTATTATCAATAGCGTAGAAGGTGTTACAATATTATTAATTAATAAGCAATTTAAGATCGAAATTTAATAAGTTTTACATTTTCAGGGCCAACATGGAAATGTGTCCTCTCTAAACAGATGTCAAACAAGTGATGCTGAAAGACTGTGTATTTATAATGTAAATCTAGAGAAAGATATTACTGAGCGGATAGATATTGGAGGAACATACACACAGAAAACTCCAGAATTTTGGTTTTTCTATACCGCCACTATGCGGCCTAAGTCTTTCATATTACTGAATTTATTTGTATGTCACAGAAGAACTGGAGGGTTTTCAATTGCAGTACCAAAGTCTAGTGAATTCACAAAGGATGATGTTTGTACACTTACCGATTCTGTCACAGCATGTTATTTCAGAAGTACTCAAAATGATGAGACTCATTATATCAAGACATTTTTGTTTAAACTTGAAAAATTAAAAAGCTCAGACGATGATCATACCACAACTATACACATACCTATTAATATCCAGGTGGAACCTGCATTCATAATAGACAAAGATGTGCTGAACATGATAAAGCTACAGCATTGTCAGAATAATGATGTGCATAAGCATGCCTCACCAGACTATACTATTCGGTCTGACAGTGGTGTGGAGTATGCAACCCATAAGATATTACTGGCAGCTCACAGCCCTGTACTAAGACAGCTTATTAAAGATAATAAATCTCTATTTGTTAACACCAGTGACAGTACAATTGAGCTTGTTCTTGAATTCATTTACAATGGAAAAATAAATGAGCTTCGTAACCGTAATATATCAGAATTACTGGAAATAATTCACAAATTCCAATTAGAACCTCTGTTAATTTTCATAAACCATCTCATTGATAAAGAAATATCTGTAAACAATGCTATAGAAATGGCACAGGTTGCGAAAAAATATAAATTAGCCGATATCCAACACAAAGTATTTAACTATATAAAGAATAATCCGGAAGTGATGAACTCAACAGCATGGAAACGTTTGGATGATGCAGAACTAGCAAAGGATATGTTTCAGTTTTCTTTAACTCATAAGATAGCATAAGAAAAAAATGTTTTATATTTGTTAAAAACTAACAAGATGTTAGAACAATTTTCACAAATTCCTTTGTACCTAATCAATATTTATGACAATGTTTTTTTTTAAACCTATATTTTTTCTGTTTAAGATTGCAGTCTGACAAGAAAATTATATATTAAAAACATATTGTGACCAATGACTGCCTGCTTGTAAAAATATAGGAAATTATCAAATTAAATAAAAACATTTCTTTTTAAAACATTTAAAAGTGTGGAATCAAAAATTAACAATTTTACATAATTTATCTCTTTCATCACTAAGGCCAACTTCATAATGTAAACGCATTATATAAATTTGGTTTACTCATTGTTCTTTGCTCATTGTAGAATAATATTGAATATAATTTCATATAAATGCAGGTGCTCTTTAAAATTGTGTCAAAATGGCAAGTGTGTAAATAATATAATGTTATTTGTTATATTATGTGTATTCTTTTTAAATATAACATTTATAACTTCATAATAACATTATTTAATTGACATAAAATTCACGACTAGAGTCAACATGGAATTCGTTTCTACTTTCTACCCATATATTCTACCCAATTAGAATGGTTGTAGTACAAGAAGCTTATACCCAAATGGAGATTGCATTCCGTATAAAACTAAAATCATGTTCATTCATTGTCACTCTAAAATAAAGGATAGCAGGCAACAGCGACTGCATTCAAGGTCAAATTTTTGAGCTTCAGTGCACAGGCTTCAGTGTTTTATACGGAATGCAATCTCCATTTGGGTATAAGCTTCTTGTAGTATGAATGCTAACTGTGAAGTGTGAGCTGTCATGAGTTCGATTCCCGTGAATGACTTTTTGTGTGATTACTTGCAATTCAAGGCGAGACGAGCATTCGCTTCGCCTGATGGTAGGCGATCCGACTGCTCATAGACAGAAGTAAATCCAAAGAGCACAGTGAATTAACAAAGCAACGTTTTCCACTGCGCTCGCCATCCTAAGACATATAGTGCTCCTATTTTCTACTCTTTGCATTCATGATTTTTTCTTACTTCATAACTGAACCTGAAATAACGGACAATAATCTGCATGATAAGCACGCGTGAATTTGGAAAACAGTAGAGAAAGAGGGAAGTTGTGCCTGCTTAGGTATGACAGAGACAGAATCGGAAATTGCGGTACGGTGCCACAATATGACTACATCAAGGAATTAATACTCCTAACTGGAATACTCACTATACACTATACCATATTGTAAAAAGCAACTAGGTTTATATTTGTTTATATATTCCAAGATGGGAAAACTTTGGAGTAGGATCTAGTAGTTTATATAAATAATAGAAGTGTCATTGTGAAGATCCTTGGGGGAGGCCTATGTTCAGCAGTGGACTTCTTGTGGCTGATAATCATATCATCATCAGATGATGATGATGAAATGTTAACTATTTAATGGATAACAAAAGATTTATTAAGTACTAGCTGTTCCCGCGACTTCGTCCGCGTGGAATTTAACAAAAACTTTATTTTTCTAAAATAAATGTAGCCTAAGTTACTCCTTATTATATCAGCTACCTGACAGTAAAAGGCCCGTCAAAATCGGACCAGCCATTTCAGAGATTAGCCGGAACAAACAGACAGACAAAAAAAATTCTAAGATCATTTTCGTTATAGGTATCGTGTATATAACGATATGTAGTTGGACATTTTCTTTAATTTTCACTTTACAAACAGACACTTCAATTTTATTTATATGTATAGATTGGAAATGTCCCATTATTTACAAAATGTATGGAAACACCAATAGAAAGAGACACCATCCGTTTTGAAGCTGTTCTCTGTATACTAAAGTTCAAACAATTTTTGAATGAAATACGATGAAATGTACAAACACGGACACAACCTTGGACACAACCAATAAGCTTCTTGGATACAACACTAGGGATGATCGATATTCATCGATGATGAGTAAACATCGATATTTCGCTGGAAATCATCGATGTTTTGATTTCGATAACATCGACACATCGATGTTATGGAAATAAAATATCGAAACGCCAATATCCATGAGCGCCATCTAACGTTAAATATGCTAGGTAAGGACTGATGGATAACTATCAAGTTGAACTATTTCACTAGAATCCACGTACCGAAAAAACACGTACGTAAAGAAAATTGCTTTGTAATATTCGTGTTCTACAGCAGCATCCTCAGCTACAGAAAGATTTTTTTCTAAAGACAGCCGACTTCTTTACCAGCAACGGAACAGACTAAAGGGAAAAACCTGTCAAAGCTGATTTTTTGCAGAGTGTGCCTAATTTTTTTTGGGAATGGTGATTTTTTCTTCTGTTGTATCTTCTATAACAATAGCCATTATTTAATCATGAATAGAATAGAGAGTTTTATTTGCTACCGAAATCATCGTTTTTTTTTAGAAATATAGATGTTTTGCTATGCTTTTAAATCGATGTCAACATCGATGTGTTTTTTAATATCGATCATCCCTACACAACACACACATCAATAAAAAAATGCGTTCTTGTGTTGGCGACATTGCTATCTGTCAAAAATAATCAAACAAAAAAAAATTTCTGTATTAAAATTGAATCTGAAATAAAAATTAATTTATCTAGCCAACTTCTAACCCACTTAAAATTTTTGTAATTCACACTAATTAAAATTAAAATGCTGGCTTCCATGGATTAGTCATTCATTTCTTTATTAATGAATGAAATCATAGACAAATACTTTCCGCTACATCGCACCATAGTCAATACAAACTACATTTTGCGACACCCACACACACATAGAAAATTGAAATTTCTCTCTCCCTCTTCCCAAGGTAGGTACCCTCCCGTCAAGCGTGGCTAATCAAGGCACGAAAAGGTGAGGTTTGTCATCATTTTACCACAATTTATAGTGTTTATTTGATGTATTTTGTACTGTGATTATAGTGAGAACATTCCACCTCGTGCAAAAAACGAGAAAAATCGTCAAAGGTTAAGAAAAACAGGTGAAAACATAGGAATGCTTAGAATTTTGTTGTGGCTGTGTGGAGTGGCAGGCGTTGTAAATTTTATGGATGTTACTACACGAGTGATTACGGTGAATTATATTGTGTTATTGGTATATCTTTCAGAAAAATGAGTAGTTCGGAGGAGGTATCATGGATTTCGTGGTTCTGCCAGCTACGCGGCAACGAGTTTTTTTGCGAGGTAAGATATTTCTTGGTTTAGTCGCGCCTCGCGGTGTTGTGGCGGTGCCCTATATTGATCGTTGTATTTCCAGGTGGATGAGGATTACATAAATGATAAATTCAACCTGACGGGACTCAACGAGCAGGTGCCTCACTACCGACAAGCCCTAGACATGATCCTAGATCTTGAACCTGGTGAGTTCCGCCATCGCTTATAATATGTATTTACTCTACTCTCATCATTGCTTTAAGTACGCTGTATGAATCTATTAGAGAGCAGAAGCCTGAGTCAACAATGACCCAAATCCTAAAAAATGACAGTTGAATTGACAATAAGTGATAATTTTTTGGTTCAATATTTATTTTGAAAGAGGACAAAAGACACCAAAATAATAGATATTACACTAGTTTTAAATATTAGCTTCTCAGTTTGTTTAATTTTAATGCAGCCTATGCAATTTACAATACATTTACATCAATTTTTTTATCTATTCTGACTACTGTTGTAATAGCTTTAAACATTTTTCAACTCTTATTGACCCCATTGGTGTAAACTCCCATTTTAATGTTTGAACCTTAACCAAACCTTATTATAAGTCTAGCCGCAATATTCACACCCTGTAACGTTCTAAAGTATGTCCTAATAATAGCTAAGGAAACATCATTAAAAGTGGAAAATATGAGTACATTCAAATATTAAAAATAGTTACTACATTGTTATCTGCATTTCATTATACTTTGCAACCCTATAGCAAAGTCTGGGTAAAAATTATTAATTTGAATGATTTGTTGACAGATGACGACCTCGATGACAATCCAAATCAATCTGACCTTGTGGAGCAAGCATCCGAAATCCTGTATGGACTGATACACGCCCGTTATATATTAACCAATCGGTGAGTTGTATGTGTTTATTGGATCTTTTAATTACACTCATTAAAGAACATCGGTCACGTCCATACATTTTGTGACCTGACAAAGAAATATATTGTACACAACTGGGATATAGTTTATTGTGTTGTATAGTTTATGAGGAGTGATGTCTAGTTACAAAAAGATTTCTGCAAAGCCGGAGATTTTAGAGTATTTCATATATTTGTAACTCTTTAGGTTACGATTATACTAATAAAAAATAGCACATTATAATGTCATTGTCATTGTCAAATATACCTAATGTAGGGTGGTCTTATGGTTATCAGGTACCTAGGAAGTGTAGAAAAGTGTACTAAATCATAATGATGGCTTATTAATTACTATGCTCTATAATTTCCCTTGTCATAAAACTAATTAGCTGTTGAATATGGTGTACACCATACCTGTGTTACCTTAATGTAATGAGAAAAAGTGTAGTATTTTGCTGTCATTATTTCGGCAGAATTTTATCAGAATTTATTAGAGACTGTTTTGAGTATTTTTCGCTATTCTTCATAGTTTCGTATTTGTCCATCCACACACACCTATATGTTAATATAGGAATATAATAAGCAGTGGTCACAAAAATAAAACACAAAATAAAACGAAACACAAAAACATTTTTTAAATGTATTATTTCTCATTTTCTCTTATTACAATAGAACCTAAGAATTCTGCAGGGGCAGCAACATCAAAGTCATGACGTGGGCACAGCAACATTGCTGTGCGACGTCCTACTACACAATTACAACAATACTTAATTATTCCGTCTCTGCTTGATTTGGAAGTTTTGCATCATTGTTTTTCATCAAAACACACACACTTCCTGTGGGAACTCCGGGATACTAAATCATATTGACTAAATGGTAAATAGGATGCCTTGTAGATTCATGACTAAATAAAAACTTCGATTATCGAATCGAATCGAAATGAGTATAATAAGACGAGTATTGCATTGAACACAATGCAAAAATTGTTGAGGAGCACACTATTGCTCCGAGTTCATGTTGGAAATATGGTAATACTTCACACTTTAAACCAAATCACAAAGCGTTATCGTTATACAATGGTTAATCTTGTCAGAAATACAAGGGTATATCGGAGGTCGTGATTAAAGTCACAAATATAAACGGAGAATTAACAGTAGTCGTATATCGGAAATCACAAGAAACCAAAATGACAGCGCAAAGAAAAGTCATGTGTCATAGAAAATGCCTACACTTTATTTTTAATTTAGAACTACCTTCAACGTTGTAGTTAAAACCTTATTATAAAAGGAAATATGACTGATGGAACGCACTCGTATGCGTTCAATATTATTAAGAACACTTTTAGTTTTTCTTTTTTATCCGGGTTTTTAAAAATAAATTGAAATATGCATTTTGACTCTAATAAATTATAAAATTTTTTGATGTACCATTCATAACTGGTCCCGTTCATGGTCCATTTTCGCCGATGTTCTTTGAATGAGACATAAAATATACTACATACTTTTTGGCCTTTGTCCATGGCTCGCGTATATTGTCTTTTCATACAGGGTATATCAAGACTGCTACCGAAAACGAAGGTGGGTTGCAACTAAATTTTGTACAAAAATATGTGACGAATTGTTATTGTATTTTTTTTCTACCATTGTATTAGGATGGTAAATACATAGTTTTTTTCTTTTAGTGTATAACCTTTTATTTTTAAAGGCGCTATGGTATGTAAGGCTTTAAATTATTATTTTAGCAAAAACTAAGGATTTACCACCCAAACTCGACGATATTTAAAAAATAATAAAAAAATATTGTCGCGTTTCTTAGCGTTGTGTTGTGTTTGAGTTGCGTTGTGTTTGTAGTGACTAAAACTACCACCCGACTTTGTTTTCGGTAGCACTCTTGATATACCCGGTATAAACTTAAAATCAGTGTGTATTGGGCATGTGGAAAGCTTTCCAAATGTTTGACACCTAAAATATATTTCATTTAATAGCTGTTCTATAAGAAATATGTCTAATAGCCACACCCATAATTTATGGTACACATTGATTTATGTCTTGTGTTGCAACTATAGTTAGCACTAAGTGCGTGGTGGCCTGTTGGTAAACGGACTAGACGCGACTGCCAACATGTTCACGGTGGTCGCGGGTTCGAATCCCAGGGCACACCTCTGACTTTTCGGAGTCATGTGTGTATTGATAGTCAATCACCACGCACTAAAACGGTGAAGGAAAACATCGTGAGGAAACCTGCATACCATAGCGATTTATAAGAATTTCTATGGTATGTAAGTCCGCCAACCCGCACTAGGCCAGCGTGGTGGACTATATGGCCTAACCACTCTCAATCGTACTGACGATTGTAGAGGAGGCCCGTGCCCTGCAGTGGGACGTATATGGGCTGATACAGGTTGCACGGAGGGAAGTGGACAATAGTAGTCTAGCCCCTTCCGGGTGCATATATACACTATTTTGTATATATGTATTCTATTGCCTATGTACATCAGGGATAATATAGGATTCTTATGAAGAATTTTTCAAATAGGTCCAATAGTGTCAGAGCTTGTTTGATACACCAAACAATCAAATCTTTACAATATCAATTTGGAGCCAGTCCAGGGGCGGGGGTCCATGACCTCGCCCCTGGATCCGCCCTTGGTTTAAAGGTATATATTCAATAGCTTCACATATTTATTTTGTGATGTTGCAGAGGCATTGGTCAAATGTTAGAGAAACTACAAGCAGGTGATTTCGGTCACTGTCCCCGCGTCTATTGCGAGTGCCAACCCATGCTTCCACTTGGTAAGTACAAGACAACTTGTCTATTTGATAAATAATTTGACCTTTCCCACTGTGTGTAAGCAGATTTTTAGATATTTTTAGTAATGCTAAGAATATTCAAATTGACACCTCACCTTTGTAATTGTACCTACCATAGTACAATTATGACATTGGGGCTATCCGAGATTCGAATCTCACGTAGGGCCCATTTTTTCCATTCATTGTCAGCCCGGAGTAAGGAAATTGTGCTCGATATGGCGTTAGGCTTGCCCATATCACATCATAGTTCAGGTTACACCATGGGAAAAGTTGGATAATAAGGATGTTGACAATTTTTTGGAAAATCTGAAAACGAAATTAATAATATTACTAAATATAATAAATTTTAATTAAAAAACGTTCTCAAAATATTATATTAGGTTTATGACGTACTATAATATTTTGCATACTGTTTTTAAAGTGTTCATACATAAATACATAAACTCACGCCTTTATCCCAGAAGGGGTAGGCAGAGGTGCCAGGGCACCCACATTTCGCCTTGTATGTTCCGTCCTACGATGTGATAGGTGGCGAGCCTATCGTCATATCGGGCACAAATTCCTGACTCTGGGCTGATAATGAATAGAAAAATCCAATATCACTTTGCCCAGCCCGAGACCTCAGCTTTGTTACCGTACCGAAGTACAACTACGCCACCGAGGCAGTGTTTTTAAAGTGTAAAAAAATAAAACACGAATTTGTGAGTCAACATCCCCATTCCTCAAATTCCATGAATGATAGTAAGCAATACAGTGATATGATTATGTCGCGCAGGTCTGTCGGACGTGCCCGGCGAGGCGATGGTGAAGCTGTACTGTCCGCGCTGCATGGACGTGTACACGCCCAAGTCGTCGCGCCACCACCACACCGACGGCGCCTACTTCGGAACCGGATTCCCGCACATGGTGTTCATGGTGCACCCCGAGTACCGTCCCAAACGGCCCGCATCACAGTTTGTACCCAGGTGAGTGTTATTTTCATCATCGTGTTTGGGTGGTAAATTCATAGTTTATGCTTAAATAATATTTTAAGCCCTTGCTTACCTAAGCGTGTTTAAAAATAAAAGAGTGCACATTATTATTTTACGAAAGGCACACGATGATAGGAACAACGGTACAAAATAATCGACACTCTTTTTGCAAACGTTTTAGTTGCATATCGTCTAAAAAGTCACTAAAATCCACCCAGCTTTGTTTTCGATATAACCTGTATGTCAGTTGGTTAGACGCCGGATATATAGCAGTAGGGTCAGCGCAGACAGAACGGAGCGCAACGCAGAGGATTTTATTAACGCACTTGAAAATAAACTTTAAAATTACTTCAATTAAGTGCATAAATGTTTGAACCTGACAAAAAATGCTCGCGCGTCCTCGAAGATACGCGGGAATCCTCGCGCGGCGTCGAGTCGGCGCCCGCGTCGTGCGCGAATTTTCAGTGTTCTCGCCGAGTTTAAAGTGAGGTCGTGTGCAAGCTCGAGCATACGCGATCCATAATGAAAATGCCCGAGACCGCGCGGGGATTATTCCTCTCTGTCTGTGCTGACCCGTAGGCCGCGGTATCAATCTCCACAACGAGACAAATGTTTGCGCCATCCAAAAGCATTGGTTTCTAATCTGGAATATTTTCAAAGTTGCTAGGAATAGTGGATGTTGTGTTGTGATGTCATGATGTGTGTGAAGTGCAGTCCAGAATCAAGACCAAATATTGAAATGTTAAAGATGTAATTCAATAATACAAGGTTACCCTAAAGCTGAAAGGGGGATGCTAAACTCGTAATTAAATCAATACAAAAATAATCGTTTCCATCTGCAAAATGTATGGAACAGCTGATTTTATTTTTGCGACTTCAGGGTTAGCCCCGTAATAAAAGTTTGTTCATTATGATGAGTGCAGCGTCCTACTTGGCTTTATATACCCTTGATAACTAACCTTGTATATGGCGCCCGATAAAAACATCAGGAATTGGCTATAGAAATCATTTGGAGTCGCCCATTTTCCTTGCTTATTCTGTAGCTGTAAAATATATAAGTGAATAATTATTGCGAGCAGGCATTGGGTTTTAATTTTCGATATCTAACGCAGACATCATTCTTGTAATGTGATAATAAATTGAGGTCAGTGCTCTTGATTTTCGTGATAATTAATTCGTCATGCTCAAATTACAAAAAATATCATGTTACGAGTTTTGATATTATTAATTTAAAAGTTTATCATAGGACATTCACATCCACTTGATAGGGTTCACCGTACTCTTGTTTTAAAACTAGCCACAGTGGCCTATAAAGGTTACCAGTCATTAGACCCACTCGGCACCGCCTTGCCTCGCGCGGTTAATATTCTTTATATGAAATTTTATGGAGATACGCTCACTACATCAGCTCCGTAACGTCATCGGATCGCCGTCCACGTGGGACCACTCGGTGACGACTCGTTGCTCGCATTCTTGTCTTGCGTTGTTGTGCATTGACTATTCACAAGCCGCGAATGAACCGCGCGTTGCCACCGAATGGCCCATGCCAGGTCCACCCGTGTTCCACCTGCGACGAGGCGGTGCTGGTTGGGTCTAATAATTTGTAACCTTTTTTTGACCACTCCACCATATTTGTGTTGACATTTGATCGGAAATATTATAGCTCTACAGTCTACATTTACCGACAGTTGCATTATCCTCTTTTCGCACCAGTATAAAATATATCACATCGTGGGACGGAACACCCTAGGTGAAATATCATAGCACTTCTGCTTATCCCTTCTGGGAAGGCGTGAGTTTATGTACGTTATTTTGTTTTATATTTTTTATGCCATAAATGACAAGACTAGCATGGCCTCGCCGTCCTGAAACATACGATGTAGTCTCAATATGTCCAGTAGTTACTCTGGCTAAAATGTCCTTTAATCCGAAACACAACAGTGCATTTGAACTGCTGTTTGGCGGGAGAAATAAATATTGCAGTGGTATCCACCCAGGCGTCCTCTCATATATGAGAGACCTACCATCAGTAAACGTACATAGTACATACATACATAAATTCACGCCTTTTTCCCAGAAGGGGTAAGCAGAGCTGCCAGGACATCCACATTTCGCCTTGTATGTTCCGTTCCACGATGTATCGCCAGTAAACGTATGTATAAAATATCGAATTTGTTTCAGACTGTACGGTTTCAAGATCCACCCGCTCGCATACCAGATCCAGCAGCAGGCTGCGGCCAACTTCAAGGCGCCGCTGCGGAGCCTCTCGTACAACAACGGTAAACGCTAGGGCCGCGCCGCGCACTTGATACAGCTCCCAGCCAACCCGGCCCCACATACTGTACCTGCTGTACATACTACACGCTCACATCACTACGCCCGGGCCCAGTTCAATTGCCAACCCTGTCAACTAATGCGGATGTCTAAAGCATGTTGAACGTGACGCTACAGCCATTTGTATTTTAATGGCTTTGTTTGAATTAAAGCGCTTGGTTGAACTTGGCCCGACGGTTCCGTTTCAAAACGTCACGTCTCATCCACTCATATTGCGAGAAAGTACTTACAGTATGTGTGATGGCCGCTACAGTCGGACAGACCCCGATGAGTGTCAATATTGCCGTTAATGTGTTCATTATTGCATTTGTAGGGGAACTAAAGACTTGTCTCGCACTGTGAAATCGTTGTGTTACATCTATTTCTAAATCTAACTTTCACGCTTGTATGAGCTTACCGAGTGTTTCGGCGGATGGGCGTGTGGTGTACTCGACACCGATCTGTTAGGCGGTCGAAGGCTGGATCTGTATCAAATAGTATAAGTACAGGAGTTACATGCGGTGTCTAGCGGAGTAGAGCCCCGAATAGAGGATACATTGTGATGTCTGTGCTTTTGCTGTATTACACGTCGGCTCGGTAATGACGTCTGGAACGATGCTTCACACTCGAGTAATGAGTACTCGCGCTTGTGTGGTCGACGACTGTACCGCAGCAACAGCAAACGTTTCTGTTTCACGTAGAGTATTACGAGAGCCAGCAGTTATACAATAGAATAGAGTAACGAAAATATTGTGGTGACTTGCAATATAACGACAGTCCTCGACGTATAGTTAAAATCGTTATAGAACATGTATTTGTAGTTCACATATGAAAATAAGGGTCGAATTAAGTTTTTATTTTTATATCGGAATCGATTAGGAATTAGGTTTTCACCTTTGCATACGCGTTTGTTTACAACAATAATTTTATCCATTATTTCGTCCTTGTATGGGTTACTAGTTATAAATAAACAATAAGACAAATATGTGGCCTTTTTTCTTGCTTATCCTGCATGCGACCACGTGCCCCCGTCGCTGAATGTTTGCGAAACGCAAAATGGAATTTAGTTTCGTGTGTTATACCGAACTGAGTTACTATAGTCGGTCTCGCCGTAAGACGCTAGACATTGCGCCGGACACCACCAGTATAAGCTAGTTGTGTACTCCGACTGGCATGTCTCCGTGTGGACTGTTCACACGCTGGGCTGACATTACCGATATAAAGTAAGCTTATTCAAACAGCATAATCCGGAACGCTTTGAGAGGCTTGACGCTCGCGGCTCGACGCATCGCTTATATTTCGATTGCTTTCAACGCTTGTATTGAAGCCCAACAGTGTGAATAGACACGAGACACACGTCGGCACAAATGTCGCCATTAACACTGTTCCGACGAGTCAAACTAACATTCTAACGGAGGATAATGTTTGTTTGCCGCAGAAACGAAGACTTCAAGTAACATTCCAAAATGATTATATAGGCGACGTGTGCGCGGCGCACACCCGGGCGGCCAGCGCGCGCACAAGTGAGCCCCGCCCTCCACCACACGTCACACTATCGCGCTCCACCCACATCTACTAATTATTATATTTATTCAAACGATTACATCTATTTACATTTATTTAAGGACGCAGTTACGTTTTAAAAACATATAAAGTTTATTTTTACGTTTTCTGTATTTTATGTTTTTTATTTGTTTTGTAACTGAACCGACTTACACTTAGGTAATTGTAAAAGTAAAACATTATTACTTTCTAAACAAAAAATATATTTTATTTATTTAATAACTTATCCTATATTGACACTGTGTACATTGATATTTAACAATAACACTTTTTGTTTGATAAATAAATACAGAAGATATTTAGTTTTGAGTAAACTTATTCAACGTTTAGTGCGCGCCGCGTCTTCATTTTGTGACTGTCTTCCCTTTTTTAAATTGCTCTGGTGTTAAATTCTATTGAGTAGTAATGTATGTAACGAGTTGTTTCATTAGGTCTACACTATTAATTTCACTGAAGGCGTTGCTGTCTAGTGCACTAGCGTTCTTCTTGAGATATTTCAACGTATAATTCTTCAAATAGTCAGCATCATACATATCCGCCACGACTAGCGTGTAGGCCGCATTTGATATTGTCAGTTGCTTCGCGAGTGCTATCTGGGACAGAGTCCAAAGACCTTTCAAATTGTACATATCTGCAAGTATGAGTAAATTGGCGAAGTCCACATTCTCCATATCCTTTATAGTTCCCGTGTAAATATACTCCAACAAGTATTTGAAGTCCTCTGCCTTCACATCAACAAGTTTCACATAACTGTTTTGACTCTCAGCCGTTTCCTCCTTGAACATGGCTTTAAAGACTGTGCTGTGAGCTGAAAGGATCGTTTTATGGACTTTAAACTTTTCTCCATCTCCAGTCTCTATAATAAAGTCTGATCCGATCGGGTCCCTTAACAAGGCGCCGAAATCGTGATGTAATTTGATTTCATCCAACATACTAACATTTACATCTTTGTGCGATTGAAATGAAACGGCTATGAGGAAAATCTTGTCTTTCATAGCGTCAACATCAAGGTCTGTGAAATTATATGTAGTCACATATTCTATTGGGCCGACACTGACTTCGTCAAAATTACCCATATCCAACGGATTTTTACTATTATGGAATTCGAATTTTTTAAGAAATAATGGCAAATTAATTGTCTTGTTTTTCTTATCATTTGTCAGCTCACTTCCAGCGCTAACAGCCACGTTGTAAGACCCTTCGTTGTGTTTGTAAATAAACAAGTGTAGAAGGAACATATCCAGCACTTGCTCAGTTTTACATGTGAACCAGTAATCTGGTTTATCTTGACTATATGTGCCCCCAATGTCATAGTAATGAGGTCTTTGCATCTTTTCGTAAAGTTCTTCAATAGCCAACCATTTAGCTTCACTCGTCTGGCAGCACTTATGGCCGAATACAACCTCTGGACTGTCCTAGAAGTAGATATGATTGTTAATATAAATTTATCAGAGATATAATAAAATGGACTATACACAAGTTCCTAAACAAATATAGACCGTGCTAAGCTTCCGTGTTGCTCTTGGCATTATAGGTATTTTGCGACACTCATAATTAATTATAAAAAATTGCTTCAAAAATATCTATAATATTAACATTTACTATTAGTCACAAAATCCTGTAAATATCGAACCTATGAAATACCACCAATATACCCATTAGAATTAATAATTATCCAATGAAATAAAGTTATAGGACATGATCTTTATAACTTTCAACACTTTATTATTTATATTATTAGTACTTAATAAACTTAGCTACTACCCACACACATACATTCGTATTTTGTTTAATTATTTTAGTCAGTGTCTACTACTATTTGTGCTTCCTGTTTAATAGCAGTAGCAACATATGGGTGAGTAACATCCTAGACGAGCCTAAGGCGAAAAGTTGTGCGGAATTGCCTTTGCTGTAGTGATAACAGATACAAAATTGTATTATAGAACAAAAATTAAAGTTTATGAAGATATGACAATTTATGTATTATCAATTATCCATATAGTAATTTGTATATAGCTAATTCTATGTCTTATGACAATACACTTTATTTTGTTCATATTGAAATGATATATTTAATAAAAATCCACTGTGTTTTGATCGGCTACTTTTATTTACTGATGAAACAAAATTCAATTTTTTAAATGCAGAAGTAGAAGATTTTTATTAAAATGTTCTATATTAGCCTGTAAATGCCCAGTTCTGGGCATTGGACTCTTCTACAACTGAAAATTTGATTGAGAATGTTACTTATTATCATATTTATTGGGTTTCCATAATAATAAATTCTCTTTCTACTTCATAGATGGTATACACTAAGAAATCTGTTGAAATCCTATAAGCAATAGGACCAGCCATTAATTGCATTATTACAACAGATACAGGTTACTCCAGGACCAGCCTTCTACATCTTCAACTGCCAACATTTATAATGGAGACAATTATAATTTATCCATTGTAAGAAGAGTTAGCAGCACTGCAATACTAAACTAAAAGGATCTAAAGGAACACAAAATTCTATTTTTTTAAAAGTCTATTTATATCACCCTAAACTTTAGCATACACCTCTTGATGTATACAGATTGCAGGGCTTCGATCATCCTGGGCAAAGGAAATCTAACTTCTCCCTACCATCTTGATATCAATGGACTAGTAAACAGTGTGAAAGGAAGAAGAAACAAGATTATATGGAGCAGTGCAAAATAACCTATATGATTATTCACATTATGTGCACAGTACTTTCATTTAAAAACATTCTTACACATATAGATATTTTTAGAGTGATATGACACACCTAGTCGATTTTAATTATAGAACAAATCTTCATACAACATTTGCAAAAAATAGCTTCTACATTCATATTATAATAGGTTAACTCTGCATAATAATAATCAGTTATACAAATATGAAATCACTTTAAATAGGAATATTTAAATTATGCAATATGAAACAATGCATTGTAAATCATACTATGATGACTCACAGTAGGTACTACTAACGTAGTGATTTATATTCTCTTTGGGTACTACATTGAGTTGTAGCATTTAATCGATATTTTCTGTAGTGACAACAGTAAATAATCATAATTATGACCAAATTTTATTGCCAAGTGTTTTCAACAAAGAGGTTTGTTGTCAGCTCTAAAGCCGTTCATGATAGTATTCTCTTACTACGTCTAGAGCAAAAACAGAGATACTATGTGAATAGTCGAAAATGAAATATTAGTGCATAATTAAGAAAAATAATAAACACATCGCAACTTTAACTTACTGTAAAACGAAGTTTTTGCACGCCTGATGGAGATGTTTCTTGTACTTCCATCATGTTGCTTACGTGTAGATTAATCAAATTTTATTGATATGATCACTTGCCGTTGTTTTAAACAGAAATGCAAAGCTGGAATGAGTAATCGTACAAACATTTACGAATCAGAAAAACACGCACTTGCTACCTATTCCTATTTAAAATTTGACACTGACGTAAGCAGACGTAAGTAATAAATAGTGCTGTCTTGGTTAAAAACGACATTGGAAGCGATTGGAAGTCAATACATCGATGCATATGTAGTCAATTTCGCGGCTGGAATTCGAATTTGAATCAATTAATTTTTAACATGATTTTTTTATTTCGACACACAAGAAACACCTCAATTAATGATTGTCTAAAAAAATCACGTATGTTAAACAAGCGAAGAGTAAAGTGAAGATATAATAAATACTTTTCAATGAACGCTACTCTAAATATTTTCTAAAAATCAATATTTTACAGTGGTAACCTAAACAATAGAAATGTCAATCTGACAGATGATATTGCATGGACTTCGATTGTTTTTAGGACTTCATTCCGTACATTAGTTTTTACAATTAGAATAATTTCCTAATGCTCTGACAACTGCTGAGGCTCTAAGCCTCTATCAAAATGGTTCTAAACGCCGCTATGCAAATGTTGAGGTACGTACACAACGAAAAACAGACCCTATTTTGAGTTTTCGAATTGGTCCTTAAGTTGAATAATTTGGACGTCAACAGGCTTTACTGGGCTAAATTTGCTACAAAATAATATTCTACTTATAATGTTATTGTTGTAACGCTGATAAATAGTCGTAGTTGTAATGACTACGTTTATATGTACATGTTACGCGTTTCATGACATTTACGTTAGTCATAGGATGCATTTTTGGCAATAAACACCTGTTTGTGCCCGATCATCATTCATTTTTGCTCTTATTTATGATATTGTGATTCTATAAAAAATTAAATTGTTGTTGTCTGACAAATACTATTACCTTGGCTATAGTTTTCAATACTAACATAAAATGTGATGAGCATTTTATTTTTTCTTTTTGATATCATTTATAAAACTTATCAACTAATAATTCTTGTTAATAATCATTAACCAAATATATATATTTAGTGTATTTATAAGGCAACACACAATGCATTACCATTATATATTTGCAAAGGCTTTGATAATAAGTTATAAGTTATGAAACCAATTAGAATCCTACCTATACAATACATTATTTGATGTCAAGAAAATAATCTTTTTATATGTTATGTAATTTTGTTAAAATTACAGTACAATAATTTTGTTACATGTCACATTTTTTTAATTACATGCTCATGTGTTGTGAACAACCACCTTTGAAAAATGAAAATCAGAATAAAAAGTAAATAATTAGCTATCCACTATTTAAAAGGGGAAGGAACTATAACTATTTCGATATGTAAAGTATGTTTTATTATATAAAAATTATTTGTTTTAAAGTGATAACATCATGTATCTATACTGATTGGTTGTGAAAGAGCCCTGTACCCTGCTGTAGAATATAACTTATATTATGTTCTGTTTAAGCAGGGAGGCGGATGAACTGAAAATTAAGATTTGCAAATTCAAGAGTGGCACGTCTATGCTCCAGGAGCGAAACCTGTGGGTTACACAACAACAGTTACAAAAGGTTTATATTTTTATTTGAACATCTCCACTATATAATAATAGGGATCAATTCACCACAGCATTTTGAGATTTACAATTACATGGACCATAATTTAACTGAGTTCTCAAGTTAGTAGTAGTAGTAATCTGATGTTAGATTTTTTGTTTTCTGAACTATTGTTCAGCTTCTTATTGGTCATTGTCTATTTATAATTAAATCTGAATCATGTTAAAACAAAGAAACACCCAAGAACATATTATCAGGAATGACAAAAATATATACTTTTGTTTTTTTAGTATTTTTACAAATCTGTGACAAAGCAATGAAATATCCACCCAAATGTGCCACACCTTTATTTCCCTGTGTAATAACACCTGCTATGTTATATCCTCACATGCTTTTTGACAAACAAGAATACAGCATATGAACACCATAGTGAAGTTGTAGTGAGATTGTGTAAAAGCTATAATAGATAAGTAATCTTTTCTTACAGATTTACCAAAAAGTTTTAGTATTACACCTTGATTATGCATTGTACAAGAAAGTGGAACAGGACCTATGGAACATTGGATTCAAACAGCAAATTGAAGCTTTACAAGCTATATCTAAGGACAGAAAGGTAACTAGTATTCTTCTGACTATTTTTATCATCCCTATATTGCCCAGTTCTTACTCTTCAGTAAATGTACATATACATATAAAAGCAGTATTCTTTTTACAAAAGATCGTGTTTGGTTGTTGCCAAAATGAAAGCTAGATTTTCTCCACTAGTAGTTATGGGTATCAGAGCAAAAGGATATATGATAAATTGCAACTATTTTACTGAATTTTTATAGATCAATTGTGTTATTGTAGTTATTTTTAGTGTATGTCCATTTTGTGTCTATTTTGAAATAATAATTTATTTTAATTATTTTATATTTTTCTTTCTGTGTCTTAGTGTAATAAGATGTGATTTATAGCTCCCCAATAAATAAATTTAAAAGTATTGTATAGTTATATAGTGTTATTTCTATTTTGGTGGACTATATGGCCTAAGCCCTCTCAATCATACTCTCGATTGTAGAAGAGGCCCGTGCACTACAGTGGGACCTATATGGGCTGATACAGTACAGTATAATTATATAGAAGTGATTTGTTCATTTTCAGAATCCCTTGAGAAGTGAGGGGCAAGCGATGCTATCATGGGTATTGCAGGCGGCTGCTGGATTCTACCTGTGCTTGCTGCATCAGATTTGCACCACATTCAAACTAGACTTACCATTTAGGTAATTATATTCTAAGAGAAAAATACACTTTTGTCCCTCTAAGAACTAAATATGTATGTATCAATGTCAGCAGTCATGACCAGGTGATAGATTTGATCATTACACAATATATTCTATTATTTATATGCATTTATGGTATTATGTGATATAGCCAGCCAAGACTGAAACTATTTAAAAATTCACATTGAAATACTTTACTAGTATTGAAAGTACTTAGTGCAACAATGTGTTTACCAGGGGGCAACTCAAATAGTATTAGATTAGAATGTAGCTACAGCAAAAAAATACTGACCAGTTGTAATAAAACAGATTTTTTAAATATATTCTTATGCTAGCTGTATTCCCGAGCAGTGTTTTGGGTTGATTTTTGATTTCCATAAACTTTATTGTAATGTTGTGTGTACCAGACGGCGCGCGTCTCTGCTGGGCTGGGTGGAGGGGTGGGGCGCGGGGGAGAGCGCGGCGGGGGCGCGGCTGCCGGCGGCGGGGGCGGCGCGCTACATCTGCCAGCACTGCCTCGTGCACCTCGGAGACCTGGCCAGATACAGGCATCAGCTGCGGGTCGCTAATACTTTTTACAGGTATATATTTGGATCCTTAAATACAGGGTATCTCAAGACTGCTACCGAAAACGAAGCCGGGTGGTAGTTTAAACGACTTCAGACACAATGCAACAGAAAAAGTTGCAAAAAAAATGCGACAAAATTTTTTTTGGTTATTTTTTTCCTATGACCATATTTGGGTGGTAAATACATATTTTCCTAAAATAATAGTGTATACCCTTTTATTTATAAATAATCTAAGGTATAAAAGAGTTTAAATTATTATTTGAGCAAAAACTATGGATTTACCACCCAAAAATGACAATATTTAAAAAATCATAAAAAATAATTGTCACGTTTCTTTGATAAATTTTACGTTGCATTATACTACCACCCGGCTTCGTTTTCGGTAGCAGTCTTGAGATACCCAGTATAGGCGTTTTCCTAATTCAAATAAAAGTTAATTAATAAAACAATTAAAAGTTCCTAATTAAAAAATGTTAATTCAAATAAAACAATTAAAAGTTCCTAATTAAAAATGATAAAGAATTAAAATATAGGCGTTATTTATTTTAATTAGGAAGACGTGAAATTTACAACAATATTTGTGCTGAAGTGCAGATGAAGAATGCTAGCATTTTCTTTGCATGTACCATTTTGCGGGTGTGATACCCTTGCCTACAGAATTTGTTTTATTTTAGAAGGCTATTTGATCAGTTACAAATATTCTTCTATCAGGAAAATGAGATACAAAATGTAACGCAAGGTTACCTGTACATGACAGACTGACAGCCTCCGTGGCGCAGTTGGCTAGACGTCGGCTGTAAAACGAGAGGCCGCGGGTTCGATCCCCGCACCGAAATAAATATTTGTATGAACACACAACAGGTATAGATATTTGTTTCGGGTGTGGGTGTTTGTGAGACCGAAAAGTGTCGTATTTCCTGATACCCATGACACAAGACTTGATGTTAGTGTGGGGTCAGTACAATGTATGTGAATGTTGGGTGTTATTTGTATTTCACACAGGCGGTGTCTGTATGGGCCATATTGTTAGTCAGACAAAGCTCGACATAATGTAACCCCTATTTCCTACATCAGACAGGCGGTGTCGGTGTGGGCGCACTCCGGGCAGCCGTACAACCAGCTGGCGCTGGTGGCGCGCGTGCGTGCGCGTCGCGTGTCGGCGCTGTACTGGCACGTGCGCGCGTTGCTGGTGCGCGCGCCCTTCCCGCCCGCCGCCGACAACCTCGCCGCCGCGCTGAGAACCGCCGCGCTCAGGTACCACACGGTATAGCCGTATATTAACCACGTGATCTTTTATTTTACATTTTTTCCAACCTCGCCTGTAGTGATAGTTGGAGAGTTTTAAGACTACCAGGCTATACTGCAGAAAAATATCCAGGTCTTCTCTAGTCTACCATTTCCTATGCTCATGACCAGGGGATGACAACCTGTGGTGCGCTAACCACGTGCGGCTCTTTGGATGTCAAGTTGCAGCTCTTGAAGTCCATATGCCAGCATTATTTATCCAAAAAAATAGATATTAAATACAAAACATTTTGATTAATGAGGATTAGCCACCGTGTCTATCTCTCAGCCACTTGTCCTTGATTCTTACCGCACCCCACCCCTGCGACACGTCACTGTCATCAATAAAAAATTGGCTCTTTAAAAACTTAGAAATATTGTAAATTGTAATATTTGGCTCTTCTAAATCAAAAGGCTGCTGACCCTTGCCTGAGTTCAGGTTTGTGTTATCACATAGTATTCCACCGTGCAATTAGAAGCAAGTCCTTTTATCCTCGCATACACGACAGAGACCACATGTTTCGGAACTGTTAGAGGGCGTGTTTCATTAGCAAGCATCACAAACACCGCACGTGAACGCAGACTCCACGCACCAGATTAAAAGGCTGGTGACCTCTACTTACCCATCCTACCCCCTTCCCCAACTTGCGGAAAACATATTGTTAATACACAGTTTAATTTGTTTACTAATTTAATTTATAATAGGCATTAGTTTAATGAAATAGATATGTATGTATGTTTTATTGAATGCTGTGTCTGCTTTAGTATAATCATGTACTTAAACTAAGTAAGCTTTTTGTTTACGTTTTCTTGTTTGAATGTATTCTGCCCAACTAAGCGCAAAAGCGGTAACTCAAAGAAAGCGAGTTTTGAGATAATTGAAGTTATGTAAAAATAGTTATATATATACTTTATGTATAGTTTTTTTTATTTGTTAAATATTATTTATATATTATATAGGGTGTATTTGTTATCACATTAGTTAAATTATCAAAAATGTATAATAATGTACTTTATTCATGAGATACGGTTACACCGCTTAGTAAACTATAGAATTAAAATTGAGATACCGCTTTTTCGTTAGCTCTTCTCAAACATGTGTGTATACAAAAAGGAATGTATTTTCTATCGAATAAAATATGTATTATTTGAAAAAAAAAACAATTAAAGTATATATATAAAGTTTTTTTATTATTAAAATTTGAAATTACATAAAAAAATATTTAAAAACAAACGGTTTTTGGAAGGAATTTTAGTAGTCAAAAGTAGGGAGTTCTCTCCAAAAGGACATTCTATTTTGTGGTATTATATTTTGAAAAGATTTCAAAATATTTTCTTTTTTGTTTCTTGAAATTCCTTCCGGAGCAGTTTTCTTTTTTGGTGGAGGCAAGACATGACTTTTTAAAATTTTTTTTCCTATAATGCTAGCAGTAATTGCATTTTGATCGAATCCTGTTTTGTAGGTGATATCAAAACTGCCTCTTTTAACTTCAACTTCAACCATTTCGCTGACATATGGACGCGGTTTAATTCGAGACAGTGCATATTGTGTGGTATAATCATCCCAGTCATAAAAGTCTTGCATGTTCATCTCTTTAAGTTTTACATTTTTTCCTGCAGTGCTAACTGCCTGAGAAAAATCTGCGAAATCATAAATTTTGTTTTTCATGCGTTTTATGGACAGCTCTACCATATGATGGAAACTATCAGCTGACATAAAGGTGTGGCCGAATTCAAAATATTTGATGACAATCTTGTCGGCGTTGATATCCTTAGAATTTATAATATAAATTAAGAAAGAAAAAAACGTCCAGTTTTTGTTCTGGGAGGAACAATTATCAACCCATAGTATGATATTTTTTTTATCCCGATGAAAAATAAAAAATTGATAGTATGCACTTATAATTTCGGCTTTGGAACGTCCAAACAACCCTTCATACCATAGTACAGGAAAAACACTCAAATCTTTTCGGCCTTGACCAGTTGGCACGAAACTTTCGTTGTAAACCACTATCCTATGAGTAAAAATAGCAGTTTTGAACATGTCTATCCTGGGCAGCATGATAACTTTTTGTAAATCAGCAGAATATACAACAGTATCAGTTTCATTTAGCTCACTGTCTAATTTATACTGCTCTCTGGACATGTATGCCCGTTTGTTATGACTTTTCCACTTCGTGCAACCTAGACAGTCTTCTTTAAGGTTTTCTTTGGTATGTGTATCATCGTGTAAACGGAACTCTTCACAGTCCTCACACTCTTCGTGGCCAAGCTTTACAAAAGAAATATTTAATTCTGCGACTACTTCTCGATATTTATCGTAAGATACTTTGCAAGACGGATTTTTTTCTAAAAAGTCTTTATGCATCGCACTGATTGTCAAATCACTGGGTAAGTATAAGCGATTGGGAGCGTGTTCACGCCTGTAATGAGATATACTCGGCTCAAAGCTCATTATATGTTCCTTAATAGGAGTAGATTCAATTTTATTGTGAGGAGTAGCTCCCAGTCTTTTGTCTACTGGTGGTGCAACCGTGTCGTTAGAATTGGCCAAAGCCGTATGTAAAGGTTTGTCATTAGATGATTTGTAGCCCAAAGTTGTCAAAAAGAAGGTTTTACATACTCCATACTTTGTACCGAGCACGTCCTTAAGTGAAAAACTGTAGCTTACTTTTTTTCTGTACTCCTCTGATTCAAATCTTGTTACTGTTCTTTGTTTCACAGATTTAGCTGAGGTGTGATGCAGCATATAAGCCTTCCTCTCTTTGTCATTCAAACTCCAGAAGCTCTCATTTATAATTTTTCGCTGCTCTTCCGATATATTTTGGATACACTGCTTTTTGCATGAAGCAGGACAGGGTGGTTTAACGTTATGTTTCTCTCTAATCTCACTTTTTTTCACTTCATTTCTGACTTTGAGAGGTTGGTCGTGTTTTTTTCTTTTCCTAATTGTACCGGCCTTAGTATAAGTTGTAAGATTATGTGTATTTCCATCAGCTATCTCGTTTTGTGTCAGATTCTCGGTGTCCCTAAGATTATCATTTGGTGTCACTTCGTGTCCTTGAGATGAATTCTCAACAGATTTTTCGTATTGAACACTTATCACATTTGAATTATTCCTAAGAGATTCAGAAGTGCAAATAGTATTATCGGAAGCAGTTATCAATATTTTTTCTGTATCATCTTGAAAAATACAGGATCTTTGTTGATCTTCAATAGTATCTGTGATCAAAGGTTCTGGATTACCGCAATTAAAAACATTGTGTATGTTGTGTGTATTAAAACAAAAGCCTGGCGATGATATGTCACTTAAATCATTATGTTCAATAATTGGCACAGTTGTCAATGTGATCAACGAGTTAGGGGATTTGTTGTTATTCCCGATTTCTGTGTTTTGATCATCCTGATGCATAGCGAAATAATCAACGTTTGATGTACACGGACCCGATAAAAAATGTGAATCTTCAAAGTCGAAACCATTTGAGGAAGGAAGAATCGGAGCTAGTAATTGATCAGCACTGTTGAATCTTGAAAATGCGGGATCATCATCTGAATCACTAGTAGGAAAAAAGTCGGGATCGATCGTTTTAATATTACGTTGTAATTGTTTGGATTCCTTAAACTTTTCCCTCAACGCCTTATTTTTTTGTGCTAAAAGCATCATCATTTTCGTATTTCTTTGCGACATGGTTTATCTGTAACAATATTTAATAAGTATAACTGAATTATTTTATTCATCAAAAACGTTTAGTTATCTTTAACAAACATAATACAAATTATATATTTGGGAAATAAATTAAAATATTGCACTTACGTAATGTAAAGTGCAAATCAACTTATTATCATCGGAACAACAATAACCGTATGGCTGGGAAAATATGATTAAAAATAATGTACTTTATGTTCTGGTAGATCAAGGTCAATTTTGCTAAGTACGAATGCGTACGAGGGCGCGCACGCCAACCGCAAGAAAGTTTAACACAAAATTTCTAATTTTGCAATGATTATGGTTACAAAATGCTAAAATAATATTTAATAGGACTTACCTGAATGTCAATGTATGAAGTTACCCCATTAAGCACCTTAATTTACAGTTTTTTTCTTAATTTTGCACAAATATCATGACCTCTTCACAACAAAAACAAACAAGTTATGACACGAATTTGCGAACGAATTTGCCAAGGGCAGGGATAAATCACTGTAAAATGTATTAGAAATTCGATCTTATCCAGTAAAACCATAAGGGCTAATTTAATTTTGCTATTGCAACCGTATCTCACTAATTCAAAACAATTTGCGTATTATGCAAGCATTAAAATACTAAGCATTATAGCGGTAACTCATTACTGATTTTACTCATCCTACTTACCGCTTATCGGCTAAGCAAAAGTTGTGTATTTATTTAAGAATTTTAGCGATATTTAAATTTGCGGCTGGTTGCCTACGTAATATTAATATACCTCTAACACCCTTAGTGATATATGGTAAAACTGAGATAGAAAAATCTTTTTTTCATACGTTTTGAACAAGATAGTGCTAAATGGCTTAGTCCAGTAGATGCGTATTTTTTAAAGCTATCCGATGGCATAAAAATCAATTTTACGATTTTTTTTGAGATACCGCTTTTGCGCTTAGACATAATAAATAAAAAAATTAATAAATTTATTTATTTCAATTCTGTGTGATTTTACATTCCAGGGTAAGAAGCTCCTTTTAAGCAAACATTTGCTTGTGTTAGGAAAAAATAAATAAAAATAAAATAAATACAGTTAGTATACGCAGGCAAAGTTGCGTGCAAAAGCTAGTATGAATTATGATTGTTTCAGTTCGAGTAGTTCGGAGGCGCCGGTGCTACCTGGTGTGACGGGGTCGGCGGGGGCTGCGGGGGTGGCGGGCGGGGGCGGCGCGGCCACGAGCGCGCCCGAGCCCGTGCGCCTGGACGCGCACTCGTACGTCACGCATCTCATCCGCGCCATGCACCTCATACACACCGTCGACGAGTCAGTAAATAATATATACTCGATATTAACTTGTATTCATAGGCTTAAAACACAACGTGTGTGTTTGCCGCAGACAAAGCTTCATGTCACGTAAGGCTCAGTTGCAGAAACTAACTTTGCCAATACCTTTGACCTTAAAACTGTCAATCCCATAAACTCACAAAGTCAAATACGTCTCAAATGTATGGCGATGACATTTTAATTAGGCAAAGTTAGTTTGTGCAACTCAGCCTAAAAGTTATTGCTTTAAAATTAGTGCACCAGTAAATGAGAACCAAATGCAAATATTATCTTATTCTGATAAATAACGAGCTCAAATAATCCTTACTCTGATAAATTAGTAAATAGTATCATTTGATTATATTTGAATTTATTTTGTAATATCGCTTTTATCTAAATTATTTCCTAAAAAAGTATGAATGCTTTCTATATATTTAATTTTACAAATTAGCTGAATGTTACAATAATTGTTTGTAGTTTGACCACTGCGGCGGCTTTGGTGAAGAATCTGAACGCGTCGTTAACTGCACTCATTGCGACTGACAGCTTCGAAGCTATGACGCTTGTCAAGGTAACATTTTGTTGTCTTTAGATTATTGAAGGCTAGAAGTAGCTATCCAACAGTCTTTCCATACAATCTACTGTCCTGTATCTGCACATTGTACATCCCACTTCAGGGCATAGGCCTCCTTCACAATCAAGAGTATGGTTGAGAAGGGTTTAGGCCATACCGTCCACCACGTGGCATTGTGTTTGTAGTCACTTAAACTACCACCCGACTTCGTTTTCGGTAGCACTCTTGATATACCCGGTATTTATAAAATATGTTTGCCACCAGATGGCGTGCGTGGTGATCTGGCTGGTGCACTCATCGACGGAGGACCTTACAGTGGAGAGCAGTGCGTTGAGTGAGAGTGAGGCGTTGGCTGCAGAGTTGAGTAGTGAGCTGGCGGCGGGGTTCGTGCTGGCGCTGCTGCTGCCCGCGTATACTGCCGACGCGCCGCCCAGGAAGGCGCTGCCGGCGTGTGAGTCTTACTTACAACTTTTTTTTGTTTTTTTTTTTTTTATTGCAATGTGCTAGATGAGCATGCCGTTCGCCTGATAGTAAGCGATACGACCGCTCATAAACAGTAGCAAAACGAAACACCTTGAATGACAAAACAATGCTTGGCATTCCACTGTGCTCGTCATCCTGAGACATAAGATGTTAAGTCTCAATATGTCCAGTATTTACTCTGGCTACAATGCCCTTCAATCCGAAACACAACAGTGCATTTACACTGCTGCTTCACGGGAGAAGTAGAGATTGCGATGGTATCTACCCAAATGGCCTTTCACATATGAGAGACCTGCCATCAGACTAGACTTGAACGTCCATCGATCGCCTTGCCCCATATGTCATTTTTTTGTTATACAGGGTGATATTGACACATTGTAATTATTTTTACCAACAAGTTTCTCAGTACCCCAGATGACATTGTATATAATTTGACAGGCCCGGATCTAGGGGGGGGGCAAGTCGGGGTGCGTGCCCCGGGCGGCACGATCAGGGGGCGGCATATTGAATCTTCGGAGACAACTACAAAACTCATCAATAACGTAACACCACTTACACTTCTTTTTTCGCCGTGCGCGAATTAGTGATTATGCGATAGAGGCGCGTGAAAAAGAGATGAAAACTTAATACTTGGAATGTATAATAATTTATCCATCTCAACAAATACGTTTAGTTTCTAATATCCAATTTGTGTTTAGTAGTTAGTTTTAGTTGATTAACCATCGAACGTCTTTTATGTGGTACAGGCAGTGGCGAATTTACTAGTAAGCTGAGTAGGCTGGAGCCTAGGGCGGCAAATTTAAAGGGGCGGCAAATCTGGGCCAATTTTTTTTGTTTTGATTTACTGAAATAATAAAAGGCAATATTTTACACACTGAAAAAATGGGGTTTGAAAATTAAGAATAGTTAAAATATTTCAGTAATATGTTCCCACGTTTCCACGTTGACAATTTAATAATAAACACTTTATTAAATATCTATACTTGGATCTTCTTCTTCTTCTTCTACCTGACGTTATCCCGGCCGGTGCCAGGGTCCGCCTTCCGGCAAATTCTCCTCCATTTCGCCCGATCTTCGGCATCCTCAATAGTAAGGCCATTGTCCCTCATATCTTCCTTGATGACATCGAGCCAGCGCTTCTTTGGTCTACCCCGCGGTTGAGGTCCGGGAATTGAGGCTCAGGCACATATTACCGACGCACTCCTGCGGTTTTCTTAGGACGTGACCATACCATCTCAAGCGGGATTCCTGGAGTTTATCAGCCACATCGCGGACACCAAGACTGCCACGGATGTGCTCGTTACGGATTTTGTCCAAACGCGTAACGTTGCACATCCACCACAGCATCTTCATCTCCGCGACGTGGACCTCCTGGACGTGCCGCTTGAGGGCAGGCCACGTCTCAGACCCATACAGGAGCACCGGCCGCACGATGCTTTTATAGGTGAGACCCTTGAGCCTCATCGGCATCCTGCGGTCGCAGAGTATGCCCGAGATCTCCCTCCACTTAGCCCAAGCAGCGCTTATACGGGCTTTGACGTCAAGGGCGATGTCACCGGACTCATGCAGTACGGACCCAAGGTACTTGAACTTGTCCGTCTTCACGGCCAGTTCGTTCCCCATCACGATGCTTTGGGGGTCCGTACTCCCGCAAGCCATGTACTCGGTCTTCGCCACATTTAACTTCAGACCACCGCTCTCAAGCGTTCCTTCCACCGGTTGACCTTGCGCTCCAAAAGTCGTCGGTCCTCCTCCACCAGTGCAATGTCATCGGCATACATCCAACAACCAGGGCGCAGGGTCTTGGATGTGAGACGTAATGGCATCGAGCACAACACTGAAGAGGAATGGACTCAGCGCCGAGCCTTGGTGCACATCGACATCAATCGGGAAAGGATTCGTATCGCCAACGGCGGTCCGAACGAAGGACTCGGATCGGAGGTACATGTCTCTGATAATGTCCACATAGGCTTCCGGTATCCCTTTCATCCTCATCGCCCACCAGATTGCCTGTCGCGGCACACTGTTGAAGGCCTTCAGCAGGTCCAAGAAAGCCATGTGCAGTGGCGTCTTCTTCGCTCTGTATGCCTCGCCAAGCATCCTGAGTGCAAATATCGGGTCGGTAGTACCACTGCCAGGACGGAAGCCGTATTGAAACTCAGAGATAGTACACTCTTGGCGGAGCCTGGACTCGATGACGCGTTCGAAAAGCTTCATGGTATGACTCATGACCTTAATGCCACGATAATTACCGGATTCCTGAACACAGCTTTTACCCTTGTACACGGGAGTTATCACACTCAACCGCCATGAGTCAGGCATGTTTTTGGTATTTAGGATGCTGTTAAATAACGCAGCAAGAAGCTCCACACCAAGTGAAGCCCCAACGACTTCCACGCCTCTATCGGAATATAGTCAGGCCCTACCGCTTTCTGGTTCTTCATGCGACGAAGACTATAGAGAACTTCTTCAGGTGCAACAGGTGCAACAAGACCTTGTTTCGGGAGCAATTCGGGGTAGGACACTCCCAAGTAAATATCTATACTGGGATATTATAAAATATTCCAATAGTGATACTTTATAAAAAATCTTGCTTAAATGTGAAAAAACAGCTATTAACATTGATTATAGTCTTTAGATTTCCTTGCTAAAAATATAGTTTTTTTTTCAAATTGGTTATTTATTGTTTACACGCACCCCGTGGTCAAGGGGTGGCAAAATTCCTTCACGGTTTCCTTTGCCTGGCGTAAGAGGCGATTAATAGGGGTCATTGGGGTCGCTGGCACACTCTAAGATGTGCGGCAGAACTCGAGGCTTCATAGCGGACGCCCACGGTTAGGGCGTCCGTTGCAGAGAAAATCTACGCCTACCTAAGTTGTGAGGAGCCATATTAGGAAGTGCGTCGGGTGGCACGGCGAGTCAACTAGGTGTTACTCGCTCATCCGCATCGCCTATTGTCCGTAATACATCCAACCTGGCTGCAAAATCTATGCGGTACGGACAATAATTGTCCCCGTGCGTCAGATTGGAAGGCTGGAGACCTCGACATGCACCTTATGATCTCCCCGTAGATATCGTTAATCGATATCTACGGGGAGAAAAAAAGGTATTGTATTCACACCGTTTTTAGGAAATTGAGTTTGAATCAGACCTGGAAGTTTTGAGGCCTGACAAGGCTATCCTTATAATATCCGTCATAATATCTGTGCCGCTGTACGTATGTATAATGTATATAAATGTATGTGTATGATGTCCTACCACGAGGTCTATTTCAGTCTACTCTGCCCTATTAACCATAAGACGTTCTATGGAGTCGTTAATTCGTCGTGAGAAATTACCGAATATTCGAAGTATATGGGGCCGTACTATCTCGAAAAGACGCTACTTGATGCCGAGTTCTTGAAACGTTTGTGTGGAATTCGGACCTGATATTCCAAGCATTCCAACACCTCATCTCTAGGGAATCTACATTTTTCTTCTCCCGTAACGTCCATGTTTCAGCGGCATACAGAAATGCGACAAGCCTGATCTTTAGTAGCTTTTGTAGTAGTACGATTCCTCCATATTTTCCTGAGTTTCTCCATTGCCCCTCTAGCCATCGCCATACATCGTTTTATCTCAATGATACAACCACCATTGTTATTTTTAAACAGCCCAGGATAAATGTACAACTGAACCAGTCTTGGAGGAGCCCAGCGACAGTTTGTGATGTGTATTTGAAATCCCCCAAGACCATTTCAGCCGACGGGAACTGCGTCCGCCCGTCATCAGCCACATGGCTGAGATACCTAGACAGCCGCGTCGTCTCATCTTCCCCGTTGTGAGACCTGTAAAGGCACACGTCGATGCGGCTCAGGCAACCAAGATTCACGTGCAAACACAAAGCGGAGAGGGACCCTCCATGCAGCTTAAATGGTGACAGTAGATGTCCAAGCGAATATACATACAAGCATACCCCGACTTTAGGCTTCAAGCCTAAGCTTGAAGCTTTTTTCAAGCGAATAACCGGGGTACAGCAGGTAGGAATATTCGGCCGGACAACGAATCCGCGTCTCCATCAAGAAGAGCAAAGCAGACTAGGCCGTCTCGAAATGGTGGTGGACGGCATTAAGGTCGTTTGGAGTTCGCGGATGTTGGTGAACTCCATAGTGAACGCGATGGTGAGGTTATGCACCGCTGAAAGACCTGCTTTGTTGAATTGCGCTGTCATGAAGTTGAAAGGATAGGTTTGATGAAGAGGCATCCAGAAGCCAAAGTCCGGGCATTAAGTAGGCCGAATGGGCACCGGCATGAAAGGGTCGGCATGTCGCTAAATGTCGGCCACATCCGGTTACCAACTGGCACGACGTACCCACCCAAGTTTATGTGCGACATGGTGAGGCAGCCCCCCGTGGTGGTTAGCCACGATTGGGCTCTTGTACTGTACTGTCTCTTTGGCCGGCGGGTCAACACTCCTCCCTTTGAGAGCGATCAAAAATACGTACAAAATCACTATCAGATCACTATTACGGTCTTTACGCCCTGTGGACGGTGATTGCTACCCAGACGGACACTTAAGTCCTACCACCAAGAACTGCGTCACTCATTTGGCACTACCCAGGGGTTACGTGTAGGAAAACTAGAGTCAAAGCTTACAGACGTGTGTGACGTTAACCCTCAAAAGTGACGCTAATATAAAGCGTGTAAAAATGCTTAACATGGTGGTAAAAAAAAAAAAAAAAAAAAAACGTTCTTTCCCGATGTCCTGTGTTGAGTGGGCGTCTGGTTGGTAAAAATGATGATGATGATTAAGATAAAAATATAGGCAAGGGGGGGGGGGGGGGGCATTTTTCAGTTTTTGCCCCGCCTCGAAAAAAACCTAGATCCGGCGCTGTAATTTGAAAAAAATATGAGAAGATTTTTCATCAAAAATTGTGATTAGTTTTAAATATTTTTGGTCACCCATATAGGTACGAGTATTTTTAGCGCTTAGCTGAACTTCAGTTCGGTTTGGAAACTTACCCGAGCCGTAAAAAGACTTGGTATCTATAGTGGTTGATCAATAGCCTTGAAACCAAAAACCGAGATTTTTGACAAAACTTATCAGGCAGTTTTTGTTCAAACTTGGTACAATGTTACTTGGGATGGTTAGGAGCGTGTGGTTTAAATTAAATACCACATGTCAATATCACGCTGTATATGTAGGTAATTAGTCTTTCAGCGTTTCTAACATTGTATAATGTAGTACAACTATGTGCATATGTGTGTGCGTGTGCAGTGAAGGTGTGGTTGTGGTGGTGGCGCTGGCACGAGCGCGCGTGGTGCTGGCGCGCGTGGCGCTCGCGGCCGGCGCTGTGTATATATATATATGTATGTGCGTGTGCAGTGAAGGTGTGGTTGTGGTGGTGGCGCTGGCACGAGCGCGCGTGGTGCTGGCGCGCGTGGCGCTCGCGGCCGGCGCTGTGTATATATATATGTATGTGTGTGCGCAGTGAAGGTGTGGTTGTGGTGGTGGCGCTGGCACGAGCGCGCGTGGTGCTGGCGCGCGTGGCGCTCGCGGCCGGCGCTGTGTATATATATATGTATGTGTGTGCGCAGTGAAGGTGTGGTTGTGGTGGTGGCGCTGGCACGAGCGCGCGTGGTGCTGGCGCGCGTGGCGCTCGCGGCCGGCGCTGTGTATATATATATATATGTATGTGCGTGTGCAGTGAAGGTGTGGTTGTGGTGGTGGCGCTGGCACGAGCGCGCGTGGTGCTGGCGCGCGTGGCGCTCGCGGCCGGCGCTGTGTATATATATATACAGGGAGCGCAAAAAAATGGCGCACTTGCTCAGTTGGGTACAAGGGCATAATATTAATATCGTAATAAAAAAATAATATTTGGAAAATACCTATCCGTTTTGAAGTTATGACCGTTTAAAGTTTTCAGTTTAATCACCACTTTTTCGCATAAAACCAGTTGGAATGGATGAAGAACAAGATTTAAACACATACGTATTTTTTCGTTTCGTCGTTAATTGAACGGTTAACGAAATATACCACGAAAACCATTTTTAACAGCATCAAAACTTTCTTAGACATCGCTTTAACCGTTGTTTACACATGGGTAAGGTCATGAACCCTTAGCTGTATAATTTATCCTTCTCTAACTTCAAAAAAGGATATTTTTTGTTTCATTTCAAATAAATCAATCAGTTAAACAGGGACGTACTCAGATTTAAGCGTCAATAAATTAACAACATAATAACTTTAGGTGCAGTTGCATCGTGTATGGATTGACTATTATTTTGTTTGTCATTATTTTCCTTAGTGTCACAAATCCAAACTGAAAGACACCAAGAAATCACATTGGTCATCGCTTAAATCATGTAAGATTGCGAATTTCATTATAATTAGAAAAGTTTTCGTAATACCTACATAACATTTAAATTATCTAAATTATTAATATTCATTGTAAAAATAATCTGATGACACTGATTAATAAAAAATAATATTTTTAATATGATGGCCCAATTCGGCCCTATTAGTCAAAGGAAGCCGCCGGTCATAGTGTACTTCGTCGGATCCAACGCGGCTCGATTATTCTTCCTTTGAGGTTGCCGCCGCCCTTTGTGCGCGCGAGCCGAAAGGCGGCAATGTCTTTGTCGGTAACTTTTAGCATTTTGCAAAAGAAGACCGACATCTTGAGGTGTGTTCACACTACACACTTGATATAACTTAATTTGATTAAGTACCTATTCCGATATAAAAGTTACGTTAAAAAAAAAGATCTTATTGGACTGATAGAATGGTCCTTACTTGCTCAAGAGCTTATAATATTATTTAAATATGTCATCAACCGATCCAGTCAGTTACAAATTGCCTATTTAATTTTGCTTATTATTGTATTTAACATTACTTTAATGTGTTTTGAAAATAATGTTACTTTAAAGTGATAAAATTTCTTCTAAATTCTTATATCTAGAGAAATGTCGTCTACCATTATAGCATAGAATTTGCATATGAGAGATAAAATTAGTGAAATCAATAAACACTAACCACTAATTTACTGCACTGGAGACCCCGTGCCCTGCAGTGGCACGTATATGAGCTGATACATTACTAATACTAATTGTTCACATGAATTATTATGAACTCAAATAGGAAAGCTTTGTATCTAATGTGAACAGGCCTTTATCTTTCAAAAATCAAAATAATAATTTATTTTTTATTAGTTGGATTCGGATTGCGATCGCGTGTGCATGTATTAGTCGTGTGCATATTATTGTAATTTCGGTTTTAGTTATTTTGAGTAATTTTTATTAATTTCACTATGCTTTGAACATTACCCAATTTGATAGCTTTTGATGTAACTTGTGTTATGTGAAATGTAAAAGAAAAAGTGATTTGTGCTACCAAACTGTGACAGTGTTTTCGTGCGTGTTTTGGCGGATCCTGCGCTTCCATTCTTGCCTATCAAGGTCATTACGGTTTACATTACAAGGTCAGTTTACTATTTTAGTGGTCATTAATGACAACTAACCAGCCCATATGAGTCACCGACGGCCTCCGTGGCACAGTTGGTAAGAATTGCCTGTGAAATGAGAGACCGCGGGTTCGGTTTCTGCCCCGAGACAAATAATTTCCATGAACCATAATTATTTTTCTAATCCCCGCGACACAAGATTTGTATCTTAGTGTGGGGTTAGTACCCATGTATGTGGCTGTTTACAGTATTAATTTAATATCCTTTTTATGTACCCTGAGCGTTATGTACACAATCGCACGACTTATAAGTAAATAATGAGCTCTGCTTATTTATTGTTGAGTGTCTACCGTTCAGTTGTAAGGTTCAATCACTTTAGCGTAATGTGTTAAGGGTTAGCATATGTAAGGTTAGTTTTTTTTTTCTCGGCATCTTTCTTAATATTCGCTAGCGCCATGCAAATCCGTATTAATTAAGATGCCTTCACCATATACTATAATGTATATTGGCAGGTGCGCCGTTTTCTTGCCCACCCTGTATATGTATGTGTGTGTGCAGTGAAGGTGTGGTTGTGGTGGTGGCGCTGGCACGAGCGCGCGTGGTGCTGGCGCGCGTGGCGCTCGCGGCCGGCGCTGTGTATATATATATATATGTATGTGTGTGTGCAGTGAAGGTGTGGTTGTGGTGGTGGCGCTGGCACGAGCGCGCGTGGTGCTGGCGCGCGTGGCGCTCGCGGCCGGCGCTGTGTATATATATATGTATGTGTGTGCGCAGTGAAGGTGTGGTTGTGGTGGTGGCGCTGGCACGAGCGCGCGTGGTGCTGGCGCGCGTGGCGCTCGCGGCCGGCGCTGTGTATATATATATATATGTATGTGCGTGTGCAGTGAAGGTGTGGTTGTGGTGGTGGCGCTGGCACGAGCGCGCGTGGTGCTGGCGCGCGTGGCGCTCGCGGCCGGCGCTGTGTATATATATATATATATGTATGTGTGTGCGCAGTGAAGGTGTGGTTGTGGTGGTGGCGCTGGCACGAGCGCGCGTGGTGCTGGCGCGCGTGGCGCTCGCGGCCGGCGCTGTGTATATATATATGTATGTGCGTGTGCAGTGAAGGTGTGGTTGTGGTGGTGGCGCTGGCACGAGCGCGCGTGGTGCTGGCGCGCGTGGCGCTCGCGGCCGGCGCTGTGTATATATATATGTATGTGTGTGCGCAGTGAAGGTGTGGTTGTGGTGGTGGCGCTGGCACGAGCGCGCGTGGTGCTGGCGCGCGTGGCGCTCGCGGCCGGCGCTGTATATATATATATATATGTATGTGCGTGTGCAGTGAAGGTGTGGTTGTGGTGGTGGCGCTGGCACGAGCGCGCGTGGTGCTGGCGCGCGTGGCGCTCGCGGCCGGCGCTGTGTATATATATATATGTATGTGTGTGTGCAGTGAAGGTGTGGTTGTGGTGGTGGCGCTGGCACGAGCGCGCGTGGTGCTGGCGCGCGTGGCGCTCGCGGCCGGCGCTGTGTATATATATATATGTATGTGTGTGTGCAGTGAAGGTGTGGTTGTGGTGGTGGCGCTGGCACGAGCGCGCGTGGTGCTGGCGCGCGTGGCGCTCGCGGCCGGCGCTGTGTATATATATATATGTATGTGTGTGTGCAGTGAAGGTGTGGTTGTGGTGGTGGCGCTGGCACGAGCGCGCGTGGTGCTGGCGCGCGTGGCGCTCGCGGCCGGCGCTGTGTATATATATATATGTATGTGTGTGTGCAGTGAAGGTGTGGTTGTGGTGGTGGCGCTGGCACGAGCGCGCGTGGTGCTGGCGCGCGTGGCGCTCGCGGCCGGCGCTGTGTATATATATATATGTATGTGTGTGCGCAGTGAAGGTGTGGTTGTGGTGGTGGCGCTGGCACGAGCGCGCGTGGTGCTGGCGCGCGTGGCGCTCGCGGCCGGCGCTGTGTATATATATATATGTATGTGTGTGTGCAGTGAAGGTGTGGTTGTGGTGGTGGCGCTGGCACGAGCGCGCGTGGTGCTGGCGCGCGTGGCGCTCGCGGCCGGCGCTGTGTATATATATATATGTATGTGTGTGTGCAGTGAAGGTGTGGTTGTGGTGGTGGCGCTGGCACGAGCGCGCGTGGTGCTGGCGCGCGTGGCGCTCGCGGCCGGCGCTGTGTATATATATATATGTATGTGTGTGTGCAGTGAAGGTGTGGTTGTGGTGGTGGCGCTGGCACGAGCGCGCGTGGTGCTGGCGCGCGTGGCGCTCGCGGCCGGCGCTGTGTATATATATATATGTATGTGTGTGTGCAGTGAAGGTGTGGTTGTGGTGGTGGCGCTGGCACGAGCGCGCGTGGTGCTGGCGCGCGTGGCGCTCGCGGCCGGCGCTGTGGGCGGCGCTCGCCACGCTGCTCAACGCGCTCGCCAGCGACGCGCACGCACTGCGCGCCGACACGTGTACGTACACACTCACTTAATAAAATCATCATTATAAATAATAATAAATGATTTATTTGCAGAAAACATAATCCAATTTGTTAGTAAGCAACTTAAGTGATGTCTGCAGTCGATAACGATTGATGGAGATAAGCCACATGAATAGGTCGTGTTATTTATTTACGTGACAGTGGCTTCGTCCAGTAGGCACAATGGTTTTTTACAACTCCACTGAAGGTTGGTAGGTTAAGAACCTAATCTGAACAGTTTAAGTCCTAAGTATACGAAGTAGCCAAAAGTTTTGAAATTCAAAATCGAAGTTATTTTCAACATCACATAGCGATTTTTTTTGACGTGACAACGTCTTAAATTAGGTTGCGGCTGGGAGTCACTTATGAAAAAGTGTAACGCCCGGTAACGTTACGATGAGTCACCGAACGAGAGAGAGGCCCGCCGAATGCCTTGCGTCTCTCTCCCACTCAACTATGATCGGTCTGCCGCGCGCGCAGCACTAGAGAATTAGGCGCATTGAATCGGCGCATGCTTGTGTCTCTGTCTTTGTCTTTCTCGAACGTTCTTGGCGTTGGAAAAACAAGAAAGCGTCACAATACAAGTTCACACGTGTGGTTAAAGTATCGTCAGCTGTGTCTGTAGTGAAAATATGGAGTGCTTAGATTCGTCATTTATCATTTACAACAACTACAATAATAAAGGTAAATAATTGTACACTGATATTTCATTATCGTAAACTATGATTGATTGATTAATTGTTAGATTGACACAAAAGTTGAGAAACTGAGTTTATAGGTTATGTCATACTATTGATAAATGTTGATAGTGTTTTAGTAAACAAAATATATTTCTATAGTTAAAATTTGTGCAATTCTTATTTTCATTCAATTCCTTGTTCCTATTGTGCAATTTAATTATATTCATATCAATAAATATTCTACCGAGAAAAAGACGTTGTCACGTAAAATCTTCGCCCGTAAAACCGACTTTACAGGCAACCATTTTTTGTAAATTTTACAAGTTCAGTTGGGATGTTTCAACAACAAAATAATACATGAGTTATAAATGTAACATTTATAATATGTCAATGTAACACAGTATATGGTAATAGGAAGCGTACCACTGTCTGTTCATAACTATTTTCTTTAACCATTTTTTTTTACAAATGTACCCATCTACACCCATCCACTCACAAATATATCTTGTGGTCAGATGACACAGTCCCCCTGCCTGAAGACGAGGAGTTGCACGGCTTCTTACCCTTGGAGGAGGCACTCAAGGGCCTCCGGTTCCACAATCACGCCACCTGGGACACGTACGGGGAACGACTGCCCGACCACAACGCCGAGGCTGAGAGGGACACAGAGTAAGTAAGCTGTATACATGGGATTGAAGTATTATTATGTTTTTTATTGACCATAAGACATAACTTAGGAATTTTAAATTTAATCCAGACTAAATAGGATACGTACAGCACCCGATATTTGATTTCACACAGCGGGCAGAAGACATTGGCTGGTTTCGATTTTTTAGAAAGTTTGCTTTATAGCAATTGGCAATTATGTACATGGTGTAATATAACATTTGCAGCGAGCGTTTATATTACGACGTGTACAACAATCGTTAATAATAATTAAATTTTCGTGTTTATTTCCTCGCGCTGACTGCACAAATGCTCGAGTTGTAACATGTTACATTACACACCTTAACATGTCTGAGCATTGTGCGACAAATACAACTCTACAAAACTGAACCCAGACCATCTTTGCCGTTAGTCTTGCTTTTGTGTCATATCAAATGGGTATTATTACATGACAAAGCATATTACACCGTATGGCTATGCAATTAAAGTGCACAATGTCGCAGGAGTCCGGTGGAGGTGGTGCGCAGTTTGTGCGCGGACACGGAGCTGCAGCACCGCGTGCGCGCGCGCCGCCTGCTGGATCTAGCTACCCACCTCGCCGACCACCATCCAGACAGTCTTACATACACGTGAGTATTTGTCATTATATCATCACTTGAGCCCTGTCCTTAAGTGCTCTATTACGTGCACCAACACATCTTCTGGGATGCCGTTGATACCCTGCTTCATGAGCTCTTCGAGCGATGATTTAGTCCTATGGATTCTCCCATCCTGAAACTGTTCTATCCTATCAACCCATTTTCGCCCAACCTACGTTATCTCCGTCATATTTACCAGAGCCCTTAGCAGGAACATTTTGAAGTATCGTATAGTAATAGTATCGTGACAACGATAACTATACTATTACTACTCAATATCGAGCATCATAGCATGAACCGTTTAACCATATCGTAAACGTTTCCCGCTGTCATATTTTAGTTCCAAATATGTTCACAATAGCGCTGTTCAGATTCCCAAACAACATTTTACTATTACTATTCTATTGCGATTACTATACGATAGAGCCAAAAGTTCCTGCTAAGGGCGCAGGTCTTATATTCCGTGTATCGTTTCTTTAGCGAGGAGGAGGGTCGTCTGCAGTTCTCCTCCGTATGCGGTGGCGAGCAGGTGTGCGCGGCGCTGGCGGCGCTGAGCGTGTGCCCCGCGCCCGCGGCCCCCGCGCCTGCGCCCTCCTCGCAGCTGGATGATGACGACTCGGATGATGAACCAGAGCCCCCGCCGCCGCCCATAGTCATCTCTGAGGCTGACTTCAGGGAGAAAGGTTATATTTTTACAATAAGTAGTAGATTGCGTGCGTGCGTGAATGCGTGCGTGCGTGCGTGTGCGTGTGCGTGTGCGTGCGTGCATCTTATCCACGCTGACGTAACGAAAAGAGCGACGTAATGACGCTGCAGGATCGTACTTATGATCGTACTTGTGAGGACGGCTTTGTGTGATATGATGAAATATATCAGTGCACGACATGCTGTGAGCACGGCTTTGTGTGATATGATGAAATATATCACCACATTACGAAAGACCAAGCTGCGTCGCCGCCCCGTTTCGCCTGCGAAATCGTACGGATATGGTATCAGGGGATCGGCCCTGTGTGTAATGTATTGAGATCACTTGTCACTCACACTGTTAACTTATGTACTTAATATTGCAGTTCGCGAAAAACGCGTGGGCATCCTGAAGCCTCAAGGGTCGTTGGAGAGAGCTCGCGAGGAACGCGCCCTGGCTACCACCCACGAGGAACCGGTAAGTAACTGTATTATAATACTAGCGGCCGGGCCCGGCGTCGCCCGGGCGCAGATAGATTTTCCCATCACCTGTCCCGTGACGAATAGCATGCAATCCCTGTCCCGTGCAATGCATTCACTTTCGAGTTTGAAAGAGTAAAAAATATGTTTATTTAATCCTAGCATACAGAAAAATCCCCATTTTACTATGAAACTTAGTATCGATGTGAAGATTTATTTTAATCGGTTTACCTTTATCTAGGAGTTGGAGAACCCAGACGAGAGCAGCAAGAGTGAAGACAAGAAGGAGGCTCGGAAACCCCGAGTCAATATCGCAATGGCGGCTATCATGAGGAAACAGGAGGAGACTAACAAACAGGTACACGCATCTCATGCACATACAGGCAATCATACAGATTAGTCACACATAAATCATGGCTCACATTATACAGTAGTAATAGTAAATTAGAATGTAACTGCGTGTTTATTAGCTATGAATAGTGTAGTAATTTAGTAAAAACCTATTATAGTAGTATTGTAGACCAAATTAAGTATTTGTTTTCGTGAAAACAAGACAATTCTACGGAATTCATTAGAAAAGTTTACTCTTAAGAGCGTATACACCTTGCGCGCAAAGTCAACTATAGGTATTTCTTCGTTAATTTCACGCACACATAGGCCCTGCGCAGACGGCACACTTTTTGTGCGATCGAGTCTGCGGCGCACAAAAAGTCTGCATGGCGCGCAAAAAGTCGGTCGCGGATTTTTCACAGACTCAACGCACACGACGCACATCTTCGATCATTTTGTCGGCAGAGCTGTAGGGACGTAGACGCTATGAAAATCGTGCAGAGATCGCGAAGTATTATTTTGTACATGAAGTACAGAAAAAGAAGAAGAAATAGAGAATTTTGGGTACATCCTATACTTTCGGAAAGATTACTGAAGGGACAGTTCCATACTAAACATTCAATTCTGAAACAACATCCGGCAAATTTTTTCAAATTTTATAAAATGTCTGTTCCTACATTTGATGAGTTGCTATTTATTTTATCATGATTTTGGTTAGGTTAATTAATCATGGTTATTTTTTTATCATGATATTCTGCCTTAGAAGTATCATAAATTGCTGGTCTCTTTTGTATTTCTTGAATTAACATAGTTACATCGACCTCTGGCGCCATGATAATAGATCGCGTGCGTTACGTCCACCCACCCCTAGCAAATGCAGATTGCCGACTAAAGAGTGCGCCGTCTGCGTTAGCGCGCGTTGAAGCAAACGTTCAATTTTTTTCACACACTTTTTGTGCGGAGCGGCGCGCCGCGGCGCGGTGCGGTCTGCCCGAATTACACGGATTTTTTGTGCGCCGGACTTTTTGCGCGTCGTGTGCGTTACTGCATATAATTGCATAGGTTCTATTTTCACAGACTAAAAAGTGCGTCACGGATAGTCTGTCGTCTGCGCAGGGCCATAAGCGACCAAAGCTGTGTGCGTAGAGCTGCCGCGTCGGCTCGCTATACAATCGGCTCAAACAACTTTGATCCGTACGCTTCAAATATTCAATTGAAATGTAACTGTAATATAACATCATAAAAATATTTTATTTGCATTATAAGTAGACAAATATTACTGTGCAAGCAAAGAATAATACAAATTTAGATACTAATCATATTTTCGTTATTATTACATTGTTAAGTTGCATTCAAATCAGTGTTCAATCAGTAGTCACTACGGACGTTTTATTAACCATTTCGTGTTCGAACACATGAATAGAGTTAGGAGCCTTACAACCTCTTATAATTACGAAATATATATTTTTTTTTTATTACAATACATAATATAATTTAGCCTCGGAATTACATCCCATTGTATTATCTGAAACATAATTTATACTCACTACAAAACCAATTTAGGTAATAAAAAAAAACATATTTTACTACCAAAGTACTAAGATGTGGCAATCGCATTCCGCGCGTGGCTATTTTTACTACGCACGACAAAAATCGATTGCAGCCAGGCCGGAGCGACGAGCGATACGTCCTCCCTCTAGAAGGCCTTGCGGCAGTCTGATTTGATCCACGTCGGACAGCGTGTTTTATAGTGGTTTTTAAAATATTTGTAGAAAACATGAAAACTAATTTTGTTGAAATATAAAAATGGTAATTTATTGATAAGATGTTCTTCTATTATAATATGCAATTGCTATAAAAAAATATGTACGATAAGTTGGTGAAAAAAATATGTTCTCGACGAGAGTTTCTGAATAATTTCGCATTGTTTAAATTTTTATTTTTCAGGAACTAAACATAAAAAGATTATTTTTCTCAGCAAAATCCCTCCATAAGGGTCTTATTAGTCTGATAATATTTTTATTTTCATCTTATATTTAGTGGTTTCGGATATCTTAAGCTTCTAAATTGCCATTTAAAGCCTAAATAACGAAACTTGTGTTCAGTAATCCTTATAGTACTCACAAATTATCCATCAATCTATAATGTTTTCCACCAAAATCCCTAGATGACAACCTTTTCTAAAATAAGTACTAATTATTTTTCCTTTAAATTGTTTATTGGTGGCTATTAACTCATTTGAAAAGTCCTGTTTTTAAGCCAAAAAGCGCGCACAGGGTATAAACGCTCTTAAGTGTAATTTTCATTTAAATAAATGTGGTTCAAAATTCTAATTAACACAAAAAAAAACACAGTTTACTCTATCCAAACGACTAGCGATATGGAATTATTTGGGGATTAGTATCAAATATGTTAACATTTTATTGTACTTTAAACTTGTATATTTTCCTGTCTGACTCACCACCTCAATCGTGAGGTATTGACGAAAACGGTGAGTGATTTGCAAACTTAATTATAACTTTCAACGACAATTAGTCAAACAGTGACGTATTTCAGGTGAAATTCGTGACGCCGCCGCCGACGCCCGATTCTACCTCAGACAGCACGGAATCCAAAGATGCGGACAAGCCCAAAATATTACAACCCAAAGCGATCAAATCGCTCGCCAACTTGCCGTTGGGCAGGAAAACCGGCGGGATACTATCGCTGAAGGACAAATCAGCCGGATACCCGCATCTGGTCAACGCTGAACCCGAGCCGGCGAAAAAACCTGAGAAAGAAGAGAAGAAAGAACCCAAATTGAGTCAGGGTCAAAGCCAAAACTCTCAGACCTTCCAGCCCAAGCGGCAGGAACAATCCGTCTCCCCCAGTTGGACTCCCGCCATGCCGCAGAACTTCGAAGCGCCCAGAATGGCCCTGCAGAAGAACTATGGTATCCAAAACGCTGGTATCGCCTACAATCCAAATTACCAACCGAGCCCAAAGAGCAACGCTGCCATCAGACTTCCTGTCGTCAACCCTAAGGAGATCGATGTGAGGACCGCTGCATTGCAGAAACAGAACTCGCGTCAGGAGCTGTTCCAAGATGGCTCGAAGTTCGGACACCAGAACTACCAGGTGTCAGGCGACAAGAAGAACTTCCTCAACGACCTGCCTCCTCGATTCGCGAACCAGTACCGGTACTGGCAGAACGCACAAGAGAATCAATTCGATAATCAATACAGAGATGAGAGCTTCAAGCCCAATGACGTGGCGTTCAACGCCCAGCCGAGGAGTTGGATGGCGCCGCAGCCTCCAGATACCTACCAGCAGCCGCAGTGGTGGAAGCCGGATGGTACGCCCTCCTTCAATGCTAACTACACGCCTACCATGCAGCCTAACTACTTCGCGCCGCGAATGAATACCACCCTCCCCCCGTACCGCAACGTCACACCCTACACCCCCTCGCAAAATATCAACCCGCCGAGCAAAACCGAGGGCGTCAACCAGTCCACCTACCTGCAACCGGCCATCGGACAACCGCAGATCCCGACTCTGCAGAATCTGGTAGCGTCGCCGAATTTCAACTCTTCGATAAATAGTTTTGGCACATACGCACCGACCGTGGGATATGATTCTTCCATGTATCCTCAGTTTGGGAGTAATAAGTTGGGCTACCAGCCCATGCAGATGAAGATGATGGACAAGCCGCTCGGCTACCAAGGCGGCAGTGACATGTTGGACCTCGGCGTGGGGTTCGGCGCCAACGGTATGGACCAACAGAGGAACCTGGGGATCAACTTTAATGAAGGATTGAGCGATGGACCTATGAAGAGTATGGATCAGATTCCGGTGAGTTTATATTACAATATATTAGTGGGTAAATACACCACAATAATTCAAAGAGAGAATCTATCAGAACCCGATGATTATATCTTTTTCTTGTTTGCTTGCTTAAAATTTCTTATACGCATGCAGATCCCAAAATGCGTCACACCAAGATAAAACACTGTGATAGGCTTTCAGAATAACTCAATGTATGGTCAAACTCATGATAAATTAACTCTTACAGGGTGTAAAATTTAAAAAAGTGTTGAATACAAAAAAGCTTACTATATTTCTTTGTGCAGGGTTCTGAGGGCGTGGTGACGGACCCCACGGGCAACACGTACTCGCTGTTCAGCGCCGCAGACTCCTCCGCGTGGGGCGCGCCGCACCGACACCCGCACCAGGTTATATACATGTTACATAATAATATAATGTTCATGTATTATTGTACTAGTCTGGTAAATAAGCAAACGGCCAATGGTATCAGGGTATATTAAGATTGTTACCGAAAACGAAGCCGGGTAGTTTTAGTGGCTTCAGACACAATGCAATTAAAAATTTCACAAAGATACGGGACAATCCATTTGCGTTTTTTTTAACGTCATGTTTGTGTAGTAAATCCATAGTATTGGACAGCCTCCGTAGCGCAGTTGGTTAGACGCCGCCTGTGAAACGAGAGGCCGCGGGTTCGATCCCCGCACCGAGAGAAATGTTTGTGCGGCCCACAAATATTTCTTCCGGGTTTGGGTGTTTGTGAGACCGAAAAGTCTCTCGTAGTTCCTGATACCCACGACACAAGACTCGATCTTACTGTGGGGTCAGGACACTATGTATGTGACTGTTGGGTGTTATTTATTTATTATTTATTTATTTTAGTATTTGCTGAAATAATAATTTTAAACCCTTGCGCATCAAAGCGACATTAAAAATAAAAGGGGTACACTATTATTATAGAAAAAAAACTAACCACCGAAATACGACGATAGGAAAAAAAATTACGTGAAATTTATTTTTCAGTCGCTATGGTCTGGTCCGGGTCCCTCTCCGCTGGAACGCCTGCTAGAACAACAGAAGCAACTCACGCAGTCGCCGCAATGACCCCTGTACATCATGCAATCCTACTGCATACCGCCATAACCTGCTCAATACTACTATACAATTCTACTAGTAGTATACTACAACTAGTACTTGTACTACAAGACCACTTCTATACTACATAGCTGTTTTTCTGAGATGTGCTGTTAATGACTGAAATGTTCAATGTGTTAGCGGGAGATGTTTATGTCGGTACACGGGCGTTTTGTAAAGTTTTGTGAATATGTACTGTTGGAATCTGTTATTGAATCAAATATAAATTATATAAATATGGTTTAAAGTACAATCTGATATGTAAAAGGGATTGACTGTTTTGGAAGAAGGATTTATGCGCTAAAAAGTAATTATATGGGACTATTTTGGCGCTCATTTCACAATATAGCGTTACTTTTTCGTGTGATGAAGTCAAAAATCGCATCAAAGATGGTAAATGGCGAACTCATACACAAAAAGGACATTTTATAATCACGAGAGAGTTAAATGATATTTCACAGTATTTTTGAAATATCGACGTATTAAACTTGCCGCCTGTAAGTCAAAAAATAAACTATGAAACATATTTATTGGGAAAATATATTGGAAGATCCATATAATTCCGGATTTTGACATTTCTATTTTGAATATTGACGCTGACCTAAAAAAATAGGACTTATTGGCCCTATAGGATAATTTACACATACGAAATCTGTATCTAAAAGACAAATTACTTTTACATTAGGCCTGTTCCATGGCGCACTAATATTAAGCAAAACTTTACTTATCGGTGTCTATACATAATAGAATTTCTTACGTATATTGTGACGTTCCCCTTACACTGCCTATTGTGTCTCCCACAGATCTCCAAAAAATGTGAAACTTTTCAAACTCGTGTGAAAATATATCTTGTAAATTACCAAATTGACAAAATGCAGTCTAAAATTGAAATATAGGGACTAAATGTCCTCAAAATTATACTTGTAATTTAAAAATGCTATACAAAACTTAATTGTATATTTTGTTTACGTATTTTGAGAGACGCCATTTTGTGGAGTTGGTAAATTGAAGATATTTTCAATAATGTTGTACCAGTAGCTAGTCTGACCGTGTAACCGTTTGTTGTTATATACAATGTGAAAATTGTAATCTGTGCATATTTTGTATTTATGGAAATATATATTTTGTAAATATTCATGTTTTTCTTATTTATTTATTGTATCATGATAAACCGGTAACGGGACATAGACCAAACTGAAACTGCATGGTAAAACAGAAATACATATCACCAATACGTTTCAATAATTAATAGCCATTCTAATAAAATAGTTTGAACAATTCCTAGGATTGTGACCAGTGATTAAGATTATAATTATTATTTTTATGTTTTGCAACGATAATCAGATAAACATAAGAACTACATACCAAATTAAACCAACACGTCGTGGTCTATTATTTTTAAAGAAATATCAAATTACTTAAAAAAATATTGATGATCTGAAGCCAAGAAAGTAATTCTAACCTTTTCTTTCTATTGGCGCGAGACGAAATTTGGAAATACCATTGGAAATACAAATAAAATTTAGAAAATATTAAATACTTCGAGAAAACATTTCCTAATAAAAATGACATGCATTTATACTCGTAATCTATTCATTGTAATGTCATATCCAACAAAATAAAATGTGACGAGAAAAAAAACTGTTCCTTACATGCATCCAACATGACGCATACAGTCAACAAAAGATCGTAGACGATCTATACATAGCGTTTTTGCACGCATCCGTAAGATGTGAACGTTATGTGAAAACTGCCCGCAACCCGTAATCGGTCATTTTTCGGCGCATAATATTAAAATAATTTTTACATTGCTTTGATACACAAGGCCGCAAATATCTATTTGGACGTGATCTGTTAAGCTAAAGAAAACCTATGTGAGTATAACAACAATCAACATATGTATATACTTAAACCCAAAACTGATGAAGTTAGTTCTACAGTATATTAGGTACAGCTATTTTTACAAACGAAAAATAGAAGCAACAATTTAAAAAAAAGGCATCTTGGAGATAAAACATTGAATGGAAAATCATAATTTGGCTAATTACTAGTAGTTAAAATCTGAAAGAAAATGCCTTGACTTTTTTTGACAAAGTTTTATATCTCGATTTGGGGTAGGAATTAATTTGTAAAATCATTGATATGAGAGTAGAATTTAAACTTTAGTCTTCATTCCAATTAATATTTTAAGGGCGGAAGATTGAGTATTATATAGTTGTGACTTCTCGATCAAACAATCAATTTTAAATTAAATTTCGGATGGAGGTAGCAGACACCTAAAATTAACAAATAAGCTATTTCTTATCTCGAAAAGATGTAGTTTTCAAATATGTTTGCTTATCTTTTAAACTCGATGGATGGAACGGAACAGAGTATAAGGCTAGTAAAATAGGACAAGATTGCGTGCATTTTATGGGGTAGAATAATATAGGCATAAAGGTCCAGACGGGGTGTAACAAGACGGGGTGAGAACATAACAGTATAGAGAACGGTAGCCACATAAAGCATAATTATAAAAACATATAAACGGTATATACGCGAAATAATGTTTCAATGTCTCTACTCGGGCAAAGCAGGGCCGCTAGTATTTTGAAGATATAATATTTACATAACTCACCTGTCGTTGGAGAAGGAAGTCAATCCTTCGATCCAATGGTGTTGTGGAGGCGCCTGAACTGCAAGCTCGGACTCATTTTCTCCGGCGGTCAACTATTGTCGTAAACAACTCAACCAACAATTATAATACAATTTTATCATTGTTCACTTTCATTGCCCTGTTCGTTCAATTTTAGTAAAACACTTATGAACTTAAAACAGCAAACTAGATAAGATGTGAACGGTTTGAAAAACTACACAAAAATAACTAAATACCACCGGCTTGCACAGTTTTATTAAAATTGTTTTCAGATATCAATAGTAAAGGCGGTAGATTCACCGGATTTTATTAGCGACATCTGACGGATGCGTGGGAAAATTATTTGAAATCCTGTTTTAATTTACTTTGTGTAAATTAAATAAAAGTCAAAATAATCAGTCAATAATTTATATTTTATTCGTCCATAATCTAAACAAATTTACGTAATACATATTTGACTTGTAAAAAAAAGCTCACTAGTGTCTAGTTGCATTATACAAATTATATTTACAGTATCGCCAACATAACATCGATATTCCGTGACGCAACCTCGACTGAACCAAACGTTACTGAACAGTCATTTACATAGGATATCACAACACGTCGGTACAAAAACCCTAATTACGAATATATTTTTTCCTTTTGTTATAAATAGTAGTGCAATTGGATGTTATTTAAATCGATTATAATGAATGAATTTTGGTAAATTCGATTTTATATCGATAGATATAATTTACGTAGTCCGCCAGATCTGGCCATGCTGGCTATTTTGATGAGTGCAGTACTATTAATTGTCGGTAAAGTTATTAGGAATCGATTTATGAATGGCATTGCTTTGCTTTCAGAGTAAAATCAATTTTTATAAAACTTTCATGTCTTTAAAATCGCGACGTACCAACGTGTCGTTTACAATGAATAAATTATCTAATAAAAACTAAAATTATTCGCTGTAACAGTAATAACCATGCTAGTATTATATCTATATATTTGGAACTGTATATTTCTATAATTGGTTCTAGTTTTTCAACACGTCCAATCTGTAAACAATAATTACAAATTAGTGAGGCCATATCGAAACTTGTGACATTTGGCCAAAATTGGCGCTAATTAGATTGACGAAATATCTATTTATTACCTTTATGATAAATATGTAATCCATATATATTTTAATAAACTGTCGTCTTGGTAGCTACATTAACAAAAACATTAAATGAATAGGTTTTCAAACATGTAAACTGAATTAAAAATATTGTATTGTACATGCAGGTGTGCAAGACGTTTACAATCAACGAAGTGTCTATCAATAAATACACAACACAACGCGGCCGAGCGCAAATTATCAACTTCGTATGATGTGAGATTATTTCGAGACTTCGACATTTGACCATACACTTCTGTCTTACTTCACAATCATGGAAAAAATAACCTTATGATAATAGTAAAATAATTCACATATCTGGAATGAAAAAAATACATGTACATAATGATAGTAAGTTATCAAATTAATTATGCAGTTTAAAAAGCTATTTTAGCCATCGATTTTTTTGTCTTCTTCACTCTAACTGAATTCAAGTTGTTTGAAAGGGGAAAGCATTCGATAATTTAAATAGGATTTAAAACTGGCTATGAATAAGGCCATAATTCTATAACTATGTACATATCAATTTACCGAATTATTTTTTACCGAAGCCTATACCAATGTGAATCTTATTACAATAAAGTAAGGTTGATTTTTCTGCGACAAGAAGTCAAAATGATGGTATGTATACAGTTGATAATGAGCGCGGGCCATTAAAAGTGAATAGTTACGCTAACTCAATACAAACTAGGATATGTACACAATTGACAAACTTATCGGTGCGACAGTGCGACATGGGCGGCATATACATAGGATCTAACAAACCATCTATACATTACACATCGCCAACAAACTCAGTTGTTCCTCACTATTGTCTTATGGCTGTATTTATTACTGTTTTTCTATTATAGTGTTTGCTTCCAATAACACAATATAATCATGACAAAAATCTCCGAAGTATATCTTCAACTAAACAACATTGAAAGTATCATATCGAGGACTGAATATGTGCAATCAAACTTAAAAATCAACCTTTTTTTCTAATGTATAAGTGAATTTGTAATTTTTTTATGAAATAAAATAAGTGTTTAATTTAACTATAAAGTGAACTTACATTAGGAAAATATAAATATTATTGGAAGCAACACACAGTAACGTGAACAAAGTGCGGGGTGTGCGAGATCTAACTAATCACTAGACTAGTAGTTAATTTGGCAGACGCGCTGACTTTACAGGCCCCTCCCTACAATCGCGTGTTCGCCGAATACGCATACATGTATATGACATGTATCCTAGAGCAGCCGACCAATAAATATTTTTAGCAAATCTAAAAACGTTAACATGAATATGGGCGACAATTGTCATTATTATTTGTTTGACGCCGACTTCAATAGGTTAAAATGTCAACTTTACTAATTTCACGGGAATGGCAAGACAAGAATTTTCTAGTACAATATTGTCAACAATCCACAATAATTAATAGGGTAATGTTCCCTTTATTTCGTATTCGCCGAATACACGCTAAAGTTTGAAGGGTCCTTACACGTTGTACTCTCATTGGCACTACCTTTGAACACATTGTTACTGTCGAGATATCTGATAACATATAACAAATCAATCTAATACATTTTTATACAAATCATAGGATACATCGAGGATCATATTTAAAACTAATTAAAATTATTTGTTCGAGTTAATTTCATTGTGGTAAAATAATAAATTTAGAAAGATTTAATTCGTTAATATGTGTTACAAAAGAGATTGTAAAACGGAAGAATATTTTTAAAAATTCTTTACAAACTTCAAATAAAAATGAAGTACAAAGTGTGAAATGAAAAAGTCATTAATATCGATTATTTAACGGCCTATTTGAGCGCGGCACCTACTGAACGGCTTAACATTGAGAATACTGAACCGATTTAGTACACCAAGTATTATAAAAGTGTCTACAACATTATCAACTATCTAAGATATAATCCATTGGAACGATATGCGAAAGGAATCACATTACATCCTCCAGATACATTCAGATCTGGTCCCCGTTTCCAAAGCCCGACACATTCGTGACCAGTGCGTGCACACCGTAGAAACCAACAGAAAATAGAGACGAGAATAGACGATTTCATAAAAGCTGTCAATTAGACACATCGATTTGTATCCACAAAATCTTATTATTTATTTATTATTGGATATTCAAGGTGATATAATAAATAAAAAAATATAATTTGTGTCATATTAGTCTTCAGACCTTTGCTTTGTTGTACCTCAAGTTGAAGAAAATAAATATAATCAAAAGAAACTGCGCAGGCGCAGCATAGTTGGAAACAAAGATTGCATGGTCAAGAGATCATGACCATCATGAGGAAAACTATGCGTGGAAAAGGAAGGTGATTTATCTGACTCAATATTGAGAGTATAGTATTCCTAGCTGCACCGTAAGCAAGAAAAGGACAACAATAAGTTAACAAACTACAAAGGAAATTTTAATTTCAATAGATCTTTTGTTTTGATGTGTGAATTAGACATGATAGAGATAGCCAAAAACTGTCTGAATATTACTTTTTTTTCTTCTTTCTCTCTCTCTTCAGTCAAAGAAATTCCACTGCTGAACATACGCCTCCCCAATGGAACACCGAACAAAACTATGTCGCGATCCGTGGAGAGGCCTATTCTTCTTTACACATTATTATTTCTCCGTATAATATTTGTTTATATTTTGTGTATGGCACACATTGAATTTATAAAGTTGTCTCCAGTGTGCACGCCACTGATCATAACAATAATTCGATATAACATCATATCGTACATAATATATTCGCATGTTGATATATAAATGTGAAACATTGTTATTTACATATATTGCAATAAAATCAGTCTACATAGAGCGGTATTTCACAACTTTGCTGCTTGTGGGAGTGAGCACAATTTTACTCGTGGTAGAAGATTGAAATAAAATAATCAGTATCAAAATAATGCAATATGCAATTATGTATCCTGATAAATAAATAAAATAAAATAAAATATCCGGAAAACTAAACAAAACTAATATACATTTATAAATAGAAGCTCAATAATTCGAATGGAGAAATTGAATACGTTAGCCTGAGTATTGCAACAATAATAACATAAAAATCACTTATTATTTAGTAAAAGTTCTCCATCTCTTGCAAAATTCCCACCAGCATATAATTTAATAAAACATTTTTGTCAAAATTGTTACTAAATAAAGTAAACCGCGTCGATCCAGAACATTAACTTACAAAGTTCCCAATTGTCAATCAATAATATTATAAAAAAACACAACCGATATTTATAAGAACTGTAATAATAATTATTATTATTTATTGATATTGGCCCTATTAGCACCAGGCCACAGAATTAATCGAAATATTGAGGATTATCGAAAAATTTTACTATCATTAATATTATACAATATAAATTCGTGCATTTCAGATTGGCGATTTAACAACTAATTACGTTGTCATAATTTAAAACGACACAATAATCGATAAAGCATAATCGAATAATCGATTCACAAATCGATTACACAAAAAATAATATTAATTTATAAAAAAATCCCGATGATATTGCTGGTAATTCGCCAATCCAATCCTACATAAATGTTCACAACAAATTGATAACAACCGCGCATCGACGGCCGATTCGAAAATATCATAAATCGAATCGATTGTTCGTTTGATCAACCAAACTCCAGCCCAATACCCGATAAAGCTCAGTCTTGCCATTTACATTTCAATGGGGCTAACACCAACATATATTAGAATTTGTGACACTGATTCACTGTTTACCGTCACGCCCCCAAGATTCAACCCTATCGCAATTTCCATTACGATTTTTCAGTGTCAAAGAAAAAGCAAATGTGACGCAGGAAGTGCGTTTTAAAGTATATAATAATTCCATGAAGTATTTATAAATGTTTTTTTTTCACGTCACGTTTCGCATACGCTCTCTCTCTCTGTTTGACGTACGTACATAAAAATAGAGAAGAATACGTACATATTTAATCGATATCTACTATCTCCCTCACACTCCCTTTATCATTCGTTTATTTCGGTAACATTTCAACTCGCATGTGACGAGATTCCAACATCTACATACATTGCTTGTTGCTTTGAAAACGCATCTCCGAAGCGCGTAAAGGAGCCAGCAATGTAATTAAAACAATCCGGCATTTACGTCTCAAGTTAAATATTACGTACTTCACTTCAGCACGCCATTACTCGCCTCAATTTCGACGAGGGTCTATTCTACCAATAGTATCGAAGTGATATCTATTGCAGGGGAGGTTTTAAGAGGGGTAAGGGGTGGTGCGGGGGTGTCGCGTCTCACGTTTGTCGCTCCACGGTGAAGTTGTACGTGTAGTCGCGGTCCAGCTCGAAGCGCGAGCGCCGCTTGATTGACGGCAGTTGAGTCTGGAATACCAGATAAAAGATTGAAAATAAATCATTGGGTTAGAAATGAAGACTATAAATAGCATCAAGTAATATTAATATTTTATAGCATCCAGAATGATAATTTATTTTATTTTATTTGAATAACTATCACTATAAGAATCTCAGAGCGATCAGACATAACTTATTTTCACATGGATGTTACTGTTACTAACAGGTAAATTTAAAATAAGTAAGCAAAATTTATTAATTTTTTGTGGAGCTATAAAGCGACGTACGGTCTGACAAAAGATTTGGTCCATGCAAAGTGTCGTGACACTTATGCTACTAGTTCGGAATAATATTCTACAACAAATAAATATGATTATTTTTCCGACCCAAATATCGACCAATAGAATTGCACCATTCGACGTCACGTGGTACAACCTAAATTATTATATTAATTATATTAATAAAAACCAAAACATGATCCAGTCAAATTAACCACACGTCAAACTGACAGGTTGAATTCAATTGTGAAAATTGGAGATTTTGCATGAAAATGAGTTTGAAATTAAAATTTGGGACGGAAAAATAATCCCCCGAATACCACCCGAGCTTCAAAATTATCTGGCATTTCCCTCAAGGTTCCCTGCAAACAAATAAAGTCGTCAAGTTTTGACTCCTTCATTTGTTTGCAACGAACCTATCGGGAAATACCCGATAATTTTGAAGCTCTTGTGGTATTATAAGTGAAAATCGACCATATAAATAAACATGAGTTAAGAGCGTTTATACCCTTTGCGCGCTTTTTGGCTTAAAAACAGGACTTTTCAAATGAGTTAATAGCCACCAATAAACAATTTAAAGGAAAAATAATTACTACTAATTTTAGAAAAGGTTGTCATCTAGGGATTTTGGTGGAAAACATTATAGATTGATGGATAATTTGTGAGTACTATAAGGATTACTGAACACAAGTTTCGTTATTTAGGTTTTAAATGGCAATTTAGAAGCTTAAGATATCCGAAACCACTAAATATAAGATGAAAATAAAAATATTATCAGACTAATAAGACCCTTATGGAGGGATTTTGCTGAGAAAAATAATCTTTTTGTGTTTAGTTCCTGTAAAATAAAACTTTAAACAATGCGAAATTATTCAGAAACTCTCGTCAAGAACATATTTTTTTTCACCAACTTATCGTACATATTTTTTTATAGCAATTGCATATGTTAATAGAAGAACATCTTATCAATAAATTACCATTTTTATATTTCAACAAAATTAGTTTTCATGTTTTCTACAAATATTTAAAAAAACACTATAAAACACGCTGTCTGACGTGGCTCAAATCAGACCGCCGCAAGGCCTTCTAGAGGGAGGACGTATCGCTCGTCGCTCCGGCCTGGCTGCAGTCGATTTTTGCCGTGCGTAGTAAAAATAGCCACGCGCGGAATGCGATTGCCACATCTTAGTACTTTGGTAGTAAAATATGTTTTTTTTTATTACCTAAATTGGTTTTGTAGTGAGTATAAATTATGTTTCAGATAATACAATGGGATGTAATTCCGAGGCTAAATTATATTATGTATTGTAATAAAAAAAATATATATATTTCGTAATTATAAGAGGTTGTAAGGCTCCTAACTCTATTCATGTGTTCGAACACGAAATGATTAATAAAACGTCCGTAGTGACTACTGATTGAACACTGATTTGAATGCAACTTAACAATGTAATAATAACGAAAATATGATTAGTATCTAAATTTGTATTATTCTTTGCTTGCACGGTAATATTTGTCTACTTATAATGCAAATAAAATATTTTTATGATATTATATTACAGTTACATTTCAATTGAATATTTGAAGCGCACAGATCAAAGTTGTTTGCGCCGATTGTATAGCGAGCCGACGCGGCAGCTCTACGCACACAGCTTTGGTCGCTTATGTGTGCGTGAAATTAACGAAGAAATACCTATAGTTGACTTTGCGCGCAAGGTGTATACGCTCTTAAGTAGCTCTGATTTTAAATTACTTTAGTTACCTGGTACCTGCCCAGATAGCACAAGGCGAGCTCCACAAACACGCAGGTATTAAAAGAACAAGAGACGCTATTGGGAACCTAAGGTTTCATCCATGTGAAAATTAGTTATGTCTGATCGCTATGAGATCTTAGATTATTGGTTTTGTTTGTCATACATTCTGATTACGAAGATTTCTATGACTATTATTATGATTATAATAAGAAATTGCAGTGAGAGAAAACACAAACTTCAAACCCGACTGATTATCCTACTATTTTATCACTTTTAAATCTCGGCGGCATTATGTATAAGCATGACAATTTCCTAAGAATGCTTTGTAGACAATTTCCGCTTTATTTGTGCAAACAATTACTTGTAACGCCACCACAATGGAACTCTTACAAATTCTCAAGAAATATTTGTAAATATAATATGTTTCACTTTAAATTCTTTCAGAATACCTCGATATATAGTAAACATGTTTTCGATGTTAACCATAAACATTTCAATCAAATCCTCAAATAATACTAACATCACATGTCAACACGCGTACAGGAAAGTCACATTGAAGCGTAAATATTTTTAACACTTACAATGCACTGAATGTTGATGTATTGAAATATGGACGGGCAACGAATACGATTGAAATAATCCAGTAAAGTATCTCTGAGCTACTTACCATTAAAACTTTTTAAACTATAACTTAGAAAACTAAGATATAGGTATCTACTAATTTAAGAAGATTAATTAGTGAATACTACCTACATAATATCGGGTTTTAATCCTCAAGCTATCGCCAAACTAGGCCTAAATTTAAAATTCCAGTCCCTGGGAACTAAAGACAGGCGTCCACATTTCAGCATTGTACGTATTGGACGCAGCGCATCAGACGGATCGAAAGATAACGAAGCGTCCAACACTCAAAAAGGATATAATGAACTAGGAATTTAACCAAACATCAAGAATCACAACAATAAATAATAGATGCCAAAAAATCTTACCAGTGAATCATTAGGCAGTCCCCGGAGCTTAGGATTGAGGACAAACGGAACGCCTTCCATTCCATTATAGCCGCCCAGGGTCTGATAAATAGTGTTCCTGGGCAGGGGTGCCGGGCCCTTCTTCCTGGCGGGGGCTATGGGCGACGTGGCCTCGGGCACCGGGGACTTCGCGGAGGGCGGGCGAGGCGCCGGCCGCGACGGCTTGATGTTGTACGAGGGACTGAGCGCCTCGTAGTCGTGCTCCGTGGTGAACTCGTCTATCTTCGGGTAGGCGGGCGGAGACTGGGTCAGGTTCAAGTTATTGAGCTCGTTGACGAGGGGGGATAGTTTTGGAGGACGCTCGGGGACCGCTCGTAATCTGGAATTTGAGATGTGAATGTGAATTATGTGGTCTGATTATCAAGTTTAAGATTGCTTGTTTTTTCCTGAACATTAGTTATTAGTAATATTTATGTTAAAATATATAAAAAATAGCAACATCAAATAAACAATATCCTGAACGCAATTAAAATTGTTGTCTATGGTATGGGTGCTGTGTCACCCTGTCTGCTCTCTATGTTTTTGTCGGTACATAAGTGTGTCAAGTGTTTTTTGGTAAAATAAAGTTATTAGATCTTTGAGTGTATTCGTTTCCTTTTTTCTAATAGGTTATGGGCCCAGATATGGCCCTTAGGGAAAAGTAAAAGTATATTTATCAGTAGCTAGCATAGGCATCCTAGGAATCAGTAATAGATCATTTTAGTGTTTTGTGAAGCGGCACGTGTTGTTACCACAATGGCTTCCAATTCATTTCTGACTAACGTACCGAAACTCAAAGGCAGGGAAAATTATAATGAGTGGGCCTTTGCAGTGGAAAATTTGCTAATTTTAGAAGGCGTGGCGAATACCATAAAAACGGAGCCGACTACGGAAACAAGTGAAAATGATGCCAAGGCCAAAGCAAAATTAATCTTAACGATAGATCCCTCGCTGTATGTTCACATAAAAGAAGCTAATTCAACCAAAAACTTATGGACAAAACTAAAAGTTATGTTCGATGATTCCGGGTTTTCTCGTAGAATATCATTGCTGCGCAATTTAATTTCGATTCGCCTGGACAATTGTGAATCGATGACAAGCTATGTTACGCAAATAATAGAAACGGGACAGAAGTTATCTGGAACAGGATTTTATGTGAACGACGAGTGGATTGGCTGCTTGATGCTGGCAGGATTAACTGAAAAATACATTCCAATGATAATGGCGATTGAACATTCAGGGATCGCCATTACTGCTGACGTAATAAAAACTAAACTCATTGACATGGCGGGAGATGATTCTCAAGCAGGAAGTGCATTCTTGAGTAAAGGGCAGCACAGTCGACAGAAAAATTATAAAGTTGGCAGCTCTGGAAAGAATGACAGCAAAAATCATCATGGCGGCGGTGTTTTGTCTATGCACATGAATGTAAACAAAACGGATAAGTCAAATATTAAATGTTATCGCTGCAAACAATTTGGACACTTCAAAAACCAGTGTAATCAGGCAATTAACACTTCAGAGAAAACAAAGAAAACGCATGCTTTCTCAGCTGTTTTTTTGAGTGGAAAACATGGAAAATATGAGTGGTATTTAGATAGTGGAGCGAGTGCTCATATGACACATGATGAAAACATGTTACAAAATAGAAAGTTTACATCCAGCATAAAGGAGATTATAGCAGCTAATAGAAGTGCTATGCCAGTATTGTGTATGGGTGATGTGGACATTGTAACAGTGACTCCAAACTGTAAATACGATATTACACTGAAAGATGTGTTATGTGTGCCTAACCTCACTACGAATTTGATATCCATTAGTCAGATGATTAAAAACGGTAATAGAGTAGAATTCAATGAGAAAAGGTGTAATGTTTACAACAAAAACAATGAATTAGTTGCCGTGGCTAATGATATTGATGGAGTTTACAAGTTGTCCTTGGACTACAAGCAATGTTTGTTTACATCTTCTGCAGCAGTAAGTGCTGAGGTATGGCACAGAAGAATGGGTCATTTAAATATGAATGACTTAAATGTAATGAAAGAAGGTGCAGTTTCGGGATTATCATATGCTGACAAGCCTGTAATTAACAAAAGTTCATGTAGAGTGTGTTGTGAAGGAAAACAAAGCCGCTTACCTTTTGTTCATAATGGAACACGGAGTAACAGGGTCCTGGATATAATACATGCTGATGTATGTGGACCAATGGAGACAGTCTCAATAGGCGGAGCAAGGTATTTCCTAATACTCATTGATGATTATTCCCGGATGGTTTTTATTTACTTTCTAAAGGCAAAGAGTGAAGTTTTCAAGTATTTCAAGGAATTTAAAGCGATGGTTGAGAATCAACAAGACAGTAAAATCAAAATATTTAGGACAGACAATGGCTTAGAGTTTTGCAGCAAGGAATTTGAGAATTTTTTGAAAGATGCTGGTATAATTCATCAAAAAACAAATCCTTATACCCCTGAGCAAAATGGGTTAAGTGAGCGAATTAATAGAACTTTAATTGAGCGAGCTCGTTGTTTGTTATTTGATGCTGATTTAGAGAAAAAGTTTTGGGCTGAGGCTACTAATACTGCTGTATATCTCAGAAATAGATCAGTGGCATCAAAATTAAATAACAAAACACCATTTGAGCTCTGGTTTAATTCAAAACCAGACTTAAGTCATATCCGAATATTTGGTAGTGAAGTGATGGTACATGTACCAAAGATAAAAAGATTAAAATGGGATACCAAGTCGAAGAAACACATTTTAGTTGGTTTCTCTGAAAATATCAAGGGATATAGAGTTTATGATCCCATCAAAAAATGTGTGACAACAAGTAGAGATGTGATCATTCATGAAAGTAGTGAGAAAAAGTATTCAGATGCCAAAGTATCGGTTTCAGTTGGGGATACTTGTAAAGTCAAAGAAGATCATGAAATGAAGCAGGAACTAGCAATGTTAAAGAATGAAACTGGTCCCTCAGTCCTGGATATCTCAGATTGTAAATATGAGAATGCTTTATCTGATTCAAATTCTATATTCCAACAAACTGTAAGCACAGATGAAGAGCTAAACACAACAGAACAATCGGAAGATACAGAGCAAGAGTTAGATCAAACAGAAACTATAACTAAGCGCATCAGAAAGAAACCCGAGCGCTATGGTTATACTAATCTATGCATATCGTCGAGCACAGAATGTGTCAGTGATCCCATAAATGTTGAAGAAGCACTTAATAGTTCTGATAAAGAAAAATGGAGTGAGGCGATGCAGGAAGAACTGCAAGCGTTTGAGGATAATCAAGCATGGGTGCCTGTTGACGAGTTGCCTTCTGATAAAACGTTAGTGCAGTGTAAATGGGTATTTAAAAGAAAGGTGAACAGTGATAAAAGTGTGCGGTACAGAGCGCGTTTAGTGGCAAAAGGTTATACGCAACGGCCAGGTGTGGACTATGATGACACTTTTTCACCAGTAGTAAGACATTCTACCCTTAGACTCTTATTTGCTCTAGCAGTGCAGTTAAACTTGAATATTACCCATCTAGATGTTAAGACTGCTTTTTTAAATGGTTACCTAAAAGAGGACATTTATATGGTCCAACCAGATATTTCATGTGATATAAATAAGAAAAAAACTATTGTAAAACTTAATAAAGCCATTTATGGATTAAAGCAATCATCTAGAGCTTGGTATGAGAGAGTTGAGCAATGTTTGTGTGAGTTAAATTTTAATAAATGTAAATTAGAACCATGTGTATTTACAAAAATGGAAAATAATGTTAAAATAGTGATTGCTTTATATGTGGATGACTTCTTTGTTTTTTCAAACAGTATAAAAGAAACAGATAAATTATTTTCAGTATTGAGTTCAAAGTTTGAAATTAATAATTTAGGACAAGTTCAAAATTGTCTGGGAATGCATGTTGGAATTGACAAAGAAAATAAATTTATTACATTAGATCAAAAGCAATATGTAGAAGAATTGTTGATTAAATTTAATATGTCAAATTGCAAGGAATCTACTACTCCAATGGAATGTAAATTAAATATTGAAAAATCTGAAAGTTGTAATCAACAGATTCCATATCAACAATTGATTGGAAGTCTCATGTACTTATCAGTGCTAACCAGGCCTGACATAGCATTTAGTGTTAGTTTTCTGAGTCAATTTAACAAATGTTATACTGATGTCCATTGGAATTATGCAAAAAGGATCCTGAGGTATTTAAAGAAAACAAAACATTTTTGCCTAAAATATACCAAAGAAAGAGCTGAGCTTGTAGGATATGTTGATGCCGATTGGGCAAGTAATATTGTAGATCGTAAATCTTATACAGGTTATTGTTTTTTAATGTCAGGATCAGCTATTGCCTGGGAGAGTAGAAAGCAAAGAACAGTGGCTTTATCCAGCATGGAAGCTGAATATATGTCTATAAGTGAAGCATGTAAAGAAGCTATATATTTGAAAGCTTTACTAAGTGAAATTACTTCTAAACAATATACTGTACCTTTATTTAATGATAGTCAGAGTGCACAGAAGTTGGTGGCAAATTATGTTATGAGTAGAAAAAGTAAACATATAGATATAAGATACCATTTTGTGAAAGATGCAGTAAACAATAAAATTATTGACTTAAAATATTTGCCAACGACAGCTATGCCCGCTGATGTATTAACAAAGGCACTTAGTGGCTATAGGCATTACAAATGTGTTGAAGGTATGGGAGTTAGCTTTACAGTTAATTAGTAGGAAAATAGAATACTCTGTTTTTATGTAAATTTTTTGTTTATTTGCTGTAGTTGGGGTGTTAAAATATATAAAAAATAGCAACATCAAATAAACAATATCCTGAACGCAATTAAAATTGTTGTCTATGGTATGGGTGCTGTGTCACCCTGTCTGCTCTCTATGTTTTTGTCGGTACATAAGTGTGTCAAGTGTTTTTTGGTAAAATAAAGTTATTAGATCTTTGAGTGTATTCGTTTCCTTTTTTCTAATAATTTATAATATTTTTCACGAGAATCTGGTTACATATGCATGAGAACTATTTTGTAAGAAATTTGGTTGCATTTATTCTTACTAGTGGTCGCCTAGCGGTCGAAATTCGACCAAATCAAGAAGAGAAAAAGTTTTTACCTGTATTAGTTATATATCCTGAAGTATATGCAATTACTAAAATCGTAAACTACATTAATTGCTTTAAACCAGCAATAGCAAAATATATATTTTTCTGTACCTGAATGTTGTTATTGCAGATTGCTGCTACAGAACTTTCTTTATACATATAATGAATGATAGCCCTCAGTATTTCACGTAGTATTCGTCAAATAAATCTTTTCTGTTTGATATTCAACAAAACCACAGTAAACAATTTTTTCTGATTGACATTCAACTACATATGTCTATAATAAAGCAAAGAAACAATTTGACCAAAGAGTATGTATACGTGTACAAATACTTGTGTATGCGTGTCTCAAATGCATGCTGGTTTATTTATTGATTTAATGTACTTTTTATGCATTATTATTAAAATCTTGTTTTATATTAAATTTAATATTATGCTTAATATTAATATTATTGCCTCATTTAAAATTAATATTCTCTTTTAATATTAATATTATTACCTCATTAGGCAAATAAAACCTTTTTTTTGATATGTCTATGTCAGAAGAACAAAATGAAAAAGAAAAGAAACAATTTGACACCAGAGTATGTATACTTGTGTATGGATGTGTGTGTGAAAAGCATGGCAGTGTGTGTAATGTTTTATTTTTTTATTTAATGTACTTTATAAGCATTATTATTGAAAAATATTAGCATTCTCCACTTCTCCTACACATAAACTATAAGTGTGCCAAATTTTATGCTCCTGCGCCCGCGCAATTTTCGTAAAAAGGGATCCAAAGTTTTTGCATCACGTATTAATATATAGATTAGGCTGCTATCTAATAGTACCATGCATAGAACACATTCAATCTTTTCTAATTGATTACCATACCTCTTCATGTAAATATACTAATAACTAAACTAGTCCAAAAAACATCAAGTCTCAGTAGTCGAATAAAAAAATCAGGGAATAAAGTTCACACTACATTTCTAACTAACACCCTCTACTAAACCCATTAGTAGTTATAATATGTGGTGAAGTATCTGTTGAAGCTTTTCTTATCTTAGTTTTTACACTTCTTTTATATCCATCCAGAGGCTGTCTGGTTGAGATCGCTTTTTAGCGATAAGACCGCCTTTTATACTTTCAATTTATGTTGTTTTTTTTTATATTGTGATGTTCTATTTATTTGTGTACAGTAAAGATTAAATAAATAAGTAGTTTTACCTCCTGTTCGCCTCTGGTGTGACGGTGGTGACCACATTTTCGTACTCGTTATGGTTGTGTGTAGGCGAGGTGTCCGCGCTGCCGCCGCTCACCTTGTAGCACACTACTTTGCCGTTGATCTCACTGAAAAGCAAACAAACCACGTGTAAAGATAATATCATAAAGACTCTTCCATTCCAGAGTAGCCCTCTTGAGTTGTCCAATTACTTTATCTAACTGCAAACTGTCAGATGGTTTTATACATTCGATGGTTTTATTTTTTATTTGCAATGGCGAGACGATATTACCATTTGCCTGGTGGTAAACGATACAACCGCTCATAAACAGCAGAAAATCTAAATAGCGCTATGAATAACAAAGAAATGCTTGGCATTTTACTGCGCTCGCTATCATAAGATATAAGATGTTAAATCTCATTACGTTTAGTAGTAACTTTGACTACAATATCCTTCAAATCGGAACACAACAGTGCATTTACATTGCGGTGGTATATACCCAGGCTTTATTTAACATATGAGAGACCTCCATCAATGAAACTCAGAGCTTATAAAGGTCATTTGCATGTCCGTAGTAGCGTTCAGATTAAACCCTTACCCATATTATCTACATGTTTAGATTATCAAGATATTTTATGCTGAAGGTAGGCCACCTTATCTTACATACCACAGCTAGCAAAATGCATCTAATATTAACATATTTGTGAATAGCGAATGTTCTGCCACCAGCAAACATAGCTATCAAATATTTAATGTAACAGTATTACACTCGGCAGCATCGTGTTTACACATGCATGTAGGTAATCTAGCGTGAAGCCAATTTGAATGGAGCACACAACAGAGTGTACACAGTAATATAGCTGAATTGACATAATCTTGCATCGTTGTAATCATTACTTATGTCACTAATATCATGCCTTAGATAATATTTGCATTGAGGATTTCAAAGAGCATATTTGCTGTTGTATTCGGTTTGGTTATTTTAAAATTAATAAGCTGATAAATAGCTGATTAGTTATATTTGTTGACTATGAATAACGCCTTTGAGTCCGCTCATATCAGCAATATTTGAAAACTGCATATTTGAATTTTGAATAAAGGGGTATGAATATAAGCGCAATGTTAGTAAAAGTCACGTATTGACATCTCTTTTCTTCCACAATGATTGCTTCCCTAGAATTTGTAACCTAATATCAATTCAATTTATTATTTTTTTCAAATCCAATTTAATAACATTACCAATAGCTATAATACAAAGTAGTCAAACTAGAGCGTAATACACAGAGCTCTATCGGTCAATTCCATCGACGATGTAAAAGTAGTTTTCTGTGTTTGCAAAATGTTTCCTGTTATCGGAATACGAGCAAACGTAGATTAAATTAACATGCATACAATAATGAAATATGTGAATAATTCCATTATGACTAAAATAGCTTTCCAATAGATCTATATCTGAATGGTAATGTAAAGTGGCCTTTGTTGTTTTCTAAATTGCATCACAATGAGCGAGTATGTATTGTGGATGTGATTTTCATAGATTCTTCATTTACTATTGAACACTTGTCCAATGGCGCGACGATTATTGTACCTGTTTAAAATGACTAATTACAGCATCGTATTGCTGCTCTAGTGACGGGTCACATAGATTGAACCGCGACGCCTTACATCCGATTACCGTAACGAACAACCCAGAATCCAGATAGTGTGAGAACTGAGAATTTAAATAATATGCCGGTAGTGGGGAAGGCTTATAGGAAAATATCTCATCACAGGTAACGAAATCCCATAATTACACGATAAACAGCAGCCATTAGAATTATACCTATTCTTGACGGACACTCTAAATACTAATACTACATACACCCAACAGTCACATACATAGTCCTGACTCCACACTAAGATCGAGTTTTATTTCGTGGGTATCAGGAACTACGGGAGACTTTTCGGTCTCACAAACACCAGACCCGGAACAAATACATGTGGTTCACACAAATATTTGTTCCGGTGCGGGGATTGAACCCGCGGCCTCTCGTTTCACAGCCGGCGTCTAACCAACTGTGCCAAGGAGCCTGTCAAATCAACTCTACATACAACATTGACCGAAGAAGGCTGCTTCAGAAAGAACTTTAGTAGTAAATATATTACTAATCGTTGATGTCATGAGTTAGTAAATTACTGCACAAACTTACTAAAATCTGTCTGATTTTTCTAGTCACATTTTCTCTAATGCTAATTGGAAAAATACACACATATATGCATTGAACAATTATGCGATTTGGATAGTGGGTTTCGCATGAATTAATTAATACCAAGGCTTAGCATCAGAAATGAAATTAAAATTAAATTCGTTTATTGGTCATATAGGCATTTAAATAAGTCTTATGTCTTTTATAACAAGTCAGTACCTACACATCGTACCTGAATCTCTATTTACAAAAAATGTTATAGTATTATTAAATACAGGGTATATCAAGACTGCTACCGAAAACGAAGCCGGGTGGTAGTTTAAGCGACTTCAGACACAATGCAACAGAAAATGTGAGAAAAAAAGCGTTTTTTTTTGTTTTTTTTTTTATATGGTCGTATTTGGGTGGTAAATACATTTTTTCGTAAAATAATAGTGTATACCCTTTTATTAATAAAGACTCTAAGGTATAAAAGAGTTTAAATTATTATTTTAGCAAAAACTATGGATTTACCACCCAAAAATACGATAAATATAATACGATAACAGACGATATTTAAAAAATGATAAAAAAAATTGTCGCCTTCCTTAGCAAAATTTTTAGTTGCATTGTGTTTGTAGTCACTAAAACTACCACCCGGCTTCGTTTTCGGTAGCAGTCTTGAGATACCGGGTATATTAAATTCTTATTAGTCTTTTATTAAACTATTTATAGCTATTTTTTTTCATACATAAGTTACGTAAATCAATGTCAACTGGACCATGACTATTATTAAAACGATGCGTAGTATGGTTCATTGTAACCACAGGATCAGAAATACCTTCAGATACCATTTGTCTATCAACAACGAAAAAAAAAAAACATAGAAACCTTCCATTTGCAAACCCAAGAAAAAGATAAGAAAGACAAAACGTCACTCCTACGTATCTAAAGCAAATTAGTCAACCTTACGCGCGAGAACAATTACTCACCGTAGTTTACGTCATCGAAGCGTTTTGTTGGCTTTGAACACGCTAATTGTTGGTTTTATTACGAACTAACAGCGATCATTGACCTTAACCAAACTCTGATTTCTCAGAAGAAAATCAAACTAGAGGATAATTTCAAATGTTTACAGAGAGCGCGACGATTAGAAAACATAATATGTTTTTTTTTATTGCAATGAATGGCGACACGAGCTTGTCATTCGCTTCATAGTAAAACGATACGACCGCTCATGGACAGTAGCAATACCAACAAACACCATGGATTACAAAGCAATGCTAGGGCCTTGGCATTCTATTGCGCTCGCCATACTGAGACATAAGATATGAGTGTCATTATGTCCAGCAGTCACTCTGGCTACAATATCCTTTAAGCCGGAATAAAACAGTGCAATTACACTGCTATTTGGCGGAAGAAATTGTCATTGCAATATTTCCTACCCAGACGGCCTGTCATACATGAGGCCTAACACCAGTCAAAATGATATGACTACATTTTCTCTAGCAACAATGAAGGCTCCAATTTAATACTTTTTTATCGATATTTCTTTATGTAGGCGAAAAAAAAGATTGCGCAAAGTCATTACATCGTTTGGTACTACCAAAATAAGAATGCATATACCTGATGGGCAATTAAATTAAATTATTTAATACACTCTCTTTGATATCCATATACAATTAATACATAAATGAGGATATTAAAACATAATTCCAGTATTTATCATCATAATTCATTGTAATTTCGATAATATACATTTAATGAGTTCAATTATTTTATATTAAGCTTGTTTCGTGATTGATTTGCGTGACTACAAGAATATAAATCGTGCTCTTGGAGCGCCATTGGCGTGACTTATCAATTATCATCGTAGTTTGATGGCCTTCTCATCACTCTTGTGTCACCAGGTAAAGCAAATTTTGAAAAAGGACATTTTATAAATTACATTCTTCCAATAAACTAAATTTAAATCGAATCCATTTATAATTTAAGTACTGTCTCCATTCTCTGTATGCCGATATGTACATCCCACTGCAGGGCACGGGCCTCCTCTACAATCGAGAGTACGATTGAGAGTGGCCTCCATTACACGAACCTAATTAAAACATAGACGATTGAAAGAGGTTAGTTCTTTGGTTTCGCATATTTCCCATACGTTAGATATTTTTATTTGCAACTGGTGGATAAAATTCTCCACATATACGAGCGATATCGCTACTGACTATGAATTATGTATAGAATACATAATGTATAGCCCAAGTAATATACACACGTAACAAATCCACGTGGGCTACTACGAAAAACGATATTCGATATATTGTGCGATTCCGCTTTCAAACCTACCACAGCCGATATGAGTAAAATGAAGCTGTAGTAGTTTTTTAGTACTTTTCGTTTTTACTCATATCGGTTGTTGAATGATTTAACAATATCGTATACAGATTATTCATCGCAATCATAATAGGGTAAAAGCCGGATAGTTGCCTCGGACGGATACATGCCTCAGTTTCAAATGCTCTATGTTAGACGTATTGACAGTGTTTATTTTTGATCATAATTAAAAGCCGCCCCCGCGCAGGCCTCGGTGCCGCATAAGCAGTTGAAGTAGACGCACTTATTTTGTCCGTGTATGAAAAAATCTTCCGCGGTGATACTTTAACAAGCGCCAGAATTATATTGGTAAGTAATCTCCGTTACATATTTTTATAACTGATAGCGATTTCAGTCAAAAATATATTTCTTTGAATGCATTAGAGTTTAAATTGCACTGTTTATTAGGTGTTATTGTTAAATATGTTTTATTTATTTCGTAAATAAAAAGGGCAAGTATCCGTATCAAATCGGATAGTTGCCCTACTAACTTTTGCGGATTGTTGCCCTGCGGTAACTATCTGTAACTATACGATTTTAACAAGCAAAGACAGATTTTTTTTCTTAGTTATTTTTTCATTTGCTTTTACTATTTTTTCTAGGTTATTTTTATTTGGTTTTACTAAAGTTTATGTTAAATAAAATAAATACTCAACAGCAAAATGCATCGCAAGTATAAACGAAAGCCAGGCGTGGTGCCGCGCCACATCAACTGGGCAGAAGATAGTTTAACACTTGCGTTCGAAGAATTAAATAAAAAACAAAAAAGTATCAACGAAATATCCGTTTATATACCCGGATTTATGGCATATTCTCATATACATTGTAGCCAGAGTAACTACTGGACATATTGAGACTTAACATCTTATGTCTCAGGATGGCGAGCGCAGTGGAATGCCAAGTATTGCTTTGTAATTCAAGATGTTTGGTTTTGCTACTGTTCAAGAGCGGTCGAATCGCTTACCAAAGTTGATTACCATATTTTTATATTTAAGATAAATATTTATATTAAATTAAGTGTTGATTAGGTAATAATTTAATTTCTCTTAGTACTTAGTACATAATACAGGATCTCAGTAAGTTATAAGGACTGAATACTTACTTAATAGAGGCTAATGCCAAAGATAATACTAATTTTGATTATTGCTCTATTTTCAAAATAAATAATGACATTACATTTTTATTTTGGATACTTATTTAGTATTTACTATTTTGGAGTCTATTATTGTTATAATTTAATAATTATAATTTAACTTTTATTAACACTTAATAAAAGATTGTATTTAATAATAAAAACTAATTATTTAAATGAATATAAGTTCATTTTTATTTGAAAACAGAACAGACGGGCATCTATCCTCACATTGGGCAAGTATCCCCCCCAACCATTTTTAACGTTAGGCTAGTATCCGCCATAGTAGGCAACTATCCTCTTTTTTAGAGGTCATTTTAAACTGCATTTACTTAAAATTTATAATATTTATAATTTTTTTATAGATAGGGTATGTTAGAAGATTAATGAACTATGTTTGAGAATACAGTTTGAATAAAAAATGTATTGGTACACATTTTTTAAAGGAGCTTCTTAAAAAGTGTGGCAACTATCCGGCTTTTACCCTATAAATACGAAATCACTAGAAGTTCATTTTAATATGAAGAATCGAACGATACATTGAATATCGTTTTTCGTAGTAGCCCTGTGTTGTGTCACTGATGGCTCTAGTTTTTCGTTCAACTCTACTATCGCTCATACCGAGATCATGAAGTGACAGTTGTTATAGTTGTACCAAGTGTATGCATGAGGATAGAAATAAATCGATAAGGAAAATTATTTGCATGATCAAGTAGCTAGCTGGGTTTTCACCAGTGACGAGCATAGATACTATATTTAGCGAGTCACTAACTTCATCTGTACAGTGATCTTAAAATATGTTTTTACCATGGAAGATGGAACACTTTCTAGCTTGTTTACTTTTTGTTAGATCATGACCCCAATAAAACAGGTCAGATGGAGATGTGAACATTCATTATGCTTCATATTATGTCAGCGTCGTTTATTAATGTAGTTTCCATATTCACAGGTGATCGAACGCCCACGTCGCATACTCACTAAATTCGATACGCGAAACACTTGCGCGAGGGATTATGTGAAACTTTCCCTATCAGTATCTTATAGCAGGCAGGAATAGACTTGGCATTGACCTTCCACCTCCGCTGGCCCACAATAACATCATCTGAATACTCGTTTGGGTTAGACCATTAGCCACGCTTTCCTCGATACAAAATACAAACATGCTGCAGCCAACCCTAACTAATCAGATATCACAACTCACCCAGCGAGTAGGAACCCCTGCGGCGCGTTCCTCATCTTGGAGCAGACGATGACGTCGGTGACGGGCGGCGTGGCGGGCGCGGCGGCGGGTCGCGACACGCGCGTGCACAGCCGCCGCTTGCCCGCGCGCCCCGCCACGCTGTACCCGGGGGGCGCCGCCTCGCGCTCGCCCACCACCACCACGCCGTCCATCACGTACCCGGGTACACCTGGCGGACAAACAAACATACCATAAATCCTCTCTTTCTTTACCCGCAACTAGGAGTTTGAAAGTTGACGCATCATGAGATTTGACTTTTGTTGAGTGAAATAGACTTTATTTATTTTTGCTAGGACGGCGGCCACCGCTTTTAAACTAGTCTTAGTAAACTATGCTAGTTTGTAACCTTTCGGATCCAGATTTTGGAACCAAAAAGAGCGAACATGAACATCTACAACTCCACGGCCGTTATACGTTTCGCAACATTTAAGGATGATAGGTATAGAACAAATGAAGGAGATATAATTGAACGCACCTCAATTTAATACATCGATCAATCATCGTTAGTACAAGGAAGAAAAACACGCATACGGCATAATTAAAAAGCTATTTTCCGACAACATCAAGTAGACAAACTAGTTTGTCTTCTAGCCTGCCATTATAAATACAACGAACAAACTATTTTAAGTTAAATGTATAAGATAAATTCCTACATCCTATACCGGTAAATATAATAGAACCTGCACCAAAAATGTTAAAACGCCTAACAGGACTGGTGCTAACGATCTTATAGGCTATGAATTGTTATATCCTGAAATGGATTCTCAAGTGATACAATGCAATTCTTGTTGTGCCCACTGCTCGGCATACTGATATGCTCTCCTTTCATCACATCTTTAGATGGAAATAGACTCTGCCAAATGTGGATTGCATTAATGTCATCAGTGCCTTAAAAAACAAGGCCACACTACAAAAAAATTGTTTCGTACAGTTCACATATAAAGTGGATCGGTGCCTTTCTCGTGCACTTGCGTGTTTTTGCATTTGGCACCGTTCCACTATAGACATCGAGTTTTTATTTTATTGATATCGAAACAATTTAAAACGACCTTTACTTGCTGTAAACATATTCGAGATATTGAATCTTATTTTTATTCAAATTTTACACAAGCATGCATGTCTACACTGCATATGAATCCTGTATTTGCGAAGGAGTAGGCAGAGGCGAAATTATTTCCACAATTCGCCGAACTAATTTCTGTCTCAAAATGTGAAACAGGTGAAGCCTATCATTAAAGAACAGAAAAATATAACACTACATCTGATCGCAGTCATTAAAGAGCGCTTTAATGACAAAAAAAATACTTAAATTACGTTCCCACGGCATCATTTAAAAGCGAATTCCATTGAAGTGATAATTTGTACCGGAGACATGCGTCACGTAACACACGAGTCATCGATAAATGATCACTCCATGTACGTGTTGCTATTTCTATTAATGTTATGCTGTCGTATTTTCCTTACTTATATTTGGCCTTCATCCGGGGTCTCCATATGATTATTTAGCGTGTCATGAAATGATTTGGCTCATGACTTTACGGCACATTGTATGCCTGATATGAATTCTTTCGGAAAAGTAAAGCAAATCCGTTTTTGCTTCTGTTAGCAAGTCAAAGTAATACTGATCGAGGCTTTAGTTTTCAAATACATTATCCAGAAATGTTCAAGCCAAGATTTTGTTCTGGACCGAAACTTGCAACCTTTTTTTATCTATCTCACGTCTCATTACGTCACGAAGTCCATCACAGAAGATATAAGCTGCATTAAACTGTAGACAATTCGTCAGATTTCTTATGAATCACGGTTTTATCAAATCCGCGCGTAATTCCAAGATTGTAATGACATCATTCACTCTGCATTTCGCTCGGCATAGTATCGATTGCACGGGAAACGCCCCGCTTCGTAAAACAACAAACCAAACCAATAAATTGACGGGAAAATATAACGACTGTTTTATTTACGGATTTCTGGTTGGTACTTTTTCGTACTAATATAATAAAAATACCGTCTCATAATTATATTTCTGTCCTACATAACGATACAAGTCTTTTATTATCAGAAACTACAAGCGGCTTTCCGGTTTCGTGTCAGCCAGCTCCAACACAAAATGTTGTGGATAACCCAAACATTCGTCTCAATGCGGGGATAGAACTATTGCTCAATTGATAAACCAATTGCGCCAAGGTAGCTGAGGAGCAGTCCTTAAGAAGGCCATATAAATTTATACCAATGTAATTAATTTAATAGTAGGAGCCTGGACCTATTTCATTCAGTGCATTTATCTACTACTGAATCAAACACAGACCATTTCAATATATACTTTTTGTTTGGATTTAATAACAAAAAATAGTAAAGTTCATTGGATATAGAAAACCTATATTTGTAATACGAAAGCTGCACAGTAACACAATATGCAATGAAGTCCCGATGAGGTAGGCAAAGGTCACACGAGTGCATATCATTACGCCAACTTCCGTTCCACGGAGGGAGGGAGCGAATCACCTTTCACAAATACAGTGCAAATAATGTTCCCGAAATTGACATAAATTGGACAACCCGCCATGAATTTTATCCAATTCTCACAGGCCGCAACATGACGTTGAAGATAAAGTTGACTAACAAATTATAACAAAAACATTTACTCAGTTCAACTAATTCAAGAGTTGGACTGGTTGATGCCGGGTCAATAACCTTCTTAAGACCCAGACACATCCAAGGCATTGCAAGTTGCAACCCTCCGCAGACGAACTGATGTGTTAATAATCTAGGGGCGCTGGGTCGCAATAACCTGTTCTGTGTCGTTGCACCTTAAATCGATATGCACCGAAATCCACCCTCAATGTCATTACATTTTCACCGAGTCTTTTCAAGGTATGACAGAGGCTTTAGGAGACTAGTTTAGTCTAGTCGGGCTTTGTTCGTCTGAGTCAATTCTATTGTGCTTATTGTTTATGAGTTACTAGGGTTACATTGTTGGATATTTGGTGGGGCAGTCCTTCTTGGATTAAAGGCGAAAAACCAACTAGATGAAGAGAGGGGGATGATCCTTGAACAGCTGAAAACTTCTTGGATATATGTACAATAATTATTTATTTAAGGTCTGACTGTTGTAAGAGCAATAAAGCCTTAATGATTACCATACCCAAGGCTATGGAATTTACGGTGAAGTTGAAAGAAGAGATTAGATGCATTTCTAAAAAAATATACTTTTATTACACTACAATTTATCGTAAGTGCAAATAAATTACTGAGGGTTAACAGACGATTGTCATCTTCGAAACAATTATGTATACAAATAGGCCTGTATTTCAATAAATATACATATCCTTGCAGATATCCCACATTGTATATTACAAGTGAGCAACCGAGCTAATTTGGTACACTGACGGCCGGCGGACAATCCCCGGCCCCGTTACGACTTACGACCATTGACTAGGCATTCGACGCGCCGACCTTCGCTCATTGAAATCGAACGCGACACTTTTTTTAACGTTTCAAGTTCAGCTATATTCGTACCGTAATCGATCGAGGAACGATTTGAATTTATGCTGTCGTTGGCACGTAACTTTATGTTGAAATTAATTTCATTGCTTATATGCAGTAAAATACCACTTATAACAAGTACGTACAAAGACAATGAATTGTATATTATCTTTGTTTCCGTTAGTTATACTTACAAAATATTTTTTAAATTTGTATCATAGCTTTGGCTATACATATTTGATGACTTCCGTCTTATTGCCTAAGTTACACATTATGACGCAAGCATTGCTTTTAGACATAAAACTAAATAATACATATCACATGTTCATATTTATTATTTAAAAAAAAATGTTACGTAAAACCTAAACTTATGATATTCAAGGATTTTACCGGCTATCCCCAAACGTATGGACATCATTAAAAGTTTTAATTAACGAGGAATGTTCATTACAAAATCATATCATTATCATAAGGGGGCGTCCATAAATTACGTGAGGTGTTTTTTTTAATTTTCTGCCCCTCCCTCCCTCCCTGGTGAGATGTCGTGAGATTTTATTCAACCCCCTCCCCCATCTCCCAATCTCACGTGAGATTTTTCAAAATGTGAGTTTCTTACGTAAACGTGTTGGATTGTTATTGTAAAAAGAAAAAAACAAATTTGCTTCATGCTTTTATTTACGACTAGTTATGATTAGTAATCAATGTTGCTGAGAGTTTAATTATAAGTGTAATAAAAATTTAACAATAGAATACTTAAATCGTAACTACTTAGATTAAAAAAGAGTATCTACTCTAATTCAGTCCATGGAGAATCATGCACGGTCTCAAGAGAGACTATTGGAACCAACATGTCCATATGATTTTCAGTAAAATCATCTGATCCTTCAACTTCGTTCTGATCTAGCCACTCTAAGCCATTGGCACTTGCACAAAGTAATTTAAGGACGGGCTACACTGTACCGTGAATTCAGATTGAATTGAGCTATTTGGTATAAAACAAATATGGTGGTTTGACAGTAAGTAAATGTATAACGTCGAAGTATGAATGAAATTATTTTCTATTGAACGAATTAGTGAATTATCTTTATCGTATTACGATTACGCTTAAGATTAAATCTTATGCATGTACAATCTGGATTAAATGGACCAAAATAGTATAATTTTTTTTTTGTTTCAATCAGAAAAAAAATTGCGTGATATTTGCCGAGACCCCCCCTCTCTCCAACGTAAGATTAGATGAGATTTGACTCGACCCCCTCCCCCCCTTAAACACCTCACGTAATTTATGGACGCCCCCTAATGATGTAGCTTAATTATGTCAAAATCCAACCAACTTTGTACATTTTAAATGTATGTATAATATCATGTGATCTGTGTTCTATTGGAGCCCGTAGAGCCTTATCTTTCCCTATAAACTTTTTTTCTTTACGACTACTTTTAGTTACAAATATTTTTCTTACTTAGCTTAATTTTAGAATACAGTTTTTATAATATTTGTGTGTACGATCGAAATGTATTTATTTAAAATGAGAGAGTTGAGTCCCGAAAAGTCACTCGTTATTTCTGACGACACACAGAACTTGTTTTAACGTTGGGTGTTTTAATTCTTCATTGCTTGCGGTGATTCCTTATTTAGCTTTATTAAATACCAGTTGCATGTTGATAGTAGGACAAAAGGCGGGGTGCACGACAGGTTGATAAACTATTTGAGAAAGCCCTTTCATCGCGAGTGGAAGTGGCGCGGGCGGCGAGCTGGGCACTGAGCACACGTTAATTATCGCCGCGACCCACTTATCTTGCTACCAGTTGATTTATACGTCTATACGACCATACTCTATGCTGAGATCTCGCAAAGGAATGGATAAAACTCCCTTGTAACGTTGGAATAATATTAACAATCGCCCCCGAGAAAAAACAAATAAGAACGACTTTAAAACACGTCCCAACCATTACAAAAGTAAAAATTTTGAATTCTGAACGCATTCATGTATTTTGTCAAGGTCTAAGTTCAACAAGGAACTGCCTGTGGTTGATGATGGAAGACCTCCATCATTGAATTAATGTTTTTTTTTATTGTAACGCAATGGCAAAACGAGCACCGTTTGCCTGATGGTAAGCGTTACGACTGCTCATGAACAGTATTATAACCAAACAATATCTTGAATCACAAAGCAATGCTTGGCATATCACTGCGCTCGCCATCCTAAGACATAACATGTTAAGTCTCAATATATCCAATAGTTAATGTGGCTACAATGTTCTTCAATCCGAAACACAACAGTGCATTTACACTGCTGTTGGAGGGAAGCCTCACTCAACTTAAAAATGTATTCATCGGGGTAATCGTAATGCAAGATATCAGCATAAAACAAAATCTAGTTCTAAAAAAACCTATCACATAACTATTTTTAGATCACAATAGTTCAGCCAAGGCAATAAAAAGACGTATCTCCAATTGTGTTTTCTAGCACATACGTCCTCCCAACTATCCGGCCACAACTGGAAGCTATTGAAAAGGTTACAAATGTTCTGATAATAGAGTTAGGCGCCTGTTGACTGGCGATACGACCGCCCATCTATTTATTAACCGAACAATAAGATACAACTGGGATCGGTACTTCTCTCGACTGCGAATTTCATTTTTAGATTTACTATTGTATAATACAGTTTGAATTGCCAATAAAAGAAGTGAATTTGGTAACAATATTTAATCTGCATTATATTGTTGTTTTTACCCCATATTTTATTTTTTATGTCTGGAAATTGGTATTTTGAAATGGAAGTTAAACTTTAATTTTACCATTTACTTCTTTACCGATTTTTAAGTTAAGTAACAAAGTTTGTATATTAATGAAAAGAGCAGTTTGGGGTTAGTGCGGACGCCTTTTAAAATTTACGGAACATGCACCAAAATTCTTTAGTTATTTTAAGGAATATTGAAGTGTAATACAGTGTTGTTTGCGTAATGGAAGTTAAATAAAACAAAAACTATTCACACGAATTGATATTTAAAGAATGTGATGTTTATTCTTTGTGTTAAAAGCGCTTTTGTCTCCAGCAGAACTCAAGCCAAGCATGTCGGAACTAATTAGTTAAGTGTTATCACACTTGAAACAATTAAAACACAACGACGACCCTCGAAGCGACATCTTAAGCTTTTGTCCAAGTTTATGACTGATGACTAAATTGTTCACTTTATTCCATTATGTATAGAAATGCATCGCTTTCTATCCTCCTCAGCCATATTAAGTGCATTTACTGAACATAGGCCCCCCCAAAAATCTCCACATCCACCTTTTGGCAGCAACTTGCATCCAGCGAAATATCCTTATGGAGGAAATATGCATTTATTTAAATAATTCAATTTCAAGTGTTGCTTCTAATTATGACGTAACACCGCCAAGTAAGTAGGTGCCTGATTTGCCGCTTAATGATCACCTAGGAAATCACAATTTCTTATACAGGTACTAGCGGCCCGACCCAGCTTTGCCCGGTTACAAATAGATTTCTGTACAATAATATGTACGTATTATTATTATACATATAAACCTTCCTCTTGAAACCGCATCAAAATCCGTTGCGTAGTTTTAAAGATTTAAGCATACAAAAGGACATAGGGACAGAGAAAGCGACTTTGTTTTATACTATGTAGTGATAACAAAGCAAAATGAACCGCAGTTATTTCTCGCTTATCATATTATACAGTTATGCCAGTCTACTAGAAACGGGATATTCCAATATTTCAGGGCCCAATTATAACTGACTTTCCATCGTGTGCGGATACTATCCAACTTTTTTTGGCGGAACAACCATGCCATTCCTCTGATGGTAAGCGATAAGACCGCTCATGGATAACAGCAAAACCAAACACCATGAATTACAACACTGCGCTCGCCATCTCAATATCCAGTAATTACTCTGGCTACTATCAAAATTAAGTACTGATGTAAAAAATATGTCTCTTTCTCCAGACACTATTATGTTAATGCACAATATCCGCGAACGACCTCCGATGCAGACATTAAGTTTCATCAACAGAAGGATTTATTTAGCAATAACTCGAGAGCATATTGAGGAAATCTCCAATAAGACACAAAGGCAGAGGTTATTAAGTGCGCTCATTGGCTCAGCTTTATCGACCCTAATACTTTACACACATGGGTCGTTTAAAGCGAGCGCGGCAACTCGTCTTTTGAGAAGCTCATAACATAGATAATAACCCAGTATTCCAGTATATTACTATAAAAATAGTGTACAAGCGACTAAGTATTTTTGTTTTTGATTTTTGGCATTTTTCTGGGCTAAGTAAGAACTTACTACTTATATTATTTAATCAATATATTACGCATTACATTTTTATAAGCCTTTGCATCAAAATTATAAAAGGGAATGATCTCAACAAGCAGTTACGTGGCCTAATGTCAGCATGTAATTATTGACACCGCACTTTTAAAGAGGTGCAAGCTGATGTAATTCTTCAAATATTTTTAATACAAGGCTAGGCGACAAACACACGATTAATTTTGACTTTATAACCGGAAGAGCAACTATGTAGGTAACAAACCATTAGCTATTGGCTATTGTATGAGTCAATCATATTAAAGGTGAAGGGTTATTAAAGCGAAATTTACATAGATGTGATTATTTAAAAGTTATTTCTTCATAAGTTTGTCTCCACTTACCCTCAGACTTGGACAAGCAAATGTAGTGACTAGGTTTTTTGCCAAACAGTCCATTTTGGCGGAGCAGGCCCGCGTCAGCATCTTCGTCGTAGGTCCTGCTGACGGGCCAGTACCCCGCGGGACACTTGGCGACCGACTCGACGATCTGCAGCGAGAGGAGCGGCCGCTCGTCAGGCAGCGCGCCACCCAGGGCGCTCAGCACCTTCGACATGGCTATCTCATCATATCAGTCTTGGACAGCGCTCTTCTTAGCTTCTCTTGAGAACCTGCGACAAAGAGAAGCACGCGTCAGCTTCAAAGTCAGTTACAAATTACTGGTCCTAGAAGTAGATTCCACTGTCTACAATGCACATGTAGTGAAAACCAAATTCGATAGAAATGAGTCGGTCTGGTCTATACCCAATTGAAGCCCCCAGCTAACCCAGCTTACTCTATTTTGCGTCACGTCGTTCGAATTATATATTTATTTACTAAAAAACACAAAGATAAAAACCGAAATACATATTATTTCCATGAAACCGAGCTTCGGTTTGACCGTGGAGGTGGCGAGTCTCATTTACGCATACAAAACATTTGCATTATGATGAATGTCCGAACGATCGACGTCAATCACAAGATAAAAGTTTTCCACTTCTAAAAATCAATACTGTCTATTTAACCTATCGTTACCTCAACTTAGTGTAAGGTTACGACGTATTATAAAGTTCATAGTGTATTTTGTAAAGTATTTAGGCATATTCCTAAAGTCTATGTACGACGTTCGAACACTCATCGTCTGAATATAGAGTGACCCCCCTGGCTGGATTTGGAAGGAGGAAATTTGTGTGAGTCATTTATGGGATGTCTATCATTATGTTGTGTAGTCTAAGCGCATACGGTAGATCTAAGCGCATACGAATATCCTACTGCCAGCTTTGGGTATTTTCTTTCGAAACCTGCTTGTTAGAAATAGCCGGTATCCAGTAACCGTTTTCGGATAATTCGAAACAATAGTATTGTGTTAATCAAGTCTAAGAATAGATACAATCATATTTATGCAGATATTATTAAATATAGTACCTAGATGGAATGTTAGACGATGTGCCCTTTATTGTTCATCGTTATTTTACCCACTAAATCTAACTTCTACGCATTTTTAGATACAAGTACGTAAGAACTTGGGTCTAAATTAATTTCATTTAATTTTGTTTTTCCGAAACCAGTTTTAATGAATGAAAGAAGAAATTATATTAGGTGTTGAATATTATCGCCATGATGTGAGATTTATGGAATTCTCTCGCTAGCACAGTGGTGACCACACGTGGTGCGACTTTATGCGAAAATATAGTGTTTATAAAATCCTTTGATTAATTGCATGCATAAGCTATCGTGTTTTAAAAAAAGACATGAAATCTTGATTGTTCCGCGTCTAGTGTTAGTTTTGCTAATGATGACGGAATTCCATACTTTATAAAACCTGTATGCAGTATGCACCCAGATACTTGTTAAGAGAAATCTGCTACTTGGATAAAACAAGTTAATAATTGTGCACAGCAGGCAAACATGTTTTTGATTTGCTTTTAGATGCATTTAATTATGATAAAGAAATATCATTTTTTAATCAACGGTATATATTATGATAACAATACAAGTAATATGCTGTTTACTATGATAGTCACCTTAAAAATCTGTAGTAATTTCAAGGCACAAAACTAATGTCTAAATTAAGGCCCAATTGCACAAACTAACTTTGGCATATATTTGATTTTTAAAGTCGCAGTTATGGGCAAATTTATTTGTGCAACTGAGCCTAAGTCAGGAAAGGTCTAGTTTGTGACTGTTAAAAAAATTGGAAAGAAAAAGCTCTTATGACTGCGCATAGTTCATCTACGCCAAAGCGAAAAAGTAAAAAGGTTATTAATTGTAGAAAAAATAAACAGCGCAAATTCATATAAACGTTGTTTACGTGTTTACCCTATTCACATAGTATTTCATAATATAAGTTTAATAACGATTATTCCGCTCAACAGCAATGTAAAACAAACAAGTGTGTGAAATAGTTGCGTCGATTAGGTGCCGTTTGTTTACTAACTCTATTGTTACCAGTACCCGCACACTGTACAGTAAAGATATCGAACAATGAATTGAAGAGTTCTCATTGTTCTAAACACATGCTTTTTGTTTTACTCACTTTGCAACTTTTGAGCGAGTATTATTTCATCACTTTAGCGTATTTCACAAGGCAAATAAAAATGAATAAATGCCACATTTTTTGCTATGTGAGTAATGGGACCGAAGTTGTTTTCCGAACTCCGGTAATCCAAGAAAGGCCAAGAGTTTTGTCAGTCATCAGCTCTCCGACCTTGCCGGCTTGGGCACACAAAATACGGAGGAGTGTTACATTAGGAACTTTATCGAATTTTCATTCCTTTTTTACTTTCGCATGGATTCAAAATAGTACATGTACATACAATATTTTACTTCAACAACAATAAGAGTCGTTCGCCACATGCTAGTCATTGAAGATAACACTTTCTTCTGCGTTACTTGGAAATAGTACCCAAGAAGTTATTAGTTAATTAGACCAATATCCAGCAGGCTGACAGCACCGCTTAACATTCCGACTGCGACGATAATGTAATTTGTGTTTCTCTTTGATAAGATTCACGAACTAAACATTTTTTTGTAATCAATATTTCCATGTTATCGGTCAACAAGTACATGTTTAGTAGAAAGCAGATTTGATATCATCCTTTGTCTTATAATAGACATGACATTATGTAAAATATGTGCTTAACAAATGACCTGAACTATGTTTAACATATCATTTTCAAATATTTAATATTATTTATTATTATAGTTACTTGTTGCATATTTTTTTGCCAAAATGAAGACAGCAAAATTAACATAATTTTGCACGTTGTAAGTATAGTTGATCAAAGTTTTGAACAGTATAAAGCTTTCGAGTTCAGTTTCAAAAATCACGCGCCAGGTGGGACAAAAAACTCAATTGTTTTCAATGGCCAGACTAACGGGCCACGACGTTTTTCATGCCCTCATCTCCAACAAGAATAACTCTCGAGTGAATTGCTTCCGCTTTCATTATACTTTATATTATATAGAACTTTTATTATATATTATAAGTCGTGGAGAGGTTTTCGTACCAGCGTATATGGCGGACAAGCTTCTGTTATATCGTTTAAGATGATATGGTCACAACTCACTCATCACGAAAATACATTAAGATTAAGTGTATGAATTCACACCTGTTTCTGAAAGGGGTAAACAGAATCAACTTTGCTCCAACCTGATATACTATATCTCATTCATCCATTTCCAGACAATCTAGTAGTAACCGCAAGATATTTTTAACGAATCCTTGGATCGGGATGTGATCAATATCGTAAATTGGAGTTTAAGAATATACTATTATTCAATATCTCATCTTGTCATAAAAGTAGAAGTATGAATAATGAATGCAGTCGACAAGACGTTCGCTATAACGCTACAAAAGGGAGTGTATATTAGCAAGTGCAATTTAACGACCGTCTATATTTCTCGCCGACTAGACAACATTCACGAGGTCGTCTTATTAGCTGGGGCCCTAGTCCCTACTATATTCATCCGAAACGAAGTTCGAAACTTCGGACGATCGAAGTTTTTTATACGATACGAATGTATCTACTCTGTAAAAGTTCGAATTTGTATAACGTACATCGTAACCATAAATCTATGGTTACGACTATATGTCAATAACGACCATAAGTATATACAGGGTGGACAAGAAAACGGCGCACCTGCCAATATACATTATAGTATATGGTGAAGGCATCTTAATTAATACGGATTTGCATGGCGCTAGCGAATATTAAGAAAGATACCGAGAAAAAAAAAACTAACCTTACATATGCTAACCCTTAACACATTACGCTAAAGTGATTGAACCTTACAACTGAACGATAGACAACAATAAATAAGCAGAGCTCATTATTTACTTATAAGTCGTGCGATTGTGTACATAACGCTCAGGGTACATAAAAAGTTAAAGGATATTAAATTAATACTGTCAACAGTCACATACATGGGTACTAACCCCACACTGAGATACAAATCTTGTGTCGCGGGGATTAGAAAAATAATTATGGTTCATGGAAATTATTTGTCTCGGGGCAGAAACCGAACCCGCGGTCTCTCATTTCACAGGCAGTTCTTACCAACTATGCCACGGAGGCCGTCGGTGACTCATATGGGCTGGTTAGTTGTCATTAATGACCACTAAAATAGTTAACTGACCTTGTAATGTAAACCGTAATGACCTTGATAGGCAAGGATGGAAGCGCAGGATCCGCCAAAACCCGCACGAAAACACTGTCACAGTTTGGTAGCACAAATCACTTTTTCTTTTACATTTCACATAACACAAGTTACATCAAAAGCTATCAAATTGGGTAATTTTCAAAGCATAGTGAAATTAATAAAATTTACTCAAAATAACTGAAAACGAATTTACAATAATATGCACACGATTAATACATGCACACGCGATCGCAATCCGAATCCAACTAATAAAAAATAAATTATTATTTTGATTTTTGAATGATAAAGGCCTGTTCACATTAGATACAAAGCTTTCTTATTTGAGTTCATAATAATTCATGAGAACAATTAGTATTAATACTGTATCAGCTCATATACGTGCCACTGCAGGGCACGGGGTCTCCAGTGCAGTAAATTACTGGTTAGTGTTTATTGATTTCACTAATTTTATATCACAGAAGTTTCATATGTAAATTCTATGCTGTAATGGTAGACGACATTTCTCTAGGTATAAGAATTTAGAAGAAATTTTATCACTCTAAAGTAACATTATTTTCAAAACACATTAAAGTAATGTTAAATACAATAATAAGCAAAATTAAATAGGCAATTTGTAACTGACTGGATCAGTTGATGACATATTTAAATAATATTATAAGCTCTTGAGCAAGTAAGGACCATTCTATCAGTCCAATAAGATCTTTTTTTTTAACGTAACTTTTCTATCGGAATAGGTACTTAATCAAATTAAGTTATATCAAGTGTGTAGTGTGAACACACCTCAAAATGTCGGTCTTCTTTTGCAAAATGCTAAAAGTTACCGACAAAGACATTGCCGCCTTTCGGCTCGCGCTCACAAAGGGCGGCGGCAACCTCAAAGGAAGAATAATCGAGCCGCGTTGGATCCGACGAAGTACACTATGACCGGCGGCTTCCTTTGACTAATAGGGCCGAATTGGGCCATCATTTTAAAAATATTATTTTTTATTAATCAGTGTCATCAGATTATTTTTTCAATGAATATTAATAATTTAGATAATTTAAATGTTATGTACGTATTACGAAAACTTTTCTAATTATAATTAAATTCGCAATCTTACATGATTTAAGCGATGACCAATGTAATTTCTTGGTGTCTTTCAGTTTGGATTTGTGACACTAAGGAAAATAATGACAAACAAAATAATAGTCAATCCATACACGATGCAACTGCACCTAAAGTTATTATGTTGTTAATTTATTGACGCTTAAATCTGAGTACGTCCCTGTTTAACTGATTGATTTATTTGAAATGAAACAAAAAATATCCTTTTTTGAAGTTAGAGAAGGATAAATTATACAGCTAAGAGTTCATGACCTTACCCATGTGTAAACAACGGTTAAAGCGATGTCTAAGAAAGTTTTGATGCTGTTAAAAATGGTTTTCGTGGTATATTTCGTTAACCGTTCAATTAACGACGAAACGAAAAAATACGTATGTGTTTAAATCTTGTTCTTCATCCATTCCAACCGGTTTTATGCGAAAAAGTGGTGATGAAACTGAAAACTTTAAACGGTCATAACTTCAAAACGGATAGGTATTTTCCAAATATTATTTTTTTATTACGATATTAATATTATGCCCTTGTACCCAACTGAGCAAGTGCGCCATTTTTTTGCGCTCCCTGTATAGGTACATTCGTATCGTATATAAAATTTGATCATCCGAAGTTTCGAACTTCGTTTCGGGTGAATATAGTAGGGCCCCTGGTACTGACACTACGACGACGACGAATGGTGTAGGATAAGATTGCGATTGCCAAATATTTTTTTATCGCTTAAATCTGGTGAGCGCAAATAGCCTCACATTAGAATGTGATTACCGATGTCAATGATCATTTACGATATTCGCGTCGTAGGTGCGTTGCCGACATCTCAAAATAGGAGAAGAAAAATAAAAATACGAGAGGAGGTAAGACGCATGGGCCTGCAGTTTCACGTCAGCTTGAGACAGTGGTCAAGCCACCCATTCATACAAAAGTGCATATTACATATATGTAAGTAGACAATGCACTATTCACTTAGTTTATGTTATAAAATAATTATTTTTATAATTAGCTTGTATTGCTTTGTGTGCCATTTACTTCGATCAATTATATACGCCTTTTACGATAACTTATCGTATGTGGAAATAATATTGGGGCATTTATATTGATACATTTAGAAACGTAATTTGGTAAATGTTCCTCAATAAAAATTAATAAGATTTCATGCGTATGAGTCATCGATATATGTACAGTTTTCGATGTGGCAGTAAGTTATTCATGGCATAGGCAAATTATTCGGAAACACGCACATGGCGTAAAATCCCAATGTGGGAAGAATCAGCAATTTAATATTTAAGAACAATGTTTTAGATGATTTAATGATTTTTAACATAATAATAATGTTAAGTTAAAAGTGTTTGAATTACAGTTTTAAAGGATAAGACAATTCCTATATTTGATTCTTATTTTCACATGTTCTGATATAGTCTTAGGGTATTTATAATATAGAGGGAGCCGTAGCCGAGTCATATGCCAGAAGTCATATTTCAATTATAATGCCAGAACATTATCTTGTCGTGGGTCGTCAGTACCGATCGCATCACCTCCCCGTCGTCGTCCCGTGCAGGTGAGGCGAAGGGTCTGGCATTACTCGTCGGCAGATTGGGATGGTATGCGGGAATATTTCGCATCCATCTCTTGGAGGCAGCGCTGCTTTGAGGGTAAAGATCCCTCAGCGAGTGCCAACGCTATTGCTGACGAGATCAGACTTGGAATGGAATACTACATTCCTTCCTCTGAGATCGCCAGTAAGGGCCGTGGACGCTCCTGGTTCAATCGTGCATGCGCCGATGCTGTCGGTGACAAACAGGCGGCGTATCGCGCTTGGATCAGGGGTCGCGCCATGAAGGATCCGAATATCAGTTCCCTCAAAGAAGCCTACAACCGTGCCTCCAAGGCCTGCAAGAAGGCCTACGTTAGGGCGGATGCCCAGCGCGTTAGCAGGATTGGGCGTGCGTTGGCCGATCACCCAACTAGCAGTCGTGCTTATTGGAGGTTGGCCAGGGCCGTTCAATCTAACTTCTGCCGTCCAGCGTTGCTGCCGCTGAGGTACCCAGAAGGGTCGCTGGCCCACAAGCCGCAAGAGAAGGCTGCCTTGCTGGCAAATCTCTTTGCGGCTAATTCCCGCCTCGAAGACCGTGGTTCCCAGTCGCTGCCTATACTGCCTGATTGCGGTTTCTCAATGGCAGATATTCGCATCAGGCAGTGTGATGTGCGGCGTGAGTTACGGTCTCTCGATGTACGGAAAGCCAGTGGTCCGGATGGGATACCAGCGGTGGTTTTGAGGGCTTGTGCAGCCGAGTTGTCTCCAGCACTGACTCGCCTCTACCGAGCGTCCTACCGCACAGGTGTTGTGCCGGAATCTTGGAGGGAGGCCAATGTGCAACCGATTCCCAAAAAGGGTGATCGGTCGGACCCTACCAATTACCGCCCTATCGCTATCACCTCAGTGATGTGTAAGGTCATGGAGCGGATCATAAACGCTCAATTGATCCGCTACCTGGAGGATCACTCGTTGATCAGTGACCGACAATACGGATTCCGTCATAATCGATCGACGGGTGATCTTCTAGCGTTTGTCCTTCATCGCTGGGGTGAGGCGATTGACCGGCGTGGCGAGGCTCTTGCTGTGAGCCTCGACATTGCCAAGGCGTTTGATAGGGTCTGGCATCGTGGTCTTCTGTCCAAGCTTCCGGCATACGGTCTACCCGGCAACCTATGTTCGTGGATTTCCGGCTTTCTGCATGGGCGTAGAATACGTGTAGTCGTTGACGGACACGCTTCGGCGCTCATGTCGGTAAATGCCGGAGTTCCTCAGGGCTCGGTGCTGTCGCCCACCTTGTTTATTCTGCATATCAATGTCATGTTGTCGCTTGGCAACATTCATTGCTATGCAGATGACAGCACGGTTCATGGGCGATACCACTGCGGGCCTCCAGGTTGCCGTGTCGAAACTGTGAAGGGACGCGAAGATCTTGTCATTGAACTCAACCGGACCTTGGATCTCATTTCTACATGGGATTCCAGGAATATGGTTGAGTTCAATGCCAAGAAAACCCAGGTGTGTGCGTTCACGTGCAAAAAATCCCCGTTCTCTCCCCTCCCCATTCTTCAGGGTACTCCCCTCTCAGTGCAGAATGACCTGAGTATCCTTGGTGTGGATATCCGCTGTGATCTCAATCCAAGGAATCACATCGAGGGCGTAATATCTGCCACATCACGCAGGGTTGGAGTCCTGAACAGGGTGCGTCGGTTTTTCACGCCCGGTCAGCTTTGTCGCTTATATAAAGCGCAGGTCCGGCCGGGTATGGAGTACTGCTCGCACCTCTGGGATGGATCCGCCCAGTACCTGCTCGATGCCTTGGATGGATTGCAGCGGCGGGCCATCCGCATTGTGAATGATGCAGACGTTACGAGCAACTTGGAGTCGCTACAACTCCGGAGAGATGTCGCCTCTCTAAGCGTTTCCTACCGCCTGTATCACGGTGAGTGCTCTGAAGAATTGTTCAACTTGCTCCCCTCCTCTCCATTCCTAACCAGAACCACGCGTGCTGGCTTGCGAAGCCATAGCTTGACGGTCCACACCATCCCGGCGCGAACCAAACGGTTCTCAAATTCGTTTTTGTGCCGCACCGTCAGGCTGTGGAATTGTTTGCCGGCGCACGTGTTCCCTCCTTCCTACAATCCTGGGTCCTTCCGCCGCGGTGTGAAGAGGCACCTTAGCAGGCCGGCATAATTGTTTCCATTGGCATGGGACTGCCGTCCGATGCCAATGGATACTCTGCCTGGGCGGCATTGGCACTTTCCATCAGGTGCAATGCCGCCACTATGCCAGGCCAGTGTAAAAAAAAAAAAAAATCTTTCGAATAAGGCAAATTTTAAGCCAATTTTAAAAAGCATCTTTGTTTTACTAAGTTCTATCCCATCAAAAACATCCTGTAAAAAAATTCCAAGTCTCGCAGTTCAGGTTTTCTACCGCAAAAAGTTGTGAGATGCATGCAATACCAAGTCGATTAATTTATTTAGTCCTTAAGGGACCTTCTATATAAAGTTATTACGTTAGTTATTACCATATCAATATTAAAAATTCTTTACGTTTTAAATAAATGGATCGACTTGGCCATCGCATGAAAACATAATGTATCGTACAATTTATACATAATGCTGCTGGCCAAGTCGATCTATTTATTTAAAACGTAAAGAATTTTTAATATTGATATGGTAATAACTAACGTAATATCTTTATATAGAAGGTCCCTTAAGGACTAAATAAATTAATCGACTTGGTATTGCATGCATCTCACAACTTTTTGCGGTAGAAAACCTGAACTGCGAGACTTGGAATTTTTTTACAGGATGTTTTTGATGGGATCTCACATCTTTTTGTAGAGTCCTACTTTTTTCCTTTTCGGTACTTCTTACTTCTAGAATATCACTAACGATTTTTCTTAAAGCCTCTGTCTTATGGATTTTTCTTATTTTTGTAGGTATCAATTTATCACAAATATAGCGGATTTGGTTATTAATGTTCTTTCTTTCATTGTAATTGATATTTTCGAGCTATTTAATCTATTTATTTGCAAGTTTTTCTTCGTCATGTTTTTCTAGAGGAATGTTGTACAGTTTCATGGGCTGAATACACCATTTCCCTCTCTATATCCCCTCCTGTTATGCCTCATGTATATAGATATCTATCTACAACTATTATTCCATTATATACGGGTACAATGATTCATTAACTGCAAATGTAACTTTGTAATCCTATACATTTATATGGGATTACAAAGTTATTCACGCAGTTGGTCTATCTAGAAAACTAGACACAAATTATGAAATGTTTGAATTTTTCCTTACTTTAGACACTAAACACTAATTATACTCTAAATTTGAAGGTTCTATGTCTGCTAGAAGTGCCTTAGACTTTTGATGATCGGTCAGTCAGTCAGTGAGTGACAAAACTAAGAAAGTTTGACTAGTTACAATTCTTAAACTACTGGTTCAAATTGAATGAAATTTTAAATATACCGTGTTTACACAATGCCTGCTTAGTAACTGAAAATTCAGGCTTCATGCTTTAGCCACAACGAAGTTATAGGGGGTTGAAAATGGTCTGAATTGCTTCGAGAAAAGGATGTTACGGCCTATAGCTCGACTTGGAGGGGGCTCGGCCGCGCCCCCAGATGCCTCTATAAAAAACACCCTATACAATTACATTCAAGACATTTAACAAACATAAAAATCCTAAATAAAATGATGTCTCCTCTGATTATTCTGAAATCTTCCTTAATTCAATTCTATGTATTATATATTACAAAAAAGTAACTTCACCAATCTGCATATCAGCATAAAAAAAGTCGTCATTTATCATAGAGGAGACAGCAAGCCATACAGGACGAATATACACAAAATTCACATAACAGACTTTTAGTTTTGTTCTTATTATTTATACCTTTAATGTCAGTTTCTTCTGTTCTGTTCTGTATCAGCCCATATACGTCCCACTGCAGGGCACGGGCCTACTCTACAATCGAGAATACGATCGAGAGTGGTTACGCCTTATAGTCCACCACGCTGGCCTAGTGCGGGTTGGCGGACTTACATACCATAGAAATTCTTATGAATCGCTATGATATGCAGGTTTCCTCACGATGTTTTCCTTCACCGTTTTAGTGCGTGGTTATTGATTATCAATACACACATGACTCCGAAAAGTCAGAGGTGTGCCCTGGGATTCAAACCCGCGACCACCGTGAACATGTAGGCAGTCGCGTCTAGTCCGTTTACCAACAGGCCACCACGCACTTCTCAGTTTCTTCAATTGTGATAATTCTCCTATTAAACCATTCCTATGATATTAAGTTAACAAAGATATTTTCTTTCTATAAAGTAATATTTTTGGCTACTTTAATAATAACAGACATAGGTGAATGAAAAGGTTATCAACTGATGCGGCCCAGACTTGTGAAGAATATGGTGATTGTTGACTAACCTACTTTGTGTATTACTCATTCTAACAGTAAATATAGCCCACTGTAATAAGGCTGAATGTGTTAGATACCAGTGTCCAATAAAAAAGTGCAGTTTAAATATTCGTATCTTATTTATGTTACCTGTGTTATTCTGACAACTCTGCCTAATTCATAGACAGTTTTAAACCCTATATTAGCTATAAAACATTTTCTCCCTTTTCAATGGAATAATCTAATTAATTTACTTCCATCAAAATTGTATATACATTTTGTGAAATATACTTAAATTGCCATTTGAATGTACTTATTGCCTATCTGAATCCCATAAGGTAATTTATTTGAATAAATTCAGTGTATGTATGAACAAAGGGAATGAAATTATGTCTTATTATATGATTAATTTTGGCTTTAAAAATTGTTTTATTGTGCAAGTATTATTCATAACTATTTGGGATTGTTTCTGACAAAGAAATAAACAAGTTTTCATTTAGAAATATTGGGCAGATCATGAAAATAGGAATTATCTGAATTAAGTTATTATGTAAGGTTTGCAACAGATTATTGCTATTAAATGCATCAATATATAACATAAGACAAAAGTGTATATTCGAATGAAATAATGTACCACCCTACCTCTTAAATGTTGTCCTTGCACACGCACTTTACATCTCGAAATATTAAATCAATGTATAAACAAATAAGCACCGTAAAATATTTTAGATCGCGTACCAATGACACAACATGTAAATTCTAATATGTTTTTTTATCGCCGCACTTGTCACCACAGCTGTATCTAAAATCTTATTATAACTATTTTGAGGCAGAATGAACACTAGTTACGCACTACGACCGACTTGGCACTGTTCCATGTAGTGAAGCGCGAGGCGCTCGGCTCTCGGCACTCGGCTCTCGTGCACTTCTTGGTGCAGCCGAAACAATTAAATCTAATTGCACTGACGGCTCACTAGCATTGCGAGCGATGACCCCCACATGATCAATTGAACTCATTATTCAAAACAAAATGAAAAACTCACCGTGTCACATCACGCAAAGAAATCAAGTCAACGCCGAAAGCCTAGACCCCCTTTCGATTATCAAACAATGAACACAAAACAATAAAAGGAATGAAGACAAATGTGTTTAAATTAACTTCACAGTCAGAGTCAATATTGGAAACGTGATGCGTTCGTGAACACTTTTTTGGTTGTTGTTTGAGCTTGATGAAGTTTTAATTTTAATAAAAAATATTTGACAACAAAAACCCTTGACCCCGCCACTTCACCAATATCAACGAACTGAATTGAACTGTGTTGCCACATTCAAGTTATTAAAACTTTCTATTATTTTATAATCGATTTAACATAATTTAAAAGTTGTAATATTACAATAATTTGAGATACACGGATCCGCTAATAGTTGCCTATAAAATTTTTAGCTCATATTAAAGTAACATACAAGTGATTCAATTAAGTTCTTTAAAATATTTTGCATTTTACTGATCCTCATCACAGACATGATTATAATCACGATAGGTACTTGCGTTTAGATAAAAAGCAGATTTGCTTATTTAATACTTTATGAGAGGACTAAATTAATTAATTCTGGTGTAAAATAAGGTGGTCGATAAAAGCAGTCTAACAAATGTCAATCTACATTCTTTGAGCATTCAGCTTCAGCCAGCTTCAGCTTTCCTCGAATATTTCTACGATCTGTTGGAAATGGTCGGTATAGCGCACAGACTAAGGAGTAATGTAGAGCGTAACTCTTTTAAAAATTTATGGACTTTATTGCAAGGACGGATCCAGCTTCCAAGCCAGTGGGTCATTTATTTCTTGTCAGAACACTGGGTATGATTTCAAATAGTCGAATAAGTAATCATCTAGAGCCAGCCTAAGGGTGGGATTAATAACCCCCATGACCTCCCCCTGGATCCGCCGTTACTTTATTGGTGGGTTCAGCATTGAAGTAGGTGAAAATAAAAATTCATGAATCACATAATTATTTCTTGTATTATCTCAATACATAACATTATCTATACAGACTAATCAAAGGCATTCACAGTTTATTAAAATATCACTGACGCAAGCTCATAGGTAAACTTCAGCACAGCGTGGACGCCCAAGTTGATCTACTAAAGCCAAATAAAACATAACAGTTCATTCAATATTAACGAATAAAATTAATTTATCAAAGTCTAATTGCATAAGGGTAAAATGCTTTCGATTTTTAACGCTTTTACCATTCGCTTCGTCGTTCGGCGTGGAAATGAAAATAGTTATTTCTGGCTATTTCATGGTGTGCAGTAACAGCCAAAGGATGGAAATGTTATACTAGTCAATAAATTATTTGTATTTATGTTACACTAAATGAATATAATACTTCAGAAAAACATTTGTGCTCCATTCACACTCAGTAGAATAATGCCATAAATGTAAATTTAATTAAGCAAAATGGAACAATTATGAAATACATTTATTTTAATGTACGATTATTGTTTAGGCTTGCCATCAAAACAAGTCTTTTCTTCACCCTGTTTAGTAAATATCCCTTATACATATCCATGATTTCAAAAACAATTTAAATTATAGCACAGCTAGAATAATAGAGTACAAGAAATATATTTAAATCAGTTCTCCAAATAATGGTTAATGGTTGTAACGAAAAAAACACATAAAAACTAGTAGGATTGTTATATTTTGCACTGGCAACATTTCACATTCGTACGAAGATGGCAAACCTAAAAATATTCATTTAGTGTAGTCGTAATATTGCGACTTTCAAATTTGTTTTATTCTAAAACTTTAAAGGGCAGAGGCGTGACATCTGCAGTGCCTGATGATGAGCTAAAGTATGGTGACACATCAGAGAGATAATTTCTGGGCAACAGACCAATCAGCAGTGCTATCTTGGCCGCTATGGGAGCCTTTTCTTCGTCATCTATTATTGTGTCTTGATCTGGCATCACCTGGAAAATATATTTGGAATATTTTGTACGAATTTTATAAATATCTGTCTGTATCTGTATCAGCCCATATACGTCCCACTGTAGGGCACGGACCTACTCTACAATCGTAAGCACGATTGAGAGTGGTTAGGCCATATAGTCCACCACGCTGGCCTAGTGCGGGTTGGCAGACTTACATACCATAGAAATTTATATAAATCGCTATGGTATGCAGGTTTCCTCACGATGTTTTCCTTCACCGTTTTAGTGCGTGGTGATTGACTATCATATTGAATACACACATGACTCCGAAAAGTCAGAGGTGTGCCCTGGGATTCGAACCCGCGACCACCGTGAACATGTTGGCAGTCGCGTCCGTTTACCAACAGGCCACCACGCACTTACCATTTTATAAATATGCAGTTGTATAAATTCCATTTGGGGTTAATGAATACCAGTATAGTTGGTAAAAAACATTACCTTATATTTAAGTGATTTGCCAATTTATATCTTTATGTACAACATTACATACCTTATCCACAACATGTTTCCCGATAAGTCCATCGGCTCCCACATAGAAGGTAGAGAAGCCATCATACCACCTGAAATATATCGAAGTTTTGTATTTACAAATAATTTCATAATATTTAGTAATTAGACATGTCAATATAATTATATCAGATTATCATAAAATATTCTGCAGGTTTTTGTACTTTTTAAATTAATATTTTATAATCGCTTTTTCAGCATTAAAATTGCAAGGAGTATTTTATTATAAGAAAAATATAAAATAAAATATTGAGAATACCACTACAAAATATGACAGAGGCAGAAATAATATACTAATGTTGAAACTTACAGCTCCTGATCTTGCCACACCTGCTTCATGTCCCACAGCTTGTACTTCCAGAACATGAAAAACACCTTCAGACCAGATATGCCTCTGATGCGCCAGCGCATTCTGCAATAACACATAGTTTATTACTCTATGTCTGCCTGACTGGCATTGTAGATTTCTCATACTACTTTTAGCATCATGGTAAGTTTATTGCACTAAATTTTAAATAAAATACTATTATTTTTAATTGCATTAAATGGCGAGATGAGCTTGCCATTTACGTGGTCGTAAGCAGTGCGACAGTTCTTGAATGGTAGCAAAACCAAACACCACTTTCACAAACATTCTCAAAGATTTATACAATTATGCTGGTCTGCTTGTAACTGATTGCTCTCAAAACATGACATAGTTATATCCATAGATTTAGTATAAAACATAGATCGGCAATGTGAAAGAGATAGAATAATTTAACTCATATGTTAAAGCGAGATGCATGATGCGACCATACGTTTACACAGAAGTAGCCTGCAGTGACCCAGAGTCAAAATATGTCAAAATAAGCGAGCAACAAAATTCGCTTATTTTCATAATTTATTTAATTTTACAGTACTTGGTTATATTTATTAAACGTAGTTTATTATAGTGCATTGTGCAGTGCCAAAGTGTGGTTCATACAGGCGTAAAAATCCGAAATAATTAAAGTTTTCACAGGTACCGGCCACTTTTGTACAATACTTTTTTTCGAGAATATTATAGAATTAAATGGAAATCCGTGTATACATATCGGTAGAAAAGAATATAGTATTTCATTAAATAAATACGCTGAAAGCATCCATTGCGTATAAAAAATTATATCAAATACGTGAATTTACAATAATTTCAACCAAAAGTTGCTAGGGATTGACTGACAGGTTCGATCAATAAAACGTTGTCGATGAAATAGTCGATGACAACACATGTTTCCCTACATTTTTATGGAGCTATAGTATGTTGTGATAGTGTGCATTCTTCTTCTTCTTCTACCTGGCGTTATTCCGGCCATATTTCCCCGGCCATTATTATAGTATTCATTCTGCAATATTACTTATTACTTTACTTTTTCTCATTTTTTTATATTTGTGGAATAATTATTATAACACTTCATGTGTGTGATTTATGAATTAAGAACCTGTTTCAATCGCTGCCAAGAGGCTGTCAATTTATAATAGTAAAACAAGAAATATTAGATATTTTTATAAAATATGTGATACTTCTATGCACGGTATCATCGTCCAAACCTTGAAGCAACATTATTCATTTATCATAACATTAGGTATAGGTTTAAAATTTATAATTCTCATAGGAAAAACATTAGTTTAGGTGACGAGATCGAGAAAACCTTTACGGTTTATTAAACTGTCTCTTTTTTCAGCCACAGGAATGCGATTAATGAACATAGGCCTTCCACAAGAATGTCTACATCAGTTTGTTGTAAGCTGCCTGCATCCAACGACTTCCTACAAGCTCCGGCCGAGCAGGCGTCCAACACTTCCCAATGTGTTACAAGTCAATTAATTGACTTAAATAAGCATATTTTTTTAACTCTGGTATAAATATACTTACGCGAATGTTACTCATTGAAAAAAACTAATAATCATGGATTTTGTTGCAGACTGAGTCCACCCTGTGACTGCGAAAGTTGTAAAGTAATCGAAACTTCGCGACGGGAAATTAAAAATAAAAAAAATAAACCTAAAACTTTGTAAATTATAGTTTTATTTTATAAAAGAGTTTTTTGTTCTCAGTTTTATTAGGTGTATGTACTATGTACACATATGTTACATCACAATGAAAAAAATAATTTTGTTCAGGTAAACATAAATGTTTACAATTTGTTGTCAATTGTTTTCTACTTTTCGATTGGTCTCCTGTCATGTTGCCATAGTTTATTCACTACTGAGGTTGATTATTGGCAATATAGTATCAGAAAAACGATTGAGCTGTCAATCTAAAACGGCAAATTTTGGATTGGGTTACGTACAGGCAAGCGAAGTGTTGGACGCCCGCCTACAAGGTGGACGGACGATCTGACTAAGGTCGCGGGAAGTCGCTGGATGCAGGCCGCTTCCAACAGGTCATTGTGGAGATCATTGGGGGAGGCCTATGTTCAGCAGTGGACTTCCTGTGGCTGATATGATGATGATGATGATGAAACATAAATACCCATGCAAAACATCTCAAACAAAATGTTTTCAAATAATATGACAATTTGTCTTTATTTATTTGTGTGTGTTATCAATCTGTATTGAAATAAACACATCAATAAGTTTCTGTTAATATATAATAAGATGTCGCATATATCCATAACATTTTATTTCACAACTACAGGCCGACAGCTATATCGATATCGATATGATACTATCGAAAGTGCATGGTACACCACTATATGTCAAGCACACATGTAAACTTCACGCACACAATCGTAAATCAGTTTTGGTCGCGCTCAAAATGACACATTGCCGATCTATGTTTTATACTACATCTATGGTTATATCAATGCTAAGGATTTATCTTGTAATGCCTTGACAACTTAATAGAAAAATAAATTTTTAGTAGGCAGAATACTCTGGAAACAATAACTAGCAACTGACAACCAAAAATATCAAAGCAATACAATGAATCTTGTTTCCTTTTTCTTATAAACAAAATCACTCACTTAATTGTAGAATCTTCTGGATGTGAAGTTATCTTCATGACTTCAAGTTTGACATAGGCAAATTTAATATGTCCCACAGTTCTTAACAACGCCACTTGCTTCACATAGTGGAATAATCCTCTGTAATAATACAATTTATTTAAATAAATGAAAGTAATAAAATAATTAAAAATCACTCATGACACTATGGAACAGGCTATGTTCGGCGTTTTTCTGAAGGATGGAATTAGATATAGAATGGAATGGAATGAAATGAAAATAAATATATTGTATAGAGCAGTGGTTCTTAACCGGTGGTCTGCGAATCACTGATGGTTCCTGAAAGCAACCAAAGTGATCTGCGGAGCCATTCTTAAAATTATTTTATTCATGGATAGATAGTAAAATCCTTTTATTTATGTATTTACATTTCGTTATTGTATTAATATGAAACCAAACCAGTCAACCAACTGGATGGCTCAATGGCTAGACAGATTTTTTTCAAACATTCCTTTATGGCTAAATGGTTGAGAACCACTGGAATTGAGTAAAATATACATTTATATAGACATACACAGTGGTTGTGCCCCTGATGTTGTTGACGAACACCAGGTTTGGATTGTAGATTGAATAATCTAATGGTCTGATAAAAAGTTTCGGCATCTGAAATAAGAAAAAAGAATATTAGTTCTTAGCATAGAAATATCAAAAAAAATATATTTGTTAGAAATTTTTAAATAAAAAAGTATTTCTTTTCCATATTAAGTACTAAAAAAAATATTCCGATACAAAATAATTGTAAATATTTTTTATCGTAAATAAACCAAATAGGATTTCCTTTTGCCATAATGCAATATTGAAGTAATGTATCATTATACAGTAAATATTTTGTAACAATTTTTTTTTTTATTTATCTCCTGCAATATGTATCTATATCTGTGAAGTGTGTGGTGGCTTGTTTGTAAATGGACTAGATACAGCTGCTTATTAATAGTAGTAGTTTCGAATCCCAAGGCAAACCTCTGATTTATTGGAATAATACGTATTTTTATAGTCAATCACCACACACTATGACGGTGAGGAAACAGCGATGTGGGACTTATATGGGCTGATACACACTATGAGTGTATGAAATACTTACATTGTCAGCCAGTGTATGGTATACTTTGGCGAGTTGTTCTTCGGTGGGCCTGCCCTCCTTGCCTGGTTCCGCTTGGGGTGCAGGCGAAGTCACAGCCGCGGGGGGCGAGCCGCGGCAAAACGCAATCGCATCGCGCTCGAAATCAGACAAACATGTTGGTTCTATTTCCTGAAAAAAGAACAGACATGCTTTAAATAAAAGTTTATAAAAGAAGAAAAAACTGGTGATGTGTAACTGGAATCAGAGTCATAAGAAATGTATATAATGTATATAAGCTCTTATACACCCGACGGCAGAGCATGGGTATCCTCTACAATCTAGAGTACGATTGGGAGTGGCTAGGCTATACAAGTGAGTTTTTCAAGTAGTCACGAATGGCCAATTCCGAAACTATAAGGAGTAGCGAAAAATGATGAAAGGACTTACGAGCTAATTTTTATAAAAACTAAAACTGCATACTTACATTTTTGTTAAATCAATATGCTTAGCTGGGAATCAAACCCAATGATTTAAAAAAAAAACACTATTTAATAATGTTGACCTGGGACCTGAATCTATGACCACTGTAAACATGTTGGGCACTACACACCATCATTAAAAAGAAGAAATTCATCACAAGAAATATTACTAATTAATTTTCTACACATTACAGTTACTTTTATGTAGTGACAAAAAGATGTCTTAATATTCCTAATTAACTAGATTTAGAAAATTACTTTAATTAACTAGATTAATTCTTATTTCTAAGAAGTGTTTATTAACTGAAATTTTGGGCATGCCACTCAATACATTGGAATATTTACAAGTATTTCATTTTCTTGATTAAATTACTCTAACCCAAAATTTACTTACTTCGTTATTATATTTTGTCAGGTCTATGTCACTGATGTTTGTGCAGGGAACATCGAATGTGTACTGCGGCAACCTTTGCTCAACATAGTCATCACTTGTAAGTCCAAGTGTACGCACATCAGTGTGGTCATATTCTCTATTGTCTGTGGTGAAGTCAATGCTCTCCAAATAATGTTGCTTGGACTGGCGGACCAATGTTTCTTGGATGTAAATGTCATCGGTGTTATTCTCCGATTTGTATCTTGGAGCTAGTTGGCAACTGGATATGCGGCGTTGGTTTAGGAACTGATGAAAAACATTAGTGATTACTTTTCAATTACCATAGTATACATGTATGAGATAAAGGCAGAAAAAGGGATAAAAAATAGTCATTAAAAACTTCAACTCTGTTATAAAAATTGCAGTGAACAATGGAATAAAAGAGGTAAAAATGTATTGTAAAATGTTCTAATCTCTAAAAATCTAATTTAAGAAAACCTGTGGTATGTAGTTGATACCTACTTCATAAAATTCATAAAATTATGAATTAAGTACTTATCATATTTAGGAAAAAAAAAAATTCTTGTTCTTAAAGCTATCATATAAAATACCGATTAGTTAGGCAATATTTGCAAAATTATAGTAATGAAGCAAAACCCAAATTGAAATAAATAATAATTTTGTAAAGTTTCATCGGAATAGGTTATCAATAAAACATGGTATTTTACAATACAAAGTGTCCTTACGTTTATTTTTATGACATATGTGTACGTACTAATGTGAGAACCACGTGAATCTGTTCAATGCGCTATTTTTCATGTGCAACTCTAATTAGTCCAATGTCACAGAAGAAAAATGTTGTTTATGACATCTACATACCCATTCTCTGTTATTATATAATAAATACAACAATAATTTATTAGAGAGTAATTTAAAACGCGATTAACATAATATATTCAAGTAAAATCAAGATTATACGAACATCTTCCAGAAATTGAGTCCGCATCGGGATTTTTCTTGCCAAGCGGTTGTAGTGATTTTTCGTAGATACTATCCCATTTATAGGCAATACTTTGTGCGTGATGGATCGCAAACAAATAGCCATTTTGTTATGGAACGTTTATCACTTTATTTGTAACAGAATTCGAAAATTTTCGAAAATGTGTCGTAAAAAAACCCCGACATCGCTCCGATAAAATGACAGATAGTAGATACGAGTTATTTTTTTTAATTCCTACCGACCTTTGTTTAAGCAAAGGTCATGATTATTCAGCTTCAATGTGAAAAAACTTCTGCTGTTTGGAAATTACTTTTTCTAATAATATATTAATATTTAAAATAAACTTATATATCACTTATGTGATACGATTACTACCACAGGATGTTAAAAATGAATTAATTTGATTTTATTTCCGAGGGTAAAGTCAGCAAGTTGAAACTTTCAAAACACATTTGACAAGGTAATGAAACGTCAAAATCCAGACAGCTGACTAGACTGACTAATAAAATATTTTGCGTTTTATTTTGAAAAAGTTGTAAAAATATTTGATATTACGATCTGATTGAACAAAAAATACCTAATAAAAAATAATGAACCTCCAACGAACGTTGCAACGTGTATACAGTTCTGTAATAAGCTACAATTTAAACGCAGTACGTAAATATTTCATCACTTTGTGCATTATTTACTTAGATCGATCAATAACTTATATGCATTAATAATCAGGATCTGTATAAAGCACCCGTTGAATTCACAAGTCTTTGCTTTATAGACAAAGGTTTTACTCATTATTGTGTACAGAATATTATAATCTTAGAGTATTTGTATCTAAGATTATAATATTTTAATAGTAATGAATTGATCCCAATCGTATTTATAACTAATGTCTACATTACATTGACTCAAACTATACATAAAAATAAATAAGAATGTTGCCGGTATTTATATTATTCACATTTCACAGGTATCACCATGTGCCTACACATTCCGGTTCAATCACAGTACCAAAGATGTGAATGAACACCGGGCTAAGGTGATGGCCCGTGGACTGCCAGAAAAGAAGCCCCTGCCTGGAGTTAAGAGCATAATCCTTGTTGCATCTGGTAAAGGTGGTGTCGGCAAGACTACCACTGCTGGTTTGTATAATGTTTATTACAGTAATCTAATTTTGTGTCTGCTGATTTTAATGTTTTATCTGATTTATCATTTCTCTTTATTTTAAATCTTTTTTTTTACATTTTTATATATATAGTATAAAAACAAAATACATATAAAAATATAAAAAGTCATCCAACAATGGCGAGGCTCGAGACCCAAGCCACCGGTGGTTAGGACCCCAAACTGAGGAACCTCCTCACTATACGTGCCGTGTCAAGCAATACTGCCTTCTGTATCTGACTCCTGACCCAAACGCCGATTGAGAGCCTCTGTAGATGTTGGTCGAGGCTCTTTGGTATCAATCCATGAGCAGAAACGACAATCGGGACAATAATTGTTGAGTCGACATCCCACATGTCGGTAACCTCGTGTGCCAAATCTAAATATTTAGACATTTTGTCTTTTTCGGCTTTGACAAGGTTATCGTCATGCGGAATGGTGACGTCAACAAGTATAGCCCGGCGCGCCAATCGATCTATTATCACAATGTCAGGCTTATTGGCTAGAATAGTCCTGTCTGTGATAACAGATCGATCCCAATACAGCATTGCATGACCATTTTCGAGAACTGGTTGGGGCACATACTGGTAATATGGCACTTCAGGAGTCACAAGTCCATATCGAAGAGCAATTTGCTGATGTATGATCTTGGCTACTAGGTTGTGTCTATGCAAATACTCGCCGTTAGCAAGATACGAACAACCGGAGATAACATGCCTGATAGACTCGCCAGGACGGTGGCATGCCCGACAGATGTCGACCGTACCGTCCTTCAGGATGTATTTCCTATAGTTGTTCGTCTTAATAACTTCGTCCATAATTGCAAAGACAAAACCCTCGGTTTCCCCAAAGAGGTTACCGAAGCGTAGCCAAGACACAGACGCTAGCCGATCCACATCAGGCCCATGAAGGGCTCGATAGAATCGACCGTGCAGCTCTTTGCTTTTCCATATGTCCTCGCGATCCTTGGTGCCTACCACCAGAGGTTTCCGCCAGTTCTCAATCGCCAAAGAGAGCGGGGTAAATCCTTTATCTACCATAACTACAACCCCATGCATAACCACGCCACTGTGAAGGAAATAATCCCTGAGATTGCACACCTCGCGATTATGTAGGTCCTTAGCATTAAGAATGCCTCGGCCCCCACATCTCCGCGGGATGTACAATCTCATCACTGATGATCGTGGATGATGCATACGATGTGCAGTCAGGAGAGTTCGGACTTTACGATCCAGGGCGTCCAATTCGGTCTGAGTCCATTTGAGTATGCCGAAAGAGTACATGAGTACAGGCATAACCCAACCGTTAAAAGCGCGAATCTTGTTTCCACCTGACAAAAAACTGTTAAGTACTTTTGTCAGGCGGCTAAAGAAACGCTCTTTCAACGATTGTTTTACATTTGCACCCATGATACCTAAAGCCTCAGGCATACCCAAATATTTGTAGGTTTCCGTCACAGAGAGGGGTCTGAGTCTTACAGTCTCTGAGACTTGTATGTCATCAGAGACCGCAACTTCCCCTCGCTTCACATGGATAACCGCACATTTATCTACACCAAACTCCATATTGATTGAATTGCTAAATCTTTCTGTTATTTTTAACAACTCAACCAATTCGGTTTGTTTTGATGCAAATAACTTGAGGTCATCCATGTAGAGCAAGTGAGAAATAGGCTCAGACCCTCTCCGCAGACGGTAGCCTAACCCTGAATCCAACAACAGAGTGCTGAGGGGATTCAGGGCCATGCAAAACCACAGTGGACTCAGACTGTCGCCCTGGAATATACCCCGCTTAATTCTAATCGGCTCATCACAATCAGGAGGAGCCGTACCACCTGGATATCTCAGGACAGTGGTCCACTGCCCCATACAAGACCCAAGGAAGTTGCATAAATTTGTATTAATTTTATACAAATTCAACACCCTCATGAGCCATGTATGGGGCACCGAATCATAGGCCTTTTTGTAATCTATCCAGGCAGCCGATAAATTCCTCCGGTTGTGACGAGCCTGTTGGCAAATGGTCATGTTAATGAGAAGGAGTTCCTTAGTACCACGGGACCCATTCATGCAACCTGTTTGGCCGGGAAAAAGAATTTGGTTAGAAGTGATGTGTTCTGTAATTTTGGATCTAATTATGGAGGTCAAAATTTTATAAATAGTTGGAAGGCATGTAATGGGTCTATAATTCTTTGGTTCCGTGGCACAACCGGACTTAAAGAGGAGGTGAGTGACACCTGTTGTCATAAATGCTGGGAGGGATTCCGCCTCAAGCGCATCCTGGAACTGCGCTGCCAATCGAGCATGCGAACTTGGAAACCATTTTAACCAGAAGTTGTGCAGACCATCCGGACCCGGCGACTTCCAGTTTTGGGTCCGTCGAATTGCAGTTTGCACATCTTCCGAAGTGATTAAAATGGTCTCCATAGCCGGTATTGACTCGCAAGCTCGATCAACAACACTAAACCAGGAGGCTTCAGTGTGAGAGACAGGCGACGACCAGATATTCGTCCAGTACTCACGCATTTCGTGAGCACCAGGCAGCCGCCCATCCACCACACCCTGAGAAGAATCCTCCCAACATCTATAAACTCTCTTTTGGTCACTTTGGAACATACGATTTTGTTGGAAACGATCCCATCGCCTCCTGTAGCGACGAATGCGGTTCGCCCACGCTTAGACTTTTTGTTTATAGAAGTCTATGCGTTCTGTGACGCAAAGCCTATAATTCTGAGGACTTATATTGGTCCCCGAAAAAGCCTGCGTCACAAAACGCATAATCCTCGGTCTGCTATTTCCTTCTGAGAAGGAAATTAGCTTGCCGATGAGAGTTCGGGCCCTGTTGATACGGTCCTCGATCCTAAGCTGCCAGGCAGGCACAGCCGCAACACCTCGAGTAGCTCTATATTCTTTTGGGAATTGAACATTAGCCACTCGGCATGCTGCGACGGCCGCGCAGTAAAGGATCGAGTGCGTATCAACAAGATCCCGACTGGACTCCAAATATGTAGGTAGCATGGAGTCCAAAGCTCCCATCAGCGCCAAATTTCTTCTATGCGTGGGCAAACGTGGCAGACGCGGTCTACAAGACGCCGATACGGACACAAACTCCGAAATCGCACGCACCAAAGCCCCTCTCAAATGCTGTTTATCTTGGGGACTTACATTGTCATCCAAATTGTCCGTCAGCTCGAAATCAGCAACAGGTGTTGGTGTTGGACCTACTGCTTTATCTCCACTGACGGGCGAGACATTGTCGTCTTGGACAACACACAAGTCTGTGCGCAACCGCTCAAGTGTGCCATCATCCAACAACTTACGCCGCTGAATAAATCGCACTTGATCCGACAGTCGTTGGGACGATACATCAATCGTTGGTTCTAAAGCCTGAAACAGAGACAGCATTTTAGCACGATACGCAGTGAGGTTAATTCCTCCCTTTGTTGCCCCAAAGTAGGCCCGCATGACATTCTCATTGATTTCACGAGTCCATCTCATGCGGCGCACTACTCCACCGGTAGCGGGGACCGTAGATGGGACACTCGGTCCCACAGGTCCCAAGCCCACCGCTGGAGGGGGTCGTCCTCTTCGCCGCGCAGGTCTTGGTGGCGGCGGGGACGACTGCAGCTCGCCGTGTTGGCTCGACGCGTCGTTGTCCGGCGTCACCTCGAACACATCCGAAGCCGACGCCCACGACGCGGAGCTCGACGAGCTGGGTGATCTTAATCGTGCGTTTTGTGTCGTTCTGGTCTTTCTCTTGATCATCTCTATCGTCTCATCGTATTATTCGAGTATAGGCGAGACGAATGATTTTCAAATTATATTCTAAAATATGGGCACACATTTATTATATACGAAAAAATATATATTTCAAGAATTAACTAAGGCTTAACACAGTTTTAAGCCATTTTTCTAATAATTTTTCAATAGTGCACAAAAAACGCTAGTAGGTGTCATGGCGTCCGCTGTGATGTCACTACTAGGTAAACATGTCATTGTGTACTACTTAGTCTGTGGTCCAGTGGCTTAACAGTCCATACATTGCTTTTTTTCTTTGGAATGAAATAGTACCTCCATTTGCAGTAGATGTCGCTTCTCTCAACATCGCGTAATTATTGTTGTTAAGAAAAAATATGAATAGAGAGAAACAAAAGTATCTGTATATAATTATAATCACAAGAAGAATCATGATAAAAAACAATACAACCGTTAAACTGTTATTTTATTTACTTAGAAACCTTTGCTTAACTCTAGTCATGTTTTCTCTAATTTCCAATAGCCTACTCAGTAAAAATTTCGGGCTTTGGAAATTACTGGGGAAAATATTTATAATATAAATTAATTAAATATTGATAAGACCTATGTCCTATTCGAACGTCGTGTACCGACAGAGGGCGCTAATTCCAATAATCTGACTGTTAACTCTATCTCCGTATAAAGAATGTACTCTGTGACTGCGAGTCAAAGAATGACACATGAGTTTACTTCGTAGTCTATGGTCATGTTTACATAGGCGTGACATCATGCGTTGTGAAGAGCGTTTTTGTCAAAATGGCCGATTGCTATATTTTGTACTTTGATTTTATTTAAAATCTTATTAATCTCCAAGTATAGATTAAAACTGAATTATCATTTGAAGTCCTTGTAATATGTATTTTCCCTTAAAAACATAATATTTTTAATTTTTTGATACTGTCGTCTCGCCTATTGTCACAATTTTTAGGCAAAATAAGTAATTTCTTGAAGTTTGACATTGTCACTCATTAATTTTTTCGTTCTTCGTTATTAATTATTTATATTTACAATTATAGCGCTCCAATAAAACATTATATAGTAATTAGAAAATAAACAATTTGGTCCGATATAAGATTAAAACTGTAAATCTTTAGATAAATAATAAAAATCCATAAAAATATATTTTTGTCTGAGATGATCTTTAGTGTTGCCATTATTATTTATCTGATTTATTATTACTGTAATAATATAGTGTGGCTTCTCTTAGTTATGGATATTGTTTCAATAGAATATTGATTTTATTTTTAGTATAACTTAAAAAATCTGATATGTATGAAAATTTAGAGCTCACTACTCACTTCCTATGTTTCCAAAATTATGGATATACTGTACTGTATCAGGCCATATATGTCCCACTCCAGACTCGCGCCTCCTCTCCAATTGAGAGTATGATTGAGCATGGTTAGGCCATATAGTCCACCACGCTTGCCTAATGCTGGTTGGCAGACTTTATATACCATCAAAATTCTTACAAATTGCTATGGCATGCAGGTTTCCTCACAATGTTTTTCCTTCACTGTTAAAGTAAAATTGGTATGAATTTATATAATTTAATTATAGTCTGTGGTGGTACTGTACTGTAATGGAATGATTAACAAATATTGAATATGATCTTCACTGGATCATTTACTACAAAATTGTATCTTGCTTATTTTTCATATTGCTCTGTATGTTTCCCAAGTAAATATAAAATAAAATGTTTTTGTATCAACAGTGAATCTCGCATGTGCAATGAAGGTGATAGAACCAGACAAGGAGATTGGGTTGCTGGATGCTGATGTGTTTGGACCATCAGTGCCTCTCATGATGAACATCAGTGGAGAGCCCATGTTGAATGATGACCATCTCATTGAACCACTGCTTAATTATGGTGTGAAGTGGTGGGTATTACCTTCTTTCTATGTTTAATTGACACACTATGTATGTAAACACAGGATGCAGCAAGAATAGCAAGTTAAGATATCTAAGATCTTAAAAAAAAGCTAAAAGAAACCTACTTTTTTGTACAACTAAATTTCTACAGGGTATATATCCAGACTGACACTGAAAATGAAGTAGGAGGTGGCAGTTTTAAAGACATAATGCAACTATAACACTTTAATAAAAAAAAGCAACATACAGTCGAATTAAGAACCTCCTCCTTTTTTTGAAGTTGGTCAATTAAAAGGTGTACAGTCAGCAACACAAGTCGCTACACATTTATGAAATTTCGAATGGTCTTATCATACAAAATAATAATAATTTCTAATATCGTATTGCACTTATCGACATAAAGACACTACTTGATTATACTTTCCGACTACAGACTAGTAATTAGAAATTTTAATTCATAAAAGGATCATTAAAACATGTGAAGTGTGTAGCGACTTATGTTGCTGACTGTACATTGTACAATAATGTACAAAAATATGTATTTACCACTGAAATACGACGATAAAGTAACCAAAAACAAAATCGTCGCTTTCTTTGCAAAATTTTAATTTTCTGTGAAGTTGCTCAAACTTCCACCTGGCTTCGTTTTTGGTTGCAGTCTTGCTATACCTTTATTATACCTCTAACTTAGTCATAAATATGTTATCAGGAGCTTATAACATTACTAGACACAACCCTGGCTCCACATTAGAATATATCATAATGATTTGTTGGAATATACAGATTACACAAACATTTGTCCAGGGTGAAATGGTCAGTACCCTCCCCACTGCAATTCAATCTCAATATTAATTTGCAGCATGTCCATGGGCCTGCTAGTTTCGGGGGAGAACGCAGTAGTCTGGCGCGGTCTGATGGTGATGCAGGCTCTGGAGCGGCTCACTCGACACGTGGCGTGGGGCCCCCTCGACTGCCTGGTGGTGGACACTCCGCCGGGAACTGGCGATACGCATTTATCTCTAGCGCAGAACTTGCCGTTGGATGGTATGTTTTTTGTATTTGAAAAATTTACAGTTGAGGGTAGTCAATTATTTCACTAGTTTTTCGTGTGTATTTTAATTGTTGTTATAAAACTTGTTTTACTTAACTTTTAGACTGGTTTTAGAGTCACGCTGACGCTCCTTAGAAGCTCATACATTTCAACTGTCAGCGCTGACGGTCAGCGCGCGGTCTGCGTGACTCTAAAATCGGCCTTAGAGTTTATACTTGGGACCCGTATTTGATAACTGAGTGAAACTTGTTATTTAGTGGAATAATGTAGGTACGTTATTCCCTTTTAACAGAGTAAAGAAAATGCTATGAAGTCACTTAGTTCTAATGTAAATAATATAAAAAACTCCGTAGCGAAGTTTAACACTTGAAGTAGAGACGTCATCATACACTATATTTATCTGTCCCTATTGAATTCTCCAACATTTCTTCCTGTAGGAGCCATCGTCGTCACTACTCCACAGTCCGCAGCATTGCAAGTCACCAAAAGAGGAGTCAACATGTTCGAAAAGCTTAAAGTTCCTATTATCGGCATGGTAGAAAACATGTCGCATGCAATATGCTCCAATTGCGGCACCAAGAACTTTGTGTTCGGCAATGAAACGAAAAAGACTGCACAGGATATGGGTCTCGAGATTATAGAAAGCTTTGAAGTGGATCACAATATGTCGGAGTGTATAAACAGCGGGAAGCCCGCAATATACGCCCTGCCAGACAGCATACACGCAGAGAAATACAGGCAGCTCGCAAACAAAGTGTTCAAGTATATAGACAATAAGGAGAAGCAAACTGCTAAAGCGACAGAACAGTAGGTCACGCAAAATTATGTACAAGGTAGGTTTTGTTGAATTTTAGTTTATTTATCATGTACAAAATAAAATCTCGTTATATAAAAATGTCTATTAACTTACATGATAACAAAAAGAATATGGCAGACACCTCGCGCTCTTGTAAATAAAACATTTTATTATTATGTAAAATTTATTCAGAACAGATGTTTTGCTGGAATTCTTTTCTATGGCCAAAGTCAAAATTGCAACTTAAAAAAATAAATTAAAAAAATTATACAAAAATATTTTGTCTTTTACAATACTTTTGAATTATTTAAAATAAATGTTTTATGTAGGAAGAGGGAAGCGGGTTTTGTAAGCATGCAATGTCTGTTTCAACCTAGTCTCCACACACATCAGAGTCACCATCCTACACCACTTGAAACATGTGAAAAAATATATAAATTTATAAAATCTGAGCGAGTCCAATAATTGTACTCAGGGCTCAACAACTCTGTAACGGCCATAAATTCTCAAATATTCCAAACTTTGTTGTGTTCAGTCAATAAGTACAAAATAGATAGTTCATTAATAACATTGACATTACAAATATTTAAAAAAAAAAAAGTCGGAATGAAACATTAACATTATAGATAAGGAAAGCATCTATACTTTCAGTCCGTGCATACTCTTAAAATAGAACATTCCGTCGATATAACATCACTCGCATGCGGGTATTTAAACATATTTATTATTTATTCTATAGACATTATATTGGTGCAAAATGGAAAAAACATTACTTAATATGGAAGCTATTTTTGCATTACATTAAATATGCTGGCAACATTACATAGGCTAACAATTTTAAAAAATCTGGCAACACTGTGGTAAATTTTAGAAAAATATTTAAAAACCCTAACTTTATCACACATGACAATATACAGGAATCAAATGTACACAATACAGTAGGTGTCATAATGTGTGTATTTTGAAACAACCAAATTGCTATTGCATTCAGCAATGAAAGATCTTACGTAAAAATGCTTTATAGCATGTATAACATTATGTACTGACAAGCATCATTTATGATTTTGTCTAGATGTGTTTTGTTACACAACGAAAAACCATTATAAATGGAGTAGTTTTACACATGTATAATTTTATCTCATTACAATTTAATAAAACATTTAAAATTCATTTCAAGTTAAGTTCCTCTATTTTATAAATTTTTCCAAATAAAATACCACACTGTACTGTTTGATAGTTTTACAACCATTTCAAATCGTCATATGTTTAAGTCTAATTGGTCATTACAAATGATAATATTCTACTTGAGTCTGATAACCGAACTGTACCACTGTTGTGTTTGTACGTAATACTCTTCAGTCAATTGTCCTGCCGGCGACTAGTTCCAGTTGTCAAAACACCAGATGTTAATGTATGTTGCACCACCGTAACAATCTTAATATTAATATCATAAAAGTCTGTGCACAATGCAGGACTAGGTCCGCTCCTACCACTTCTTCTTGTGTTCGTCCATACTGACGCCTCCGGGGCCCAAGTACACAATCATCAGCAGACCGCCAATCACTGAGAGTGTCTGAAAATTAATTGGATTGTGTTAAATTGCATTCCTCAACACATTTCTTTCAGTACACCATTGATGGATGTAAGAACCTTTTTTTGGGTTATAATAATTCTTTGGTCGATTATCGATACGTTTTATTCGTTAACCAAATTATCAGCTCATATGGATCAACTTCCAACAATTAGCGCTAAAGTTAGATCACCAAGTAATATTATTATTTTAAAAGAGGACCAATAAAATAATATTACGTATACAAAATAAGTACCAACATAATCTATTAAAATAAAAACCAGTGTTTTAAAAAAACAAAGAATAGACACAAATACTCCATGAACAATGTAAGCATAGGCAAAACAAAACTATACTAGCTTCGATCGAAATATATAGTATACAAGATGTAGGGTCCGGAACAAAATCAACGCCAAAAGTGGCCGAGGTAGCTTATACTTATACATTTGAATTTCGAACGATATGTTGCGAAAATCTTAAATTATAATCAACTTCAGGTAACAATAAACCTTATTCCTTTAAATTAAGAGTTATTATGATTTTGGACCATACAAATCAAATAAGACCACACGCTTATTTGTCCTCTTATTTCTCTTGCCGTTGTTTACGCCGTTACTTATAATTTAGTAATACTCATGGTCCACTAAATATGAATCAACGTAAATAATGTATTTCCTTGAATGGCATATAACTTACTATAAATAGTTATAGAAATAAGACGATTACCTAAAATTTAATCAAAATAAATTTTATTTATACAATGATATAATCAATTATTTTGTAAATATAAAATAAGTACTATGTATTGACTTGTCATAAGAGCTATTTAATTGCCTACATGATCAATACACAATTTCATTTCATTTCAATCTAGTGTATATATTGATCGAAGTGTAAATTGATATTTACCTGGAAGAAGTCATATTTGAGGAAATCCCGGAGCGGTTTGTACGAGGGCACGCTCCACCACGCGTTGTGGTACAGGTTGAGTACCGTAAGCACCAGCACCAGCATCAGCGCCGACAGTTTCGTGCGGTAGCCCACCGTCACCAGGATCATAAGGATGCTGCCCAGCAGGTCTTGGACGATCTGTGGGGAAGAACAAGTTCTTATTACTTATGGGTTGGTAAGAGTATAAGCTAAGTGACAAAAATTTATCAACAAATATGACGGCGCATTTGACAAGAGGGGTAAACGTCGGGAGCTGTCACCGTCGTTTTACTCTCTGACGCGACACCCGGTGCTAGTGCGGCAAGAACCATGATTACCAGCAAGAATGGCGATCAGATCACATCAGACTAACGCGCTACGTGCTTGGTGGAGTGTTATGTGATTTTGTGTGCTCAGTTCAATAGCTATGTTATTAACTCTAAATCACGTGTAGCGTTTTATTCTCCTCGCCCGAATACCCACGCCTGCCTGCCTGATGGAACCTACTGATACTGAAGACCTCTCTGTCATCCCTACAAATATTTACCTAAAATGAGACAGATTTTTCTGTACTAGCTATTTTTTGTATAATTCTCTAACATAAATAAATAAATACACCCAACAGTCATATACACAGTCCTGACTCCACACGTTTAAAATTGCCATAGCGGAAGAACCTAGAGTCGCGGGGACCAGTCAGTAAGGTCAAGTTCCATCAGACTGGATAACTACGGGACATAATGACACGTAACATCTTATGTCTCAGGATGGCGAGCGCAGTGGTATGCCAAGCATTGCTTCGTAATTCACTGTTTGGCTTTGCTACTGTACATGAGAGGTCGTATCGTCTACTATCAGGCGAATGGCAGGCTCGTCTCGCCATTCTTGCAATAAAAAATACTGTAATAGCCACATAACTATTGCATTATTACAAAAACATTACATTGTATAAGATTTATGACATTTAGCCTTTTATGTTCAACTGTTTTTTGTCCCAATAAAAGAAATATATATATGTTTAGATTAAATTAGGACAATAAAAACCATATTTAATAATTGTTAACGCTAGTGAAATTTTAATAATTAGCGAGTGTTATAAAAATCTATCCAAAAACTAAGTGATATTTAAAAAACCTTCAGGAAACAATATCTAAAACCATGAAAGCACGTGTCAAACTTATGCATAACTCTTCGGCTAGACATGGCCGAACCGGTTGGTGTCAACTAGTTTAATATTTGATGATAATTTGGGCACGTATGACGTAATTTGCCATTACACATTATGAATATGAATGAGCGAACCGTCGTAAAATATCGGTGAGAGAACGCGATTGACTTGATTCATATCCACCTCAATGAACATAGATTTCGATCACCGCATCGAGACTAATATTTGCGTGATCCACGTGTGGGAACGATGATGAGTATAAATAAATAAATAACGCCCAACAGTCACATACATAGTCCTGACCCCACACTAAGATCGAATATTGTGTTGTGTATCAGGAACTACGAGCCACTTTTCGGTCTCACAAACTCCCAGGTCCGAAAGAAATATTTGTGGGCCGCACAAACATTTCTCTCGGTGCGGGGATCGAACCCGAACTGCCATCTAAACGACTGCGCCTCGGAACGGAGTATAGGCTAACAATTAATTTCAATTAAATTATCAACCTGGCAGCCAATAAATAACACAGATAACACGTTCAAAGTAACATTAAACGGAGAAAAAATGTAAAAAATTAAATATGCATGAGCCGCAATTTGTGCGAATACTGTTTCTCGAATAATCTATTTATAATTTGACGTATTTAATGTTACAAGGCCGTGGGAGGATACATTCGCATATTATACATAATTTGAAATGACTTGTTAACCCAATTGTAAAACGGCTGATTTTGAAATAAAAATCAATCGTAAATCTAAATCGCGTAAATCTAAGAAACTATTACGCCTGATTTCGTATGATAATATACCGCACCGCAAAGATTGAACAGTACTCGTACGTAGTTTTTTCGGCAAAACTCAGCTGGCCCACTCTTGACGCTAGATTAAATTTAAAATATAGGATTTAGTTCGAGTTTAGTACAGCATGGCACTACTTTACTATATTTTACTTGAGCATAATAACACTAAATAGTAGTAAACGAAATCGAGTTAGTACGAAAAATTGTCTTAAAGCAGTTAGAGAGTTAATGTCTTATTTAGTACACTCACTTGCACGAAGGAAATCTCGAATCTAAGCAGTGTGATGAACATGAAAGCGAGCAGTATCCTGCCGGCAAGCTGCAGGTAGGTCTTGGGCTTGTTCTCGCCCAACGAGGGCACGCCGGCGAAGAGGCTGCGCCCCTCGGCGCGCGCCTCCGCCAACACCAGCAGCAGGGCTCCGATGAGGGCCAGGTTCCGCAGCAAGAACTGCATGTCCCACAGTATGCTGTACGCGAATGTCTGAAAATCGAAAATAAATCGGTAATTTGACATTATCACTCTAAAAGATATGTAATACTCAACATAGAAGAGTAGGCTTCTTTAAAATAGCGACGTACTCAAGATGAATTGCGCCTGGAGACCGTCGACCAACAGTCAAAGGTTGTCATCAGTTCATGTAATTTGTGGACTTCTTGGTGTCCGTATGTTATTTGTAATTGTTCAGTATGACCTTGTAAATCAAATCCCAGGTTTATTGTCATAGATTCCTCATTACCAGCATGTCCAAAAACAGGAATTCCAGCTCTGACCTTCGAACTTTTCCATGGATTTCTAACAATATACATCGCAGGGTTAACGATTGAGAATGGACCTCTTCGCTGGATTTCTTACAAAATTTTTATTGCAGTGTTTATGTATATTCAGGTGTACATAAGAATGTCTTACCTGTAGTACAACAATGAAGAACAGCACTCCACAAGCAATGTCGACCTTGAGCCTTCCCAACACCATCACACAACCTCCTAATTGACCCACTAAATTAACTATCTGAAATAGAAAACATTTCACATTAAATAAATTTCACTGAAAATACAATAGAGTAACATAGATAGTCCTGATCCCACGCTAAGATCGAGTCTTATGTCGTGGGTATCAGAAACCACAAGAGACTTTTCGATCTCATAAAACAATCGGATTGAAACCCACGTTTCACAAACGACGTCTAACCAAATGCACTGCGGAGGCACTTGCAACTTTCGAAATTAATACGCTGCCGTACACCATCACACAGCAGATTATCATTATACTCTTTCTAATTCTATTCTTATTAATTATTATAATCGTGAGGTGACTCGATATTATCAGGAAAAATATTTGGAAATCTCCTGGACCATTCAATGCACGACAAAACGTTTCACCAAGGCCGGTAATACCGCGTCTGATAAAAAATATTGCATATGATAATATTTAAATTGATTACTAAACAGTACCAAATGGAATTCCCGTCGGAGAAATCCCATAAAAAGCTGATAAATTAGTCATAAACGACGTATAAAATAAATCTTTATTCGACAATATGGATACAATGAACCCGTATAACGTACTTAATCATTTTTGTAAGTCCTCATATTTTACGTTATTTTTACTGGAATCGGAAGGACTCATCAATGCATATAATAAAATTTATAACAGATCGATGTCCGTACATGGAAGATAAATGAGAAACACTAGTTAATTAATAAATAATGTAGAGGCTGGAGGGAGGAAGGGCTATATTTATTTATTTCTTACACTTTATTGTACTACACAAAATAAAAAAATACACGACAAAAATCTTAACCTATATTTACAGTACAATGGGCGGTCTTATCGCAGTCGGCGATATCTTCCAGACAACCTTTGGATGGACTGGAGTGAATGGAAGTAGGAAAACGGGGTATATCAACGTAATAACAATTTGATTCGCTTATTTGTGCTTTTGTGTACACTGTAGTCTCAGAAACGGCTGAACTGATTTCACTAAAATTCAGCAATACTATCGCAACAATACCCACATCGAAAGTATCTCGCAGTTCTCGATTCTCACGATATAAATAAAACATGAATCCGACTGTAGACTGTAAATTAAGCACTATGTACGTGACTATTGGGTGTATTTATTATTATTTATTTATTAATTTATTTTATATGCACTAATGAAACACGTGGCTAGACGAAACACTCCGCGCCGCGCCGTCCGCTTCCGTGCCAACAGCGCCAATTCTCTTGCTCAGCGGGGAGGCAATCAGATCAAATCAAATCTCATTCATTATTATTTGTAAGGAAATATATTATTTGGATTAAGTACAAAGATTGTCAGAAATAGTACATGGAGGTCAGACCCTTTGTACATATCAGGAATCATATAAAATTCGAATAGGGTTGAGTTTAGTTTGTGCAGTGTATTTTTTCAAATAACCAATATTATAAAGAGGAAAGATAGGATTATTTACTATTATAATTCTACTTATCCATGTATATTTTCAAACAAGTGTATATGTAAGTGGGCAGAGCCGGGCCGCCGCGCTAGTTAGAAATAAATTCGGTAATTCATCAGTAACACAAATTACAGACGTCCACGAGTACACTTGTATATAAATAGATGAATATGAACGCTATATACTTTTAAGATTTTAATCTGTTCAATTATAATATTAAAGAAAAAAATCGACTTATTGTTAACAAACATTTCCGATCCCACAAACTGACTTCGGTCCTGCACCCCACACTCCGCTAAAACAATTGTTTATAATAACATCCCTTTGTTATTCAGCCATGGCACATTATAGCCCGATATAGACTGCGATTAATCTTATTTTATTCGCTCACTCGCTAATTTTACGATAATGCATTACTACCGTACACTTTGTTTATTAATTGGCACACAGATTATAGCTAGTGGTCTGTGGTCGGTTAATATACATATCCTTCATCATCCAATCATAGAATTTCACATAGGAGTGTCGGGTCTAAGCCGGGGTTTTCTCTATACTCCAACACGACGACAAAAATGTCCGAACGTCGTACGTAAAACTGTTCAAATATGCCTAAATTATACGATACTTTCTTTTTGACATTCGAATCTTCTTTCCTACGCCGTAACCTTAGACTTAAGATTGCCATTTGTTTCTGTATAATAGTTTAAGTTTGTGTACAATAAAGATTTAAATAAATAAATAATAATAACTTCGGAGTGAATGATTTGATTATAAGTATTTATTTTGAGATGTTCCGTCGATCGTCTGTACAGTCGAACTGCGTGGCTGAGAATAGAGAAACCCCCAGTTTAGACAGAGAGAAGATTACAATTTATCACCCGCGTGCATTTTATATTTGGACAGCGGTCATGAATCCACTTATCATCCGCTCCAGGTGAACTGCGTCGAGAATGGAGATATAGATTCATAAAAATCGCGAATAGGTATTTTTGTGTGACGGCTCTATGGTATTTTAAAATAGATGCTCTTTTCAAATAAAATACATTAATCTACCCGAATTCTTCTACTTTAGATCTACGGCAGATTTAACAATTGTATGATATACGCCTCTATGATTTTCACATACTCAAAAAAGGAAAATGTTAAATGAGAACCTCCTCCTTTTTTGATGTCGGTTAAAAATATATCCATATTGCTAATATTTTCTTTTGAGAGCGAAGCGAAGGTCATAATCGCCTAAGTGTGAGAAAAGAATTGTCTTCAATTGGATCATTATACAACAAACGTTTGAGTTTGTTGTATATAAATTAGTTACGTCAATTCAACGTCGGAATTTTATTACTTTCGTTTTCTCCAACCGGTTGTATTTAAGGATGCTTTTACGAATACTGTTTATACACGTTTTTAGGTCAATGAATATTTTAAATAACAAAAGCGTATGGTCATATATTATTGATATCATTATCACCTTATTCGTCGTTTTCTACACGATGTTATTGAAGAAATGTACTTCGTTTGTAATTGGATATTTATACTAAATGTCTACAGATTTATTTCTCGTGGATTGATGTGCCTACAGTGGTTTAATATATTTTTACCCTACATAACAATTCATGTTATTCACAGATTTTTTATGTTTATAGAGCTGCGGTCATCATATATGACCAGTTCCATATCACGTCAAGTCACATCCCTGCCCCTACTGGCATGAGATCGATACGAAAATGGTAAGTGATATAAAGTGTACTGAACCATGATTATCTCTCAACGGTGCTTATTCGAAACCGGATATGTACACATATTGATGAACGCGAGACATTGTGTCTTTCCGTGGCTACTACAGATTATACTTCATTATCTGTATCAGCCCATATACGTCCCATTGCAGGGCACGGGCCTCCTCTACAATCGAGAGTACGATTCAGAGTGGTTAGGTCATATAGTCCACCAAGCTGGCCTAGTGCGGGTTGGCTTATACTTCATTAAGATCTGATAAAAGTACTCACAACAAACATGGTGGCGAGGAACTTGCCGCAGCTCCACGACATGTCCATGTAGTCGCGCTGCTCGGACCACTGGAACCACATGCGCAGCCCGTCCTCCAGGAACGTAGAGATGAGGCACAGCCGCGCCACCGTCGGCAGCACATTCTTGCCTTTACGAATCACCTGGCGGGAAAAATTTACATTTTACTCTTCGAAAAAAAAGAAAATTAATACTTATACTAATCTAGCGGCCCGAAGCTTTCGTCTGGGTGAAGATGTTTTTGACTCCCCTCCACATCAGGTACATGATATTTTTCTTACAAACTGGGACAGCCTGGTTATGCATTATACATACAAACTTTCTTCTTGAATCATTCTATCAATGAAAAAAAGACGTGACAAAATCAGTTGCGTAATTTTAAACATTAAATACATAGGAACAGGCAGACGAGAAGCGACTTTGTTATAATTATTATACTTTGGTGATGCCGTATAGTAGTCGTGGCGGCAAGCAAAGCGTCGGACCACAGCCTATTAGATGACCAGATCAACTATTTAATGTTGCGTGGTGTTGCTAAATTATGTTGACCGCTTTCAACAGGACTGCACGGAAATCAATGGGGAAGGCATTTAGCACCTGACCAATGGACTTCAGGTGGTCATATATGGGTAGAGAAAGTGAGAGAGTCGGTAGAAATATTGTAATTTTTACCCAGACCATAATAAAGAGTCCATTCATCAAGATCCAACAAGTAGTTTAGGCGCCACATTGTGACGTAAATAAATACGAAAACACGTTTGCTAGGTAAAGTTAAGGCCATTGACTTTACTTTTGTTTTTTGCTGCAGTTGGATAAAAATACTGTCACAATTAAAATTGACGATCACTGTTTACAGGAAATAAACAAAAGATATAAATAAAACAAATTATTCAGCACGTTTCAACTAATACAATAAAATGCCATATCAGCATTTTCGTTGTTATGACTGAAATCACAACAGCGGTTTCTGCTTATTTGTATACATAAGATTTGGTCAATTTCTATTTAAAATCTTGAGTTATAGGATAAGAATGAATGAATTCCTCTCGAAACACAATCTCCTTAATCCTCTCCAATCAGGATTTCGTCGTGGACATAGCACAATTACGACTCTAACTCATATTGCGGATGGCATTAGGTCGGGCATAGAGGAAGGCAAGCTGACTGTCTTAGCATTGCTGGACTTCAGTAATGCCTTCAACACCGTCGATTTCGATGTCTTACTTGGCATAATGCGTTCTCTTAACATATCTCCAACAGCAGTTGATTGGTTTCGTAGTTACCTGTATGGTCGCCAGCAACGCATCTGCTTTGAGGAATGTTTTTCCTCTTGGTGCTCAGTATCTGCTGGCGTACCTCAGGGCGGCGTTTTATCTCCTTTACTCTTCGCTGTCTTTATTAATTCTATTACCAATAATCTTCGCTCCTCCTACCACCTTTACGCTGACGATCTGCAAATTTATACTCGGGCATCCTTGGACATGATGGCTAACGCGATTGGAGCTATCAATTCTGACATCCAACATATATGTTCATGGAGTAAAGAGTATGGACTGAAGGTCAATCCATCTAAAACTCAAGTCATTGTTGTCGGCAGCCCCAGAATGATATCGAAGCTTGATCAGGACCAACTTCCATCTGTTTCCTGTGATGGTATCACTGTTCCATACAGTGATACAGTCAAAAATCTCAGCCTATATATGGACAAGTCTTTCACCTGGGGTCCGCAGCTTCGGGAAATTAGCCGTAAGGTTTTTTCCTCAGCTAGGTCTTTGTGGAGGTTACACAATTTTCTCCCCATTGCCACGAAAATTTCCCTTGCACAAACCCTCCTTCTCCCCATCCTTGATTATGCAGATGTCAGCTATCTCGATCTCACCGAGGACCAACTTAATAAACTTGAGCGTCTTCAAAATTTCTGTATTAGATTTATATTTGGTCTGCGCAAATATGATCATGTCTCCGAGTTTCGTGCTAAGCTCAAGTGGTTACCCATACGACTTCGTCGGAATGCTCATATTCTTAATCTTCTTTACAATATTTTGTTCAATCCCCTTACTCCATCATATCTCAAAGAACGTTTTATATTTCTCCACGATTCTCATTCAAGGAACTTGAGGTCGTCGGAGAATTTGAAGTTGAGAATGCCTGTGCATACCACGACTTTTATGGATAAGTCGTATACAGTCCAAGCCGTTCGTCTGTGGAATGCACTGCCAGTTGTCATAAGACAGGCGAAAACACTGACATCATTCAAAAAGATGGTTAAAGATTACTACCTTTCTCTATAAGCAGCTGCATGAAGAAGTTTTATTTCCTACTTTTGTCTCAATAGGTAATTTATAGTATGTATATAATTATGTATGTCTATCTATAGAAGTATTCATATATGTATGTATATAAAATATATTATATAAATATATATCATATATTATGTATAATATATTAATTATAAATAATTTGTTTATATATTCCTTTTTAGAGCATGTTTATCTTTAAATTCTATACTGCCCTCTCTTCTTATCCTTCTCTTTTATCCATCCAAAGGTTGTCTGGAAGAAATCGCCTAGGGCGATAAGACCGCCAACTGTACTCTTTAATTTTATTTTTTTAAATATTGTAAATTTTGTTCTTTTGTGTGCAGTAAAGAATAAATAAATAAATAAGACTGCTTCGGTTGCATAGTTGTACAAAGTGGAGTCTTGGGTTCGAATCCAGGTCGGGCAAGGTGATATTGGATTTTTCTATTCATTATCAGGAATTTATGCCCGTTATGACGATAGGCTTGCCACCTAACACATGGTGGGACATAACATACAAGGCGAAAACTGTGTGTCCTGGTTGCACCTCTGCCTACCCCTTCTGGGAAAAAGCGTGTGTTTATGTATGTGTGCATGTTATAGGATATCTCGCAAACATACATTTATGGCAGATTGCGTAAATTTACATATTTACAACGGCGAATATTTTTAATATCCAATCGCGGCCTTCACCTTTCTGGGAGATAAACTCGTTTTTGCCTGCAGTTACACCTACAGACGTACAGACTATCCTTTAACCCTCGATAATAAACTAAAACTTTACCATAAACTTACTTTATATTTAAGCTTTTAAAAAATAATAACTTCATCACGTCGCTATTTTGGATGTAGGTGTGCGCCCACATCGTATAAATTATATTCTATTTTTTTTCCAGCGAACCAAAATATAAGATAGGGCTAAAAGCAATGAATAATGTGGAAAAAGACATTAAGATTTCATATTATGTTATTAGGTATTATACATATATTTTAAACATCATTTTGCAGTTTGTCGCAACTCATCACTCCCCAAAATATGCGTCAAGTATTTGAACATATTACGTAAAGAACATTGATTACAATTTTTAATAACATTTACAAAATACATCCCCTAATTACAGTATCGTGATATGTAAAAACCACTATAATTTCTTCACAATTATGTAATTCTGTTGATAATGATAATGATGTCACATTAGCAATCGATAACGCACGACTGTTTTCGTCACATTTCGTACAAATCATTCATATTGCAAAATCAGTACATGCTACATAATAACACGTGGAACTGCTGTATTTCATTTCTCTTCAGAAGTAATGCTAATCTTTGATAAAGCCAGCTGCTAACTATCTTTATTTTGCAACTTATACTATCATTTGTTATGATACCATAGATAAGCATTTTCACACTCGTATTCAAACATTCATCTAGAAAATTTGGCCCGATACGTTAAATTAATTTAGCAATATATTATATGATAGCTTAACATCACAGAGCATCTTCATCTATGTATGTCCCGAAAGGTCATAGACGAGATATATCCGGACTGAACTTACTGTTATATTCCGGTTTGAAAGACATAGCAGCCGAGTAACTACTGGACATATTGAGACTTAACATCGTACGTCTCAGGATGCCGAGCGCAGTGGAATGTCAAGTAAAGTTTGGTTTTGCTACTGTCCATGAGCGGTCACATCGCTTATCAGGCTAATGGGATGCGCGTCTCGCCATTCATTGAAATAATAAAAAACCGGAATTTGAAATCAAGATAGCTATCCTCATACGTGTAAACTGATCCACGTCTATAATATCTTATCAACGCCTTTTTATTGTTACAATTTTATTCTAATTGCATCATTTATTGCATAATGGAATTAAAAATAAGTGTTATTGCTGTAGAGCCTGTGTTGTATACAATATAGAATTCATACATGAGGAACAGTATTTCCCTTTCACTGCGTAATATGATAGAATAAGTTTTTAGTATACCGTCTCTAATTGTCTGTATGAAATTTCGATTTGGAATTTCCTTTCCTTGTCCACTAATATTATGAGTATACCAGTTTTTTTTAAGCCAAATTCTGATGAGCGTTATGTCGTAATAGAACTTAATTACATATTTTAATCTACAGTTGTGATTATTATTGTATAAATGCAAAATTGACTGTTATTTTTCCGTCTGTTAGCTTTGCATTAGTGCTTCCGTGTGTTAGCCAATCCTAATGAAAGTTAAACAAATAAAGACGTATGTATTTAGACTTATTTTTACTACGTAATCCAAATACTGTGGATGTAGGATATATTTATTTTTATTATACTTTAGAAATAGTCATTTTCTTAGTTATGCAATATCTACTCAACATTAACAACAATTAAATTACCGCAAGTTTGTTTATTTCTTTCTTTTTTGGTACTGGTTCTTTCCTTTGTTTGTTATTTTTATTTTCGTTTTGTTTTTGGACTGTATGTTTTGTAATCGTGCTAATAAAAATACTTTCGTTAGTTTAATTGGAAAACAAATGACACGAAACCAATTGAATAGATAATATGTTTGTAAATAGGGATACAGTTGGCACTAAAAGCGAACGCCCAAAGTAAAAGTGAAAGGTGACAAAGTGAAATTGAAACCAGTCGTAGTGCAGTACGCTTCGGACACGTGTTGCTGTGTGTTTCGGCAATTATACGCATTACTCACCGTCTTGCGATTATGAGAGCCTCGCATTATATTGTGTTAGACTATCATTTGACTAATATAAGTACAATATACTGTACCTGTCTTCTAGACAATTTGGAATATTAGGTGCAATTAGTTTTAGCCAACTCTGAATGGAAATCACTTTGGCTGTAGTTTCATTTTGTATATTTTTAATGTTCTTCAAATTAATAATTATAAAAAAATAAATACTAAAGCTAATATAGCGTGGGTGTCAGAAACTACGAGAAACTTTTCAGTCCCACAAACACCCAAATTAGGAACAAATAAGTACTAATGGAGCACACAAATATTTGTATTGTTGCTGGGTTCGAACCTGCAATCTCTTGTTCCACAACCGGCGTTTAACCAACTCCCCCGCGGATGTTGTATGTCTGCGTTAATATATCTGTAATCGTCATGAATGCCTTTGGCACATGTTTTAAACTCTTGTATTTAGATTTCAGTTCTAATTTTATCAAATAATCAGCAACCCTTCCGATTACCACAAAAATGACAAAACCTTACCTATCATTTTCTTTTTATATAAGTAAATCCATCTCATACAGAATAAACAGATCATTACACTTCTTGTAGATTAATGGGGTGTGTGTGTATGACAAATAATGTCAACAGTTTTTATGTATTATTGTCTGTCTTTATTTCTCTGATTAATTATTATCAGACAATAATATAAAAATATAGTTTTAGCATTTCGATAAAAAACCAAATAGCTAAATTCATTTCACCTCTAATAAAACATTTAGATGCTTTTGTCAGGATTACATATATTTAATTAACTCCAAATAAATACACAAACCTTATTTTCCTTGTGTACATTTTGATAAAGGCTTAAGGAATTTTAATTTGGTTAGAACAATTCCCAATCAAATTTATAAACATATACTTGATTACTACTAACTCATTGTATTGCCTATTGAAAAAAAAAAAACATTGAAACCATACTCAATTTTGAGGAGTTCTACCACCTGTAAAGTATACACTTTAAAACAATAAAAGAATTTTCCATATTGGTTTATTCATGTTCAAGGAACTAGTAGATAAAAAAAGACAGTGAATTGAGAATCCCCCCTAATTTTGAAGTTAATAGAAATAATTTCCTCATGGTTTCAATCAATTTAATTGTAATGACCTACCCACCAAATACCCACAAACAATGTAGACTTATGATAATTACCATATACTAATTAAAATGTTGTAGCTCAGAGTAAAAAAATCACACTGATAAAATTTATACAACAGTTTTAAGGTCATGTAAATGGATTTTTTGTTAGTCATTGCAATATCAACTTCCATAACACTTTTATTAGTTAATTGAATCAGTTGTTTTGAAGCTTTGTCTAGATGTTTTTTTATATACTAGAATGGCATAAGCTGCAGTGAACCAGATTGTATTGTGGTACTGACCATGGTAGAGTAAGCAAGGGATAATTACTTCATAATACCCATGGTAAAGTTAGAACTTGATATACTTGTATGAGCCATTCTGTATCTGTATCAGCCCATATACGTCCCACTGCAGGGCACGGGCCTAAGTACTCTACAATCGAGAATACGATTGAGAGTGGTTAGGCCATATAGTCCACCACGCTGGCCTAGTGCGGGTTGGCGGACTTACATACCATAGAAATTCTTATAAATCGCTATGGTATGCAGGTTTCCTCACGATGTTTTCCTTCACCGTTTTAGTGTGTGGTGATTGATTATCAATACACACATGACTCCGAAAAGTCAGAGGTGTGCCCTGGGATTCGAACCCGTCTAGTCCGATTACCAACAGGCCACCACACACTTTTTACAGGCCACCACGCACTTTTTGTATGAGCCATTACAATATTATATTTAAAACTTCAAGTACTATGGTATTATCTGTTTAGAAATTAATATCTATCATCAGTGTTGAATATTTACCACTAATATTTAACATAAAAATAAATTATTGGTTAGTATTGATCAAGTAGAAGAATATTATACCACACAGAAGATTCTTTTGCTTTCCATGTTTTTTTACATTGCTTTTATGGAAAAAATGTATCCCTTGATACAAATATAACTGGTATGCTTATCATAAGTTGAATTAACATTTTAAAAATAGAACTTATACATATAATTAAAAATTATTTTAATATAAGTAAGAAGGAGGCCTCAAGTTGAATGATGAAGAATGTGATTTCAATGAACCTGAAATTGTCTAAAGTTGTGCCAGGTAAAATAAACAAATAGTTATCAATCATTTAAGTGGCTTTTATCAATGAACAAATATACATAGCCCACACTTGGCACTGACCTCTACATGCAAGTATTTAAGGGGATTTGATAGTGTTGTTTAAAGTCTAATCATAAAGGACTTAGGAATTTCATAAGACTAATGATGCTTAGCCAGGCTCAGAAAAATTAATATCAAATATATGTAAAAGCAATCTTCTTGTGCAATGATATCTTTATAGTATGATCATGATATTGACATTTATAAGTACATATTATAATAACAGAAATGCAATTACACAAACAACAGAATTCATTCAAATCAATCTAGTATGCAACAAAAAATTGATTTGTAATGCAACTGTCCAATATTTGCAAAATATATTGCTAAATTCGATGCAAACATCAAATGAACATAAAAGTATTCTTTATGACAGATTTTCAACGTAGTAACTACAAATTCACTAACAGTTTTTATTTGGTAAAATGTCCTTACATGGTTTGAACCTTTTTTTTAACCAAAAAATATCAAGGGTTAATGCATTCTAAACTGACAAGAATGAACATGTAGAGATTGATAAAGCAGATGAAGTCATAAAGATAGTGCAGGACCAAGCAAAGTGAAAATGTATAGTTACTGCACCTACCTCCAGGGAATACAGATATCAAGGTTGTGATCACTAAAACGGTGAAGGAAAACATCGTGAGGAAACCTGCATACCATAGCGATTCATAAGAATTTCTATGGTATGTAAGTCCGCCAACCCGCACTAGGCCAGCGTGGTGGACTATATGGCCTAGCCACTCTCAATCGTATTCTCGATTGTAGAGTAGGCCCGTGCCCTGCAGTGGAACGTATATGGGCTGATATAGATATATAGAAAATACAAGGTAAACAGCATTTTCAATTTATTTTAGAATTAATGTTAATTACATGATAATGGAGTTATTGTTATTGACGTCAAAAATAATACACTATTAAAGGGCATTTATAAGCCAATTCTATAACAATGATCACTGTATTTTCCCATATAAAATATCTCATATGGCATCATGACAATCATTGCAACAGAAGGCACAATAGACATGGCATATTGTATAGTAATTGTGTAGAAGCTAATGTTTACATATCATAGATAAAAATATTGTTAAAGCTGTATCTGATTGTAATTAACCAGTGGTTAGATTGTGTGATAAAATCAATGAAGTGAACTTGTTATATATGATTACAGGCTTTCTTTTAATGAATAGATTTCTTTCTGAAATTTATATGTATACACACATACATAAATATAGATAGAAATCTCGAAATTAAGTAATCAGTACTTAGGAAAGGAAATTTCGTAATTTCTGAACACACATTTGACTTAAAATTATCCTATAATAGCTACGAAACGATTTCAGCATATTACTAGTAATGGATACACTATGATTGATGTAAAGATAATCGGGTTAAAGGGTATAACATACCCGTTTATGATAAATTCAACTTGCAAAACTTTTGCGACAAAGTTGTATGTAGTGTGTGGATAATTTGCGCAAACCCGTGCTTGGCAGCCACACACGTTTATGTTGTAACTATTTATAATATTTCAAATACGTGTTGGATCTTCTTCAAGCGGCGCAAATAAGAAAATAAGTTCGGTGACGTGACAAACACCATCCAAAGTACATGTACGATTTACATCTCCAATAAGAATTTTATACACTTTTGAGACTTTTTTTAATCAAACTCCTTACCTGATCTGCTATATCCTCAGCGGTAGAAACATATTCATTTGGAATTTGCATTTTTAACAGTAGATTCACAAACACATTCACCAAAAAATGAAATTTCACTACCGTCGGATTCGTCACGTCAGTCGTCTACAGTCGAATGACGTGTGGATAGTTGGATATACTTCCGCTTCTATAAGGTACTTAATATAATATACTTAAGTAATATCAAAACATTATCACAAGTAATTACTATCATTAACAAATTATTTCATAACAATAATTTTAATTATGGTCTTAAGTAGCTTGCTTGATAAGCAAACTTGGTATAAATAATTTCAATTTATTTTAACCGGATGTTTTTAAATGAAACGTCAAAGTTTTTAAAGCGTTTTATTATTACATAAATCTAAGGCCAAAGTAATAAAAAATAGGAAAAACAACCAAGAAATACCGCAAAAGAAGTTATAGTTTTGCCATAAATAAGATGAAATATTTAACGGAATTATTCAATAAATATTTGTTTATCTTATTACTAATATAACTTTATATTAATTGATGCTCTTCTAAAAACGGTCTGCCAGAAATAATTATAAAATTGAATTATAATTACATCGAAATTATTATAAAAATCGTTTTATACTACATCTTTGGTATTAATCATATTTCCATGAATAAGGCCTCTTGTACACGCACGGTTTTTCGCCGTAAAAATCTACGGTTAATTCGCTGTGTGTAGGCACGGTCGTCAGTGTTGTATGGATTACTATGAAAGCTTGTACACGCGCACGGTAGCTCCACGGCACGGCGACGCAGCCGTGTGCGCCGTGACTGCCCCTCGGCGCGCCGCGTCTACGCACGGCGTGATTTTCATCAGTGTTGTATGGCATTCTATGGGAGTGTGTCGACGGCGCCGGACGTACGCACGGTTTCGTGACGGTTTACATACGCTGATTCCCGATTTTGTTATAAAATGAGCATAAATCAAGAATTATTAATTTCATTGATTGCCTCGGTGGCGTAGTTGTACTAAGGTACGGTTATAAAGCTGAGGTCTCGGGTTCGAATCCCGGGCTGGGCAAAGTGATATTGGATTTTTCTATTCATTATCAGCCCAGAGTCAGGAATTTGTGCCCGATATATGGCGATAGGCTTGCCACCTATCACATTGTGGGAAGGAACCTACAAGGCAGCATGTGCGTGTCCTGGCACCTCTGCCTACCCCTTCTGGGATATAGGCGTGAGTTTATGTATGTATGTATTAATTTCATTATCATTATTTTTATAATTTTTTCATTATTATTATTAATTTCATTATATAAATCGGATGTATCCAAAACCGTCTTTCCCTTTTTTTTCTATTTTCCGTTTCCTATATATGTAGTAAGCAACGATAATCTTTTTTTTCGTAAGAAAATTCATGACGCAGCACGTCCTACACAGCCCCTGATAAAAACGCTGCTAGCCCGTACCTGGCCAATGTCTCGCCCGGTGATTTTGCCGTGCCATGTACAAGCTCGCACGTTTTTTCAAAGGTACGGCTAACACGCCGTACGGTTGAACAACCGTGACGTGGAAAAGAGGCCTAAGAATTTTAGAAACACTTTTATTAGTCATTGTCACTCTTGCAAATCTGTACGGGCTAAAGTCCTTTGCTTACGTATGGAGAATGGAGAAAAAAAAGTCAACTGTCAATGTCACATAGCAAATGTTGATGCCGTGTGTTGAGTATTGTTTTTAATAATCTTTCTAGAAGTAACAGAGATTAAAAGGTAATTTATCAACAATTCATTCATTAATAATTTGGATGCAACTCCAATTTTCACATTAGAAGCTTTAGTTTCCAGAAAATGCTTGAAGTCACATGCAACGACCGTCTAGGCAAGAAAGTCCGGGTTAAGTGCAACCCTGATGATACAGTAGGCGACCTGAAGAAGTTGATTGCAGCGCAAACAGGCACACGATACGATAAAATAGTGCTCAAGAAGTGGTATACGGTGTTCAAAGACCACATCAAACTATCTGATTGTATCCTTTTCAATCTATACTGACGACTACTAATAACAAACTGGAAACATAGATATATATTTTTAAATATGTTGTTCATCTCTCCCGACTTTTGCTAGGAATTAATTCACTTCTAATCATGATTAGCTAATTTGAATAATTCACTGGTATTCCCACTCATCATTCTACACTTCTTCACAATAGGTAAATTGAGATTCTGAATAAAAATGTGATAACCAAATAACATAACATACTGTTGTAAATATTGTTATATCTCTACCATTTTCCTTGCAAAAATCATAAATGTATGGAAAAAAATACCATATTTGTGAAGAAAACTAATGGAGCAACATTTCTAATACATACTTTCTTGACATTTGTTAAATTATCATGTAGTTTTTCTTTAGTTCTGAATCATAAGGTGTCCCTTTAACAACTGGTTCTTAGTTCGTGTCCAGACATATTTTATGTTCTATTGCTTGAATAAAAATATGATTTATCTTTTTGTGGAGAAAACCTTTTATGTTTCATACATTATCCTATGGTTTATTCTTTATGTATGTATTATATAAAAAGAAGTTGTTGAAATCCTTGATGGAGGTAATTTTTCTGCAGAAGACTTCTTGCAGCAGAGGATGTTTAAGATAATAACTCCATTTCTAATTTGTGTATACTATATATTTGTAATTTCCTGAACAGTTTTTCACAGATGAAATTCATGATGGCATGAATTTGGAGCTGTATTACCAATAGAAATAGTTTAATGTTGTAAATTTATTAATATAAGTTAAGTTATGATATATAATGTGATTTTATTTATGTTTTCTTAAATAGCATGTGAAATAAAGTTTTGATCCTATGAATCATACATCCTTTTTTTATACATTGCAATGCCTCAGTACCACTTAGTATATGTATTATTGTAGCAAAAAGACTTCACTTCCATCAAAATATATGCTCGGAATAATCTATCATCTAATGATAAGTGATAAAATCAGGGTGAGTCACACACAGAAATTGAAAAAAATACAGCCCATTGTTATGACTACTTCTGATGAAGGAACAAGGAACAGTTCTTGCTTTTTTAGTATAACTCCATTCATTACCTTATTGGGTTCATCCGCATTGAATGTAAAATGTAACATTGCTAAGTGTACATGTTAAAGATCATTTTACTTTTAGAATACTGAGGTATATGTAGTCGATATAGCAATGTACTATCGGTACTAAATAAGCTAGAGGCTAAGCACAGACGAGGCTAAGTTTCTAAACCTAATTTCCGGTTGCGTCTATTCCAGTCTTGAGATTACGTTCATTCTTTCGTACAAAATCGTTCACTCACCAGTAGTCTGTGATTTATTTTTATTAGTCTGTGACACTCCCTCCGCCGCGCCGCCATTATGAATTGCGTTGTTTTGTCAAAACGGAAGAAACCCACGTAACTGAAATCGTAATCCATGTACAAACGTTCGAGACCAAAATCTTGAATGAACCCGGTGCTACTAGAAAATATAACACGTTTTTGTGATAAGTATTGTGTAAATTATAATGAGCGAAGCTGAAGGTGTGTTTTGTTCGTTTGGAGTGGTCAATTACTATGCAAGTGTGTCACGGCGTACCTTCGTGTTTCAGAGTATAGCCAGCAGAAGCCCGCGAAAACGGGCAAGCAGCATAACATATTACCAATATGGGGTAACGAACAAACTATGAACCTGAATCCACTAATATTAGCCAATATACAAGGCTCTAGCTACTTCAAAGGTAGGTAAGCAAACGCAACTACGTACAAGAGTGGATCCACGATTGTTTGTAATGTTTACCTTAGTTTGTGAGTTATAATTAGGTTTGTTCCAGTTCACAACTTCATTAAATTACTTTCGTAAATTGAAGGATATAATAGTAACAACGATGGACTTAGCAATTCTCTAAAAAAGCTTTTGCGTTTTCAAGCCATTAGGGTATAATTAGCAAACCTAATTATTACAATAAATCATACTGACTCATGGTAGCAAATTCAAATATATCAAAATCAAAACATTTTGATGGTAGTTTTTGTCAATATTTATTTAATATACACCCAGGTATAGTTAATATTATATTCATTCTATGTATTATGTGTTCATAACTCTTTTTTATTTTTTCAGTAAATAACCGAAAGTTAAATTTTAATTTTGGTGTAACCATGAGCCAGTTTTCAATGCCACCAATTCAACCTGCCTTACATCATTACTTATTTGTTCATTTTTGTCAACAGTTCATCTGTTTAAACTGAAGACATACCATGAAGTTGTGGACGAGATCTACTACCAGGTGAAGCACCTGGAGCCATGGGAGAGAGGCAGCCGCAAGACCTCTGGCCAGACGGGCATGTGTGGCGGCGTGAGTATGTTCAACCACATCTGCTATTAAGTATCACACTGTAACATACTTTTTAGGTTGCCTGGTAGAGAATAATATGTGTGCTTGTGTAAATTGTAGAGGGAATCTTTTACTTTTGGGGCCCTCCATTATTCACACGATCTTTTATTTAGCATTTTTTAACCCCCCTGCCCTTAAGTGATATGTGGTGAGATTTAAGACTACCCCCCTCCCCTAATACCCCCTATATTTTTAGAACCTACAAAGATTTTTTCGAATTATATTTTTAAATAGAGGTATAAAGTATAATAATATTTTTGTTGGATATTAAGGACCATAAAAATGTCTCGACAGAAAGTTTACAGTTGTTTTTTATTGGTATACAAGTAATAATAAATAAATCATGCAATCACAGGAAAAACATACAATGTAGCATTTTGGACTAAATTACAATGTATTGAAGAAAAAATACACATGATATTTTAAAGACTCCCCTCCCCTATTGTGATATTTCGTAATGATTGTCAAACTCCCCCTCCTTCTGTCAAGCCTCATGTGATTAATGGACGGCCCTCTTCTAAAGAATTATTCTGGATTCTTCCTTTTTATGTAACTTAATTTTACTGTCTTTATTGTTGCTGGATAATTTTGTTATTATTGCAATGCTGCATGATAAAAATTACATGGTAATGTATCATATGAGCATAGTATAAAATGCAAAGGATACTGACAGGTGCGCGGCGTGGGCGCGGGTGGTATCGTGTCCACGGCGTTCTGCCTGCTCTACAAGCTGTACACGCTGCGGCTCACCCGGAAGCAGGTCAATGGATTGCTGCAGCACGCCGACTCGCCCTACATTAGAGCGCTTGGTAGGTATGACTCCTTGAGATTGTTCTATACTATTTTCTACTCATTTTTTTGTGTGTTGTTGTCATGATTTTGTTTTAAGTTTTATAATAATGATTGTATTGTATTGTATTGGTCATTTTTATTATGTTGGAATGAGCAAATTTAAATGTATTCTAAAAAAATATATAAATATCATGGTTTTATAAACATTTCATATTTTTAATAATCACCAGTCTTCAATAAGGAATATAAATTTATATTTCCCTGCATAAGTTTTTCAGATCCTGCACTGTGCCACCATAGATGTAGTATAAAACATAGATCGGCAATGTGTCATCTTGAGCGCGACCAAAACTGATTTACGATTGTGTGCGTGAAGTTTACATGTGTGCTTGACATATAGTGGTGTACCATGCACTTTCGATACTATCATATCGATATCGATATAACTGTTGACCTGAAGTTGTGAAATAAATTGTTATGGATATATGCGACATTTTATTATATATTAACAGAAACTTATTGATGTGTTTATTTCAATACAGATTGATAAACACACAAATAAATAAAGATAAATTGTCATATTATTTGAAAACATTTTGTTTGAGATGTTTTGTATGGGTCTTTATGTTCACCTGAACAAAATTATTTTTTTCATTGTGATGTATACATAGTACATACACCGAATTAATCTGAGAATAAAAACACTTTTATAAAATAAGACTATAATTTACAAAGTTTTAGCGTTTTCGGTTTATTTTTTTCATTTTTCATTTCCCGTCGCGAAGTTTCGATTACTTTACAGCTTTCGTAGTTACAGGGTGGACTCAGTCTGCAACAAAATCCGTGATTATTAGTTTTTTTCAATGAGTAACATTCGCGTAAGTATATTTATACCAGAGTTAAAAAAATATGCTTATTTAAATCAATTAATTGACTTGTAATACATTGGGAAGTGTTGGACGCCTGCTCGGCCGGAGCTTGTAGGAAGTCGTTGAATGCAGGCAGCTTACAACAAACTGATGTAGACATTTTTGTGGAAGGCCTATATTCATTAGTCGCATTCCTGTGGCTGAAGAAAGAGACAGTTTAATAAACCGTAAAGGTTTTCTCGATCTCGTCACCTAAACTAATGTTTTTCCTATGAGAATTATAAATTTTAAACCTATACCTAATGTTATGATAAATGAATAATGTTGCTTCAAGGTTTGGACGATGATACTGTGCATAGAAGTATCGCATATTTTATAAAAATATCTAATATGTTTTTGTTTTACTATTATAAATTGACAGCCTCTTGGCAGCGATTGAAACAGGTTATCATAATTATTCCACAAATATAAAAATATGAGAAAAAGTAAAGTAATAAGTAATATTGCAGAATGAATACTATAATCATGGCCGGGATAACGCCAGGTAGAAGAAAAAGAAGAATGCACACTATCACAACATACTATAGCTCCATAAAAATGTAGGGAAACATGTGTTGTCATCGACTATTTCACCGACAACGTTTTATTGATCGAACCTGTCAGTCAATCCCTAGCAACTTTTGGTTGAAATTATTGTAAATTCACGTATTTGATATTATTTTTTATACGCAATGGATGCTTTCAGCGTATTTATTTAATGAAATACTATATTCTTTTCTACCGATATGTATACACGGATTTCCATTTAATTCTATAATATCGTCGAAAAAAAGTATTGTACAAAAGTGGCCGGTACCTGTGAAAACTTTAATTATTTCGGATTTTTACGCCTGTATGAACCACACTTTGGCACTGCACAATGCACTATAATAAACTACGTTTAATAAATATAACCAAGTACTGTAAAATTAAATAAATTATGAAAATAAGCGAATTTTGTTGCTCGCTTATTTTGACATATTTTGACTCTGGGTCACTGCAGGCTACTTCTGTGTAAACGTATGGTCGCATCATGCATCTCGCTTTAACATATGAGTTAAATTATTCTATCTCTTTCACATTGCCGATCTATGTTTTATACTAAATCTATGTGTGCCACGCATTCTTATCAAGATTCAAATGGTATGCAGGTTTCACGATTTCCAAAATAACATATTACAAAACATGTCCACGGTCAGGTTTCATGTACGTGCGCTACACACAGCCCCCGGCGGACCTGTTCGACTGGTACGCGGAGTACCTGGACGACGAGGAGGAGATAGAGCCGCGCGCGGGCGGCGGGGGCGGCGGCGCCACCACCATCGGCGCGCTCGTGCGACAGATGCTCATCAAACTCGACTGGTTCAGTACCCTCTTCCCCAGGATACCAGTGCCTATACAAAAACAAATTGAACAGAAGTAAGTACTGATAGAAACTTATTCTTAATAGTTTTATTGTAATCTTTTGATCTTCGTGAGCTTGTTCTCATTATCAACATAGTGGAAACTAAAAAAGAAGATGAATTTTGACTTTCATTGCATCAGTCTAGATTGAAGTTTAATAACTTTTGTTAATAAAAATAGCTGTTTGGTAATAGATACAAGAGTTTTTAATAAACATTTTTGCAAAACATGTATTTTTTTATCTGTATTCGATTTTGTTTCTAGCTGGTCATGTCTTCTGCTTCATTTGAGGTGCAGCATGCTCCAGGATTATTGTATATCTTAGTATAGTATAGTGTTACAATTTTCTTTATACTCACAGATATTTTAAGTGTCCAAGGCTATTTGCCTGGTTGGCATGAAGCGAGGTTAACTCTAGTTTGATTAATTTAATCCGACAATGTGAAATATAGATTGGCAGAGCACAATAGAAAGTCTTCAGCCACCAAGCCGGCGGCCAACTACCGCGGCGGTAACGGCAGCGGCGGCGGCAGCACGTACAACCCCGCGCGCACCGAGCCCGACCGCCGCGAGCACGACGACAGGGACAAGCGCGACTACGGCGACGGAGACAGGTGAAACTAATACTCCCATCATTAGTATTAGATACATGCGGATTCTCATCCCATTTAAACATGGAATTGTGATAATTTGCTCGCCTGTAATGTAAATTGTGATAGCCACACACAACTTGCTCACTAATCACATAAGTGGTTGCCATAGTCAATTTGCTTCGATAGATTTTGCGTCTTGAGTATCAAATTTTACAGAAAATAATCGCTTTGTGATGTATGTGCGGACTGCAGAAACAAATCGTTTCGTAACCGACGTCTTCACCAACTACGCCATGAATGCGTCTGAACTACATTACACAATGCTTTTGGAATCAAAATTAAAGTTAATAACATGAACATCTTATATTACGTAATTTAATTGGCTTCTTTGCTGAAAGACTTTATAATGTTATCGTTTTATTGGTTTTGTTAAACCTCTGTAATGCCTCTAAACGGTCTTGAAGCTCCGGATTACGGGCAATTACCGACTTCCGCGAATTGTTTAAGGCATAACAGCAAACATCTACACGCGTATCTTATGAAACCATGTCAACCCAAAATCAATGAACAGCTACTAAAAATATGCATTCTCCTTTCAGATATTCAAAAGACAGACCAAAGCGCGACGACAGGGAAAAAGAAAGAGAGAGAGAACGGGACAGAGAAAGGGAACGCGACAGAGGCTCCAGAGACCGGGACAGAAGGGATAGGGATAGGGACAGGGACCGTCGCGACAAGTACCGCGAGAGGTCCCGCTCGCGAGACCGCCCCAGGCACAGGTCACGGTCCAGAGACCGCCGCTATAGATAATGTTACGCCACGTCTATTACAAATGGTTACATGTGTGTTTGAGAATTAATAATAATGATGTTCGGAATTTCGTGGTTTTATTTATACTTACCTGAGAACCTAAAGTTATATGTGTGATTTCTTGGAATTTATATTTTGATCTGTTGATTGGATTTATATTAATGCGTTGATATTATGAGGGTAAAAAGGGTTCTTTAAAATGTATTGTAAAAGATAATTTTCCCGTAGTGTCTGTTATAAATAACAATTACCATTGTCGTTTGATAATCATCATTGGTGCATAAAAGATTTTTTCTCCATATAGCATAAGTATAATAGTTAGTTTATTAGTCATGTATTATTATGTATGATCATGTTCTCAATAGGGTAATACTACTTTTAAATAATCACGACAAAGTTAGTGTAGGAAATTCATTGCTTCACGAAGTCACGTATTTTACGATACCTATATCGCGATGGTAGAAAATCAGTGTTGATTTGCGATTACGTAAGCTTTATATTTTCATTATTTATCAGATAGCATTATTAATATCGTTAAAGTAGATCGTGTTTTAAAAAAATATGGTGAAAGGGTGAAAGTTACCTTTATCTAACAAGATGAGCTAAGAGTACATAAATAAACTTATGCCTTTTTCCCACAAAGGGTAGGCAGAGGTGCTAACAAGACATCTACGTTTTGGCTTTATGTGTCATAGCGGGCGAGCCTATCCCCACATGGACACAGATTCCTGAGTGATATTGAATAGAAAAATCAAATGTTAATTTGCCCAACCTGAGATTTAAACCTGAGACCTCTCCTGTGATTGTACCGTAGTACAATTACGTCACCGAGGCAGTCATGTTAAGTTAAAAACAAAATATATTTGTGTAGCGACTTTATTTCAATATAAATAAAAGATCTGCTGGCAACAATTTCAAACGAACCTACGTGCATTTCGCAACCTTCAAGCACTCAGTAAATAAATACATTGAATGGAAATTAAGCCCTGTACAAGCTGTTCAAACATAAGTTTTATTACTTCTATGCTGCAGCACCTTTCACAGTCTCCTGTTGTTCGAACTTCGGATATTTCTGTTCAACATCAGCCCATGATATTTTACTGTTGGACAAGTCCCTAACAACTTCTGGCACATCAGTCAGTGGCAATCTTACTTGACCCATGCTATCTCTCTCCCTGAGAGTTACTGAATGGGGTTCTTTCGTAGTATCAAAATCTACTGTAATAGCGTAGGGTACTCCGAGCTCATCAGTTCTTGCATAACGGCGTCCAATGGAGCCAGATGAGTCATCAACTTTATGTGACACATCTACATTAGTTAATCCTTGAGATAGTTCTCTTACGAAGGGCTGGAATTCGGCGTTGCCACTAAGCGGCAAAACCGCGCATTTCATGGGCGCGACTGTCGCTGGCAGTGAGAAGTACGTTCTTTGTTCGTCGCCTTCTCTCATCTTGAAGTTGTGCTCTAGAATGCAGTAAAGGATACGGCCGACTCCAAATGAAGGTTCAATTACACTAGGTATGATTTCCTCTACATGTATGGTTTTTTGGCTCTTCTTTACAGAAACTAGATTAGGCGTAAGTTTGAATTCACCATTCGGTGTAACTAGAGTGTATTCTCCATCACCTGCCAATTTGCTTTCTAATTCTTCTAAAGCACTAGTATCCATAGCAGATAGGGCATCATTGATTGCCTTGGCTTCTTTCTTGAATTCCTTGCCAATGGCAGCTTTGTTAGGCACAGCTTCCACCACCTCAATTTGTTTGGGTGCTGGCAGCTTTTTCTCAGCAGCAAGTCTTATACCAGTTGCTTTTGTGTGTTGTGTAAGATCATATGCAGATCGGTCAGCGCAGCCAACACATTCAATCCAGCCATAACTTGACAAACATTCTGCATCCCAACAGTCACAAGCATAATGAGCCATCTCATTACCCATGTGCTGTCTGAACCTCAGTTTCTTGGGGTCAATGCCCACAGCCAACATGTACAGATGTATCCTAGCCATAAAGTATCCCAAGGTCTCATTGTTAACTATGCCTTTAGAGACAGCATCTCCAATTGTCATGATCTCAGCAGGTTTGCCTTGTTCCTGGCTGTCAGCAGAGTAGAACAACATTTGTGTATCTTTTACAGAATCAAATTTAGGATGGTCTTTTGTGTCACAGAAGTGCTCAATTTCACACATAGTGAACTCTCTTACTCTAAGAAGACCAGACCGAGGTGAGATCTCATTCCTAAATGAATTGCCAATTTGGGCAGCAGCAAATGGTAAGCGGCCTTGGTTGAACTCCAGAAGACGTTTGAAGTTTACAAAAATGCCCTGAGCAGTTTCAGGTCTTAGGAAGCCTTTTACTAGACCAGAAGGTCCAATCTGAGTGTTGAACATGAGGTTGAATTCAATTGGAGGAGTGAGTTCATTGCCACTTATGGGTGACTTCATATCAAATCTTTTCATGAGAGCCGACATCTCATCAGCTGTCATGCCATCAAGCTTCACTAGGATATCTTCAATTTCAGCTTTCAGCTCCGACTTTGTATTCTTATCGGCTTTGATCTTTTCCAAGTGAGCTTTGATTAAGTGGTCCAAACGGAAGCATTCTCCAGATTTCACATCTTTAGTCATAAGATCAGCAAATCTCTCTACATGACCAGATGCTTTAAGTACTGGTTCAGGTGTCAGGATGGAGCAGTCAACTTCCAGCATCTGTTCCTGCAAAATGAAGTACTTCCTCCACAGCTGGATCATGTTGCTTTTCAGCGCGCATCCCATGGGCCCGAAATCGAACTGGCCAGTTATACCACCATATATGGCAAATGACTGATCATAGAAGAACCTTCTTTTGATCAAATCCTCCATTTTCGCGCGGTCGAATAGCTCTTCTGTCGGGGCGAGACTCAGCTCTTTGTCTTCTAGCACCTTTTTCCGTGCTTTTAATTCAGCTACAGCTTTTTTAACGTCGATTTCAGGAGCTTTCTCTTGCTTAAGTTTTCTAACCAAATCCCCCTGTTCTTTGACGCTGGCCCGCAAAGGCGCTAATATTTCTTCTACCTTAGGATCAGCCATTATTATATCTTTTAGAGGATTGGGTATTTTGATCTTCCTGTGGTTCTTATTGCTTCCCCACTGCTGTGTGTGCGAAAACCGGAACTGGTTACACACGACAGGTATGTGTTTACTAAATGCACTACACTTATAAACTAAGGCGAGAACGTGTCTCATTTAACCGTATGGATGATATTACTGCATTTAAATCGTTACATCTGTTGGCCGGTAATTAACTTTTTGTTCGCGTGGTTGCTGACGAAATTCACGAGAAGATACAGACGTCACCTTTTATTCCAAGTGTAAAAGTCAATTCCATGGTTATATAACATGCTGTTTGATTCCTTACGTATGAAAAAAGAGTAGTACAATGCTAAAAATACATCTATTGAAATACGGAACAAAAGTGACAGTGAAATATGAATTTGACAGTAGTAAATTCGCGTTCATGTATTAAATAAAATCCCTATTTCAATTTTTTGATATAAGTTCGAATAAATATAACATAAAATTCAAAAAATAATATTTATCATTATAAAATATACACCTGCCTGCGTGATGCGTTCTTTTAATTTATATTGACACTGAAATAAAGGTTCTGTAATATTTTTAGTAGGCAGCATTACGAGTGCAATCAATTACGTGAGAAATATGGCAACATCATATTTACTATCCCACTCACACACTAAATCACGGCATAAATGATTGCGAGATGAAGCGTGATAGGAATAGTTTTAATTATTTGTTTTCTTTTTCAAATATCTCAGATTTGACAGCACAAAGGAGGCGGCCATTTTATTGCTTGCTGGTGAACGGGGGGTGAAGCCGTGGGTTTTCGCCCTATTTATCTTGTTGTATATTTTGAACATTATTTTTTTAAATTTACGTTTTACTATCGTACAAACGCGTATACGTATTTAGTGTAAGTTTGAGAGTGTATATGTATTGAGTGGGGTGTCTCGGTGAGAGATGGACGATCCGAACAGGATGATGGCGCACGGCGGCGGCATGATGGGTCCGCAGGGATACGGCCTGCCCGGCGGCGAGGGAGCGCCCGCGTCTGGCGAGGGCGAGGCACGCAAGCAGGACATCGGGGAGATCCTGCAGCAGATTATGAACATTACAGATCAGAGCCTGGACGAGGCGCAGGCCAGGAAGCATACGCTCAATTGTCATAGAATGAAGCCAGCGCTATTTTCGGTGCTGTGTGAAATCAAAGAGAAAACAGGTCGGTAGTGCTAACTGCTAAGTAGTGTTGTGTTCAATGTGTATGTTTAGTAGTAATAAATTACATTACATTAAACATTTACTGCACTTTGTTACATGTTGTGTTTTGTTTAGAATGACGTGAACAGTTCGGCACACCTTTAAAATTCCAGATATTTGAAACTGCTTTATGTTTATTTATAAGATAAAGAGCTGGCTAGCACATGAAATTTATTATTATGCTAATGTTTACACACCTGAAATCTATAATCGTAGTCACTGCTGGCATAATGAATGACCAGAATTTTAATCTATACTCATGTAATATAAATCAAGTACAAATTTGATTATATGTCCCCACATGTGTTAAGTAATTTTTTGAAGAAACTCAATATTACTCAAAGCATTTGAGATTCCTCAATTTTGTGTAGTTTTGTCGCTGCGGAACACTCAAGAGGAAGAGCCCCCAGACCCTCAGCTGATGAGGTTGGACAACATGCTGATTGCGGAAGGCGTTGCTGGTCCGGAGAAGGGTGGTGGTGCTGGAGCAGCTGCATCAGCCTCGGCAGCGGCTGGTGAATGGGGTAAATTGCTGTCTAATAAGTTATTAAAATTAATTATAAAATGTATTGCTTTGTTTTATTATATTTTTATAGAGCTTAACATACTGTAATATGAATATATATTATATACTTACTGTTATTTACAGTGCAATGCATACTGTATACTGATTTCTTTAAGAGAACAATTTAGCTAGATTTTTTGCAACACAAAGTTAAATGTTAAGTTTTCAATGATAAGTATTAATGGTTTTAACTTACTATTGGATTGTATGTATGTCTTAAGATCCAGTCCATAATTTTAACTCTAGAATTAGTTTTTTATACAAAGTCTGCATTTTAATTTTATGTTTTCCATAATTTAATTTTCTTTGCTCCTTTATTTTTGGTTGGAGGTTCCCTTTTGTTTTGCCAACACCACCAACCGCACTCTAGTGCTTCAACTAAGACACTGTGACCCAAGCAGATAACGCCATCGAGCACTCGGACTACCGCGCCAAGCTGGCCCAGATCCGTCAGATCTATCACCAAGAGCTGGACAAGTATGAAAATGCCTGCAATGAGTTCACCACACATGTGATGAATTTACTCAGAGAACAGAGTCGCACCAGGCCTATTACACCCAAGGTGAGTTGTCTTTGGACCATTCTCTGAATATTACTAATTGAAGCTGTACTTTGAACCACTGAAATCATGAAGAAGTATTAAGTTTTATTAAATAATGCTGTGTCAGCAAAGCAACACCTATTGGCTGTTGATAATAGGTATAAGACAACAGTTTTATCTTCGCGACATATTTTGGGACCTATGATGTCACAAGAATACGTTTTGTAAGTCCTATTAGTCATGCGCATGGCTCTTCGGTCCGTAAAACCTTGGGCCGTCGCCCATAAACTCTTTTATTTAGCGTTGCTTCTGTTAGTGTCAATACAATATAATGTGTATGTATAAAATTATTACAGTTATGCTCTACATATTTATTAATACAATCAGGAATACTTATGAAACTTATAACATTTATTGAAGGTTATTTTGTAAACTTTTTTATGATTTACTACCACAAAAGTTTGTTAAAATAATTGTCTATAATTTTTTGCGATAGGAAATCGAGCGCATGGTGCAAATCATTCACAAGAAGTTTAGCTCCATTCAGATGCAGCTGAAACAGTCCACCTGCGAGGCCGTCATGATACTGCGCTCGCGGTACGTACCATACATAGTGATCCACTCGGATGCGGATCAGAGATCACAATTTAAAATGAAATCTGGAAATTTGTATTCTGATCATAATATTATGATTCATTTGTTTCATTTTGTTTAAGATACATAAACAAAGTGTTCAAAATATATTCTTACTTGTAAAACATTGATCTCTCTAGATTCGCGTCTCCCATTATTTTACACAATTGGCATTTTTTCTGTATAACCCAAAATTATATCAAATTTAGTACACCAGCTCAACTTTGGCCTCAATTGACATGAAAACAATCAAAATTACCCGCTTGCAGTTTCCTGGACGCGCGCCGAAAGCGCCGCAACTTCAGCAAGCAAGCATCGGAGATCCTCAACGAGTATTTCTACTCGCACCTCTCCAACCCGTACCCGAGCGAGGAGGCGAAAGAGGAGCTGGCCAGGAAGTGTGGCATTACCGTGTCTCAGGTAAAGGATCGCTAACGTTGGTCGGTCTTGCAGCTTCCTCGACGCGCGGCGCAAGCGACGCAACTTCACCAAGCAGGCCATCGAGGTGCTCAACGAGTACTTCTACTCGCACCTCGCCAACCCCTACCCCAGCGAGGAGGTCAAGGAAGAGCTCGCGCGGAGGTGTGGCATTACCGTCTCGCAGGTACTCCTGTAGAGATAGTGCAATGCTATCGTACATGGTACCGGAATATTGCCTCCATGGGCAAGAAAATGAAGACTAGCATTTATCAAAATATCAAATGAATTGTACAATGTAAATTAATTACAGATTTACTGCACTGGAGTAAGCAATAATTTATACTGCTTACTTAAATGATGACTAAATTACCTATGAAGTTCAAAACATTTCGAAAAGAAAAGTGTAGAACCTGTAGGTGATAAGACTAGCGGAGTCTTACACTGTCGTGTGTTTTTGCAGGTTTCCAATTGGTTCGGCAACAAGCGCATCCGTTACAAGAAGAATATCGGTAAGGCTCAGGAGGAGGCCAACTTGTACGCCGCTAAGAAAGCCGCTGGTCAGTATGTTCTGCGTGTGAACTGTTACGTCTATGTGGGAAACTACTGTTTAGTAATACAATGGTTTATTGTATTATTGTAACAAACCTACGAGGCATTTTTTGTATTTAAATGTAATTTTACCTTGTGAATAAAATTAAATGTGCTTGATATTTGAAATTGTTTGGAAAGTATACATATAGTAGTTTTGTTTTTAGAAAGATTATCCATATTTGTGGACATTAGCAAGAATAAAATATTTAATAAATTAAAAAAAAGTGCAACAAAATGTAGACAGAGTAGCAATTGGTCATAAAGGATTTACCACTTACCTTGACCTTGAGATGACATGCATGTTGGTGTTTGGAAGTGTATGTTGTGGGCGCGAATGTATTCCGTATCTGGTTCCAGCAGCGGGAGCGTCTCCATACTCGATGGGCGCCGCGTCGGGAGCCGCCACGCCGCTGATGTCGCCGGCGCCTGCGCAGGACTCGATGGGGTACTCGCTGCCCGCGCCCGGGTACGACCAGCCGCAGCCCGGGTACGACGCCTCCATGCCCTACGACCCCATGCACCAGGACCTCTCGCCCTAGTCGCGCACGCACACGCACGGAGGTAAACGCTACACTCATACAAAAATATATTATATCGACGCAGGAAAGCGATTTTGTCGTATCTCAAAAATGCGTCGCATATGCGAATTTAAAATGTTATTATTAAAGAAATGGTATTCTAATTTAGAGGTATTGTATTCTATTCTAGTTTAGAGGTTATTCATTTTTTTTTTAATTTTTGTTTTGCTTCTGGTGTAAAATTGCTTGTTTCGAGATACGACAAAATCGCTTTCCTGCATCGATATCATCATCTCAGCCGCAGGAAGTCTACTGCTGAACATAGGCCTCCCGTAAGGATCTTCACATTGACCTGTTGGAACCAGCCTGCATCCAGCGACTTCCTATATATACAATAATATACAACGTGTTTGTGAATACATTAACCATCACAATATTCTACCTGGTCAGCATTTGGCGCGCATTGGTCGGGGGTTGCCATCAAGCAATTAAAAAAATGCCTGTCGTGTATGATACATGGGGTAGGCAGACTAGACCGCCATTGTGCTCGACCTTGGCATATTGCTTTCACTTTATCCAAATTCAGTAACTTCTTCATGCATTCTCGTCGATTCAGGGTAATTTTGACCTGACCATTGTTGAAGGTATCTCCGATTTGAATGGTGTATGTTTGATGAGGTCAACCTCTACCAACTCTTCCATTTGTAAATTATAAGAGGATAAAAATTGAGAATATGTGGTGTGAATCAGCTACTCCCTGTCTTTAACGCTAAACAGAAGAGCTTCAGGCAGTTTTGTTAGTGCAGCAGAATTATTGACTTAAATTTTTCGATAACATTCGCCTGTACAACAGTTCTGAGAAAGCTTAACTTTTAATATCCTAGTCCAAAACGGTGATCGTTATTGAAGTCTTTATAAATAATAGATAAATAAATACACCCAACAGTGACTTACATAGTCCTGAACCCACATTAAGTCGAATCTTGTATCGTGGTTATCAGGAATTAAAGACTTTTCGGTCTCACAAACACCCAGACCCGGAATAAATATTTGTGGGCCGCACAAACATTTCTCTCGGTGCGGGGATCGAACCCGCGGCCTCACGTTTCACAGCCGGCGTCTAACCAACTGCGCTACTTAGATAGTTAACGTAAATGTGTTTTTTTTTTCTGACAGCCTCCATGGTGCAGTTGGTTAGACGCCGCCTGTGAAACGAGAGGCCGCGGGTTCGATCCCCGCACCGAGAGAAATGTTTGTGCGGCCTACAAATATTTCTTCTGGGTCTGGGTGTTTGTGAGACCGAAAAGTCTCTCGTAGTTCCTGATACCCACGACACAAGACTCGATCTTAGTGTAGGGTCAGGACTATGTATGTGACTGTTGGGTGTTATTTATTTATTTATTATTTTATATTCCAAAGTAATCTATAGATAAACTAGCGGCCCGGCCCGGCTTCGCCTGGGTGCAAATACAGATTCCAGTCCATATTTTATTTAAAATCAATATGACAGCCGTTGTCTAAACTGCTTATCCATTTTCAATCCCATCCTGTACCTATTCTTATGTCCCATTTTATCCACCTTATATTCTATTCTATCCCATCTCTCCAGATTCAAATCATTATTTTGCTGTGGAAATATTATAACACTGTTACTACTCCGACGACATTCATTGAAATCAATTAAAAGATACCATAGATGACCCGACCACGCTTCGCTATGGCTTAGTTATTATATGATGAATTTTATATTGAATTATTTAGCATAGCAAAAAAGCCCGACCCACCTTTGCCTGGATGCAGATATTTTTTTATTTTACTCCACACCAAATACATGTTATTTTTCGTATAAGCTCTTGTATACCTAAACATGAATTAGCTATCCTACTGTCCTGCTCAATTCCGTCCCATCCCGTCTGTTCAGTCACTTCCCGATACGTCCCGTCTTTTCTCTTCATTGACCATCCCGTCTTATACCGTGCATTTACATTTCGTCCTATCAAATGTGTCAGCTATCCCAGTCCTCTCCCCTACCTCCCACTCTATTATATCCCGTTTCTCCATATCCAAATAGTGTGCCTTATAAATTTTTGACATTAAACACTTTAGCGATTTTGATTATCCATGCAATATTCCATCCCTTATTTCACCCCCAGTATGCTGTTTTCCAAAAACATTACGCCATTACTTTTTGTTAGTAATAAAGAGATTAAATATAAATTTTCATAGAAATACACTCACACACACAATAGGCTATTTGACTAATTTCTGAAAACCATACCACATTATGAAGCGGGGTCTATAGACCTTCCAAATGAAGGTTATTTTTAATTACTATATCTATATCATTTGAAAATTAATTTACAAAATACACTGAAAAATTACACTGTCAAAACGCTCTGTCTGACAATGTGGCGTTTAGTTCGTAAACATCCGTTCCACAGATTCGTTCGCATATATCACTCATTCTTAAATCATCCATAGATCAATCAATCGTCCGAATGAGTTTTTGCATTGAGGTATTACAACTAAAGCGGATTATATTATAGATCAAGTCGGCATTGCTGCAGATACGACACTTCATATATTTGTTACATTTGTTACCTAATGTTTCAGAATAAAGCAAAACGAAATATAAAAGGCCAATATAATCATACATTTTTAATAACTTATAAAGCTACATTATTATATAGATTTTAAAAACAACAAAACCTATAATAGGCTATTTGACTGTATAAAAATATTGACTTATTTGATTCCATCCGTGTAAATAATTTAATTTTAAACATATTTCATTATCATACATTAAAAATATTGTATATTTTGTTTAAAAACCACAATAATAATTTAATTTATTTTGAGTTCGCGCCACGTGATCGTAAACGATTTTGATTGGCTATGACGTCATGCATTAGTATGAACTACTCACGTACAGGAAATGAATGGGATTGATAACGGCATAGATGCAAATTAAATATTAAAAATACCTTTAAAACGCGTTATTTGTCATTTGTACCCGTGAATTAATAATATTATCATGTCCAATGTAATAAAATGTGAAGAAAGAAAAAAAATCTAATTTTTTTGACAACACCTCATTCGGACTATTGATTGATTGATTGATCTATGGTTGATTAGAGAATGGGTGACATGCGAACGAATCTCTGGAATGGATGTTTACGAACTGAACGCCACATTGCCAGACAGAGTGTTTTGACAATGTAATTATTCAGTGTATTTTGTAAATTTATTTTTAAATGATATAGATATAGTAATTAAAAATAACCTTTATTTGTAAAGTCTATAGACTCCACTTCATAATGTGGTATGCGTATTGAGTTATCCTACTAAAAATACTTTTGTGTCAAAAATATGGATAGTGAAAAAATATATTTACAATATCTAATGTATCTGATAATAAATATATTAAATAAAATAAATAAAGGAAATTTTCAATATTTACCTATTTGTCCGTAACATTAATCTTATTCTATAATTTTGTTAAAATATGACATTTGTCAAAACGGCTTTGGTACATAATCTAATTTATTAATATTTTTTCTACTTTATTCAAATTATCGTTAATTTACGTATGGAATTAAATTCTATATTTTTTTTCACGTGAACTGGAATGGTTTTTACATGTCTTCAGTTGGGAGTACGGTATTTTTAAAGCAATTAGAATAAATGGCATAAATGACAACTGTCATAGCCGACTGTCAGCGTAAGGGTACATGTACCCTTGCAAATATTCCAAATTATTTGGTCTAGATTCCCTCCAGTTGTATATCTCAATGAGTTTTGGTCAAAAAAAAAATAGAATTATATTTCTTTCTTCACATTTTATTACATTGGACATGATAATATTATTAATTCACGGGTATTAATGTTAAATAACTCGTTTTAAAGGTATTTTTAATATTTAATTTACATCTATGCCGTTATCAATCCCATTCATTTCCTGTATGTGAGAATTTATACAAACGCATGACGTCATAGCCAATCAAAATCGTTTACGATCACGTGGCGCGAACTCAAAATAAATTAAATTATAATTGTGTTTTTTAGCCAAAATATACAATATTTTTAATGTATGATAATAAAATATGTTTTAAAATTAAATTATGTACACGGATGGAAACAAATAAGTCAATATTTTTTATACAGTCAAATAGCCTATTAATGTAGTAACGGTCATTGAGTAACGGTAGTAACAATTATATATAACTGGTTTCTCAAGACACAGACAACGCCTAATTTGAGAATCCATGCAATATTCTCCATAATTATATAAAATTGTTATTTTATTCAGTTCAGTTCAGTTTTTATTTTTATGTGTTATTTTATGAAAGATTTTTCATTTTCAAGTGACATTCTATCTTGAAAAGAAGTAAAACTTCTTACGTGTGAATATTATTTATTTGATTGTCCTATATTTATTTAGCTTCTTAATATACTCTTTAGTTTACACAAATTAAATTTCTGAACGTATGCATAAATATTTGACAACCAATTTAAATGTCAACCACTTTTCATTACTGTCATTATTTTACATCTTTAAAATCTAAAATACGCCATTAATCGAATATTGTGGATATATGTTGTCGATTCGAAACCTTTATTTAAATACGTTATTTAATTTGAGGGAAGAGTTTACCGTATTGACGGTATGAACATTAAATGTTTGACAGTTACAAACCCATGAACATTTTGTATGGTATAACCAAAATCAACAACTCCTTATAAATAAGAAATTAATTGAAAAAACATTTTCCAGTAGACCAAACTGTAAATCTAAACCATTCTCGAATCTCCACGAACATACACAAAAAATTTCATCAAAATTGGTCCAGTCGTTTAGGAGGAGTTCAGTCACATACACACGCACACAAGAAATATATATATTAAGATATATGTATCTCATAATTGTGTATGTTGTTGCAGGTCGACAGGGCAGTACGCGTAATTGTGCAGCTTCCACAAAATTGCCATTTACATTACATTACTATTATAAAGTTAAGTAGCAGACTTACCTCGATCGGTTCCGAGGCGGCCCCGCGACCCGCGCGTCGCCACCCTTTTGCCTTAGGACATAGAACATATTGTATACTATCGCATTACAACCTTACATATTACTAGCGATATTTTTGGAGGGACATGTAATTGAAATGTATTTTATTTGTATTAATCGATTTATATGACTGGCACCCAGTATTTATTTTAAATATTTATAAATTGATTTCCGTCTGATTTTTTTACATCGCGGCAGCTGATTTTTAAAGTATTATATTTTATTATTGTCGCTAATACCCAGTGGTGGTTTTAAATTTTCTAAAGTAATTATTTGGGCAGTATTAGTAATTTTTATGTACCACATCGATCGGCCGGGATCTCGTTCTTGCGTTCACTATTCGTCTTTACTCTATGGTGGTTATAATTATACGATAGTCTGTAAGGTAGCATATAGTGTAATATTAAATAAGTATTCAGATATTTTGTGCTGATTAGTGTCCTATATAAATGCGTCCGTACATTGTATACTAACGGCTTTGACATTGTGGTGTTTTCCGACGTACCTAACGTTTCAATACGACACATTGCACGAGGATTTTATGTACAACACTTCTGGACAGCACTCAGTACTCGCTCTAACAAATACACGTGCGTACCAACTACGAACGAAAGGTCGTAACTCCTCCGTCCCTTTCTATGTAAAATAGAACTTCAGTAGAGTTCCACAAGAGTTGTAATTACTTGCAAATATTTTATTGATGTCTAAACCCCATGAGATTTAAAGGTATACCATATAGGTGCTGGTTAGTTTAATATACGGAACAGTCGCATCAGTTGTTGCGGCGATGGCTGAGTACTAGTGCCGGTGCATGTCACGTGATGTATTTATAATAATTCGATTTGTAAGTGAACATGTCAGGAAATAGTACATTATCGAAGTGGTGTGTGGAACGTGGTGCGTGGTGCGTGACACGCGGACACGCGACTTGTGTGCAATCTTCATATTTTATCTATGGTTGTGTTATATCTCGCACACTTTAATGTATGTGAAATGAAGCATTTTACATTATTACTTTGATAATATTTAAAAGCAATCATGTATTATTTTGTTTAAAAACGCTATCGGGAGTTGTGAATATCAGAACAAAATATATTTTTACACGGTGCTATAGTTTGATAGCACTCTATTATTTCCTTACTTTAGCAATAAGTGAATGTTGTTTTTGTTTCGTCGTTCCGATATGTTCAGCTGGTTTTATTCTCGGTTCCACGTAGATATAGTTTTGGATATGAAAATTTGCTAGCGTTAAGTTGATGTGTTCTGTAACAAGATATCTGAAACAGTATACGAGAAAAAATAATGAAAAATTTAAATGAAATAATAAAAATTATAAAAATCGCTGTGGAACATTGATTATAACATCGCGCCGTCGTCCGACTTCCCGCCAACTGAAAGATTTGTGAAGGCAAGTGGGAGTGTAACACAGCGAGCTTGGGAGAGACTCGCGGGCGGGCGGCGACGGCGCGACCAACATGTATACGACGACGAGTTCAATGTTATTGCGACCATCAGATTGACTAAATACATTTTTGTGTAGTTATTACAAGGCGTTTTATTTAACCAAGCTTCAAATTCTACCCAATTTCCACTTATACTTACTCAATAGCTAATTTCGAACTTGGTCAGCACGTCTTGCTGGCAGAACCGTTACCTTTTCGGTTTTTTCAATATTTTAAGGAAACCCGCTGCCAATATTCTCGATTCTACAGGAGTCAATCTCAATCCAAAAAAGAAATAATGAAACTAAACTCGTCTTCTAGTCTAGAAGTTCTAGACTTTCGGTAGCGTAGTTGTAAAAATAATTCGCATCAAAGATGCGATAGTTGGTTTCATTCACGGTTCGGATAATAAGCGCTTTACTTTGCGATCTTAATGGTTTGATATTATTTATATTTTTTATTTGTGCAAAATATGAAAAATTGACGTCCGAATGTTCGGTATTTTGAGAAGCTAATCTATTGTTTTGTTAATTTTAAAGATCATGTTTACATGATCTTGTGAAGTAAATGCCTATTTAAATAATTGATTACAATTTTACCATTAATATCAGAGTAGACACATACATACATAAATATTATATTCACACTATTTTCCAAGATGGAGTAAATGGATGGATAAATAGATCAATATCAATTTACTCAGCCCAAATATTTGAACCCGAGAACTCTTTGTTGTCGTGCCGTTAACAACTACGCCACCCAGGCAGTCTCGCATAGGTAATTCCACATCCGAATTGTAAGAACAGCCTCGGTGGCGCACTTAGTAGAGAGCCGACTGTGAAATCGCAGTCCACGGGTTCCATTTCCGCAGCGATACTAATGTTGTAGACCCACAAATAGGTATATTTTTCATGTCTACGGTTGTGTGATGAGACTCTTATTATCTAATATTTCCAGCGCAAGCCCATCATGTTACTCATGAATGGCCGTGAGGATGGAATTGGTTTACTATATTTTGTTTTTTATCAGATCGTGACGTGGCCTTGAATTTACATGGTATTGTCAAACGCGAATGACTTGCGCTCAGTGTGGTGAAGTCATTCCGACGATTTAGTTGACTCATGTAAATTGGTTATGTTGAAATCTATCGTTAAATTAACTGCAGCCACACTTAGCAAAAACTGTAAGTACAAATGTTTTAATAATACCGAAAAAAACTTAATTCTGAGCAGGTTACCTAGGTATTTCTCTAATTGTCAGTGTGTATTCAATGAAACAAAAACAAATAACTTTTACTTATATGTAAATAAAAGTTTTAAAGGACAAACATGGTTTAATTACATTTGTTATTATAAATACATACATAGTTTATTTTAAGCTTTTTGTGTAATTTTGCAATAAAGTACTTGTTTTGAAATAACACTCACAGTTGGTACATTTGAATGATAAATTGCACAAACATTTCAAGGAAACGATTAAACTTACAGGATGTTACTTGCATAGGTAAATTATTAAAATTAATATAAAATGTGATGTAAGTACTTCTTCAGTTTATAATAATCGCCTGGCGAATATTTTAGCTTACCTAAATGCTCAGTTTAATTACGAAAATGAATGAATTTGCCTATTACTGCGACATTGCTCGTATATTATTTTTATCACATCTACAATGATATCAATCAATAACATTTTTTTAGCTTCCTGTACTTTGTTCTATTGTTCGCTGAAATGTGCATTTGTAATAAAATATTATTTTTATGCCTTTTTATAGGTACCTATGTTATACGTTTATATTTTATAAATAATGTTGCAATAATTATCTACATAGATATTTTTCGGAGATAAAAACCAAATTAGCGAATTTTAAACGTTTTAGTGTATACAATTTGGGAACAAATTTAAACAAATTAATTACATTGACGTATAATTTGATAAATATTTGATATGATGGTATCAGTGCCAATGTCACTTCACACCATGTTTAGTCCTACTAAGGTAAATGCTAAAGTCAGTAGTGAAACTGAATTACTTCGATAATAAATTATTGCATCAGATTTTTTCAGAAATCTTATGAAATCTGAATAAAGAGTGAAGCCAACTTGTTTTGACTCCACTAAATAATTGAATAGCGATTGTAATTAACTGCTTGTTTTATTCTATTCCATGGAGTATACTGTATACTAGCCTAGGGTAAATTAGGTACATTTGATTTCAAAATTCCACCTGTAACATTAAAAAGTAGGCAGATGAGTTTCAATGGGAATTTATTTTTCTACTAGAAACTAGGATACACTTTTTACAGCAGTAGTTCTTAACCTGTTGCTGATGAAAAAAAATCTGTCTACCCATTGATCACCCAGTTGGTTGACTCGTTTAGTTGTACAGTATAGAAATGTAATAAAATTAAGGATATCGTATCAATCCGTACATAAAAGCATGCATAAATTATTTTAAGGATGGCTCCGCGGACCACCGCGCACCGGTTGAGAACCACGGGCTTACAATGTTTCGAAAAACTCTATAAAACAAAACGTAGTTATTCGAAACCTAGTAGTAATGAGTGAAAGAGCAAAATTAGTATAAAAATAAATGAATGAATATCTGTTAAAGCAACTACGATCCAAATTTCATAGTTGCTAATCGTGTGATGCCTTTTTTTTTTAGTTATTGCATTGAATGGCGAGACGAGCATGCCGTTCGCCTGATGGTAAGCGATGCGACCGCTCATGAACAGTAGCAAAACCAAACAACACCTTGATTTACAAAGCAATGCTTGGCATTCCACTGCGCTCGCCATTCTGAGACAAAAGATGTTAAGTCTCAATATGTCCAGTAGTTACTCTGGCTACAATGTCCTTCAACCCGAAACACAACAGTGCATTTAAACTGCTGTTTGACGGGAGAAATAGACATTGCGGTGGTACCCACCCAGGCAGCCTCTCACATATGAGAGACCTACCACCAGTGCCTATTTTAGAAGCCTGCGCAGACAAACTCAACTTTTATAAAATGACTAGGGTTGAAGCTCTATATGAAATAAATACTAATAAATATATTAGTTAGGTACCTACATAGATTTTCACTTTGCAGCGTCCAGAATGGTGAGTGTCCACAGCGCGTACAAAGATGAGGTGCACGATGTCCCGATGTCGGTCATAATCAGGCCATTCATACCTGAACTGGACGAAGCCAAGGTCCAGTCGCTGATGGAGACTATACAGGTAGATTATATTATTTTACTTTAATTTTGATTGAGCAACTGTACAGGCTACTTTGTTTTCCTTATTTTATGAAACACATAAAGTTGGTATTGTCAACTCATCACAATAACTAAAAGAGGTCTTTACCAGTTGCTTACTTATTATTATAATGCGAATATTACACATTGAAACCACTTTTTTACGGATTTAATCGCGGATATGGATTGAATTTTAAAAAACAACTTTCGCATTCATGGTCACAGGGCAAAGTGAGGTCTGTCATCCGCACAGTGAATGTTAAGTAAACTACCCTCTTTTTAAGAAAATGTTTGGGTCTCAGGCACAGAGTACATTACTATATGTGGTCTCAGGAGAAGCACTAGACCGGTGGAAAATATTATTATCCTTTAATTTTTTAATTTAACACTGGCCTTGCATAATGATGACTCTGAGCCTGATGGGAAGCACAAACACCGTCCAGCCAGAGTCTTAGGACATCCGATACAATTATGCCGGCCTGCTAAGATGCCTTTTCACACTACCTTCTAAGATTCTGATGTTTTTATTCGTGATTATTATTACATTGGACCTGACTTGCTCTTTTAAATATAGGTTTGCTGTGATTATTAGATACAACAGTTAACAAAGCTTTCCATTAGATCTTCGAAGTGTGTGAAGAATATTATGCTAGCCTGTGGAACGTTTTCTGTAGACTTAAACTCTAGTCCTGATAATAGGAATTCAACGTTACAGAGTGAAATAGTGTTAAGAAGTGGTTACTGGGCGTTCCGTCAAATTCCTAGATTGGTCAACCAATCCCTATTTCACCCTCTAATGTCAAAATTCATCAAACCAGCTTCTATTATTGTTACTACCCCGGTTAAAAAAGTAACTCATGATACCTGGCTATCACAAAACATCATTATTGTATAATCCTAATGTCCCTGTTTACGCAAGGAGGTGATTGGTATTCTCAAGTTGCGGTCTCATTGCAAGATAACAAGACAATGAAGCGTTTTTGCATAATGTTACATTGCACTCAGATTAATTTAAATATTAATGCATAACTTATGAGGGACAACTTAAAGACGAATTCAAATGAGATGCGATTGAAAAATAAGATGTTTACACTGTACATTTATAAGTTATTAAATCATCGTTGAGAAGTAATATATAAATCTGTATGAGCCCATATACGTCCCACTGCAGGGCACGGGCCTACTCTACAATCGACAGTATGATTGAGAGTGGTTAGGCCATATAGTCCACCACGCTGGCCTAGTGCGGGTTGGCGGACTTACATACCATAGAAATTTTAATAAATCGCTATGGTATGCAGGTTTCCTCACGATGTTTTCCTTCACCGTTTTAGTGCGTGGTGATTGACTATCAATACACACATGACTCCGAAAAGTCAGAGGTGTGCCCTGAGATTCGAACCCGCGACCACCGTGAACATATTGGCAGTCGCGTCTAGTCCGTTTACCAAATTTACTTTTACTTTTATTTTTAGTACCGTTAAAAATCTTACACTGGTTATTTTGAACGAAAATCGATGATCTTTAAAGGGTGTTTAAGGTTAATATTGTTGTTTTTCCAAATGTTATCACAAGTCACATTGTACATAAAATTGTATTATCTTTGTCAATAACATCGTCATTTTGTGGTAATTATCATAACATTGCCAAAAAAAGCAAACATTATCGCCACCAGCAACCATGTTATTTTTGCTTGTTTAAATAAATACTTGTCATCTACGTAAATCCGACGCAATAGACAAATTTAAAGTGTGATTTAGGTTTCAGAAAGCACTATACAGTGCTTATATGTCCAAGTATATTGCTGTTTTTTTTTTTCACTGACCAATACCAGCATCTTTAGTTATAAAAATCTTTAAGATTCGTTGGAGTAACTCCGATATGTAAATATAAAAGGGTTTAATCTGACTCAATTTGAACATAACTTAATAAGTTTGTATTAATTATTGTTCTAGAAAGAAGAAGAATCCGGAATAGTGCCTCCAATAGACATCCTATGGATAAAAGGCTCGCAAGGCGGGGACTATTACTACAGCTTCGGCGGTTGTCATCGGTACGCCGCGTACAAGCGACTGAACAAACCCACGATTCCCGCCAAACTCATCAAATCTACTATCACTGATCTCAGATCATACTTGGGAAGTAGCACACCTGACTTGAAGTAGTATAACCATTGAATAAAAACCAATTCGGGTATAAGTGGAATTACACAATGGCGATATTTTGACGTCGCGTTGATTAATTTTGTCGGCATAGTACATTGAATACTTTGACACAAGACTATATGGCCAAATGAAAAATATCAAAATTAATTATATATTTTTATACATATTTTAGTATAAGGAAATGTATTTTAAGTTTTACAACCGCATTATAAATGCATTTAAAAATACATTTTTCTAGTCGAAAAGCTGTTTGATTTATAAAATACGACAACAAATGAAACAAAACATTCCTCCATCGTAGTATTTATTTTGGAGCGATACCTTATGACTACAGAACAATGAGATATGCCGTTTCATTACAATAATATATACAAACGTGAACATAAATAATATCAAAATACGTTCTATACTAACTGTATACGGCGGGCGCGCTCGCATCACCATCGCAAACGAATGAACACAGGATGATGTAGCACCAACCAACTCTACAAGCATGTGTACAGACCGACAAGCCGCGCCGGGAAATGTGCAACACGGGTACACTTCATAGTTAATACGCAAGTCATATACAGGGCAGTGGACGCTTCATTATTTATGTGCAATATTTTAATTAACCAGGACGTGATGGAGCACATTATGTTTTCTTTATTTCTAGTTAAAGCACTAGATATAGTCATTAATCAAATGACGATTGCATTTTGCAAAAATAAAATGTAGTTGATAAAAATAATTAATTATTTTGTTGTTAGATACTCATGTTGCACAATACCCGGTGTCTGTAAAATACAATATCTTATACTGCGGTTTCAATATATTTGGAGTACAGATAATTTCAATAATATTTTTAGGTAAATCCATATTTTATTTTAATTTCCTAATTTAAGTAGTGACAAAATAGACGCCATGTGTACCTTTAGCCAGGAAAATATTTTTGTAGTGACATGATTACGTAATCTGCCAATTTAAATGTTGTTATGCAGTGTCTAAACAATAAGATGTTTTTTCTTGTTCAATACATCACTTATGTCACCAAACAAATACTTCGACATTGAAACCCCAGTTAATAAGCGATTGTTGTAACATACTTAAAATACGTGCAATTTACATAATTCCATTATTAATTCGCAAATTAATTAACCTCCATACATTTACACATAAAATTAATTATAATTGTACAAAAGTATATTTGTCGGTGCAATTCATTGCAAATGTAATAAACTAGTGATTTTGTATTAAATGCATTAATTTAATTGTCTGCAGAATTGCTATATTTCTTCCATATTCATTTGGATTTTGATATTGTGGCCACATTAGGTGAAGATATACAGGAACTCACTTATCAAGAATCAAGAATAATTTATATAATGTGCACGATTTAAACTGCATAGATAAAGTTCCCTAATCAGGCAAAAATATGCAATTCTGTTGACAAAAACAGGGGAGACTATTCTCAAAGCACCAAACAAAATCGACGCTCGCTAAGCATAACCTTATAATAAAATTCATTATTTGTTCATCAGAATAAGTCCCCCGATGTATATCAAAATATATTCATCCACACTACAAACGCGTGCAAAAATATAATTTCTAATATGTTAGATATAACAAGAGATCATAGGTACTGCACATTATTAACTCTTTTGGCACAAAAATATTTAAGATCATTGCGTCGAGCACGAACGTACTGCCCTAACCAAACTGTAATTTACTGAACATAAGTTGTAAAATTTAACATACCCAATATATCGATGCTTTATAGTAATAAAATAGGATGTTCGTGCTTGAGACGTAGCTTGCTGTCGAAACCCGAGCGATCACAGAAGAGTACCGAGCTGTTAATACTCATATTTCAGAGGATTTTGCTTAAACATCGAATATTATTGTCTGTAATTTGGAAAGAGAAGAGAGGGCTTTAAGCCAAGAATATTTGTTCACGCATATATCTTTTGCTGAAAGGGATGAAACTATTTCCTTTCTCGGTACTCCAGATATTTTGCTTAAAAACAATTGCGTAATACAAAAACAATACAATATTTCTATGTATTGTTCTATCTGTCACTCTGACGCCGCCTCATCACATCAATGATCCCCGGCTGTCCAACTAAATACAAAAAATATATATCTTTTACATTACAACAACCGTATTCATTTATTATACGCACCTATGTGTGGGCATGTCCGACAATGTGTTACCAGCGCAAAAATATTCATTTACCTTCTAAATGGTGACAAAAATAATGAAAATTATTTTTTGCGTCTCAAATCATACATTATTTTGTTGCCCACTGAAAAAATGTCGGAATTACCCACGAAAAATATATTCTTTTTTATGTTACAACAATTTGTGTGTCCTGTTCACAAGACAAGATATCATAATATTTATTAGATTTAATTAACATTCATTACATATATTTGTTTCACAACTTCATATAAAGCGGTGGTTACATAAATTTATTTAATGTGCCCTAACTACGATATTGAAGCATATTTATCATATTTTTCTCATTTATAGTGGCACTATGTTTATTCGATAATACATTTATTATATGTACAGTTGAAAGTGGCCTAAGAAAGGACTCGTATTATTTGCTAATATGATAAGATTCCGGTGGGGCTGACAGACAGAGAGAGATAGAACATAATATGTTTGTATCTCAAATAAAATATAATATGTAAGTACCATATTTGGTTTTGATATATTCTAAAAATATACCATAAGATTTGAAAAAAAATCAAAGATATCTTATTATCTGTTTTTGATACACAAATAACTATAGTCGATTGTGAGACGTTCCGCGGCCACTTTCAAATCACATCAAACATTTATTACACATTTTATAAATACATTTATACGTAGATATTAAGTTTATGTGAAAGGATAGAACCTCCGACCATTCTGCAGAGTTTCGAGTGAACTAGATACAAAATCTACAACAAGAATAATTTAACATTATTTACAAAGTACAGATTTAGACAACAAACATTAAATATACGTTATGGTGACAGCACGATATTTTCAATTTTGTATTTTGTTTATACAGATAACACAAAATTCATCAGCTGAAAAACAGTTAAATCGAACAAATTGATTGCTGCATTTTTGTGATTCGATAAAGCTCAACTTGTTCTTATATCAAAATACTGAAATATTTTGAATTCTATTAAATTTGAGGCCTTTTGAAAAATGGGATATTTATGCCATCATAACACTTGGAAATATGAAACACGTACAACTTGAGTTTCGCTTATACATTACTTTGACGATGTTAAATGACATGATATGTGAGTGATTGATTTGGAAGTACCTTGATATTATTACAATGAATATGAGTACGCCATATAATCTAGCTGCCCTCATTCCACATACAAATGAGTCTGGTGCAACGAGATTTCATGCGTGTTATTCCGAACATTTGGGTCGCAAGCAAAGACGTATACAAAACATATTTCCATATGATAATCTTTCAATAAAACTGTTTTGTAAACTTTTTAGCAACATGACATAAAAATATAAAAACAAACGCAAAGTGGAGAGGCAAACAGACTAAATTCATTGTTGATAATTAAAATGTGCGTATATATATATAAATTAAAATTGATCACTGGTTTAATTTAAATTAATGTTATTGCACAAAAAATAATGCACGACCAATTCCGCAGCCATTGCTGAATAATTAAAAAATAAAAACAAATATTAAATGCATGCAAAACACCATGAAAGTTATTCCAAAACCCATAGCACCTTGATTTTAACAAATTAATATTTTTATGCAATGATAATAAAATAATCAACCAAATGTTTTCCATCCAAGGACTAAGGCGTAAGACTTATAAAATAATTACTACGTTAATGCATGGTATATGCTGATCTTAATCCTTCTAAATCGTATCAAACCTTTGTCCTAGTTCATGTCTTATATAAGCTAATGTAAAGTAGTAAAATTAATGACTGATTAATTAAGGTTAAAGGAATTGGTCTGTAGTATTCATTGAGATAATATACTAGAGGGGACACTGCCAACAAAATGAAGGGTACCGTACCGCACCTTCTATTTCTGTCTCTGTCACGCCTACGAAGTAACATTATCTTCGCTCTCGCTTCACTGTGTACCGTGAACACGCACAATACGCTGAGATTTTGTTCCCGATGTCCGCTCTAGTAAAGTACCCCAATGGTAGTATTGCAGTCACTCCAACATCGCAACAATAATACTATGCACTGGAATGTAGATAGAACAACGACTGAGGTACTTGTAACTATAAAACATATAATGGAATCTAATGATTAAAAGCCAATTTCCGATAAGTCATTGACTATATGTCATTTAATAGTGTTTAATAAGACTTGACATTAGAAGTGACGTAAAAGAAATTTAATTGCATAAAATCTTCCAATAGGAAGACTGAGGTGTTTATGTTGTAAAAACGAAGTGAATTATGGGGCATTCCACGCGAAGCGGACAGGTAAAAAATCTCGATGTTTCTGATTTCAGAAATATTTGAGTATGTTCTACCTATATATGTCCTTGATTCGTGTATCAAATATTTTGCTAATATAGTGACTGGTTAAAGAATTACGGAACTTTGAAATTTTGACTAATTGGTGGGCAGACAGTACTTCAAAGCCGAATTTCTAGTCAAATAATTATTGATTAAAATAATTAAACTACTGGATTTAAAACTTCATTTAATGAGCTTTTTAATTGCATTTTTGGATACGAAAATAAATTGTTTTTTTCCATATTTTTTTTATTTTATTTTTTTTAATTTCGATTTTCACAAACTTAGACCATTTCGATTTTCTTTATATTTTTTATGAAAATAGCTAGTATTGTATAGAACACCCTTGCCAAGTTTTATAATGGGCGTGGAAGTGGTTTACGAGCTATACTGGGAATACTACCGAAGCGCGGCGTCCTGCGCGAGTGTATACTAATTCCGCGGTCTGAGCGACCACACTTAACTCAGCCGTACAATATAATTATCAATTAATTATTATTATAAATTATTTATAAACTGCTCTGAATTGCAAATCCTGTATAATCACTGTATTGTAAACTTATTTTGAAAAGAGCAACGCTAGAATTTCTTGCGCGTTCTTCTCTGGCGAAAAGAGCCTCGTGAACCGGGTGGTAGTGGAAAAAAAGTGACTGAATCTCAAATTAATGTATGACATTTTATGGATTCAATAAATAATAATTTCAGTTAAGTGAAACTATCAATAAAATAAAATAACTTTCGACCGAATAGTTTGCATATTTAAAAAGCTATAATTTATACATTTTAAACACTTTTTAAATACTACGCTATTAAGTCACAAAATGTGCAATAGGAGAATATTCCCTCATCCAGACAATTAAAAAAAAACAGTGATCACGAAACGAAAACTTCGTAATTTGTGTACTTTGTGTGAATTAGAACCTGTTTTAATTTAAACAGGATTTTGGTACAGAAGCAGAATTTCATTTTCATGCCACTTCTCACGGCAAAGGGCCATGTGATGAACTCGAGCTAGTCTACAATCGGCGTCAAACGAAGCAATAACCACATCTTAGCATTTGCACGATTGGGCAAGAAAATCAATGCCACAAACGCACCTTTTCTATGTTCGAAAAGAGGATATTCAACAGAAGAGATTTGAGTCGGCAGTGACACTACCAGGCACAAAAATATATCATGTCTTCATTCCTACTACTGAAGGTATTGTGGTAAAACGCACAAGTAATAGTGAAACATTTAAAGTTGTAAATAAATTTGTACTTAATCACATAAAAATAATTCGTTTTATTTTAAATATATCAAAGTAAGTACTAAAGAAATAATGTAACCTGCAAGCTCACGCACGTGACGGGCGTTTGGCGCGGTGCGGCGCATATTTCTAATATAGCTCGTAAACCATTTCCACGCCCATTATAAAACTTGGCAAGTATGTTCTATACAATACTAGCTATTTTCATAAAAAATATTTAAAAAATCGAAATGGTCTAAGTTTGTGAAAATCGAAGTTAAAAAAAATAAAATAAAAAAAATATGGAAAAAAACAATTTATTTTCGTATCCAAAAATGCAATTAAAAAGCTCATTAAATGAAGTTTTAAGTCCAGTGGTTTAATTATTTTAATCAATAATTATATGACTAGATAATCGGCTTTGAAGTACTGTATACCCACCAGTAGGTCAAAATTTCAAAGTTCCTTAATTCTTAAACCAGTCACTATATTAGCAAAATATTTGATACACGAATCAAGGACATATATAGGTATAGGTAGAACATACTCAAATATTTCTGAAATCAGAAACATCGAGATTTTTTACCTGTCCGCTTCACGTGGAATGCCCCGAATGTATTATTGAATATGCGTTTGGCACTTTATCTCACTATGTCAAGATTTTTAGTCATTACCATACATGGGGAATCGAATTACTAGTTTGATTGAATGTATTGACACCGAAAAATATATTTAAACCTAAAGAATTGCAACTGGAGAATATTTCTTGTCTTAATATGTGACAAAATTATTGAAATTTTCATTAAACCTTTAAATAATGTTTGCATAAAATGGTTCAGTAATTATTTTTGTTAACATAATTTACGTTCCATTTTACCTAATGAACACTGTGAACTAAGTTTGTACATGCATTTCATGAAAACGAATAATTCAATTCCATCCTAATAATATATAAATATCATGATAAAATGTTAACGAATGCAATAAATGTTTAAAGGAAGACGATATATAGGAAAGTATAGAGGTTGACAGCTATATTTAAATGCTAAAACCTTTTTTGAAATATTTATATTAATTTGTTCAAAGGAGTTTTTAATACTTTTGCATTAGGATACTGAAATAGGAGTATTTTATTGTCTCACCTAATCTAATAGTCATACGGCCTTAATCATAGACAGTATTTAAATTTATTTATGTTATCTAATACTTTGTCTTTTCCGTTCAAACTGAATTCAAAAGTTGTTCAAGAGGGACACAAACATTCGATAACGAAAATTGGTTTAAAAACTATATATAAATAAGGCCAGTACACGACATCTTATCAAACTTGTTAAAAAATTAATAATATTTGATTTAGTTTTAGTCTCATTGAGCCATATCAGTGTTCATAATTAATACAATTTGAATTATCGATAAAATTGTCAAAAAAATAAAATACAGAATAAAAAACGTGTCATAAAAATTTATCGTAATTTGAGCATTTGTTTGCGTCATGGTGGGATGTGCGATATGAAATTCATTTGAATAAAATAACAATTAAAAGCTGTTATATCAATTGACAAGTAATCCTAATAAATGTCAAATTCGTGGGTCACATTTGTGACGCCAGGCAGTGTAAAAAGAAATATCAAAAACGTAGATATCATGTGAACATTTAAATAACCACTTTCGTCAAAAATATCAGGAAACTAATTTATTTATCAATTACTTGAAAACCTCACTGACCAGTAACGAAACAGTGCAATGAGCAGCATTCCAGTTATTTTAAATTGTATTTATTCCTGATACGTTCATAGTACGGTCATGGTATGCTACGTTAGATGTACTTAATATTAGCTACAAAAGAATTAATTCCCAAAGATGATATATTGATGATTTCATATGAATGAAATGAATGAAGAATCGAGAGACACTTACCTTATAATTTACACATGATTTGTTACAATATCAACTAGTTTTAAAGCATTTTTACGCACCATCAAAAGTACCCAAGTGCCGAATAGATTTGAGAAGAGAGAGCAAACTGGTCGACGGTCTCATACAACGCAAAACGGTTTTAGTGTAACTAATTACTGATAATTTTAAAGATTTATGTCATAACACCATTGCTGCCCCGTAATAGGTCACCACTCTTAATAATAGAGCCCAATAGTTGATTGTATCTTTTAAGAAAATGTATATTTTTGTGGAAAGTAATTCATAATGCCTAGACAACTTAATATTAGTAACATTTTTAATACTTAATATTGGAAATCACAAATACTCTACGTCGCCTGAAGGAGCAATTATTCCATAGAAAGCATATTTGACACTCACGGCCGCACTCAGAGACGTTTAATATTACTTAAATTATCTTCGTAAATTCCACACAAGTTATAGTTTAATTAATATTAAATGTATCTCATTAGAGCAGTAAGTAATTGTAGTTTTAGGGATTCTCTACACTTGGAGACGTCATTGCATGAGACCATCACCAAGTCCGTTTTGATATATCGAAGAATAGAATTTGAGAATTAGTCAACGTCGATAATATTTCATAATAACTACATTACGTCTACTGTACATCTGCGTCGGGGGCCGATTCTGTTGATTATGTTAACATCTAAATTACCACGATTCTATATACACTTCAATATCTATAAGCATGAATTTATTGTTTTGTCGTTGTTTGTTTTTTGTCAGTTGTCAGAATAGGCCCCGCATATCCTATTCAATATTTTTGAGATTGCTTTTGTAACGCCACATTGACTATAAATAGATCTATTGGAAGCATTAATTTTCAAGTTACATTATTTCTATTGAAAATATATTGGGATTTACGTTTCAAGAAATTACTGAAAAGCTCTTTGTACATGCAATATTTTGTAAAAATCCGTATAATGTGGCGCCATATTGTTCGAACTATAAATATACGTTCACAATAGTAAACATTTTAATAAATATATTTTACTACTCGCCAATCTTATAAATAAAAGTAAAAGGGGTGAATTGGTGTGTGCCAAAGACATCCTTAATACATTTCAAATAAATGATGTCCTCTACTTAAAAATGATGAAAACACTAATTTGTTCTCATTAATCGTAACACCCAATTCACTACATTTTACATTATTACATAAACAGCATCATCGTTTCTCATGAAGATACTTTCGTAATAAAAATATAGCATTACTGCATTCTACTGCAATCGAGAAAATAATCTCCAAATAGTCTACACTTCAAAAGAAACGATACATCCACGTACATTATCGTACATATTACACATCTATAAAATATGACCAGTGTTTCAAGTTACATTTAATTCAAAATATTTGAGCCCAATGTTGAGCGTCCACTCGTCAGAGACTTAAAACATTTACGTGTACATTTATTTATAATGGTAATTGTCGATTAACATGATTAATAAATATCTATCGATACGACACTCGAAATAGTTCTGAAGATCATAATTATCGACAAATGGTTTGCGACTCCTGCAGAAGAGGAGGTCGTAAAACACAAAACATCTTCAGATATTTCTGCAGTACCACATCGTTTGTCATTTTGTCTACAATATAGCTAATAAACTCGTGACAATGTTTGATCCAACATGGTACAGAGTCGATGATATTATCGACTGATTCCGGACGTAGTTCATTGTGTGCGCACATATACCCTTAGCACCTGATGAATGTAGTATACAACTACAAATGTCTGTAACCTGTATGAGGTAAACGCCTTCACACCAATAACACACAACAGTTTCCTTACCTGACACGACTTCACGCCTTTCTATCCGGCTTTTCCGTAGATTTCTCCGGTTTGGCCGGTCACTTCAACTGGTACAAACATCTCCGGTTTAGCTGGTAGGAGCAGCCAATTGATTTCTCCGGATTGGGCGGTTCAATATGCGTACGTGCGTGCGTGTACGTGTGCGTGCGTGTTCAGACGAGGTCGTCGTCGTGCATGTCGTGGTGGGTGGGCGGCGGCAGCGCGCGTCGTGGCGGCGCGGAGTAGTGCAGCTCGCGCTCGGCGAGGCACAGCTGGCATCAGTCCAGCGCGCCGATGCACTCGGGCTCCTCGCGCACGCAGTCCTTAGGGAAGTAGCCGGAACGGTTGTCGCCCTGCTCGAATAAAAACGAATTTATGTATTATATTTCTGTAATTAATATCACCAGATGATCTCCAAACAGCAAATTTGGCGGTGGTGCGGTATAATGATGATATAATGTGTCATACTGCATTCGCATAAGTCCACAGGCATTTAAACTCTCTCAATTTAAATCTCGTTTGGCAAGGATTCCCGTGGTGAACATTGCTATGTTGATACAAAAAATATAACTTTCAAATTACAAGGCGAGAGATAACCATCTATAGATATTCTAGGACTCTGTGAGAATTCTTGAGGGAGGCTTATATAAGCCTTGTTGTGACCACCTATGTCTAAAGCCGAAGATCAAGTAATATATTCCTAGTTCCTGGTTCTAACCTTGTCGAGACTCCTGCCCTTCCACCAGCCGCGGCTGTCGCCCTCCTTGCTGAGGATGAGCACCTTGGCGCCGGGCCGCAAGCCCAGCTGCGATGACTCCAGCGGCCTGAAGTCGTGGATCACCGTCGCCACCACCCGTCTGAACGGCCAGCGCAAATTCGAGTTTAACCTATTCAAGAATAACTACATTAATTTTCAGTTTGGGTTTATCGATTTATACTTAAAATAGTGGTATACAAAAGAAGGCTGATATAATTATTACTAGCGGTCCGGGTGCAGATACCTTTTGAGTTTAGTGCACTTTAGACACATAAGAACTATTGCGCGTAATAACTGTTTTAAATATGTAAACTCAACATTACTGACGTACTTTAAACTTCCCATCCCATTTCTTTGAGTTTGAAAGAGTATCGTTATTTTTCAATTCCTTGCACATGCCACGGGAACACTACATTTTTATGGGCTAAATAGAAGCCTATGTCTTAGTTTAGGATGTCAGCTACTTCCATACCAAAAATAAAAAATTGTCCAGCGATTGGAGCGTGAAGTTAACAAACTTTAGCATTTATAATATTAGTTGGATTACAAGGAAGTAGATTTATATGGCCTTGTGCATTTATCCTGGATACTGTTTGCTTGGCATATGATCTTTCTCAACTATATTTACCCTTCAAAGTTCTCGGACAGGCTGATCTTCTCGTAGTAGGAGACGAGCTCGACGATGCTGCGGAAGAACCTCGACTCGGACAGGAAGTAGTGCGGCACCTGGTCTATCGGCTTCCGACAAACCCTCATGTGCTTCACTGTGTTGTCCGTTCTACAAGGAAAACCAACAAATAAATGGACAAACATAAAGGAAAAGGATGGAAGGATTTTTTTTCGTTTCTCCGGTTCGATCCCCGCACCGAGTCAAATATTGGTTGATCTACGGGTGTTTGTCTCGGGTCTGAATGTTTGAGGCGGAAAAGTCTCTGGTACTTTCTGACACCTACGACACAAGATTAGATCTTAGTGTGGATCAGGATTATGTATGTGACTGTTGGGTGTATTTATTTTCTGTGTAGTAGTAGCACCCTGATCAAGCCGAATCATTCGTATCCACCGTGGCTTTACCACTTCGAAAGAGTTGTTGAGTACTGCATTATGCCCATATTTTAATTTATTTAGGTTATAAGAAGACTCTGTCGCAAGATAGACAAGTATTGGATTAATTTGGCTGACTACAACATGAGTCTGTAGAGATATAAAGTGAGATAGTCTTTCTTGCGCCGTTTCATGGTAGAAATTGACTCAAAAGGTCTTGTGAAAGACTATTTGAATAAAGAATATTTTGATTTCGATTTAGTTACTTGAGCGAGAGCGCGTAGTGCGTGTCGTTGGGCGGATGCGCGTGCGGGTGCGCGGGCGGGTGCGGGTTGGGGCGCACGCGCAGTAGGAACGTGCCGTCCACGCGCCGCTCCAGACGAGCCGTCGCCGTCTCGCGACCCATCTCGCCCACGTACCTGCGCACAACACAATACTATACATTATCATATGTTTTGCCTATTAGTACGGAATAGTTACACATAATAATATGAACTGTCATTTTCTAAAAGATTAAAATACTTTCTAATTATTGTAATAATGATATACCTGTTCAGTTGTTTTGGCAACATTTGCATTTACATTTTTATACAAATAAACAACCCAGAACATGCAAAAGAGATTACGAGAGTTAATTATGCACAGCAGCGAAATTTAGTAAAAATTAATATGCTAAATTACAAGTATTTATTCGTATGAACAAATTCATAAAACTACAAGAGTATATAGTAGAGTACTGTACTGTATTGTACTGTATCAGCCCATATACGTCCTACTGCAGGGCACGGCCCTCCTCTAATAATCATAATAATCGACTCTACTACCGATTGAGAGTGGTTAGACCATATAGTCCACCACGCTGGCCTAGTGCGGGTTGACAGACTTCCATACAAAATATTTTTTAAAAATCGCTATGGTATGTAGGTTTAATGACGATGTTTTCCTTCACCGTTTTAGTGCGTGGTGATTGAATATCAATTTACACATGACTCCGAAATGTCAGAGGTGTGCCCTGGAATTCGAATATAGTAGAGTAGTCAAATAAATATAGCCGTAGCCGGTGACAATGTAGGAAGAATGTACATATACTGGATGGAATCGCTTATCGTCACGAAAAAAATTGTGCATGGCAAGTACATGATTTAGAACACTTTGGCATACTTATTTTAATTTTTTTATATGTTTTTGTTTATGTAGTGTAAAATTAATTTACCACTACTAGTTACTAATTTAGAATAAGTTATTCATAAAACAACGTTGTTTAGAGAAAGATTACATAAATAAAATCCTTTGATCGCGCCGCCCTCACCGCCGCAAGCGCAAGTACAAAGCGTGCCGCCGCGCCGCGCCGCCCGCTCCCGCGCCGCCGACACCAAACAGGGATCTTGCCACTTCCTCAGTCGTGCGAAATTCGGTACCGAGTGACATTGTACGAAATTATTTTGGTTATTGGTTAGTTTCTTGCGGTCAAAATGAGTGATTACAAGAACAGTGAGTATGTGACAATAATGACATGTTATGTTCGATCCAATGAAAAGTTGGGTCATGCAAGAAGGATGTATGCAGATCCAGAACATCTGCAGTCTTTGCGTAGGAATGGTATCATGAATGATGAATCCACGAGTTCCCAGCACAAGAACTATTTTAACGACTTATCCGAGGCTACTCGATCATGGTAAGTTCAGACTTCCTAATCATGCAAGAATCCGTGACCTTCGACAGCGAAGTCGTCTATTCTCGACATTATTAAAACGTTTAAATAAAAACATATGCAGCTTTTTCTAAGATAGTAGGTACGTTATGAAAATAATAATGTAAATCTTAACAACTTACCAACAACTAAATTTACTTAAATGATCCTAACACACTACAATTCTAAATAAATCAAAATGTCATATGGTAATATTTAGAGTAATAATACCGATAAAATAGGCGCAAAGTAAGTTCAAGGTCTCTGCGCGACAGTCAGCTGTTGTGTGGCGTGACTCATACACTCGCGCGCCTGAGTATTGACATGCCGTTGCACTTTTAAGTGTAGGGTGATTTAGATAATATGTGTTTTGGAGATATCTTGTACTGATGTTGTTTATGGGGTAGTTTGTAGTTTTTAATGATAAATCTCGTATATAACGTTAATTTCAGATACACAATACACTATTAAATTTTCCGGACGATAAGCGATTCCACCCAGTATATGTATATGAGTGCAGCCGTACCACATGTAGTAGTGCAGCGCGTGGTCGGGCTGGTGCGCGGCGTGGTGCGGCGGCAGCGGCGGCGCGGGCGCCAGGCCCCCCCCGCAGCGCCCCGACAGCGCGATGCACTCCTTGTGCGCGCACGCGTTGCACACGCTGCACAGGTAGCCCTGCACACGCACACACACATCTACGTTATACATCTTGTGCCAAGCGAATATACACCTTATTGCAATATTATAAAAAATATTTTCCATTGGAACAAAAACCTTTTGGGATTCGGGAAGTATTTTATGTATTTTACCACTAATGGACTAACGACAGCTGGAGAAATATAGATGAGGTACTAAACTAAGTAGGAGAAAGGAAGGAAAGGAGACAAAACAAGTCGACTAAGGATTTTCAATAACTCCAATAATTTTTTAGGTCAGTATATTATGTATCTATCAGAAAAAAATGTTAATTGAAGTTTGTAATGCCTTGGAGTAATCTGGCATTACGTTAATCACATCAAATACCACTATTTACATGTTGTGATGTATGAGTTATAAATGATGAACAATACCTGAAATATCCTGCCTTTAAGAAATTTGGAACAATGGTGACACGTCGCTGGCTTTTCAAATGTGTGAAGAACGAACTTGTGATTCGTACTCCGGCATCCCGGTGGCTCTAGGTTGTCTCTGTAAACAATAACATAAATCATTTTTCTATCACATTTTAGACAATGTTGATTTTTTTTATGTTTCGCATATTATTTTATAGAAAGTAATTACTGTCAGTCCCAAACACTTATCGACTGTATGAGAAGCGGTAAAGGAAATTTAACGGTAAAGGAAAACATCGTAAGGACCCCTTTCTATGGTATGTAATTCAATTTGATGTCCCCAACGCTGGGTATAATGAATGTTGTATACACCTGTAACTATAGTACACACCGTCCAAAACTTTAGTGTTATAAGTATTTGTATGTTTTGTGTTACTGTCGTTGGTGCTTCTTATAAAATATATATATATATATATATATATACGGACTATCTGGCTAAAGTTGCATGAAGTCGCTGGATGTAGGCCTCTAGCAACAGGTCGATGTGGAGATAATTGGGGGAGGCCGCAGTGGACTTCCTGTGGCTGAGATGATGATGATGATGAATATAGTGCACTCACATGGCGTCCCGGATGGCCTTGACCCACTTGCGCTTGCAGTCGTCGGTGCGTGCGTAGAGCGTGTAGGTGGCGTCCTTGGCGCGGCGCACCAGGTAGAAGTGCGCGGCCCAGCGCGCCTCCCCGCGCGCCACACGCCGCGGCGCCGCCTCCTCCACGCGGTACTCCGCCAGGCGGATGCCCACGCGGTACGAGTACTGGTTGTCCTGGGGGTGCACACATACACATCAGTACATATCAGAGATCACAAACCAAAATATGTAATACACAAAAAATTCACTACAATACATTTGAATAATTCTTTTTTTAAAGGTCGTTATAAGCAGACGAACTAGCAGGCCGCCCGGCCTACCTCTACCTAGGCTTACCATAATTACGAAGAGCCAAACCGGGACGCTTACTGGGACATGGACTGAGGTAATAAACTTTCACGCTCACGCACGCAGTCGGTATCACTCGTTCTCACTCGCTTTTGTTTCGTCTTTGGCGCGGGTGGTACGGGCGGCGCGGCGGGGCGCGGGGGAACGATTGGTTGGGGTGTCGGTGCTATTTAAGTTTGACCGGGACGCCGGGACTGGGATCTCAAACCGGGACTATCCCGGTCAAACCGGGACGTATGGTAAGCCTACCTCTACCCATAGACCTACACAATGCCAGGGATCCAGTACAACAAAGCCGTTGCCTACCTTAAAGAGAATATTCTCTTTAATATCTATAAATATTAACGGCTTAGTAACTTAAAGTCAACAGTCAAATTGTAATGTGTCACAGACTAACCTTCACTGGTTTACAAAACAGCATGACCTTGTCGAACACGAACACGTATCGTAGCCTCTGCTTCTGGTCCTCGTGAGCCTTGACCTTCAACTCTCCGTCGAGTAGTAACCGGCCGTACGTCGCCAGTCCCGCGCCGCCAGCGCCTAGCGCTTCTCCCTCGCCGTCTATTATACTCTCCTGTTGGAAGATCAATCAATTATTGGACATTTGAAAGCCTGACAGCCTCGTAGTCGTTTACACGCCGCCTGTGATTGAGAGGCCGCAAGTTCGATTCCCGCAGCGAGAGAAATGTTTGTGCGGCCCACAAATATTTCTTCCGGGTCTGGGTGTTTGTGAGACCGAAAAGTCTCTCGTAGGTCCTGATATTCACGACACAAGACTCGACTGCCTTAGCGGCGTAGTTGTAGTAAAGTATGGTTACAAAGCTGAGCTGTCTCGGTTTCGAATCCCGGATTGGGCAAAGTGATATTGGATTTTTCTATTCATTAAGAGCCCAGATTTGTACCCGATTTGGCGATAGGCTCGCCACCTATCATATCGTGGGACGGAACATACAAGGCGAAAAGTGGGTGTCCTGGCACCTCTGCCTACCCCATCTGGGAAAAAGGCGTAAGTTTATGTATGTATTTATGTGGTAGAACGATGTTCAATGTGAACATACTGTCACTGTTGGCATGTACTGAAATAAATGTGATAATCCAGGAATAATACATTGTGGCGGGAAGTTGAAGTGGCCTATCAAAAATTCAGGCATATTTATTGCAGGTATGGTCCAAAAACCATAATAATAAATCAAGTTTTACATAGATAAATCAACTGTTCTAAAGTAAAATTTAAATAGACTTGGTACAAACCTGTACATTAGCCAATAGCGCGAGCACTTCACTGTCCCTTTTGACCTCGTTGATGTACTGCGCGACGTCCACCATCGCTTCCTTCGCCCGTTCTAACCCTCTGAATTCTTCATGATTCTGTTCAATGCGTAAGTTCGTCATATTTGGTTAAAAAACAACATTATTTGTTTGTTAGATGATGGATATGGAAAATGTTTGATAAATAAAATTTGAATAATATTTTTTTTACTCAAATGCCCTATTCACAACCGAAAAGTACAATACTTACTGGTTGCGTTTCGTGCACGAGTTTGTCTAGCAGCAGGTGGTACTTGAGTACTCTCTGCATCGGCACCGACAGGATGTCGCGCAGCTGTATCCGACCGTCGCTGTGCTCCTTTTGACATTTCTGACAACAAGCACACAAACGTTCATGATTAAAGTGATAGAGACTCATGATAGAGTAAGTACATTTGCGCTTACCATTAGGTGCAGTCATTATGCAGTGCCAGTGCAAAAAGAAAGTTATGCTATTGTAAGAAAAGGCTGAAGTTGTATGTGTTCTCTTAGAAAACTGTCATGTTTTGAGCAGTGGCCACTGGTGGTAGGTCTCTCATATGTGAGAGGCCATTTGGGTAGGTACCACCGCAATGTCTATTTCTCCCGTGAAACAACACTGCTTAAATGCACTGTTGTGTTTCGGATTGAAGGACATTGTAGCCAGAGCAACTACTGGACATATTGAGACTTAACATCTTATGTCTCAGGATGTCGAGCGCAGTGGAATGTTGCTACTGTTTATGTATCGCTTACCATCAGGCGAACGGCTTGCTCGTCTTGTCATTAAAAAAAAAAAAGTGATATTTCTGAGGATCTATTACTTCTCGTTCATTTTCTTCCCCCTTTACCACACATATTGAGGGGCGAAAAGCATCTGTGATATTAAAAGCTACAGGAATTGTCTACCAGCAAAAGACACATTTTTTAATTTGGCGATACAACAATTAAAAAAACATTTATAAACTAACCGCAAGCTGTTTACTGAATGTACTATCCCTGGCGTCAAGTGTCTTGAGCGTGTCCTGCGCATGCGTGAGGTTGGAGCAGTAGTCTCCGTACAGCAGCAGCCGCTCGCGCCACGCCAGGAACACGTCGGCGAGCCGCGGCGCGCCGTTGCCGGGCACGCACGCCTCTGTGGCCAACTTCAACTGGCGGAGGAGGCCCGAGTGGATCTCGTGAAGCTCCTAGAAGTATATAGAAGGGATGGATTGAGTTCAATTATTTCGTAAGTCACTTTATAGTCTAGAAAAGAGATCTTCAAACTTTTTCATCCATTAGCCAAACGAAGTCCACTTCTTAAAATAGGTCTCCGCCAATAATTTACACAGTAACCTGATGGACAGCCTGCATCCAGCGACATCTTGTGACCTTTACAATGGCGTCGGAACACGTTGTGGATGAAAACACTACGTGGCCTCCATTCGAGAACTTTTTTGGTCCCATCGGTCATCAGTTCTCCGCTATGTGCCCCGCCTATTGCCACTTCAACTTACTAATCCGCTGGGCTATGTTGGTTAATGTAGTTCTCGTACGTATCTCCTCATTCCTGATTCGATCTCGTAGGGAAGCCGCGAAGATAGCCCTTTTTGCTTTTGCATATTTCTTGTCGTATCTTTAATAACTGACAGACCTTATGCTAACTCCGTATTGATAATTGAATTGTATCAAATAATAAATTTCAAGAGCGCTCTTGGAAGCAAGTTTACATTTTCTTGCTTTGGGTCTGATTTGTAATCATCACAATAATGGGTTACCAAAACCATAAAATAAGGGCTAACGAAACTAAAGAATTGATGGACCCGTGAAAAGTTGTAACTTATAACTATTACGTATTTTGGCTCCACTCTCTAACGTGTTATCAAACAGCAAAGTCGATTTTACGAAGATCACTTTTGTACGTATCCGATTCAAGATTTTAACTTTTAAATTCCGCCAAATAACCTTGCCCTATGTTCGGCTTTTAAAATGTTGAACGGTTTTAAAATAAATTAATTTAATTTTTTTATCAATTAATCTCTCTATTTATTTGTTAATCAATTTAAACAGCATCCGGCAATTCGTGTCGAAATAACAATCTAGAATCTAGACTGTTAGATAACCGATTACGCGCTGGTTGTTGCACAGCTTTATAAACGGAATTTCTTTCAGTAATTTGTAAAGGTCACAAACTTTGAAAATATATATTTTTTTCTAAGAATTTGCTCCAATAGCAAAGTTGAGATTATAGTTGACTTGAATAACTTCACAAACTTTTCCAAGTTGTCTGTTAGTTTTAATGATTTGTTTTTATATCAATATGGAATGCGAATATCGTGTTAGATATTAATTTATCTTTTGAGTTACGGCCTTATTCATTGGAAGTTTATAAACTTATGTTAGTGATATTATTTTATTACTTTCAAACGACTTTTGAATTCAGTTTAAGCTTAAGCGAAATGGACATTCGATAACTAAAAAGGGTTTTAAACCTGTCTATGAATATGACCTTAAGGATAGACTACGTTATTTAATTTAGATGTTATTAATTAGTCTATCATTAATTAATCTACTTTCACATGTTTGTATTTCTGAAAGCATCCGGGCGTAATGCGTATTATATTTGTATGCTCTTCAAATATTTACTTTTAGTTTGAGTTTTCTGGAACCGACAAGTCCCTCGTAGTTTTTGACTTTCTTGATACTAAACATTTTTTTATGTTAAGATACGATGGCAGGTGTGACTATGGGATTCATTAAAAACAATGGTAATAGTAACTTCTTCTCACCTTAATCCCAAAGAATATGACTTGCAGGTCTTGCGGCTTGAGATACGGCATCAGCGGCCTCATGAAGTGCTTGATGATTTTGCTCAGCACGTCGACATAGTTACACTCTGTGTCCACCAGCTCCCGTATCACGTAGTCGCGTTTCTCTAAACTGTGCGACGATGTTGCTAGCTGAAAACATTTGTAATTGGTTTTTAATAATTCCTTATTTAATATTGGAGAGAGTACTTTTGTATTCGAATTAAACCCTTGATTCGAATCTATTTACTTATATTGAACCAATTGTGCCAACTTTATAATATTAGGAGATTTGCCTCGAATACAAAAGTACCTTCCATTTTCAGATACTTCGCCGATCAAATGCTTTTATTGTGCACTTCGATAAAAACATCGATCAAAATACATTTATGATACTTGGAGTACACAATAAACGCACAGTTAAATCGTCGAAGTACTTGCGTCTGACGTCACCGTTTAAGAGGCAAATCGTAAAATGCGCATGCATATCTATTCAACTTGTCCGCATCTCCCGTTCAATTTATTCAGTACATGCAAGAGAATTTGACATCAAGTTAGAACTTATACGGTGGCGTCAAAGGTGCGTCGCGGCAAGCGTCTCAAGCGAAGCAAAACTAAACTAAGTTTACTACAGCAAACTGCTAATTACTTGTGATCAGGTATTATGGCAGAGGAAACATCGAAAACAATATTTGTATCACATTATTAAGTCAAATAAAAATATTGATAGTGATATATCGAAAATTAAATGGTCTTGGAATGATTCTTAGTAGTTTTCCAAGCATAAGACGGTGTTTTTATAATGAATTTGAGTAAATAACATTACAATATTGGGATGGATTCAACGGGCTACGTCTGACATATTGCGTATAATTAGGCACAAATTTCGTTTTCAACGGTTCCCAGGTACATAATACTTGAAAGATTATAAAATGAAAAGTGTCGTATTTCGAGATATTAATTCACCATGAATAATGTACGCGGCGGCGGAACGACCAAAACTTTTACCCGTCACCGTGTCTTGTATTTGATTGAGCGCGAATTTCTCGGAACAGCCGAGTGGCGACTTTCATTGGACATTTTATGCAACAGTGGCACCGGCGGACTTACAATTATGCTGCGCGAATTTTTAACCGATCTTCGCATATTTATTGAAGAACTAGACTCTTTCCCGTAGAAAGGATGACGTCGAATATTTTGCTCTTTATATTTATTGATTATTATTTGAGAAAAACAATAGGTATATACTATAAGTCAAACCTTTGTGCAGCATTAATTATACCATGTAAATGTAGCGAGGAAGAAGTAATAACAGACTGCTATCTCGATCAATGTAGATATCACTTGAAAACATTCTTAGATCCAGGCATCCAGTTGCTCGAGGTTGGATAGTAATTGATGACCAATTGCCACAGCAGGTAGTAGGTACCCACTTGGCTTTAGGCGTCATTAGTTGTGAGTTTAATTCGCGTCTAGATACATAAATATTTATATGCCGCATTATGTATATACCTTGGTGGTTTTTTACATATATACATAAACTCGCGCCTTTTTCCCAGAAGGGGTACGAATAGGTGCAACCTGGACATCCACATTTCGCTTTGCATTTTCCTTCCCATGATGGGGATGATTGGGAGGAAAGCCTATCGCCATATCAGGCACAAATTCCTGTCTCCAGGCTCATAATTAATAGAAAAATTCAATATCACTTTCCCCGACCCGATATTCAAACCCGAGCCCTCAGCTTTTCACCCATACCATGGCACAACTGCGCCAGCGAGGCAGTCTTTCACTCAATCCTTACGCTTGTGAATACACGCTGCCATTCGCAGAATCATACGTTACGCCACGACCATTCATATCAATGGTAGTTCTCTAGTACAAACAGTCCAATCCTGTGAATACTCGCAATATTGCAATAAATGCGCGTGGGGTTCGCACGGATCGATCCACGGCTGAATTCATCGAATCGGACCATGTGAATTTCCACGAAACTGCAATATGGAGACTATTTATTGAAATTGAAATGTATAATAAAGCTTTTACTTCAAATTCCAATTAATAGTAACCGTATAAATGCGTAATTGATTTTACACATAAATTTCAAATTAAGCTTTATTTTATTACGGAAAGACATAATTCGTATATTTTTTGCATGGAAATGTCGAACAAAAAAGAGTAACAGTACCCATTAACTGTATCATTTTATTACATAAATATTATTTAAATATATCATGAAGAATAACTTTCCATATTTGCTTTTTTATGCAACATGCTGGGCAGTCAGAATCGATTTGTATGAGTATTGAGTACCCGATATTTTTATGGGAACAATTGAATGACCAAGCATTCTTTTAAGCTCTTAAATGAGATCACACATTTGTGTCAAGGAAGATTCATTTGACCTATTCAATCTTATCAAATATCGAAATTCCAAGGCTTTTAATAAACTTTATCTTATGCAACATTTTTCCCCATTTTTTTTTGTAAAATATTTCGTTATCTACTTGAAGTTGGCGCGACATGTAAAAACTTTTTACCAAGCTTTTCAATTCCGACAGTTATTCCAGTTTACATGAATACGCTTTTTGTTTCGCGGGGTCAATAGATCGTTCCGACGTTTTATCTATTGCCTATTTATTCCGGGAAAAAATTGAATAAGCTGCCGCTCCATTGACTTATAGTATTTAATTTCTGTGTTACTGGATTCATTTCTAGACAGAGCAATGCATACAGATATTATTTTTATAGTATATTTTAATAAGTATGAGCGATTTGGGACTGGAGTTTGTATGCTAGCGATCGTCTTACACTTTATATCTAGAGACAATAATAATCCCGGCAAACTATTTGTTGCTACAAATAGTTTCCTGGCATATCCTATTACGGTTACTGATGTGAGCTTAAGTATATTTTAAAAACTGACAACTCGTCAATTCAATAAAATTAAATCGTTGTAAATTAAAATATGATCTGTTACTTAGCAATGCATTAATAAAAAGATAGCGGAGCGCTAGACGCGACGCTCTTTGACTTTCATGAGATTATCAATCTGGTCCATTAGCGGTTATTTTAATTGAATTATACATTAGTCTCGGGTTTTACTGCATCCATTGGGTATTCGTTTCAGAGAACACACAAGTTTTTGTGTATTTAAGTTTAGTTTGCCTAGTGTCTCCTATTGAATCTAATTTTGAGAATATGCTTAGGTTGTTTTAGAGCATCATGTGATCCCAGTGATTTCGGCGAAGTCTTGGTGGCACCCTTAATAATAGTAACGTTTTATACTTAGAAGCAGGTGACGAATACCATAGATTATTCCCAACAGTCTAATATCTCGAAACCCAACACAAAAAGCATACTAAAAAAAAACAACAAAAAAATATCCATTACTGTGTGTAAAGTGCGCGCGGCGATGGCAAGCTCCCTGGCGGTGGTCTTGACTGCGCACAGGTCGTGGTAGATCTCCTCGTCGTGGATGCGCGCGCAGTAGCTGGCGTACTCACCCACGTCGCCGCCGCCCGCGCCCGCGCCGCCGCTGCGCACGCACCGACCAGTCACCCACCGAACACACGCACACCGCGACACACACACACACACTCGACCAGCACTTACGACACATGCGCTTTAGAATAATTAAAAAAAGTAGTCGCCTGCATTACACTAGCTATTTTTTTTTATGAGGCTGAGGAAGTCGAATTAGGATTATTAATCTGACAATTAAATATCACATGTGTCTCAGTGCTGGAGAAGGCATCAGGGAATTGTAATTAAAAATGCAACAAAAAAAGAAGTGTGCGCGCGGTGTACGGTCGGTACAAAGCCGATGCGCACTGTCAGTCGACAGTACGCCACGGACTCAGCCATGCATGTCAAGCTAAAAAATAAAATACGCCCAAAAAAAAACTTAAAATAAAATACATATTTACAAGCTAAATACAACGCTTAATTATCTAACAGTTATCTGTGTTGTGATACTAAACGTGAGATAACCGTTGCAGATTAAGGGCAGGAAGTGATCGCTCTCGACGCGACGCCACTGCTCTCGCTACTGCTCGTAATTGGGACATCGATAGCGTCGCTACTAAATGTCGTATTAATTTGATGTGGAGCATCTTTATTGGTATTTTATAGTCTAAACATAACATGGCGGGGACTGATGACTTTAATGAAGTTTTTAATACACATCGTTATACATTTAGAACTGAATCAAAGTTATTTCACATTTTACAACTTATAATTAAATATTAACAAGCAATTTCATATACTCTAGTTCATACTTTGTTAATTGCATCAAAATTACTGTGATGAACTTTCCACCAACTTCTCGTACATCTATGTACATTTTGCAAATTCCTTTAGAGGTTATTTTTAGCTTTTACGAGACATTAATTACATGTTTAGGTGTACTATTTTATAGTTTATCAAAATATTAAGATTTCTTTTTTCTTAATGTAATCAGTCCTTTTGACTAATCACACACAAAAATCTATCAACGTCCCCACTAAACAATTACCCATATTATCACTTTCATATATTTATTAAAATTCCGTATACATGTTTTTCCCCTATCAGAAATCAAACCCATGTCATTCCACTGTCCCTTGTAAACTTTTACACCACATACCACACCAAGCGTGTCGTGTGTCATGCCACAATCCGTGAAGCGATACCATTATCTACACATCAAACTATTCGCAAAGGTAAATTACTAATGATAAGTGCGCTTGGTGCATTCGGCTTTATTCATCGTCTTTTTATTTAATTATTTGATAGTTATAGGGCTAATGGACTTATAAATCATCCAAGCTGTGTGTGTTTATAGCAAAATAAATAAAAAAAATATAATGCATTATTAACATATTTATAATCTTATACTCGTAATTTGTACGTTTCTGCTATACGCCGAGTATCGACCAAAGTAGATGAGCCGTAATGAAATTAATTTTAGGATCCTATGGGGAAACAAATTTCCTGAACCCATACAGAAAAACTCAAGAAACTTCAGACGTTACCTTCAAAGTCCAAAACAAAATCTCTTTTACTTTTATGATTTTATACGTTTTCTTTTAATGAAAACAAGGACCTCATTGTAATTTGTTTCATAGCTTTATCAAGTTGCCGAATAAGGTTTTAAATATAAGGGCAATGCAGAATACATTTAAAATCTAACGTTACTTACGAAGATACTTTCACACCCACGAATAAGGAGAGATAATAATGTTTACGCTTACTTTATCAACAATATAGGGGTTATTTTTTATACTTATATGTAAGTAAACAGTACCCAATTTACTATTATTATTCTATACATTTTTGGTTTTTCCGAGTATAAACACAAATAATGAACAGTCAGCAGCTAAATATTCGGTAATGGATATTTAGCTGCTGACAACATAAGACTTTTTCAATTATTTCAAAAGGAATTGTTATAAGTGGCCCACATCCAGCGGCCTTCTGCGACCATTTTCATAAATATGATTATCGCGGACTACCTAAAGTCACATATACCGGTAGGAAACAAAAGCACGCTTGGAGTTTGCATTTCGACACAGCGGAAGGGGAGCTCACATAAGAAGTGGGTTTGGCTGTGACCCAAAAACGTTGCGCCCACATCTCCCGGCTTCAGTATTTAAATGGCGAGAGGCGGCAATTTTCGGACCCCGGATGTCGTATTTGGGAAGTCGTTAATCTTTTTTAGTTCCGCGAGAAAACTGTTTCATCCTATTTGAAGAGTAAAGTTCGGGAAACTTTTATCTTACGGCATTTCAGTTAGGAAACTCCGCATGCTTTCCTATGGGACCACATTTTATCTTTTCTTACATAATCTCGTAAATCGCAAAACGAAACGATAGTGAATTCTGCCAGTACAGATGTAAAGAAGGACATTATAGCCAGAATTGCCAGAGTAACTACTGGACATCTCGAGAATTAAGATCTTAGGTCTGATGATGGCGAGCGCAGTGGTATGCCAAGCATTACTTTGTAATTTGAGTTGCTTGGTTTTTGTCTTGTTCGTGAACGGTCGTATAGTTTACCATCAGACGAACGGCTTGCTGGTCTCGCTATTGATCGAAATAAGAAATAACACACAATAAAATTCGTTTACTAATCAGTAATCACATAGGCAATTAAATCTTACTTATGATAAGTCAGTACCCATCACTAATAGGTACTTAATGAAATAACGTCATAACACTCGGAAAGAATATTATCATACCGGATCTTCGGTGAGTACCGGAACTACAGAACCGAATACCGTCAACAAACAATTAGCTGTTTCCGAGAAGCAATACTTTACGCTTATCGGCACATTATCAGCAACAGCTACGCGAAATGGCATCTTCAGGCGTGACGGGACGATGCAGCAACATTACGTCATGGTTTATTGTATACCTATTTAGAATTTAACAGGGGCTCGTAACTTTCTCGGTAAGGTATGAAAATCGCGTAAGGCGCCTACGTTATGCTTCCATCACAAAGCGGAAAAATTCTGATCTTATGAATTTGGAATTTAAGTGATGTTCAGTATACAACCTGAATTCTCGAAAATGAGACGACTTACTTAACGGCAAAATACCGAAATTTCAAGTCTGTGCTTTTACAAAATCTAATAATAATTGATGGCTTCTTAAAATTAATGGATTCTAACTATAATTCTGTGTACTTTTCCGATAGCGAACTGTGATAAAAATAAAACTGTCTGTATCAGCCCATATACGTCCCACTGTAGGGCACGGGCCTCCTCTACAATCGAGAGTACGATTGAAAGTGGTTAGGCCATATAGTCCACCACGCTGGCCTAGTGCGGGTTGGCGGACTTACATACCATAGAAATCGCTATGGTATGCGGGTTTCCTCACGATGTTTTCCTTCACCGTTTTAGTGCGTGTCAATACACACATGACTCCGAAAAGTCAGAGGTGTGCCCTGGGATTCGAACCCGCGACCACCGTGAACATGTTGGCAGTCGCCTCTGGTCCGTATACCAACAGGCCACCACGCACTTAAAAAAAAACTACAATACATGTTATTATTAAGTAAATAGGCAAACTATATAACAAACAATTCACCTGATACATTTATCATTGCTACGAATGCTCAAACCGCCCACGAATCCACGAGGATCGTGGGCGTACAGTCAATGTTTAAGAAGAGACCTCTTTATGAAATTATACTGTAAAAACTTGAAATTGGTTAAAAAAAATAACGATGGTAAAACTGGGGTAATTTAAGTAAGCCCTTGCTAATCGCCCTGAGGTAAGAGTGGGTAGTAAGCCAGATAATACCATTACATCGTGCGCGTCCTTTGACCTTTGCAAATTCATGAATTAGGTTCGTGGGTGTTACTTTACAGGATTATTTGTCTAAGTGGAGTGATGATACACGCTAAGTACCAAAAGTTTAGCGAATAGGGCTGAAAATTACCGCAGCGGAGTGCTTTAGGACCGCTTAATGGCTAACAAGGGATATATGATGTTTATTATAATTATAATTGTTAGTTATGTAATTACAAAGGGAATATCAGCAAAAATAAGGAAAGTTCATCTGGTGAACAGCAGTGTGAATGAATAAGTTTTTGCTGATTTTAAGAGTTGTTGTCCTTGTTCAGTGCAATGTTGGACATAGGAATGTCTAATTTCACGCCATTGAACTGGATCCTAGGTTTTCTCTCATTCCTATCACTTTGATCCGATACAGTTGGTTAAAAACTTAATACTTCTTTACACTAGAGGAACAGGAAATCCTTTGCGAGTTCTAGGTGATCGATCTTCTATTAGTGCGAAATAATGGATATTGCATATTCTGTATCTGTATCTGTATCAGCCCATATACGTCCCACTGCAGGGCACGGGCCTACTCTACAATCGAGAATACGATTGAGAGTGGTTAGGCCATATAGTCCACCACGCTGGCCTAGTGCGGGTTGGCGGACTTACATACCATAGAAAATATTAAATTGCATATTAGTGATACCATATTTTTTCTTAAAGTATTCATATTATCTGATGTTATCAAATACTTGATGGATTCTCCAAAATATATTGATACCATAACTGACGTATTATAAGGTGAATTGATAATATTATCTTGAGATATCTATCCTACATTACTGCGAATTGCATGGCAATAAACTGAAGTTATTTGCCAAATTTTGGGAGTCTAGTCTAATTATAATAATGTAGATACATATTCTGTATCAGTCCATATACGTCCCACTGCAGGGCACGGGCCTACTCTACAATCGAGAGTGGTGAGGCCGTATAGTCCACCACGCTGGCCTAGTGCGGGTTGGCGGACTTACATACCATATAATTTTTATTTTTACTGGTGGTAGGTCTCTTATATGTGAGAGGCTGCCTGGGTGGGTACCACCGCAATGTCTATTTCTCCCGTCAAACAGCAGTTTCAATGCACTGTTGTGTTTCGGATTGAAGGACATTGTAGCCAGAGTAACTACTGGACATATTGAGACTTAACATCTTGTGTCTCAGGATGGCGAGCGCAGTGGAATGCCAAGCATTGCTTTGTAATTCAAGGTGTTGTTTGGTTTTGCTACTGTTCATGAGCGGTCGCATCGCTTACCATCAGGCGAACGGCATGCTCGTCTCGCCATTCAATGCAATAAAAAAAAAAAAAAATATAAATTCTTATAAATCGCTACGGTATGTAGGTTTCCTTACGATGTTTTCCTTCACCGTTTCAGTGCGTGGTTATTGATATCAATACACACATGACTCCGAAAAGTCAGAAGTATAGATACATATACTTATGTCAATTTATAAAATTTGTCTATGCCTCAGACTTAAGCTAATCTAAGCTCTGGGAAATATGGGCCATACATTACATTACATTACAGTACATTAGTGTAATTTCTGCTGAACCTGTTTTGGGTATAGCTGTGAGCAGACGTATATTAGATTTATCCGCGCATTTCGCCTTATGTGTATACAAGTTTCGAGACCTCTATCAACCCTAGTCTCTAATCCTACTTTTATCCGCTATAGATGGTGATTTCTTTCTATTATAGTCTACGTATGACTATGTAATCATAGCTATTTTGAAGTAAAAACACAATTCGATACAATATGTTGCAACTTGCGAACGTCGCGAAAATTGACTCCGTCGCATATTATTCGCGTCCTAGTTCAGCATTCGTAAACATTCCATTCTATTGAATTAGGAAGCGCGCATCTTGAACTCACTTCTGCGAATTATAACACGTGCCTTTCATTATTTGGACATTCCACTTTAAGTCTTTTTATGTTAGATACTACACTTTTTAATACATGTCAATTTAGTAGTCTTTGGCGCCATATTATGATAGCTGTAAACAAAGATCTTGGACTATTTTGTGTATGAATTATTCGATTAGAAATAATTTGTCACCAAATAACTTTTCAAATGTTTGAATATTTTTTACTTCGCTTATCACATTCCGGTGTTTTTTCGTTTCCATTAGGAAACTCTGCTGTGTCAATGTTAACCGACTGCACCATAGAGGCAGTGATATATCAATTTTGCTTTTCATTTGAACCTGCAGATATTGTTTTAACAATAGAAGCAGTATTTCTCACGCCTATCTGTGCTATCTGGTCCCGATGCCCTTAATGCAACACAACAGAACACGTCACTAATTGATTTGATGAATGGACAATTGATTGGCTCAAGCATTTCGTACTGCAACCATGCAACGCACTTTGTTTTGCTGTATCGCATACATGGTCATTAGGATGTTTTCCAAGTTTGTAAGTTTTTTTATGCATTGAATGGATCCATACCTATTGAGAGTTTCAATTAAAATACACGTTATTTCACAGAGTACATTTTACATACAAGTTCTTTTGTCACATTTCTAGATACGACACTAGACAAGCGTAATTTTCTTGGTAAATTCTTACAAACACAAGATATCGCGTAGTTATGAGTCCTCCGTGAATTCCCTTACTATCTGATTATGACAAACTAATATTACTGAAAGTGAAAACATTTGAATGTCATTTATAAGTGGTTTAAATAGTAATCATGTGGAGAAACGGTTATTGTAACACTTTGATAATATCAGATTTTGATTAAGTTGTAATTTATTTACAGCTGCTCTTTAACTTTAGCGTGACCGTAAGTTTGGAGTTTGGAAGTCTAAGAACTTGGCGAACATTGCTAACAGTTGTAACGAATCTATTTCACATGACCGGCTGCAAGTTATAACTTTAATTAAGTATGAATAACTTTCTTTAAATTTAAAGCACGTTGAATTTCTAATTTGATACTCCGAAATATAAGTGTTTGAATACGTAAAAAATCTATCTACAAAATCTGTACAAAAATATCTACCACTTTTTCAACTATCCTACAAAATTACGAAAAACCGAAATACCATAAAAAAAAGCAACAAAAACCTCCGCATTCAAATTCAAAACTACGAAATCAAAATTTAAGAAAAGCGTGAATATTTACAACGTATCTATCTACAGTATCGCTATAGTACATCGCTAAGCCGTATTGCACGAAGCGCACAATTATTATGATCGCCACCTCAGGCATGGCGGATGTGAATTTGACGTAGCAGAGATCCTCGTAGATCTCCTCGACTCGGTCCTCGCACGTGGCGCTGGGGATGGTGAACTGCACCCACGGCACGTCCGACGCCACGGGGGGCACCGGGCTCTCCGAGTACGCGGGCGGCTCCATTATCGCACTCGCGCTACTACAAGTATCGCTCACAGTCAGTACTTTTCATATTACTGACACAAGTGCTATGTATGGGATTTTTGTAATTTTAATTTTGATTATTACTAGCATAGGTATCATAGTTGAAGTTCTGATTTTTGTAAAGGTTAAGAGACAAATCACGTTAATGACTCTACATTTGTCTAATTGAGATACAGATGTAACTCTACAAATAGATATCCTTAACCACAGATTGTTCGTTTTATTATGCCGCATATAAATAATTTCTATACTAAATATGTGAAATTGAAATTACACGAAATCATCGATATGCATTTAATAAATTGTTAGAACCGGAATATATTTACCATTAATTTAAATAATTTACATAACTCTAACAAGTACAGTTTTTTCATCTATCATTACTAAAAGGAGAATGATATTGCACAAGATACGATTTCTCATACGATAAACATAAGAACGTAGGTTCGATTCATTCAATATTGTATATTTACGTCATATCTGATGAAAAATATATTTAAAATAATTTTTGTTTTGCGTATAAAAACAATCCACAATTTGCTGTCACTTGCAATATTAATAAGTTTCAAATAACATACTATCCACATTTCTACTTTTGTGTGTAATTTTATTCTTAGTGTACTGCAAATTCCAGTTTTTGCTTTGTATTTAAATAAAATATACTATTACAAATTCTGCTTTCCGCAGTACATTTCAGTTACAAACAATTCAACTATTTCGATGCAAATTATGACTAGTATTTATTGTAAGCGAGTCAAAAATAAAACAAAATACTCACACTGCCTGTAGATCTTTATAAATGTCCTCTTCAGACTGTGTCCGATGTGCTGAAAATGGCCTGCAACAAAAATAATACAGAATTAAAAATAATTTACCAAAGGTGTTCCCATTGGTTTCATGATGTGCAAGGACACATTTTTTTTATTGCTATGATTGGTGAAACGATCATGTCATTTGAACGATGGTAACCAATATGACTCGTGGACAGTAGCAAACCAAACAATTCTATGAATTACATAGCAATTCTTTGCATGCCACTGCGCTCACATTCTGAGTCATAAGATGTTAAGTCTTATTATGTCCAGTAAATAGTAAATATTTTAGCACCAGTGTAAACCCAGTTTTACCCCGAGATTTAATGTTATTTTTTCCCCGCTGAAGTCGTATAGGGTTGAAGACCTTTCTTCTGGCGAATATTTCTCAGGTGTCTCGTCAGTTGTAAGTCTACTAATCTGCGACTTAGCGTGAGCCTCAATAAGCCCATTCCTTCTGCAGTCTGTGTAACCCTCACAGCTTATAATTAGGGGCAGTATATTCAATTTTACCACGCCGAACCACAAATTTCGACTGCTTATCACCCAATGTCTAATCTGGATGCTTGAAGCAATAAAGCACTTATATACAAATCCATGAATTATTACTGGCAATGCCAGACGCGCCATATTTGGCCAGAGGTCCCTTATTTTAAACTAACTTTAAAGGTCACGTCCCAGTCTGAGTTTTGAATAAATTACGGCAGTTACGGAAAATAACTGACCCAATGACCTGTGTGTTCTAGACACCTGCTGGTTTAGTAAGTTATTATTACTTTTCCTAAATTATTTGTATTGGCGAGCTGACAATAGTTACATTTAATAAAATATTTAATATATCAAGGATAAAATTAATGAATATCATTTTCAATTCTACGAATCCTACTAAATCTAAACCATACTTAAAGATTTTCTAAGAGGCCTTGTTCATACGAAAAAAAATAATGAATGGATTGTCTTTAAATATATAAATAAACAGACCATAAATTGCCAGGACTTGCAAACCAAATCAACATAATATTTTATCAGTAGGTGTTGTTAATTAAAAACAAACCATCTTTTTTAGAAACATTTTTAGTTGAAACTAGTGCACATTATAATTAAACATTTCACCGGTGAAAGTTGACCACAGCATAGCGCGAGGCACATCATACACACACGCATTATTTCTAACGCGTTTGCTTTTTCAATTCCCTGTTATTTTTGTTTAATAACGCATACAGTGTTTTCTATCTAATTGACCATGGTTGAAGTGGCGCGTCGTGGTACCTATGTTATAATCTCATTGAAATAAGTTGACATTCATAAATCATTGTCATTGCTACGCTATAACTTAGGATAAAAAAACGAGAGGCCGCGGGTTCTACTCCCGCACTGAGAGAAATGATTGAGCGGCCCACAAATATGTGTTTCGGGTCTGGATGTTTGTGAAACCGAAAAGAGACTCGTAGTTCCTGATACCCGATCAAGATTTGAATTCAATGTGGGGTCAGGACTATGTATGTAACTGTTGGGTGTTCTATTTATATTTATAAATAAACATGTAGATGGAAAACAAACCATGCCCAATACCAATTTGCCCTTCCAGCTCTTTTTCATTTCCTTCTCCCTACCATATTGAGAGGCCTGCAATGCATCTACGTAGGTTGTTTTTAGGGTCTGGTAAACTTATCATAACTATCATAAAGAAGCTATATTTTTCTATTTGTATCGTTTCCTGGTGCTAGGTCTCTCATTTGAGAGAGGCCGCCTGGGTGAATACCACCGCAATGTCTATTTCTGTCGCCAAACAGTAGTGTACATGCACTGTTGTGTTTCGGTTTGAAGGTCATTTAATCCAGCGTATCTACTGGACATATTGAGACTGAACATTTTATGTTTCAGGATGGCGAGGGCAGTGAAATGACAAGCAGTTTTTTAATTCATGGTATTGCCTGGGTTTGCTACTGTCCATGAGCGGTCATATTGCTGACCATGAGGCGAATAGCATACTTGTTTTGACATTAATAACTATTTAAAAATATTATTGGTTTCAAAGTTCAAGCTACATGATTTCACCAGACAGTCGCATCCATTCCATAAAATACAACTTCCACAGTAGGAAATAAAGCTTATTATTTATAATAGATATTGCTAACAACATAACTCTCTCGTATGTTGTGCGAAAACAAACAGGACTGGTTCTAATCATTTCGCGAACAGCGAAACAAAACAAACCATACCATTATTTATAATCGGAGCTATCCGTCGAATAGAAAACATCGGAAATTTCTAGAATGTATTAATATGATATTCGATTGCTGTCATGTACCGAGAACTGACTGCGAGGGTGGAAACTGTGTAGGCAGATAGGGTGGGGTTGACATTGATTTTAACCGGAATAGATATCATCAAAGAAGAATACCCATCACTACATAGTATAAAACAAAGTCGCTTTCTCTGTCCCTATGTCCCTTTGTATGCTTAAATCTTTAAAACTACGCAACGGATTTTGATGCGGGTTTTTTAATAGATAGAGTGATTCAAGAGGAAAGTTTATGTGTATAATACGTAAATACTATTCTAGAGAAATCTATATGCACCCGGGCGAAGCTGGGCCGGGCCGCTAGTTTTACTATGAAACTTTAGTATCGGTGCGAGACTTTTGTGCCTAGATGAAGCCTACTTTTTTGTGTGGGGTTGAAATATATATTTTTTCAATAAATATAAACATAATTGCGACCAAGGCTCGGAGTTCTTGGACAAATAAACTTGATTTAATAACTTTATTTAATAAAAATCTGTCGCCCGGGATAAAACAGGAAAACGTTTAAGGACAAACCATAAAATATACTATATGGTATTGAGATCAACGATATTTTTGATAGATACATCTGTCACGTAAATGTTTTTACTGTGTAATGTTGTTATTGATTAAAGAAAGCGTTGAATAAAGGCTCTCAAGGATTTTGTGGAAATTATTGTTTGGCCAGCCTGTGTTGCAGCCATGGATTTCATATGGCTGAGATTGATGATGATGGAGATGAATGCATTACAGTACAATTTGACAATTATTTAAAGACTCCTATCACTGTAATTAATGTTATCTGATAAACGGGCATGTGGTTCACCAGACGGTTTTTGAAGGTTGCTAAGTCGTATTTGTCCGGAAATGGTGCCGCTACATTTATAGTTTTGAGAATGGTTCCTACAATGAGACAAGATATCGCTATTTAATACGATAGCCCGCTTGGTCGTTCAATATTACGTTAAAACTGTTTCTGTATCAGCCCATATACGTCCTACTGCAGGGCACGGGCCTCCTCTACAATCGAGAGTACGATTGAGAGTGGTTAGGCCATATAATCCATGCTGGCCTAACGTGTTGGTGGACTTACATAATATAGAAATTCTTATAAATCGCTATGGTATGCAGTTTACCTCGTTATGATGTTTTCTTTCACCGTTTATTTATTCTTTTTTGTACACCAAAATAATATTTAACTTCAGAGTACAAATGGCAGTCGTATCGCTCAAGTTACTTACCGACTACCATGGGCTGGACCTAAGAGAAGAAAAAATAAAGATTTACATTAAGACTTACTTGATGTTATTAGCAAGCGCCTTCGGGCACTGGCTGAGCTTGGCGAGCGTGCACAGCACCCGGTGGAAGTTGGACAGGTCGAACAGCATGGAGGGGTCGAAGAGTTCCGTCTCGCGCAACTCGAACACCTCGTGACACGTGCGCAGGAACACCTTGATGTTGCGCATGCACAGGAACTGTTGACAAAACCAGATATTTTATATTCATACACAAATAGTCGGAAGAAAATAAATGATCATCATCTACAGTATCGGTCTACGGTCTCAATACTGAGTATTTCCAAATAAACAACCAGGATTACTGGTGGTAAGTCTCTCATATGTAAGAGGCCGCCTCGGTGGGTACCACCGCAATGTCAGTTTCTCCCGCCAAACAGTGTAAATGTTGTGTTTCGGATTGAAAGACATTGTAGCCAGAGATATTGGATATATTGAGACTTTACATCTTATGTCTCAGGATGGCGAGCGCGGTGTAATGCCAAGCATTGCTTTATAATTCAAGGTATTGTTTGGTTTTGCTACTGTCCATGAGCGATCGTATCGCTTACTATCAGGGGAACGGCATGCTCGTCTCACCATTCATTGCAATAAAATTAAAAAAAGACTGCCTAAGATTAAATCATCATTATTATAATCCATAGTCTGTAAGGGTCCCATTGCTAGGTATAGACCTCCTGAACTCGTACTTTTGTCGTGATTTGATATTGATTTGAGCTGCAAAGTTGACGTTTCTACCAATTCAGCAACGGATGCTCAGAATCGATAACGCATATCATTCAACAACTTTTTCATCTCAAAAGGTTTACTCTGATGATTTGTAAAGGAATAAAAAAAAATATTATATATTTTATCAATTCTAAGGTAACGAAGCACAATAGAGGATTCCAACATTTTGTACAGTATTTAGACATATTAGTACAGCGTTATGGACGACATTCGAACATTCGTTGTCGTGTTGGATATAGAGTAAAACCTCTGATCGAATATAATAATAATAATAACTCTTTATTATTGCACCCCAAAACATAAAATTAAAATATGAGACAGAAGAACATTTGGTGAAACAATCGGCGGCCTTATCACTAAAAGCGATCTCTTCCAGACAACCATTAAGTCAGGAATAGTCGAATATAGGGATTGATAGGCTGAATTCGAAATGCGACACATAATATGATAGCCACTGTGGAACTACTCAGCTGGAAGCCCGTTTGAAGCAAGAGCTCGAGGGTTCGATCCCCGCACCGAAACAAATATTTGAGTGATACACAGGAATTTGTTTCGCCTTCGCATCTGCGTGTAATATGAGACCAAAAAGGATGAGTGTAGTTTTTAATACCTACAACATAAGATTCTATCCGACTATGGGGTCAAAACTTGTATTTGATTATTAGGAGTATTTCATTGTCTATTTATTGTCATGTTGATGGGTCTTCAACTATAAATTTTGTTATAGTACATTTTTAAGGTATAGGGGTATTTTGTTAAAGGCGGACTAAAATATTAAATGTACCAACAGATTCATTATACAATTTTATTGCTTTCCTAAATTGGCCATTTCTAACAACAATTTAAGATTTTTATTAATTGCTTTGACTTTGCAAATTTTTCTATTTTTATTTATATGACCAATCAAAAGTATAAACATTTAGTAAGTTATGTTACATTTTAGTTGGTCTGTACAAATTATTTAAAAAATATATGTATTTTTCCCTATTGGTTTACCTATGACCATAGTAAGAATTGGCATTATATGGAACATAATATGAAAGTTCTATGTAATGCCTGACATTTGATAGCTTCCATGGTGCAGGTGGACACCAGCTATGACATGGGAGGCAGTGTGTGTGAGTATGAATATCAGTAAAATTAAAACAATATTTTTGTCAACAACATTGCAGGCAATAATATGCATTTTTCACAGATATAGGAACTGATAAAGCTACAGGATGTCCAAAGAAATGGCGCACCTGCTTGTAATATATTTTAGTAAATTGTGATTGCATCTAGATTGGGACGAATTTATGAAGCTTACTCTGATAATAACAATGCAGAGAAATATGCATATGTTAAAATCTTTTTCTTTATCCAGTCCAATTGGTTATATGCAAAAAAGTGTTGATAATACTCAAAACTTTAAATGGTTATAACTCCAAAACGGATAGGTATTTTCCAAATACTATGTTTTTATATTTTTACATTAATATTATGCCCTTGTTTCCAAATTAATTAGTGCTGCATTTTCCTGCCCTCCTGGTATAATTTCCTTGTACTGGTATATGGCTAACATTTAGCTTATCCTTTGTTTCAATACATTATTATTCATACAACATATTAATGTAAATGTTATGATCATAATATGTATGACTAAAAAAACTCTTAACATTTAAGATACATTACTACATTTAAGATTTCTGCAAACCCCATAATTATGCAGCTTAGAGCTTTTCTATTTGCAATGGATTGTATAGCCTCCTAAGTCCTGGGTGACTTTCCAAAGAACAAAATGCCGATCATCTGTAAGTCCTGGGTATTACTATTTATGTGACAAAATTATGCCCGAATGTCCTTCTAAAAGTATAACGTTGATGTGTATTTATGTAAAACGATATAGTTATATTGATAGAATGTTCGGTCATAGTACTACCTGTAAGTTAAATATGGTCAGGTCTAAAAAAGGCTGCCAATTTGTCCTACAGGAAGCCATTTCGGTTTTTATATGAAAACATATTTCAAAATCCCAGGACTTAGGAGGATAGACCAAGCTTTCATATGACAATAACTTTGCCACATATCAAGTGATGAAACAGTATCTTTGCATTTAAATACAAAATAATGCTACAGGTGATTTATCAAATAATTTCAAATATATCGGGTATATTTTCCTCACAACAAACTGAGAAGGTTTGAAGAAAAATACATATATAAATAGAATTCCAGGTATAACAGATAAAACAGATGCACACACATATTTTGTTTTTTATTTTGGTATTCTCATTCATATCAATAAATTTAAATACCATTTAAAAATACAATGCAAGATTTTTAGTAGCATACATTATTTCTGTGGCCTGGTGCTAATAGGGCCAATATCAATAATCATTATTTTCAGTGATTTAGGTGTTATATTGTAGTATTGCAAAAATATTTTACTTTTATTACACATTACACATTGGCCTTTTTTACGTAGTAACTTTTCAATGATTGTTAATACACTAACGCCCTTTTAGCACAAAAAATATCATACTTTTACATTAAACTGGCATTACAATCTCGTTTCGTACAAAAACGTACATTGGCCCTTTTAGCACCAGGCCACAGATTTAATTATATACAACAATATTATCAAGTTTGAAATAGGAAAAGTGACATAAATAGATAGCAACTGCCGGTCACATTACTTAAACACATACCAAATTGATCATAGAAACTGTGAATTGATTACAATTGATGGCAACATGAATTTATGTATGAATACTGACTGGGGAGTGTATTTTCATTCATGGACAGTTTACGATGCAGATAACACCGGAACACATTCACAGCGATGTCCAACACGCGCATATATCATGCCTTTATGCCATTCAACACTGCATGCATAATTAAAATGTCATCACATTAATAACTGTACAACACTGAACAGACAAACACTCTATATGTTTGTGTGCTTTCATTTTATATTATAAATGTGAAATGTTATCTACTCGTATTATTTTCAAATATGTACTTTTCAATGAAAATATGCGCGCCGCGTTGCAATCATTTTCCACCTCAATAAATCGCACATAATATTCTGGAATGTCAATAAAATTGGTCGCACGTCGCGCGCGTAGTATTAGTACGTGCAGAAATTAATGGTATGGTTGTAATTACACTGAAGGTCGCCGGCGGGGCTCGCTTACCTGCGCCATCTGAGGCCTCTGGTTCACATCCTTCACGTCGATGCATCCCGGGTGCAGCACGTTTAGCAGGTTGCAAAGCAGCACGCCATCGCGTAGTGTGTAAGCCAGGTCATGTATCGTACTCGTCTCCCAATTTGCTCTATGATCGGGACGCAGCAGCCCACATCTCGTCAGCCAAGCTGCGCACTCGCGCCACAGTTCCTCTCCGCCAGCAGCCATATTTTACATTCACTTAGTATCACACATCGATAGTGTCAGCACGCAGCACTGCTTTTTAATAATCAACAGGCCATTACTAGACAAGGGTTAATTGATAATTGACATACAAATTGATACAACAAACATACAGCAAACCAAGCCACGGCTGGTAATCTTCATAATACTATAGTATACTAATCTATGATAATACAAAATTTCGCCTATTGTCTATGGACTCAACTAGTAGATATGACAGCTACCCTGCTCCTCCCACCTCTCACTTCAACCCTGCGTCGCCTTATACCGACGCCATATTTATTTACATTTAATATGTCAAAATTTCAAGTATTTACCGGTCATTATAATACAGTTTTGAATGTGGTTTTGAAGTTGATCGAGTGAAGTTTTGCGTTGATTAAATTCCGTAACTTATCCTCTCAATTTTGAAGCTGTAGTGATTATTTGTGCAACAACATGTTCAACGCGTGTTGTATTGTGAGTTGTGCGAGTAAACGAAAGGACGTTAATTTGTTTAGATTTCCTAAACGGGAGACAGGACTCCAAAAGTGGTTACAGTGCATCAATTGTGATAGATTGCGTAGTTTAAAGTTGGAAGAACTTCGTAAATGCCACGTATGCCAAAAACACTTTGAGAAAAGGTTTATAGCATCTACTCCTCTGAGGCCTCATCTGCGTTATGGTGCCTACCCGACGCTATTTACTCAAAGTGAAATTAACAGCGGCATTCCTCGAACTGATCCTTTTGGCCACTTAAGTAAGTCTATATTTAATGCCTTTACTAAACAAATTCATTAACAAAACTTCGTTAATTCAAAAAGAAAGATTAATACTCCTATCACAAATCCTATGTCCATCATAAAGTATAAGGCTTCAAAAATATTCATTTTCTTAAGTTTGAAGGTGTCCAGGCTAAGTTTGTTTCTTTCAATACTTATCCTTTTATTTGCTTTTTTATTTATGATTCTTATTAATTTAATCTGTTAAATCATAGAAAATTATAATAAATAATTTGATTTATTTCAGGAAATCTACTAGACCATAATTACTGCAAGAAAAGTAAGCATTGCGATCATACATATTGCATGATTGAAGCTCCTAAGAAAAATATTGACCAGAATGGTAAGTTAATAATATTCTTCTTTTATAAGTTTGTTGGTATGCCTTTTATTTAAATATTTTAGCATGTTAGGGCTTTTAGTGATTTCTAGGGTGTCCTAATGAGCAATGAATAGCTTGTACTTTGATTCTATGTATAAAATATTAGCCAAGATTTAATCAAATAATGAAGGTTATATTAAGAACATATAAATCTATGAGACTATTAAATATGATTCGCTACTGGTAAAGTAACAACATGCAGAAAATCTAAATGATTTGAGTTTATCAGTTAAGGTCACCTACTTGATAATTTTGTAACAGAGTTATGTATGATTATAGTATTTTTAAAAAACTGTTAATGTTATAAATATGCAAAATTGCATCCTACTCAATATTATAAAAGTACCAATAAGAATGATGATAATGATGTTATTCTTTCAAGTAAAAAATACTGAATGGATTAACATAAAATTTGCCCATAGATAGCTTATTACCAAAATTAAGACATAGGATTCCTTTTATTAATGCAATTGGTTAACTTAGAATATATTTAGATTTTTAACATTTAAAGTACATGGTACATCCCTGATTATGACATCTGATGGTTTATGTTGCATAAAATAGGCTTATTTTTATTACTACAATGACGTATGTAATTTGAGATACATATAACCATGAGCCCTACTCTGTAAATCCGAAACGAAGTTCAAAACTTCGGATGATTGAAGTTTATATATGATACAAATGTTCCTACCCTGTAAACGTTCGAATTTGTATCACATACATCATAACCATAGGTCTGTGGTTACGACCATAAGTCAATAAAGATCATAAGTATATCTAGGTATATTCGAATCGTATATAAACTTCGTTCGTGCGAAGTTTCGAACTTTGTTTCAGATTTTCAGAGTAGGGCCCTATGCAATTGAAGCTTGAATTGAATTAGAAATATAAATAAAATGTTGAATACCCTTCCTGAGAATTCGGCACAGCAATTAAAAATAGAACAGATGGCTATGCTGGTTTATTGCTTGTTGTAAACAATTATAGACAAAAATGAATACAACTGAAAAATGTGAGTGTTTGTTCCCAAAACATTTTTAGCATTGAACAATGACACAGATGGCTGGTTTGCTGGTTTATGGCCAGTTGTTAACAATTAAACTGTTCAAAAGTCAATACAATTGAAAAATATGAATGCTTTTTCCCTAAACAATTTTAGCATTGAACAATGACACAGATGGGCTGGTTTACTCGTTTATGGTTAACAATTACACTATACAAAATTGAATACAATTGAAAAATGTGAATGCTTGTTCCCAAAATAATTTTAGTATAGAATGACACAGATGATGGCTAGTTTGCTGGTTTATGGCTAGTTGTAAACAATGATATTTTACTAAGGCTCATGTTATTGAAAAATATGCTACAAGCTTCCAAAAATATGATTTTACAGATGGTTATACCTTGTTTCATAATTTTAAGTATAAGTGTATAAAGGAGCAAACGGACTAGGCAACAGGATTATTAATCTAATTTTCTTTCATTTCAGTGACCACAACCATGCAATCAGGAAACAATATTATTGAAGAAGCAGTACTTTCCACTTCACAACCAGTTAATTTAAGAGGTAAACTAGTGATTATAGAATAATATCAATCTTTACACACAACATATTGTGTTTGTTTAAATCACAATAATATAATAGAATTTTCAATGGCTATGTTAAATAGTAGAAACTTTTTATTTGCAGGTTCAGACAGACATATTGGAACTAAAATGGTGGTGCGAAAAAGGAAATTAATTGTTCCTCAGAAAGTTCTTTCCCCAACATACGAAAAACTGCGTTCTGAATACCGCAAGTCCCAGAAGCAGCTAAAATATGCGTTAAGAGCACGCAGAGCCCTAAAATTTTCAAAAGAAAAAACATTTGAAAAATTAACAAGGAAAATGAATCCATTGCCATCTATGCAAAAAAAAAGCCCTTGCAAGGTATATCACTAAAAGTAAAAATAAAAGAAGTTAATAATAAAATGTATTGTCATTTAATTGCCTAATTTTCCTAAAAATTAAATCCTAAACTATGAGCATGGTGTAGAGCTATTAGAAATGACTCAAAGGATGTAGAGCCAGAGTTTGAAAATAACAGGCAGAAATACTACGAAGCGTCGCGGTAAATTAAAAAAAAAAAAACTGTCATGTTTACTAGTTGAGGCTTGGAGGACAAATTTTATCTATGCGACATAACCATCTGTAGTACTAAGTAATCTGTGAACCAAGCGGACAAGGTTTTTTTGACAACTGAATATAATGTTGCCCACGCACGGACATTAAAATCAAGTACAGATTATATACGTATATATTTAGGGTGAGTTGCAGGAAAAGTCCTGCTAAAGATAGAGGTAAAGTTAACTTTAGCAGTGTCTTTGACCATGACCCACTGAATTTGACAATCCGTCTGTTGCACCACTGTAGGAATTGCTAAAGGTAAAGTTAAACGGGTGACCAGGAAAAAAACGTTTTAACACCCCAAAACGCTACAGGGGTAATTTTTTTATCAGTGACAACACTTCAATACAAATTTCAATTTTCTTTGAAATTGTGAATCTGTTTCATTACACGCTTTATATTAGCTTCACTTGTATGTTTGTTTGTATTTTTTTAAATCAAAATTTGTGCTTTACAGTTCACAATACTGTTTCAATTATAGGAATTTGCGATCGACGATATTTAGATACTGGGAGTTGACAATGCAAATATTATGATGCCGATTGTCGCCAATTTTGTACAAAATAATACCAAATGAGTGTAAAAAAAAGAGATTATAATTAATTGCTATTGCTATGCGGCTGGCCACATAACGTGAAAAACTGATGAAAAAAAGGAAAACCATGCAATAAGATGATCTTGTACAAATATGTCATTTATGTTACTTCCAAAGACATAACCCAACACACTTTATTGAAGTATCGTCACTTGAAGTTCTGGATTCCCATAAAATATCTCGTAGTAAAGACATTAATCCACTTTTATTCTTCTAAAAAAGCTTCTTGGTTTTGATAGTTGACATTTTCCTATATATATTGTATTATCTATGGTTGACATTTTACAGACATGCCTGTAACTTTAGCCCTTAACCGCCCGAAACTGTGGAGCTAAAGGTAATGTTATTTGTGACGTCATTTTGTCAAGAGTTAGATTTCTGCAACCCGAAAATGGCGTAACTGTAACTTTGACGGTTGATTTGACGTTTGCTACAGGCAAAGTTACTTTCTGCAACTCAGCCTTAGTGTTGTAAGAATCGCTGATGATTTAACTTGGAAATGCTAGGAACTGGGGTTACTCTGAACCAATCAGTAATATAATTTTAAATATTACACGACAATTTTCACTACAATCCAATATTATTTTTAAAACACAAAAGAAAGGTAAATAATTTTAATTTAAATATCAACTATGGACTACTACACCATAAAACTGAAAGTCACACTTCAAATGGATGACCATAACATAAAATATCAACTTGGGTTGTAACGGGTTTTACAGTTAGGTATGAAATGAAATGAAATGAAATGAAATGAACTTAAATAATAAATTCATTAAAAGCTAAACATCACAGACCAATAAGAAACTAAACATACATTGAAAAAAGGGCAACCGTCAGAATCATAGATTTAGTATAAAACATAGATCGGCAATGTGAAAGAGATAGAATAATTTAACTCATATGTTAAAGCGAGATGCATGATGCGACCATACGTTTACACAGAAGTAGCCTGCAGTGACCCAGAGTCAAAATATGTCAAAATAAACGAGCAACAAAATTCGCTTATTTTCATAATTTATTTAATTTTACAGTACTTGGTTATATTTATTAAACGTAGTTTATTATAGTGCATTGTGCAGTGCCAAAGTGTGGTTCATACAGGCGTAAAAATCCGAAATAATTAAAGTTTTCACAGGTACCGGCCACTTTTGTACAATACTTTTTTTCGACGATATTATAGAATTAAATGGAAATCCGTGTATACATATCGGTAGAAAAGAATATAGTATTTCATTAAATAAATACGCTGAAAGCATCCATTGCGTATAAAAAATAATATCAAATACGTGAATTTACAATAATTTCAACCAAAAGTTGCTAGGGATTGACTGACAGGTTCGATCAATAAAACGTTGTCGATGAAATAGTCGATGACAACACATGTTTCCCTACATTTTTATGGAGCTATAGTATGTTGTGATATTGTGCATTCTTCTTCTTCTCCTACCTGGCGTTATCCCGGCCATTATTATAGTATTCATTCTGCAATATTATTTATTACTTTACTTTTTCTCATTTCTTTATATTTGTGGAATAATTATTATAACACTTCAAGTGTGTGATTTATGAATTAAGAACCTGTTTCAATTGCTGCCAAGAGGCTGTCAATTTATAATAGTAAAACAAGAACATATTAGATATTCTTATAAAATATGCGATACTTCTATGCACAGTATCATCGTCCAAACCTTGAAGCAACATTATTCATTTATCATAATATTAGGTATAGGTTTAAAATTTATAATTCTCATAGGAAAAACATTAGTTTAGGTGACGAGATCGAGAAAACCTTTATGGCGACTAATGAACATAGGCCTTCCACAAGAATGTCTACATCAGTTTATTGTAAGCTGCCTGCATCCAACGACTTCCTACAAGCTCCGGCCTAGCAGGCGTCCAACACTTCCCAATGTGTTACAAGTCAATTAATTGACTTAAATAAGCATATTTTTTTAACTCTGGTATAAATATACTTACGCGAATGTTAATCATTGAAAAAAACTAATAATCATGGATTTTGTTGCAGACTGAGTCCACCCTGTGATTACGAAAGCTGTAAAGTAATCGAAACTTCGCGACGGGAAATTAAAAATTAAAAAAATAAACCTAAAACTTTGTAAATTTTAGTTTTATTTTATAAAAGAGTTTTTGTTCTCAGTTTAATTAGGTGTATGTACTGTGTACACACATGTTACATCACAATGAAAAAAATAATTTTGTTCAGGTAAACATAAAGGCCCATACAAAACATCTCAAACAAAATGTTTTCAAATAATATGACAATTTATCTTTATTTATTTGTGTGTTTATCAATCTGTATTGAAATAAACACATCAATAAGTTTCTGTTAATATATAATAAGATGTCGCATATATCCATAACATTTTATTTCACAACTACAGGCCGACAGCTATATCGATATCGATATGATAGTATCGAAAGTGCATGGTACACCACTATATGTCAAGCACACATGTAAACTTCACGCACACAATCGTAAATCAGTTTTGGTCGCGCTCAAAATGACACATTGCCGATCTATGTTTTATACTACATCTATGGTCAGAATAGCGTCAGAATTCAGAATCAATGAATTTTGTGTCATAGGAATTTATATATTTAAATTATTATATTTTCTGTAACCAACGAAATATAATAAAATGAAATCTAATGAATTGTACGTGTTGCCTAAGTCTATGAACGAAGTATACGCGGGTATTGATAACAAAATATGAATACAATATTTTTTCCATGGACCTTTTTTCGCAATGAGGTCAAACCACAAGTCAAACCATGGGGTCACAGACCAATCATGGGGTCAATCAAGAAGCTTATACCCAAATGGAGATTGCATTCCGTATATAAAAGTGAAGCACAAAAATTTGACCTCGAATGACGTTGCGACTGATTGCTATCCTTTTCTTTCGAGTGACAATGAATGAAAATGACTTTTTGTTCATTCATTGACACGCGAAAGAAAAGGATAGCAATCAGTCGCAACGTCATTCGAGGTCAAATTTTTGTGCTTCACTTTTATATACGGAATGCAATCTCCATTTGGGTATAAGCTTCTTGGGGTCAATCGATTGTGTGATTTTTGGACACACCCACAGAGTACATTACTATATATGAAAGACACACCGCTGTCGGCTGTCAATGTCAAATCGGAAACTATTTTTTTACTGTAGCAACATAGCAGTAAACGGAGTGACGCGACTGCATGTCGAACGAACGAATTTTCATGAAAAATTGTAAAAGAAGTTATTGAAAACTCGTGAATTGTGTATATTAAGTTGCTTTCCAGGTGAGTACCTGCGTTGAGAATGTTTTTTCACCCATTTAGCTGAAAATTTGAACAGAAATCAGATAAACTTTATCTATGACACACCCATGTATCTACGGATGCCGATCCAAACGTCCAACTTTCCTAAAATAATTGGATTCGTGAGTGAACGGAATTTTAATGGGCGCTACCATTTCTTCGCCGCATAACATTAAACATCCTGCGGAAGTCTAAAATTGGATGTCGTCGTTATCCTTATTTGGTTTATTTTGGTGCATTACGTCATTAGGTAAGAGGGAACTCGGTCGATATAGGTAGTGGCAGCCGGCGGGGTCGGAGTGTGGACTGCGGTAAGTAGAGCGCCGCCGCTCGGCTCCACTCACCGACACTCATCGGCACGGTATCGCGACGTGCTTGTGGAAATAATCTGTTTCGTACCGCGATATTTGTGTTATACTTTTGTGTTGATTAAACGTCTCACGTCTGCCGGCAAAGTGTCCTTGAGCTTTGCGTATTTCAATCCAACTTCAACAGCTGATAATTCTTATAGGTATGCAAGATTATTTTTCAATTAATAGAGTTTTACATTACAATATTTGACATTAAATATTAAATGGTGAATGGTTTAATAAATTACACACAAAAATCCCCAAAGTTTTAATTGCAAATACTTCAAATGTTTTACAAATCCTCATCAACAATGTTGGGTAGTGATAAAAGATAACACTAGATAAGATTTGTCATTGTATTTCTTAATAATACATATAACTTTGGGTACACTTAAAAGAAATATATTCTAAAAAAATGTGCAATTCATTTTGTTGGTAATTTGATAAATTAATCAATTTGAAGATTTTATGATTGTTTTATGAGACACTTATCATATCTAAGTATAGTTGCTTAAAGATACATATACATCATTTTACAGAACATTACATTATTCTAAATAAGTACATCAGATAATGCAAGGTAACTGTGTCGTTGACAGCCCCACCCATGCATAACACACAGTCACACATACATGCACACACACAAACTCACTTTTCACATGTGTGCACAGATTATGTCTCAGTAACCTGACACAGGCAGTATTGATTTACTGCAGTGATCTGTACTTGCACTCAACTGTGACTTGCTAAGTGGGTCAGTGCATTTAATGTTTCATTACTGTTGTACATCTACTGTGGAATTGTCTGGTAATTATCTTGTGGTGTAATTATTGCTTTTTTTTGTTTCTTTTTGGCTTTCGCTGGCCAGCTTATAAGACATTTATTTTGTAATTGTTTGATGAATGAAGTGCCATTTAGAAAGTTGAATATTTTGTTATTATAACATATTATGTTAAATTGTTTCTGGTAGACTGTTGTTTTAAAAAATGCATATAGTTTTGCAGTATTCATTCCCATAAGAATCATATTGGAAAAAAATTGAGTATATTATGTAGTCAGTACAAAATTAATATTTTAGACTTTTTTGTGATAAATAAGATTTGATATACTCTAATTTCAAACAAGTATTCTGAAAATATTTTAATATACTTATTGTATAATGAGTTTTTAAGTGGTTTTTAATATACTCGTAACCTAATCTTTATTTTATTAATACTTATGCCTTTTTGAAGAAATGCATCATAGACATGAGTCATATATTATATAATATCCTATTGATGAGATCAATATATTGGATTAAAAAATAATTTAAAAAAAAATTAATGGTAATTCTATTAATTTTTCATCTGAACTATCAATTTCCCAGTAAAATTACATTAACATAAATAAATATATTTTGTAAACCTTGGAACAACAATAATCATAATCATAAATATAGGATATGAGCAGATAAAATATCTTATGTCCATGTTTTATGTGCTCGAGAATGAAAAAAGCAGAAAATATATATCCTTATCTTGGCTATATCCTTAATCCTTATCATTAAACCAATGTTTGAATTTTTCTTACATCATGCAAAATAAATCTTTTACAATCACTTGAACAGCTCATCCAAAAACAAAACCCCACAAGGTGTTAAACCTGTTATTCATCATGCAACTTTGAGCTTTATAACAATCACATAAACATCATAACTACTTTCTTTGTTTTGACATTCAATTTTAAACCCGAAAACCACACCATTAGAGTCGAAAATGTAATTTGTACGTACAAAATTTGTCCAAAAAGGCGAGTGTAAAAACAGGCTTATTATCACAGCATGAGATAGTCAACGATGAGTCACAAGGCCGCGTGATGTAACCGCCATGTCAAGCGAATGCGACCTCAACTGCCGTGCTCATTAACTCAATGTTCCTCATGGGAACAGAGTCATGTTTCTCATCTCTGGACTAGGATATGCTTGCTCGATTCTCCCTAGAAATAAATTAAAGATATTAAATATAAATTACTTTCATCTATTACTAATCCATACGCTATCTGGATGGCTTTGCACTTACCATAAGGCGTGAACAATCATTTAGTTCCGTCATAATATCAAATATGTTTTTTCTACTACATTTACTGAACACGTCCTAATATGTTCGTGTTGACAGTTTCAAATTATATCCTAAGATCTATTTATAGTATGATTTATCAAAGAGTCATATTGTTATTGTGCCTTCATTCAGAGCTCAAACGAATGTCTTAGGTTCAGAGTGTGAAAGGCTGCGTTCGATGTGTATGTCGTATGCATATTAAATCTCCAATGGGAATTTGTAATACTGGTATTGAAATAACTAGACCGTTTGGATATCGCCCTTAGTGCACAACAGTACCTAGATATTTTAGGAAGTATGGCGCCTAGGTATTTGTTAGGGACCCAGGTAATTAGTAACGTTTCCAAAATTACGGGATTGAACGGCTAGGGATACTGGCTATTCCTTTTCAACCTTTCTAGGGCACACCTAGAAAGAGAAAGAAAATTATTTTTGATAAAAGAAAAGGCCACGAATATGGGCAAATCGGCCGTCTGTGCGGTAAACCTTTGGTGGTATATCTCACCATAAATATGGTTCAATGGAGTGAAAATATAAAGGCTAAATTAATTATATCTTATTCAGACTTTTTACATAGCACGCCATCTTCATAAATTCACGCTTATAAACGCTGGCCTAGATTTCTAGGGCGAAGCTGGGAGTGCCTTTTTATGACTGAAAAAGGTCATTCGTAGCCAAACCATTCATCATTCATCTAGCGGGTATTATTCTAAGCGCTGTATTATAATGTTATACATAACAAGTTATACGTGCCAACAATGTTTTTTTTTATTTTGCTAGTAAAGGATCACTATGATAGATTTGCTTAGGATATAATTAATTTTTTTAAATATTGCTTTATCGCAAGATTAAATTTCGCAGTACTTAGCTTCATTTTATTGCTTCTGACTTCACAGGCGTGAAAAATCTGACGCATAATTTGTATTTCCTTCCAGCTAAAATATTACGTTGACCTCCATAAGCACTAGGGGCGGACTTTATACCTATTACACACGCTACGATTGTATATCCGCAGCGGTTCTATAGTCTATACGATCGAAATTGTTTCTATGAAATCCAACTTTCGATTATATTATTCATTACATTCAATAAGCTGTATATTATGTAATTTGCTCTCTAGTTTTTGTGTAATAGTATAGGATCCCGCCATACATCGACCTTCACCGAGATGTTTATTTGATGAAACCTATTTTATATGCAATTTAATATGTCAATAAATATATTGTATATGGGTTGCCTTGCAAATTTCAGTCCAGAATACGATTAATTAATTATTAAAAAAAAATATTTTTTACACTTTTCACCTGTTTGATTATTAAACAAATTCTATACCAATCGAAAGTATGAAACCCATAGAATATGTAAACGTTAGGTTGCCTATTTTTTTCCGGTCACAACCCTCAGGTTGCCAGGTAAAACAGAACACAGCATATACGAGTCTATCGCTGTCCTTTTCATTCTCAAGAATAAATAGCATGCGCACCCTCTTTCTTTATGAGCGGACTTCGAACAGCTGCTATGCTGTGTCACTCGGAGCAATATTTCTCTTTTCTAAATTCGACAACCGCAATTCGGGACTGATTTTTCGCAGGCAACCCTATACCACCGTGTTCATAATAAAATGATCTTTATTTTCATTTAATTTCCATTCAATAATCAGACCGGCGCAAAATGCTAGTAGCGATTTACCTGTTTATACCTGGCAACCTGAGGGTTGTGACCGGAAAAAAATAGGCAACCTAACGTTTACATATTCTATGGGTTTCATACTTTCGATTGGTATAGAATTTGTTTAATAATCAAACAGGTGAAATGTGTAAATTTTTTATTTTTTATTTTAGTAATTAATTAATCGTATTCTGGACTGAAATTTGCAAGGCAACCCATATACAATATATTTATTGACATATTAAATTGCATATAAAATAGGTTTCATCAAATAAACATCTCGGTGAAGGTCGATGTATGGCGGGATCTTAGACTATAACATGTTGTTAAAAATACTCATGGCTTTGGGTAATGTAATTCTTTGTTTATGATATCAATGTTATCGTTCATTCTAGTTTTTACGTTAAATATCAAACAGAAAGATAATCACTTCAGGCACCTTATCTCCGCCTATCGTTATAAATGATGACTGGTTTTATGCATTCGAATTTAGAAATTGGAAACCACTGTTGTATTCAATCTACATACGTGCTTTGTATTCCATAAGCAAAACAATTGGCGTAATCAGTATTCGCTGTCGGAATGGACAATCTATTATATCTTCACAAAATATACTAGCCCTGCAGATTTAGCAGGTGGACATGGGATAGGTCATCTGGTTTATATCCGGTTTTGAATAGACAGGTATAATTATGTCGAGTATCGAGGGAGACTTAAATTTCCAGCCGCTTACTTAAAATAATTTCGCTCTCACCATGTTCCTAAAAGGAGCAAATAGAAAACACTCAAAAATTAAATTACGATAACATATTTTATTGGCTACAAAATTCTTGTACTGTAAGATATGCGTCCCAACATGTAAAGTATGACACGAAAACAAGCAAAAATGTGGAATAATAAGGATCCATAAATACTGAATGGACTTGTTTTAATTTAACGCTTAGACGCACTTGGTACGAGACAGGAATTTAGGACGAGAATATTACCACCCACGGCTCTATTATGTTAAACAACTCATGTGTTGAGACTCTGAGATTAACACATTTATATTGTTTTCAAAAATCACATTCGACAATGGTTGTGTAACACATTTATTTCCGATCCCACAATATAGATACGTTCGGTATTGTGGACTATCAGGAATTCCTTGGACACACATTAATTTAAACGGCACGATTAATATCGTAAATATTATATACACACATCAACATCACGCCTGTATTCCATACGGATAGGCATTACGGACGGCAACAGATTAAGGATCTCAATTTTCAACCCCGTGACCACGAAAGCTGTAAAGTAATCGAAACGTCGGGAAGTCGAAAATGACAAAATTAAACTAAATCCGCGATAAAATCCGTAAATAATAGTTTTATTTCAATGATCTCTATTTTATTCAATATTGATACAGCACTTTCGCTTCGTCTACTTTCATCAATCCCTTCGTGCATTCTCGTCAATTCATATCCATACCAAATAAAATAAGTATTAGCTGGATGAATACACTGGACTTGCTTTTTAATGACAATATTTTGTAAGAAGTGCAATAAAGAGTATAAATATACACTAGAATGTTGAGATGAATAGATTAATGTTAAATACGCAAATTGCAAACAAAATCAATGCAAAAGTTATGCTCTGAATAAAATAAAATATGTTTTGAATAAATACGCACATGAACTCATGCCCTTTTCCCAGTAGGCAGAAGTGCCAGGACAACCACATTTCGCCTTGTATGTTCCATCTCACGATGTGATAGGGGGCGAGTCTAACGCCATATCGCCATATTTTCAATACATGCAATGTCATATAGGTTCCCACCCGATGGAGCGTAAATGTAATCCGACCGTTTTGTTCCAGTTGAGCAGACGCATCCAACATGGAGCAGATCCCGCCACCCAAGGAGGTGAAGATCCTTGAGACCGCCGAGGATATTCAGGAGCGTCGTGAAGAGGTAAACATAACGTTGAATCAAATATACTTAAATCATTAAATGACTTACATTTGGACGGCTGGATGTTATCATGATATCGGCTAACGTGGTTTAGTGATAATGGGATTTTATTACACTAATCTAATAAAGTGCTTGTAACTAATTAGTCTTAATGGAAATAAATCTGCTACGTAGTACATACAGATCAGAGACTGTCAAAATTGTAGGCAAGTTGTTATAGCATTTATTTACTTTAAATGAAAGAAATAGTGAAGCTTTAAAAAAGTATTTGGAATCGACAATTTAATTAGAAATAATACTAGTAAAACAGCGTAATCATGCCGAACTGGTTAGTAAAGGTCATCCAGTATTTGTTGACCATCTTCCTAGTTCGTCTCTCAACTCTAAATCAACTCTCGATTTAGTTCGTTCAATTTAATACTTGTAAGCCTTAATGGGAATTTCAGGAGTCGGTTTTTGGCTCGTCGTTCAATTTTAATACTTATTAGTTATTACATCAAAGCCTTGGTGCGAAGTTGGGTAGGCGCCTCTAAGAAATTAAAAAGACGCGGCTTTGATGTCCACACCAATATAATGCTAGTGAATATTTATTTAGGACTAGTAGTTTTGTTTAGGGTTAAGACTGGGTGTTGTAAGACCGAAAAATCTAATATTTTCTGGTTCCCACATTAACGAAAAGTTAGTTTATGATAGTTTTTGGTTATCATGAAATGTACGACGTAGTAGTAGTAGTAGACATGATAAAATATGTTATATTTTTCTGTTCCTAGGTGTTAAACCGCTATGAAGAGTTTAAGCAGGAGGCGCGCGCCAAACGCGAGAAGCTCGAGGACTCGCGCCGCTTCCAGTACTTCAAGCGCGATGCTGATGAACTCGAGTCCTGGATCCAGGAGAAGCTGCAAGCCGCCAGTGATGAGAGCTACAAAGACCCCACCAACCTGCAGGTCTGTATTTACTGACCACCTTATCAATCTTAGTCACAGGATGTTTGATGCTGAACATAGACATTTCCAAATGATTCCAAGGCGGCCTGGATTGTACGCGAATTATACCGAAATTGTATCTGAAATTTATTAACAATATTTTTTTTCCATTTTGTATTAGTCTATCGCGTCTTTTGATGAGGTGATTGTAGTGCATGTCATATTCTACGAATTTCTGATTAGTACGTTAGACTGTTGTTATATCAATATAAAGTACTGCAATTGCGCTTGTATCAACAAAGTTGTAATTTTCATTACGTATTCGGTTTGCATAAAATGACAGATTAGTCATAGCCACTAAGCGATGATCGCATCGCTTGTGTTTCAAATGAAACAACTCTATAAATAGTCGTTTAAATGTTTTATTTTTATCGCAGATACGATATAATTGCGCTTACTTTTATATATTATGCAAAAGTAAATTAAATACATAAACAATCTCAATAGTCAACCTACGAAATTATCGTCTGGATTTTTTAGGATTCCTTCTTTCCTAAGAAATACAAAAGTATTCCCTTGAGAATTATTAATTGAAATTTATATTTTGTAATATAATTATTTAACCAGGATTCGATTACGTCTCGTAATATATGCAGAACAATGTAAATTATACCTTTTACGTGTTATTCTCCGGTATAATGTTGTAGGAGCACTCATAAACCAAAGTTGGAACATTATCAATTAGATGTATCCTATTTATAGGATTCGATCCCGGGATTTTCGGTACTAAAATATAACCGGGATCCCGGAACTCGGAATCCCGTGATTGAATCCTCTAATCCTATTATTATTGCAACATACATATTTATACTGGTCATCCTGATTGCCCACAATATTAAGAAACCAACAAAAATCATCTCAATTGCTCAACACTTCCATTCCCTCAGGCCAAGATCCAGAAGCACCAAGCGTTCGAGGCGGAGGTGGCGGCTCACTCCAACGCGATAGTGGTGCTGGACAACACCGGCAGCGAGATGATATCCGCGGGCCACTTCGCGTCGGAGACCATACGCCGGCGACTGGACGAGCTGCACCGCTTGTGGGAGCTGCTGCTGTCCCGCCTCGCTGAGAAGGGCATGAAGCTGCAGCAGGCGCTAGTGCTCGTCCAGTTCCTGAGGCACTGCGATGAGGTCATGTTCTGGATTCATGACAAGGTTGGTACTGCAAATATATAAAATGAGTCAGAGTTATGGGAGTGAGATCTTTCGTTTTAGATGTTGGTTCGTATTTCATTAGTGTATCAACCACCAGATTAAATAATCAGAGACTTTGAAAGACTTGAGTTTTATTTTCATCAATTTTATAAAATAGAATTTAGCATTGTTCCTTCTATTAGGAATAAGCATCAGAGTGCTATTCAATCGTAAAATACTAATCCAAATATTATTTTAAAATGTAGAAAATATTTCCTAAAACAATCAAAATTGTGCAGCAAGAAATTGTTAATCAAGTCTGTATCAGCCCATATACGTCCCACTGTAGGGCACGGGCCTACTCTACAATCGAGAATACGATTGAGAGTGGTTAGGCCATATAGTCCACCACGTTGGCCTAGTGCGGGTTGGCAGACTTACATACCATAGAAATTCTTATGAATCGCTATGGTATGCAGGTTTCCTCACGATGTTTTCCTTCACCGTTTTAGTGCGTGGTGATTGACTATCAATACACACATGACTCCGAAAAGTCAGAGGTGTGCCCTGGGATTCGAACCCGCGACCAACGTGTACATGTTGGCAGCCGCGTCTAGTCCGTTTACCAACAGGCCACCACGCACTTTTTTGTTAATCAAGTAGTATTTTTAATTTCCCTGGCATTTTATTAATCATTCTTGTTTTTTTTTGCTAACAGGAAACGTTCGTGTGCGCGGACGAGTTCGGCTCCGACTTGGAGCATGTGGAAGTACTTCAGCGCAAGTTCGACGAGTTCCAGAAGGACATGGCGGCGCAGGAGTACCGCGTCACCGAGGTCAACCAGCTGGCAGAGAGGCTCGTGCTCGAGGGACACCCCGAGAGAGAGACCATCGTGAAGAGGAAGGATGTAAGTTTATTGAAGATGTTTATTTGAATTGTGGTATGATGATAGCATACGTCGGAGCCTCAACATTACCAGCCCGAGGTTTGAGGTTGACTAAAATAAAGTTGGCACTTTTCTTCTTGAGGTCAAGGAATAGATAAGTGCAAAAGTTCTTAATATTGGGGACAACAAATACCATGCAAAATGGCGATGGTAGATCAGGTGAATATGAAGAAAAATGTCTCCCCCCAGGATCTCCGCATCAACCCATAGGAAGTGGCTTGCATCCAGCAACTTCCTGCAACTTTAGCCATGTTGCCCGTCCACCTCGTAGGCGGGCGTCCCACATATCGCTTGCCTGTACTTTGCCTATTGGCAAATACTTAATACTTTATAGGAGCTGAACGAGGCGTGGCAGCGTCTCCGTCAGATGGCGCTGATGCGTCAGGAGCGCTTGTTCGGCGCGCACGAGATCCAGCGGTTCAACCGCGACGCCGACGAGACCATCGCCTGGATCTCCGAGAAGGATGTCGTTCTCGGATCCGATGACTACGGACGCGACTTGGCTACCGTACAGACCTTGCAGGTATGGGAATTTATTTGTAGATTATTATTGGATTAATTTTGATTTCATTTAAGTGTCAAGAAAACAAGATCATATTGCAATTCAATTGGTTTAAGATTGATTAAATACATTTTAGATATTAGAACGCCTTAAAACAATACTGATGCCCTATCATTATGTCCCTATCTAGTAATGATCTTTCTAGAATTTTCATAAAAACTAAGGTCAACTAGGTAACAATAACTTTTGAGGTTTTAACAACATATCTTGTACATTTTGTCATAAGGCAATCAGGAAAACCAATTATTTATTGACGATGACTAGTTTAGTAAGAATACAATTTCAATTTTTACATATATTTTTAGCGCAAGCATGAAGGCGTTGAACGCGACTTGGCTGCTTTGGAAGACAAAGTATCGACCCTGGATGGAGAGGCCGCTCGCCTGGCCGCCATACACGCCGACCACGCGCCAGCTATACACGCCAAGCGGGACGAAATCACCAACGCTTGGCAGAAGCTTGTGCAAAAAGCCAAGGTAACACGACATAATGCCTAACTAAACACTATACAGTTGGTTTTTTTACTATATTGGCTGGAGATATAGACTTTGATAAAGAATAATTCATAAATAATAAGTAACATCCAACAGTCACATACATTGTCATGATATCAGGTGATATCAGATGCTACAAGAGACTTTTTGTGTCCCTAAAACCCAGACCCGAAAGATATATAACAATAATACTGATGTCCCATACTTATTTCTGCAGACTTATTATCTCTATATAGGGCCAAATTGAAAGATCAAAATAAAAATTAAACTGGATTTTGGCCACACTTAACAAAACTAGTATCAAATTAGTATTTTGCAAAAAGTTATGTTCAGTTGAGAAATTCATCTAGTAGGTTAAAAAGTATTTTTTGAATTTGTAATAATAATGTTATATGTGTACAGGAACGTCGCTCCGAGCTGGAGAACTCGAGCGCTCTGCACCGTTTCCTGGCGGACTACCGCGACCTGGTGTCGTGGGTGAGCGACATCCGCGCGCTCATCGCCGCCGACGACCTCGCCAAGGACGTGCCCGGCGCCGAGGCGCTGCTCGAGAGGCATCAGGAACACAAGGTGAGGTCATCATGTTGTACGACTGAAATGAATATATTTATTGGATTTATAAAACATTATTTAAATTCAGTCCCTTTTTTCAACTACCACCCGGTTCAAAAGGCTGTTTTCGCCAGAGAATAATGGACAAGAAACTCTAGCGTTGCTCTTTTCGAAATAAGTTTACAATACAGTGATTAGCTTACTCCTGTAGTTGCAATTTAGTGCAATTGATAAAATATTTATAATAATAACTTACTTTTAATACATCTCCAATATGAGTAGCGATTGAATAGCGTAGTTATTACAATTATAGTTATAGGACAGGTTTAGAATTTGTAATCGTGAAAAAAACAACAAATTCTAAGTTTTTATAAAATGTCAAAATTTTTATTGTAATGTTAAAGACTTTATTGAATTTAAATCCTGTTCACTGCAATCTATACTCTATTCCACTGAAATTAGTTATCGTATTACCATAATTTGCGAGGGTTTTTTAACCATGAATATTGGACTATATACTCAGCCAATTATTTTTACCATGACAGGGCGAGATGGACGCTCGTTCGGACGTGATCCGCGCGTGCGGCGCTGCGGGCCAGGCGCTGGTGGCGAGCGGGCACCGCGCATCCGCCGAGGTGTCGGCCGCGCTCGACAACCTGGAGCGCGAGACCGCCGCGCTGCACCAGCTGTGGGACCAGCGCCGCGTGCTCTACCTGCAGTGCATGGACCTGCAGCTCTTCTACAGAGACACCGAGCAGGCGGATGCATGGATGCACAAGCAGGAGGTAATCAAGCATAACATTATATTCTGCAACTGATTTTAATTTTATCTTTCTGTACATCGTAGGGTACACAATTTAAAGGTATTGTAACAATTCAAATAGTTTAATCATTCCTGCTCATTCAAAGGTTGATTTAAGCAGATGAAAATTGTAAGATGTAGCCTGTCTACTCTAACAAGACAGAATCGTATTTTGTGTGTATATATGTGCTGTATTATATTATAATTAGACAGTCTTATAATATGTCAATCAATAACCACATACTACGATACTTAATTAAAACCAAAATACTTATATTTGAGTACTTAATAAAATATACTTGTTTTACATACAGGCTTTCTTGGCTAATGAAGATGTAGGCGACTCGTTAGACTCAGTGGAGGCATTGCTGAAGAAACACGAGGACTTTGAGAAGTCTCTCGCTGCTCAGGAAGAGAAAATTAAGGCCTTAGACGAGTTCGCTACTAAACTCATCGAAGGACAACACTACGCTGCCGATGACGTCGCGCAAAGACGTGAGATGGTGAGCTTATATCATTTTTGGTAGATATAAATTAACAAAGAAATTGATAATATAGAACCAAAAAATAATAAGACTTTACAAACCAAGAAATACGCTGTGAGATATTCCTATTTCTCTTCACTTTTTTTTACTCTCTCACGCCCATGTTCGCTCGTAGTCAGTAATTCAAGAATAGACAAGAGTTTGTTCACTTGTACCATATTCATGGGCTTTTATGGAATATTATTAACTTAGTTTATTTGCTACAGTTATTGGAACGCCGTGCGGCCCTGCTTGAGAAGTCGAACCAACGTCGCGCCCTCCTCGAGGACGCGTACAAGTACCAACAATACGAACGTGACTGCGATGAGACCAAGGGTCAGTATACTTCCTAATCATTTAACATATCAAAAGAAATAATTGTTTTGAATAATCATTTACTTCCGAAATGACCGACATGATAAAAATCTGTGGAAATGCAAAGAAAAATACTTGTCAAAATCACAGAACAATGTGTTATTAATCCGTCCGGTAAAATGAAAAAATGCAGGTATTCTAAAGTTCATTACTAGTTAATGTCTAAAATATAATTTTTCCACCAGGCTGGATAAATGAGAAGCTGAAGTTCGCCACGGACGACTCGTACCTGGACCCGACGAACTTGAACGGCAAGGTTCAGAAGCATCAGAACTTCGAGCAGGAGCTGCAGGCCAACAAGCCGCGCGTCGACGAGATCACCACCGTTGGCAACCGACTGCTCGAGGCCGAACATTTCGCTAAACGTGAGTACTACTCTGAAGTTAGAGATATGGGCGCGAAATATGATGATAGGACATCAAACTGATCACAAAAAGTGTTCATATCAAAAATAGAAGAAAAATAAATGTAGTTAATTATTTATTGATGGTCTTTGTTGAGAAAAAAGAACGTTGAATACCTTTGATTTCTTTCAGTAATTAGATCAACATTTAATATGGCAATGTTTTTTCAAAGATATTTGAAAAGACCTGTAGGAATTTATGAACACATGCTTAAAGATTTACTGCTAAATAATTTAATAATTCATGCCATATATTACGCTTTTTATCATACAAGAATAACCATAACTCATATGAATCCAGCTCAAATCGAAGCCCGTCTGACGGAGCTGGCTGGTCTGTGGGAGAAGCTGGTCCTGGCTTCCGAGCTGAAGGGCAGCAACCTGCAAGAAGCTGCACAACAGCAGCAGTTCAACCGCGCCGTTGAAGATATCGAACTGTGGCTATCTGAGGTTGAAGGACAACTGCTCAGTGAAGACTATGGCAAGGTAATGTGATGTTGCTGAATGTTCAAGAATATTATAAGAGGAAACACCTCGTGAGTGTTGTCAGATGGAAATGGTTTCACAGTCAAAGATCATGTTTGCAGAATAAAATCGACATGGTTATTGAATTAATAAAACTGATCAAATTATGCCAAACAAAGCAATTGTGACCTTAAAGAAAATATTCTTGATATGTCTATTTTATATGCATACAATTTGTATGAAATTTGAAATATTTTAGGTTAATGCGCTTGTTTAGTTATGCTATGCTCTTTCAAAATAAATAATTTATGCACCATTTTAAACTGATATCAATAATTGAATAATGTACTAACATAGTATTAATGTATCTGTTTTGCCAGGACCTGACCAGCGTGCAGAACCTGCAGAAGAAGCACGCGTTGCTGGAGGCGGACGTGAGCTCGCACGCGGAGCGCATCGACGCCATCCGCACGCAGGCAGAGCAGTTCCTAGAGCGATCGCACTTCGACGCAGACAACATCAGGGCCAAGCGGGTATGTACTCTTTGTTTTATATTATAGGGGGCTAACGAGCATGCGGTTCACCTGATGGTAAGTGAACACTGCTGCCCATGGACATCTGCAACATCATACGGCATGGAGATGCGTTGCAGGCCTTTGAGCTGGGAATACGCTCGTTTTTACTCTGTACCATCTTCTTCCAAAAGTGCTTGATGCCTCGTGCAGGGGTCTTGCATCATTGCTTTAATTTATTAGTATGGACGGATCATTAAACCAACACATTCAAAATCGTTTTGTGAATTATGCTCGTTGCCAATGTTATATTTGTTTTAAACAATAGGTTACCTAATAATCAATTCAGGGTATTTTTTTGATGTAATATCATAAAAATATTTTTGTAAGATGAATATTTTGAATTACAAATTTCACATGTAATAATAAGACTAAACAACATATTCTTGTAACAGGATGCACTCGTCGCTCGCTACGCCGCCTTGGACAAGCCCATGGCGATCCGCAAGCGTCGCCTCTTGGACTCACTGCAGGCGCAACAACTCTTCCGTGATCTTGATGACGAAGCCGCCTGGATCCGCGAGAAGGAACCTATCATTGCCTCTACCAACAGAGGTACATATTCACTACTTATGTAGTTTTATAAGTAAATACCATTAAAGATATTGATAAAGGCACTTCAGGATTTAACGATGACATATGGTGATACATAGAAAATTATGGCCTTATATGTAAAAATATAATTGTAAAGTAATAATGGAAAATCTTTGATACTGTACTTTTACACTTCTTTTGTACTGAAGTTTAAAGGTTCAGGGATCCCACAGTTTTGATTGAACTGTTTTTATTATGGAATGTTTGTAATAAGTAAAAAGTGAACGTTGTTTTTCTAGCTTGCCCAAATCGCTTTTTTGAGTTGTTAGATATATTGCAAACTCACGAGCTAGCTAGATTAATCATAGAATTGCACTGTTGTGTTTCGGATTGAAGGACATTGTAGCTAGAGTAACTACTGGACATATTGAGACTTAACATCTCATGGATGGTGAGCGCAGTGGAATTTCGCTACTTTTTATGACCAGTCGTATCGCTTACCATCAGGCGAACGGCTTGCTCGTGTATCCATTCATTGCAATAAAAAAAAAATACAATCACACTGATTTAATATTGATAATTGAGTAACATTAACTTGTTGTGAAGGTCGCGACCTGATCGGCGTACAGAACCTGATGAAGAAGCACCAGGCGGTGATGGGCGAGATGGCGCAGCACGAGGCGCGCGTGGAGGCGGTGCGCGCGGCCGGCGCGGCGCTGCGGGACGCCGGGCACTTCGCCGCCGACGACATCGCGGCCAGGCTGCACCATCTGCACAACCAGTGGACGCAGCTGCAGGAGAAGGCCACACAGGTACACTATAACACTTTATCGCTTCATTTGAAGTGTTCAATTATAGTGTTTCACTTGCTAAAACGAAATATTAAATGATCAAGAAATTTTTCACCAAGGTTTTATTAGAATAAAACCTCCCCAGAAGGACTGTTTTTAAAATGACATATCCCTTTCTATATTTATTTGTACAATCAAGAAGCTTATACCCAAATGGAGATTGCATTCCGTATATAAAAGTGAAGCACAAAAATTTAACCTTGAATGACGTCGCTGTTGCCTGCTATCCTTTTCTTTCGAGTGATAATGAATGAACAAAATGTCATTTTCATTCATTGTCACTCTAAAGAAAAGGATAGCAGGCAACAGCGACTGCATTCAAGGTCAAATTTTTATGCTTCAGTGTTTTATACGGAATGCAATCTCCATTTGGGTATAAGCTTCTTGTGTACACTAGATGGTATAAATAAATAATAATATTCTATCATCAATGATTATTTTTGCTAAGTAATTCAAGAATCCTTGTATACCTATAAATTGATACAAGTATTTACATGAGTAAGCAGTGTAGTTGTAATCCTAAATATTATAGGCTGTAATGTATAAAGCAAAATTATTCATTTCACTTGAATTAGTTGAAATCAAGGCAGGCAAAACGAGAGCTTATGTATCATTTAGCTAAATATTCATTTTCTCAACAGCGCAAACAAGACCTGGAAGACTCGCTCCAAGCGCAGCAATACTTCGCGGACGCCAACGAGGCTGAGTCCTGGATGCGTGAGAAGGAACCCATGGCCAACACGCAGGACTACGGTAAAGACGAGGACTCCTCAGAGGCGCTGCTCAAGAAGCACGAGGCGCTGCTGTCCGACCTCGAGGCGTTCGGCAATACTATCAAGTCGCTTCGAGAACAGGCTAATGCTTGCAGGGTAAGTGCTTATATTTGATGGAATCCTTTCGTCTTTTTTATGGGTTGGCTTTGACTTAATATTTAAGTAATGAATTTTTGTAGGAGGAGAATGGTGTAAATCTAACAGGAGTAATTATTAAAATATATGTTTTATCACAATCACGCCAAGTTTCTCGAAATCCTGACTGATTCGGAAAACTACAAACTCCTGTGTAGGTCAATATGGTGAAGGTTGCAGCTTAATTACGGTGCTTGATATACCGGCACTTGTATTTTACATGTAAGATATTCAATGTACAAATTGTCCACCAGCAACAAGAGTCTCCGGTGGTGGACGTGTCCGGCAAGGAGTGCGTGGTGGCGCTGTACGACTACGCGGAGAAGTCTCCGCGCGAGGTCTCCATGAAGAGGGGCGACGTGCTCACTCTACTCAACTCCAACAACAAGGTTAGTGCACTATCATTCAAATATCGTATATACAGGCTCTCTTATACCAACGTCATGTGGAATATACACTTTTGGATTATAATAATGCCATGGTAATGGAAAGGGTAGTAAATGAAAGGACGGTATTTTTTTAAATTACTGATTTGGAATGTACATAATCGAAAAAACAACATGTAGGTCTTTTGATTTTTTATATTTTTTTCTCCAAAAGCTTTTTAATTTTGGATTTTTTTTAAGTACATTATGCTAGGTCAATAATTATTTAGAAAAATAACTAAAACCGTTTTTTTTATATGTCATAGTAACCATGTGTTTTTATGCTATAACAGTAATTCCTAAATACATACTGCAACTAGGAAATTGGTCTTGTCACACTCGTTATCTTTTGATAAAAATAAATTACTGCAGCGGCCACTGCAGATAACATAATTTTGGTAATATATTTCTTGTTTATTTTGGTTTTCTTGTCTGCCAGTAATTAAATGAGGTTTTTTAAGCGACAATCAGGCGTAACGCACACATCAGTATAACATTATCGCGAAATCATTCTAGGGTGTTTTTACCGCGGTTATATTCAATATGCATTCGAATAGTAATATTATGAAGAACAAAGCGTTGACTATTCATTTAGTATTTATTTACTTTATTATTTCTGAAGTCTGTATCAGCCCATATAAGTCCAATTGCAGGACACGGGCCTCTTCTAGAATTGAGAGTACGATTGAGAGTGGTTAGACCATATTATAGTCCACCATGTTGACCTAGTCTGAGTTGCCTTTATTATTTAATATAAAGATATATTTTTTTGTCTATAAAAAATGCACCTGTAATCACGGCATAATCAGAGATATTATTATGTATTATCAGTATGTAGATAATGCGAACTTGACATTAATTGATGTTACAAGTATAGTCGCCGCAGTACGGTAATGTTTCTCACATTATTTTATTTGTTGCACGTGAGTTACTGTACAGTACTTTGGTATGTGATAACAACATCCTTGTAATTTTTAGTGTTTTTGTTCAAGTTGAAGGAATAAGTGTTCTGAGAAATACGTTCAGACTGAGAACAGAGTGTTGGTAATTCTTTTATCAGATAAGCAGTAGACGTGAACAAATTTTAAATGTGAGATATTTCTTCGAAATTATTAAACAAGGAAGCATATAACTTATATGCTTTAAAATAATAAAAAGTAGCCACGGAAACTTTACACTCTTCATTTTGAACAAATTACATACAAAGGAATTGTAGTAGCTAAATATACGACTATCATAACACATGGATTAAAATGAAATGAAAAATTTCTAAATATAGAGTTAAATATGTTTACGTAAACAAATAAAAACAAAACTAAGTATAGATACGCGCTCTGATTCTGTGCGTACATGTTTGCGTCATTCCCGTCAATGTTAATTGATGTGTTTGGTAACTTTATCAAAACTATGGTATTGGGGCCAGCGTTCATTGATACCCAGTATATTACGTTACGCTGAAGTGAAACGACCTCGCTCGAATGATACACACGGCGCATCGCTTTTACAATACAATGTTCTCCAATTAGCGCACCTTATGTCCCCTGCTATGTATCCCTAGTACAATCAGTCCTTAACTAGTTGTTTCTGGTTCCTTCGTTATATCACTGTTAGGAGTTTTTGACGTGCTTCTGTATCTGTCGTGACATGTACAAATATGGCTATGCTGTGTTCATTAGTAAAGCTATTAGCAAAGTTGTAGGCTGACCAAGAAAACTTCGAAAAAATGTGTCGCGATATTTGACATATTTGTGTTTTAAGTTTACGAAATATTTTCATTATAGAAAATGCTCATATTACCTGAATACATTTGAAAAAATATATAATGAAACTAGATTTTTATTAATAAGAAGATAAGAAGGAATTGGCAATGAAAAAATGAACAGGTGGTCGGAGCCTTAGAACAGGATAGAAAATAATAATTTTTTTCTCGCTCACTATTTTCACTACCCTATATTAGAATATCGCAATAATCCAGTCCATCCAAAGGTTGCCTGGAAGAGATCGCAGCTAGCGATAAGGCCGCCTATTGTAACCATGTCTAGTATTTTAAGTATTTTGTATTTCTTCTTGGTGTACAATAAAGCATATAAATAAATAAATAAATAAAATAAGTAAACCCAAGATTTAAAAATAGACATATTTGAAATTAACTCTCAAGTTTCTGGTCCATTTACTTATGTCTCTTCCACACTTCATTAAACATCTACCCTCTTATTAATAAACTCGAAATAGCGAGGATTTAACGATAAGTCAAGGTTTTAAACAAATTTTGTATTAATAAACATGGCGTAACCTAATCTTTCTGTCTAAAGTTTATTCCGACGAGCTGTCACGTCTCAATATCGAAGCAAAATTTGAGTCAAATTGACTTTAACCCAAGGCTTACGCGTGAATGTGCAAAACTGTATTAATAAACACGAAATAAGGAGGGGCTAAACCAATATAAGCCTAATTTTTGACTTAAAGTTATACCGCCGAGACACATGGTTTAAGGAATGAAATGAATTTACATTTTTAGAAGAATAGTCATTTTTAACTTTATTAGCATATAAATGTTTGTCTGTACAGATTAAGGATTGTTTTGATTTGATACATAGCATGTTGTTTTACGAGTTCATCATTTTACATTAACAAATTTTTACTCTTCTTTGTAAAAAACACGAAAAATATACAAATTCTTTATATTGAGGCAAATGGATATATCATTATCATCATCATATCAGCCATAGGAAGTCCACTGCTGTACATAGGCCAAGGACCTCCACAATTACCTGTTAGAAGAGGCCTTCATCCAGCGACTTCCTGCAACTTCAGCCAGGTCGTCCGTCCACCTTGTTGGCGGGCGTCTGACATTTCGGTTGCCTGTACGTGGCCTCCGCTCTAGAACCTTTCAGCCCCAACGGCCATTGGTTCTACGCGCCATATGCGGCCCACTGCCACTTCCACTTATTTAATGGATATATCCTTATTAATATGTCGTTATATTTAAAAATCGTTTAATAAAGCAATTAAAAATTAATGCAATTTTCAGTAGAATCTTTGCTTGTGAAATTATTCGTAAAATATATCAATTAGCCCCGTGATCTCTACTCGCCCCGTTTAACAGTGTATAAACTTTTTCTATGCGGGGCCATTATACTTTCTGTTTCGTCGATCCCATACATTCATTCAATAGTGGTCACTGGTTTCATATGCAGTCGACGAGTTCCTATGTCATATTATTTTGAGAATAAAACTTGTGAATATTACAGAATTTTATTACTTTATTGACAGCCTCCGTGGCGCAGTTGGTTATATGCCGCCTGTAAAACGAGAGGCCACGGGTTTGATCCCCGCACCGAGAGAAATGTTTGTGCGGCCCACAAATATTTCTTCCGGGTCTGGGTGTTTGTGAGACCGAAAGTCTCTCGTAGTTCCTGATACCCACGACATAAGACTCGATCTTAGTGTGGGGTCTCAGGACTATGTATGTGACTGTTGGGTGTTATTTATTTACTTGACATTGACCTGTCTCCCTTTCCTTACATAAAATTGATGTTATTTTAAGATTGCACTTTCAAATTAGTAGTCTTGGATGGTCGCAGAAAAATTGTGTTCAGCTACTTGCTCGGTGCATACACCTTCAGCACCGTGAGAAATAATTGTGGAAATAATTAATTAAGAAATACTCAAATTTACTTTATAGCAACTGACGAATAAATAAAAAGGAAAGTAACAATATTTTCAGTAAAAATGTAAACGAAGTAACAAATAATATCTATTTAATTGTACTTGTACACATTGATTAATTTGCTTATAGAATTAACTACCTAACAAATCAAAAATATATTCATAAGAAGATTCAAGATAATAAGAGCCGAAAATGTGGGTAGTAACATGTGGTATAACTAATAAAATACCACACAAAGTTACGAAAAACTTTTCAACTTGTAAAATCGTGTTTGAAAATGTTTTGAAACCCAATCTTGATGGACGTCAAATTTATAAATAATGTATGACAAATGTCACATTTGATGTAACTGCAAGTACAACGCATCTACAATAAGTTAGCGTGTGGAGACATTAGGAACTACAAGTGAAAAGATAAAAATATCTGTTAAGTTATTGTTTGCCTTATCGTTTCGTGATATAACAACGAACATAAAAAAACTCGTGATCTATGATAATATATCCCATGTTATATAATGTAATGTCAAAAGAGAAAAACTATTATTAGTTATTACTTTCCACAACAGCGCTCTCGGGAGACAGTGCTCCGTGACGATCTATACCAATCTTTAAAATCGACCGGTCATTTCGTTCATTCTATTTACTTTTAAGATCAGTGAGTTGCCATAACACACACTATAACCTCGGCATAAGGTTGGTGTCTTTAGGCCGAAGTAATAACGCGTTTATTAATAACGTCTTCCTACCTCCTACTTCCTCGGCTTAACTATTCCAAGTCTTGTTTGAAGTAAGAGTGGAATAGGCATTTTTGACATGCGAAATACGATAAAGAAAGCTAAAACGGCAAAAAAACGTTTTTGATTCAAAAATTTTACACAAGTTATAAAATTACCGAAATTTATTAAAATGTAGGCTTCATTTTAATATGTATTTTTACTCATTATAGATAAAAAATCAGTTAAGGATCTAGCTCATATATTCGCTCATTATATGCCTACTACGCACAACTGTTCTCGACGACTTGCTTGCTACTGAGAAACATGCGAGTGTGGAGTTAATGCAAGCTCTCGCATTCTTAGTTTCTTTGTCTCGAGACAAAAATCCGACACAAATCGGAGAACAAGGCGAGAACCAGCGAAAAATATGTAAAGACATGAAGCGTGTGTACATAATCTATTTAGTATTCTGTTATCAGCCCATGTACGTCCCACTGCAGGACACGGGCCTATTACAATCGAGAGTACGATTGAGAGTAGTTAGGCCATATAGTCCACCACGCTGGCCTAGTGCGGGTTGGCGGACTTTCCATACCATAGAAATCGCTATGCTATGCAGGTTTCCTTACGATATTTTCCTTCACCGTTTTATTGCTTGGTGATTGACCATCAATACACACATGACTCCGAAAAGTCAGAAGTGAGCCCTGGGATTCGGACCCGCGACCACCGCGAATATGTTGGCAGTCACATCTAGTCCGTTTACCAACAGGCCACCACGCACTTTTTTTCTATTTTATATTTGTTTTTTTCTATTTTATGTTTAAATATTTTTGTTCCTAATTTGTCGTTAAATTTTGTCGTTTAATTCTATATAGATAGTTTATAGATAAGTTATGTCATAGTTCTTTCCTGTTGTACAGTACTATTGCATGTTGTGGTCTCCTCTAATTGAAGAAACACAATGTTTAAACTGCAACAGTACAATAGCAAAGCTTGTAAAGTGTATTCTTTGTTGGAGATCCTAATAAATAAAAAAATAAAAAAATATAATAATCTTCCATACGTGACTATTGTGTCTATTTGCATATTCATATACTGTATTTTTCATTATTCGTCACCTTGCATATACTGATATATAATAAATATTATATGATGATAAGTGTGTAAATAAAACTTGCATAAATTACAAGAAATTTTATTTAATTGACCTTCCAAATAAACATATCATATTAAGATAAAAAATATATAATTAAATGATCAAAAAAACAATAATATGTGAATTCTAGAAACAAACTAACAATTATTACTTTTTATCAATAATCTTGATGCATAATATGCAGATTTTTTCAAGTGAACTAGAATAGAATTAAAAACAAAAAAGGAAAAAAGGAAAGTAGTACAAGTGTATTTACTTTACTGGTAGTAGGTCTCTCATATGTGAAAGGTCGTCTGGGTAGGTACCACCACAATGTCTATTTCTCCCGCCAAACAGGAGTGTAAATGCACTATTGTGTTTCGGTGGGACATTGTAGCCAGAGTAACTACTGGACATATTTAAACCTAACATCTTGTCTCTGGATGGCGAGCGCTGCGGAATGCCAAGCACTGCTTTGTAATTCAAGGTGTTGTTTGATTTTACCGCTGGTCATGAGCGGTCGTATCGCTTACTATCAGGTCAACGGCATGCTGATCTCGCCATTCATAGCAATAAAAAAACTGAAAATTTGGAGGAAATTGATAAGTTATTAAGATATAATGAATGACTTGGTAGTCATCTCTCGTGATTTTTTTTAATTCCAATATTTTTCTATCAAATATTGCACTTTTCCTTCTTGGATGGCCATACAAATTTTATACTCCGCTTGATCCATGATCTCCCTCCGTCTCTCATTTTCTTCGGCTTATAATTTTTTGCTATAGTTGGCCATGGTGTTTATACAGTCATTGCTCTGGAAGTATTAAATAGTGTCACCATTATGGTCATCATTTATTTTTATAGTTGATTTATCAGGTAATAATTTAGTCTTTGCAAAAGTAAATAAAAGATGTGAAATTTGTGCATACGTTTTTTGGTAACATTTCTCCCATATTTTATGTTACTATGTTGATTTGTGAAATCTGCAATTTAAAATTATATTAACTTATGGTAACAATATTTCACATGCAACGCTTTTTTGCTTTACTGATAAAAAAAAATATGAAAGCAACTTACGCTTGCCTGCATAGTTCCCAAATCTAATAGTATGTTAATATTATATTTTGTTATTTTGGTATCCTGAAATGGAGAAGGAAGATAATAATAATATGTCATAAATATGCATTTGATACTCAAGAGATTTATATTATTTCAAATCATTAGCAATTCATCTGTAATTGAAATGGGGAAATCTCACTCACAGTTTCAACTGTACTTGTTGGTGGAGTAGCCATGTACATGTGTAAAGAAATATATATTAGAAAAGTGTTTAATGTGCGTGTTTCTTACATGTGAACAAAATACAGTCATGAAAATTGTTGATTCTCCACGGCCATCAGTCTTGTTGAACTTTCTCCTAAATGCACTCATATTCTTCCGTGCATTCATTTTTAATAGTTTCCATTTTGCTTTTAATTGATTTACAGTTTGTGGACGTGCATTTAATTGATTAAACCTGCATAATAATTATTATTTACTACTTACACGGCAAGTGATTGAAACGCTGAAAGAAACCCAGCAAGCTTTTACTTTTCATGCCAATCCTCCCAAGCTTTAGTTTTTGGTTTATGCGAGTTAGTGTCCAAAGATTTATTTTCAATGATTGGCGCATACATATGTTTTAAGCAACAAACGAAAAAATAGCTGGAAGAATAATAAACATGCCATTAAGTACTAATATAGAAACTGACAAATAAAATACAAAATTATTACAACATGTTGATTTGCTTACGTTTTCTTCTTAATTCCAGTTAATGGAACGAGTACGTTTTTTTTCTATTTGAATCATTTCCAATGAAAGAAATTATAAAATCACTAATCTTTGAAAATACGTACAAGATTGACAAATCCGCTTTTTATTTGTCAAATACATTTGTTTACGTTCAAGTCCAGTCTTTAAGATCGACTCGGTTATTTCGTTCATTCTTTTTACTTTTAAAATCAGAGGGTTGCCATAACAGGATTGTCATGTTAAGCCAAAGCTCGTCCGTGTTTATTAATAAAGTCGTTATTACCTCGCTATCCATTGGGAATAACTAACCGAGTTTAAGGTTTGACGTAACCGTGGAAGACGCAATTTTTATTAATAAGGCGGCTATTGTTTTATAAGAAGGAGCTTCATAAATTTTAAACAGCGGACGTTTTCTCACAAGATCCCAATACATCATAAGTATTTTAAAATTCCAAACAATTGAATGGCGCGGGCGCGGCGTCTGCGATAGTTTTATATTCACGAGCCATTGTTATCTGCCGCGAACTGGCTCGGTTAACGGTTTATGTAACTTCAGAAACACTTCATAGTTCAAACTTAGTACACGCCACGCTTGCGTTATCAACGAACGTTGTACAAGAGTTTTAAATTCTAAATTCAAAAGAAAATAAGTACGTAGTAAAAAAATAAAAAAAAAATCGTTTATTAAGTTTTTGATGTTTTAATTATATCCGCAACGTGAATGAAAAGAGGTTTACTATAATAAAATAAAAACATTTTGGTGATTTTTTGTGAGATGAGTGAATTAAGCACGTAGAAGAGGCTTGTACGATGTACGAAAATCGAACTCGACAGTGCTATGCAGTGATGTAGTGGTAGTTTTGTAGTGTAACCATCTGTGATAGAGTCGTGATACTAGGCGTAGTGTTAAAATGATAGTTTTATGTTGGCTCGTCGTTCTGTTTGTTGAGAACGCTTTCGACAGAAATGACAGGAGAAAGAAATCTCGAGTAAGTTTTTTTTATTAGATGGAGCACGTGTATGGACACTGTTTACTTTTTGTTTATTCCTTATCTTTGACAATCTTTTTGGAAGCAAAGATCATTTCTGCTATTTTCCTCTTTCCATATTTTTTAGGGAAACGGATTAAGTAGTATAAAATAAGTTACGATAAGTATTTTTTTAATTCCACATAAATATTATAAATTCTTATCACTTTTATTGTGCATTTTATCGAATTTGCCTCGCCGACACACCGCACTACCAACATCCAAATTGTGACGAAATGATAGTTAGGAATTACATAGGGGATTACCTTGTATTGTCATTATCTTGTTCCTTATAACGTGAGTGTGAAGTGACGGAATATAATCCACTCTTGAAGCTGGATTTACTGACTTGTTATTCACTTCAAATATAGTGTCGTTAAGGAGGTATTAGGTGTACTTGTAGTGGGATAAAGTTAGCATGATTGTCTCAAAAAGTTTCTTGTTCTTGTATACGGCCTCCGTGGCGCAATTGGCTTAGAAGCCAGCTGTGTAAAGAAAGGCCACGGGTTAGATAGCCGCTCCGAGGCTAATGTTTATATGACCTACAAATATTAGTTTTGGATCTAGATGTTGGACCAAAAGTCTGTCATAGTGTCCGATAAACTTAATAAATAAGATTTCTGACTCGCTGGGAGGCACAACTATACGTGTGTTTAAAGCCTTTTTGATTTTCTATTTCTTTGATTTCATAGAGTATTGGAATTGTCTACTCGTATGGAACACAAAACTAAAAATCGACTATAAAATCTAAATAAGTCCATGTTTTTACGAACGTCTCATAGATTAATTCTTACTTTTCAATGTCAGTATTCTATATAATTGAACTTCGTCCACAGCAATAATATCCTGTGACCATTAAACGATGGTAACAAAGATCGATCATGCATATTATTGCCTCTATTAGAATCTAATAGTACACAGATGTTATGAATATTCTGCATCGGTGGCGGATTTGTCCTATGATACGGTTACAAAGCTGAGGTCTCGGGTTCGAATCCTTGGGCGGGCAGTGATATTGGATTGTTCTATTCATTATCAAGTCGGAGTCAGGAGTTTGTGCTCGATATGGCGTTAGACTCGCCTCTATGACATCGTGAGACGGAACATGCATGGTGAAATGTGGGTTCCTGGCACCTCTGCCTACATGTTCTCGGAAAACAAGCTTGAGTTTATGTATGTATGTCTGCATTATGAAAATACCTTTAATTAATTTAAGATTTTGCGATATAAAAATGAAAATGAATCCTATTAATAAATCAAAAGGGCAGTTAAATTGAAGGTGACTGAAGTACGTAAAATGACGTAAATTAGACTCATTTGTGTGGAACATTGTTTAGTCTAGTTTGAGGAGAGAACCCGCCGTACATTATGCTAAGACAAACATTACGCTGGCTGCGTATAGTCACGAATCTGGCAGAACTTAATAAATAACCTACATATTACGGACGGAACACGTTTTATTCAAATATATTACCTCATGTTTATCAAATATTGAGGATGTGTTTGTAAGTAAGCTTTACAGATGTTTTGGAGTAAGTCGTGAGAAGAGTTCTTTGATTATTTATTCAATATACCACTGCTAATATTCGATTCCGTGTGTAAAATCCGACTTAAATACATTATTTGACGAATTTAAACAATGCGTTATAAAAATATCACAATAATGTATGTATATGTGTGAAATATTACCACGACTTTAATTAAGTATACTAATTAATACCACATAGTTAAAACAATTTAATTTGTCAAATCTAAACGCTATATTCCCTCGGCGCAGGACTGGTGGAAGGTGGAAGTGAACGACCGGCAGGGCTTTGTGCCGGCTGCTTATGTGAAGAAGATCGACGCGAGCCTCTCCTCCTCGCAGCAGAACCTCGCCGACTCCAGCTCCATCGCCGCCAGGCAAAACCAGGTGTGTATAGTAGGCTTGAATTTATTGGGCTCATAAAAAGTATTTATGTATTATGTTTTACTTAGACTTGTATGAACGTCTCAGGGTATATTCAAAAGACACTATTCTGTAATTTACGACTAAAACTAAATTTGTCTATACCTAGCGTCGTTTTACTCTCTCCAGAATCATCAGTACATCACTTTCAACCAATAGCGTAACAGTCCGTATTGGTTACTTCGTTTTAATATTCAATTTAAATTTCAATATTATTTAAATGCGTAATATTGAAGTAAACAATCTAACTTTTTATATTTATCCACAGATCGAGAGTCAATATGACAATCTCTTGGGCCTGGCGCGCGAGAGACAGAACAAGCTCAATGAGACGGTCAAGGCGTACGTGCTCGTGCGCGAGGCCGCCGAGCTTGCCACCTGGATCAAGGACAAGGTATGTTTCATATCCTGGATACTCTTGGTAGGTTGGAGCTGAAGGAAATTAGCATTGTTATCAGTGTAGTATTAACTGAAATTGGTAATAGGTGAAAAGGATGTTGCACTACTACAAATGTGTGTGGCAAAAAATATACTTAGAGAAAGTACTGGCCTAAAATATAGTTCTAGTTTCGAAAAGTAAAGGTATTTTAATTAACTATTTTTGGAGTAGTTTGTAAAAAGATATCAATTGCCTAATTTTCTCACCATCAAGCAAAATAATTGTATCAAGTCTATGTAATGTAAGTTCCAATAGTTTTTTAGTTTGGAGTACTCATATGCCACGTAACATCAAATTGTAACCAAAATAATAACCACAATTTATTCTTGTTCCCAGGAGATGCACGCGCAAGTTCAGGACGTGGGCGAGGACCTGGAGCAGGTGGAGGTGATGCAGAAGAAGTTCGACGACTTCCAGAACGACCTGCGCGCCAACGAGGTGCGTCTCGCCGAGATGAATGAGATCGCCGTGCAGCTCATGACTGTGGGACAGACGGAGGCTGCGCTCAAGATCAAGACGCAGATGCAGGTCTGTATACACTGTATACACAGATCGCTCTTTGTTAATATTGTGGTAAATAGAGGCCCCTCGCGTTAATTTACATGGTGGCAAGTTGTTTGTCCTGCTGAATTATCGATATTTTCATAATTTAATTCGCTGTTTATGCGTGATTACCTCATGTTTGCTTATATTGATTAGATAGTCATGATCATACTCGGATTTTGTAAATATCAACAAAATATGAATAAAATATAGACATATCTATTTCTAAATGATTTAACCATTTTTCTTGCTGTAATATAAAAGCAAAGATATAGAATTACATTTTATTATACAATTATTGCAGTAATTTAATTTTTACAACAGCAGTATAGAAGCAAGAAACTGATTAAAATAATATAGGAGTTGAGTTTTATATCTAAAACGCAAAATATTTAATTGTATCATGCAAATATTACAGTAATTAAATTATAACAGCCTGCGTGGTATAGAATCGAGAAACTCATAAAAAACATAGAATTTGGATTTTACATCCACATTAAAACACGAAATATTTTTTATCCTAACCCAGGAGTTGAACTCTAAATGGACGTCCCTGCAACAACTGACCGCGGAGCGCGCGGCGCAGCTGGGCTCAGCGCACGAGGTGCAGCGCTTCCACCGCGACGTGGACGAGACCAAGGACTGGATCGCAGAGAAGGAGGCCGCGCTCGCCACCGACGACCTCGGCAAGGACCTGCGCTCCGTGCAGACGCTGCAACGTTAGTACACTAATACTACCTACCACACTACTAACAGAAAAATACATAGTCCTCAACCCACACTAACATTGACTATTGTGTCCTAGGTTTCAGACCACACTACTAAAAGGCACATACATAGTCCTCACCCCACACTGACATCGACAGTCTCGTGGGTGTCAGGAACTAAGGAAGGCTCTTAGGTCTTACAAAAACACTCAAACCAGAAACAAATACCTGCGTTTCACTCAAATATTTGTCATGGTTCTGTTCGGGGCTCGAACTAGCGGCCTCTCGTTTCGCCCATGAACGTCTACGAACTTACGATCTGTTGGCGACCCATCAAATAAGAAAAAGAGCGACTAAGACGATGGATGGGAAGAAGAAAGAGCATTTACCGATTCCGATGGGAGTTTTTTTTGGTGTCCTTCAATAGAATGTCTATTTTTAACATCGGAAGAACCCATAACTACAATGTTATCGTTTTATTTTATTTTTTATCCTATAAAAGTTATAGGTGATGAATAAATCTATGATTATGAAAAAATATTTCTATGTCGCCATTTTAATGTCTTAAAAAATTATGTGATCTCTTCGTAAATTCTATTCACAGTCGTATATACAGTCATAACTAAACTGAACCGTTGTAACGTTCATCTAAATAATCTCTCTAAATAATTATTATAATTTTCAAAACCAGGTAAACACGAGGGTCTGGAGCGCGACCTGGCGGCATTAGGAGACAAGATCCGTCAGCTGGACGACACCGCCAACCGCCTCATGTCCACGCACGGAGACTCGGCCGACGCCACGTACAGCAAGCAGCGCGAGATCAACGAGGCGTGGCAGCAGCTGCAGGCGCGAGCCAACGCACGCAAGGAGAAGCTGCTCGACTCATACGATCTGCAGAGGTATTGTAATGTTGTACATATTAAAATTCTTTGTCTTTTGTTCCTTGAAACTGAGTTAGAATTTAAGCTGTCATCTTTGGCCATAGAAAATCCATTGTTGAATCATGAGCGTAATCACACATGGCTGATTACTCAAGGTGGTGCAGCAGTCAAAAATATTATGTAATTAGCAAAGGACCTGGACAGTTTCTGCCTAGTTACTTTTTATCATGTACAAAAACAAAGCAATAATTGAATGAATATAAAAAATCAACTATTAATTTAAGAATATGTCATATTTCTGTAGAAGTTTAGGGAGTAATATAAAGTTTAATAAGATTTTGCATTGATTGATGACCCATTTCCGCCATTGTTGGCCCCGCATAAACGTTTCGTTCGCAGTAAAGCAAGTGTAGGAAAAAAATAATAACTTTGTCTAAAATATTCCTAAAAATATCTATAAGTAGGTAATAGGTCATAATAACTAACAATACTAAATATATATAAAGCAATGTTTGTAGTATATACTTACACATATATTCTTCCCATTTTTACACACTTTCATTGCAACAACTAAACGCTGCAGTAAAATACTTGACACTTGACAGTTGCTTGACAGGAACCATGCTTTGTTTATTTGTTTACATTGTGACACAATTAAAATACGTCTCGGTCTCAGACTAAATACTCTGTAGACGTAGCCATGCCGTGGCCGCACAAGAGACAGATATATAATTCTTCAGTGTGGCCATGTTGGGAAAAACTCCTACTTTTGGTGGTAGTACCCACCACCACCCAGAGGCCAACATAAGCGTTGCCAACCGTACGATTTAAATCGTATTTATTCGTATATCGTATTTATTTTTAAATGATAATGAGTTTATGATTATTTTTTACTTTTTAGTTCGATCTTATATGAAAGCTTGTTTTTTTAGTTTTTAAACTATAATTTAATTGCTTGCACAAAACATCTATCTTCGGCTGTCTTATCAAAGAAAGACAACTGCGCGCAAATTACCAATTATCTGTATCTGTATCAGCCCATATACGTCCCACTGCAGGGCAAGGGCCTACTCTACAATCGAGAGTACGAATGAGAGTGGTTAGGCCATATTGTCCACCACGCTGGCCTAATGCGGGTTGGCGGACTTACATACCATAGAAATTCTTATAAATCGCTACGGTATGCAGGTTTCCTCACGATGTTTTCCTTCACTGTTTTAGTGCGTGGTGATTGACTGTCAATACACACATGACCCCGAAAAGTCAGAGGTGTGCCCTGGGATTCGAACCCGCGACCACCGTGAACATGTTGGCAGCCGCGTCTAGTCCGTTTACCAACAGGCCACCACGCACTACCAATTATACACATAATATTTTTTCAACAATAATATTTTGTTTATTATTCTGGATAAAATATAAAATAATATATACTTTTTAAATTATTGCGTCGTCATCAGTCCTGGATAAGTATGCAAAATTTCAAGTCAATCCGACGTTTTGAAGTGCTCGAAAATCGACTTTACAGATTCTGTTACATACATACATACAGGCGAAGTTAATAAAATGGTGTTAAAAATAATTAATGATCAACTACTTACATGAACATATTTTATTGGGACTGCTTTTGGTTTTACTATAACATTCTTCTTTTTATAATGAAAGGAATCTATCTCGAAATGTATTGAGCAAATTTTAAAATTATTTGTTGGTTGCCAATTTTGTTGCCCATTAGCTTCCAGCCATTTAATTCTAATTACTGTTAGTAGGAAACCTAAAATAAGAAGTAATTTTATTATTTTACGCATTAATAACGCTATGTATGCAAGGAATAATATGCAAGTATTATCTAGGGTAAACCAATTTTCATAACAAGGTAACACTAAACTTTTAAGAAATTAAGGTTATTTAATATTATTTGTAGAATTTCTAAATGTAATCGATATTTCTCTAAGTAAAACAATATGTATTGATATTAAAATACAACATTATTTACCAATAAACGACAAAATAATTATAATGTAACATAAATGAGTAACTTACGAGTAAAATGTTATTCCACAAATTTTATGTTCACTGCGGCTTTTGCAGCCTAAAATACTACAACCCACCATTGCATATACACTATAGTCACTAATATTTGTATAAATTGCTGCTTTACACTATCCAAAACTATTAAAATATCGGAAAAACTGATTGACGTATATTTGTTTGACAAACTGCGCTTATTGACAAATAAAAAAACCGGCCACGGTGACAAGGACAAAGAAAAAAACTCTCTGTCTCTTTTACGCACACTAATTTTTCACTTGCGGTCTCACTCTTATTTCTCACGTTCCAGTTCATGGCTACGTCTAGATAGTATTTAGTCTGAGGTCTCGGTGTATATTTTGTGTAACTTATAAAATATTAGTTCCTTTAAATTCCAAATTCGATGATGAAGCATTTATGTAAACGTATTCTTATTAGATTCAATAAATTGACGGATAACCTACAAAACCTAACCTGAAAATAAGATATGTTTTTGTAAATATCTAAAAACCCTGAACTTCATAGGCTTTGTAACTTTTCTGTATTAATCTTGGAACAAACCTTACCCCAACAATGCAAAACTAATTGATGTAGACGAGATTCAAAGTACTAGGCACAGCGCCATACAAAAACTGGCCATGTCCTTTGCCCTGGTTATTTTTTTCATACAAAAAGGTTACACCCTATAGCAGCCTTTATTTGTACATATTTATAATCCGAATTGTCCTTGACACTTTCTTATTGCTCAGCTGCCTAGTACTTTACCTAGATAATATTTTTTTTTAGATTTGGTTAGGTACCTTACAGGTCAAAACCATGATGGGGCTAGCGCCCCACTCTGCCCCACTCTGGCTGCGCCCATGTTGAATATTGAATTCACTCGCTAACTTCTCGACGATCTACTAAAAACTATGTATAAACAGAGCACTTTTACATCGTTTATGCATTTTAGGATTTAATATATAATGTGTGAACATCCAATAGACATATATCCGATCCCGATATAAGATATTTGAGGCAAAACTTTCCGAATATTTATCCAATCTTTAAGTCGCCAAATTACCATATAATGCTTCTTCATTCGTCAGGTTCTTGTCCGACTACCGCGACCTGATGGCGTGGATCAACTCCATGATGGCGTTGGTGAGTTCTGAAGAGCTCGCCAATGACGTCACCGGAGCCGAAGCTCTTCTGGAGCGACACCAGGTACAGTACCAACATATTTGTACTAATACATCAATACAGCCTGTTATATTTATCAACTCAATTATTTGTTATTTGTAGAAGTTCATTGAGTGTTTCATATTCTGTAATTCTTAGAACATTCAAAATTATAGAATAGTGATTGTCTCCCTCACTCTTATATCACAGCATACGCTAGAAAGAGACAAAGCGCATAACGTCATTTTTATTCCCTATATTGAGAAAGACAAACCATATTGCAATACCTCTCATAAGAAATCTTGCCAGTTGTATGTATCATTGTTTGTTCTCCCATCATAAAGTCATATATTGTGTAATGTATATATCATATCCCCCGTCCCTCATGATTGTGTATGTAAGCGGTGCGTGTGTTTCTAGACCCAGCGTTTGGAGATAGACGCGCGCTACGGCATAATGCCGCAGGTCAGACGCATTGCACGCATGTGTGCCCAGAGCCTAACTTAGACATTATACACATGAGATTGTGGATTATTTATGATTTTTGGAACTGTGTATACCGTATTAGTTTGTAAAAAAATTATGTTATGTTTACAAAACCAATTTTATGATGAAAATTACTTTACCTATAAGAGAATAGTGAAACTGTAAAAAAGTTTGTATTTAATTTTCAAAATATATTACCATCATAGATATATCTGGGATATACACAGTTACAAATGTCACTAAGAATTCTTTTCTCCTGTAAAATGCAGTGTTTTTTTGCTGGTAATTATGTTTTTATTGAGTGTTTGATGTCCGTATTATTAGATGTATTACGAATTAATATGATGCATAAATTTGAAAATTTTAAATTGCTTACTTACAAAATCTGGAGCAATAATTTAATATTGATTGGCGCATTGTCTTTATCGCAACTCTTCTCAACATTCCCCGAATCGTTATACAGAAAGCTAAAAGACCTGGAATCATTTTTAATAAGTACATCCATTTTTCTTTCAATTTTCCGTATTTTATCAATCCCATTAAAGTGCGTGGTGGCCTGTTGGTAAAACGGACTAGACGCGACTGCCAACATGTCACGGTGGTCGCGGGTTCGAACCCCAGGGCACACCTCTGACTTTTCGGAGTCATGTGTGTATTGATAGTCAATCACCACGCACTAAAACGGTGAAGGAAAACATCGTGAGGAAACCTGCATACCATAGCGATTTATAAAATTTCTATGGTATGTAAGTCTGCCAACCCGCACTAGGCCAGCGTGGTGGACTATATGGCCTAACCACTCTCAATCGTACTCTCGATTGTAGAGGAGGCCCGTGCCCTGCAGTGGGACGTATATGGGCTGATACAGATCAATCCCATTAAAATTTAAAAACACTCATTAATAAAATCATTTTACACAAACAAACCTGCATACAAGTTTTATTTAATTCGGCACTACCACACTTGATGTGCAACGTATAGTCGTCGTATGAGACAGTCGGCGTCACATGAAGGGCCGGTGACACGTAACGTAGGCCTATAGACCCTAACATCACGTATTTTAATTAACAAACGCAGTAATGTACAATATAATATCAATGTTGTGGTTATTACCAAATATAGTGCAGACATTTTCAAAATGAAAACAAAAAAATAACTAATATATCGATATCGAATAATGGTCAAAGGAATTTGTAAAGGTTGACTAACTCGTCGTCAGGGTATAAAGGTGTTAAAACTTGTATAAGAGAGAATTGTGAAAATTAAGGATAATAATTTTATGTTGTTTTAATTCAGTCAGCCCTCATTTATAAATAAAAAAAGTAAATTAGTCTCATATATTTTTCTAGCTTTTTATTATTTATAGACAGTTTAAATCCCACTTTAGTTATTTAATATTTTCTATCAAAATGAATTCAAAAGTCGTTTGAAAAAAAGCTTTTAAACCTTTTTTAACAGTAAATGAATAACTCCATTAATTTATAATTTAATATATAAAACATTACATTCAATAATGTTTTTGAATATGTCTGTACGGATGTAAATTTCCTTCTGTGTGATTTCCAGTACATGCCCCCGTCGTATTTCAGTGTTTTGTGATTTCACGTTATCCTATTTTCTGTGTAATTGTGATTCTTCTAATTTTACCGATCACGTGTTGTTTTATGTGTGTTGTGTACTTATTTTGCTTATAATTTTAGAAAATAATCTAAATTTCTACCAGCTCTCCTCAGTTCCGACATTCGAAATACCATCGTTCATGTATCCATGTCATAACTTTACATACTAAAAATTAAATGAAAAAAAGTGTCAGGCTTCCAATTTTACTTAATACATAAATTATATTCGATTAAGCCCTAACCTTCTTTGACCTTTAAAGAATCGCAATGAAATAATCGTCATTCGATTTCAAGTCATTAAAATGTTATTTAATTCAATATTGTAGTACAATACATTTTCCACCTCACCCCACTACATTCTAACCGTCCTTAACTCACCCTCACCTACGCCCGAATACTCAAACGCCATTCAAATATTAAGTTGCTGTTACTACGCACGGCCCACTTAACCAGTACATATAAGCGGGATTTGCGTAGTTAACGCCCGAATACTGGAACGCCATTCATAAGTTGCTCTTAACAGCGCCCGGCCCACTTAGCCAGTACATTTAAGCGGGATTTACGAAGTTAAGCGAAACTTATATTTAAGATGCGTTCCAGTATTCGGGCGTAAGTGTAACGTAATATTTAAATCGCGTTTGAGTATTCGGACGTTAGTTACAATAGTATATATTGAATGTGTGTGATGTGTACAGGAGCACCGCACGGAGATGGACGCGCGCGCGGGGACGTTCCAGGCGCTGGAGCTGTTCGGCCAGCAGCTGCTGCAGGGCGGACACTACGCCAGCGTCGACATACAGGAGAAACTCAACAACATGGGCGACGCGAGGCAGGAACTCGAGAAGTACGTGTAGTCTCATACATAGAGTGATCATGAGTCCTGACACTAAAATATAAGAATGAGTCTTGTGTTTTGGGTATCTTGAACTATGAGAGACTTTTCTATCCCAAATCCAAACACGAAAAAAATAGCAGTGGATACCCAAATATATGTTTTGGTGCGGGGATCGAACCCGCGCACTCTCGTTTCACAGTCGGCATTCAAAGTAACCGTGCTAAGAGGCTGCCTATTTTTTACTTCAAACCCACTGTAAGGCGTAATTACTATTCTATCAACGTTTGGAGGGCAGGTAATACAATAGCCCAAATTGCTGACGCGCTGACCCCCTCTCATTCCCCCGTATACAAAAAACCCAGTTATCTTATAAATCACAAAATCCCCAGGGCGTGGGTGAGCCGTCGCATGAAGCTGGACCAGAACCTGGAGCTGCAGCTGTTCTACCGCGACTGCGAGCAGGCGGAGGGCTGGATGGCGGCGCGCGAGGCGTTCCTGGCGCCCGCCGACGCCACGGTGACCGACGCGCCCGACGCCGCGCAGCCCGACAACGTCGAGCAACTCATCAAGAAGCACGAGGACTTCGACAAGGCTATCAATGCGCACGTTAGTACAAACTCATCTGAGTAACTTTTACAAGTATTGTACGTCAAGTGCAATTTGTATTACCCGTTTAGGTACCAGGTTGTTAAATGAGTAAATTAAATAAAACTAACCCGTGGCTAAACGGTTGATGAAAATATTATAATACTAGCTGTCGGGCCCGGCTTCGCCCGGGTGCAGATAGTTTTTGAGTCCAATCCACATCAAGAACATATTATTTCGCGTGTCTACTAACTATATTTCCCGCGTGCCGTCGACTATATTTCCCTTCCGTAGGAGAGGACATCCCGTGCCAACAATTTGAATTTGAAAGAGTAGAAAATATGTATATTTGGTTTCCTGACTCATCCCACGGGAACACTACATTTTTGGGATAAAAAGTAGCCTATGTGTTAATCCAGGGTGTCAGCTATCACTATACCAAATTTCATCAAAATCTGTTGAGCCGTTTTTTCATGAAAGAGTAACAAACATCCATACATACATACAAACTTTCACCTTTATAATATTAGTAAGGATGTGGTGTAGGGACTTCTGACGCAATACTTTGTAAGTGGTCCCAAAAAGTCACTATGATTCCAGCACTTTCTTTACAAAACGAACGAGAAGTTTTACCATCAATCTGATAAGTGCCCCATTCGCTAATGAAATAGAAAAATACCTATATAATTGCAAACACTGAAGTTATTAAAATTTCGAAGATCAATACCTCATATTCTTAAAAAAGAAACCCGTCTATATACCACGGAATGTAATATTAACGAGTTATATTATCAATCAATTCTTTCACACCTTCAAGCAATAAAGCCTCATAAATGTTCTTGCTCCTTTAAAAATCCTCTATTGACATACCTTGTACAATATCTGTACAGGAAGAGAAGATCGCCCAACTGCAGACGCTGGCCGACCAGTTGATCGCGTCGGACCACTACGCCACCGACGCCATCGACGACAAGCGCAAGCAGGTGCTCGACCGCTGGCGACACCTCAAGGAGGCGCTCATCGAGAAACGATCCAGGTAACGCACAATACGTTATGGAAATCACAGTTTGATATTTAGAAAATCCCAATCCAGACATTACGTTTATCGATTTCTTTTATGCACCTTGGTTGCACAAATAAAAAACGCATCAAAATATTCTTCTTGAATCGTTAATTACTGCTACCACCACTTTGAAACGTGTTATTACTGTGACGAAAAATCGGCACAAGAAAGTCCCTCAGCAACATTTCAACAACCCTCAACCCTCAACAACATTCTGTATTTTTTCTTGTTTCTATATTTTTTTTCGTTTAAAACCATTCATAGTTTCAAAGATTTATATCATATATACAACCTTTTATATAAAAATACTCATCCAGAAATAAAGCAGATTGCGAATTAAGTTACTGAAATAAGCATACCACTCTTATTCATTCTGAAACTCAAAACAATTAACTTGTTAAAATGGAATAACTATACGAAGTTCTTTATTGTTCGTAGACTCGGCGATGAACAGACCTTGCAGCAATTCTCTCGCGATGCCGACGAAATGGAGAACTGGATCGCGGAGAAGTTGCAACTCGCCACCGAGGAGAGCTACAAAGTGAGTATTTTATATTCTGTAACTTTAAATATTCATCGAAAAGCTCTCCCACTTCTATACTCTGTACCCGTCCATATAGGTTCCATAGCAGGGCGGGGCCTCCTCTACTTATTTTTATTAGACCACCACATTGGCCTAATGACGGTTGGCGGACTTCTTTACATACCATAAAAAAATCTTGTAAATTGCTATGGTACGATGTTTACCTTCACCATTTTAGTGCCTAATGATTGTCTATCGATACGCACATGATTCTGAAACTACACCACTATATCACTAACAGATCCATAAAGTTATGCGCAATGTAATCTTATGGGCCATTAGATTTATTTTGAAATGAACAATATGTTTACCATAATTTAACTTGTTCGAGCCCTTGGACACAAGCAGCTTCCAATACCTTTATAACTTTTCTAAATACATTCCATTGTGAACATCTAGGACCCGGCCAACATCCAATCGAAGCACCAGAAGCACCAGGCGTTCGAGGCGGAGCTGGCGGCCAACGCGGAGCGCATCCAGTCCGTGCTGGCCATGGGCGGCAACCTCGTGCAGCGCGGACAGTGCAGCGGCAGCGAGGACGCCGTGCAGGTAACAATATACGACTAGTCGCCTGATTCCAAAATTCTTGTAACAACGCAGGGCGGTCAGGTGCTAAGAAAACTTCCTTTTATTTGACGTATGTCATTCCTTCCCAGAATTTAATCACTATTAGCAACATTATCGAATGGTGTAACAATACAGCACGCATCTTTTTTTTTTTTCAAATCATTGGTTTCTTTTCCTAGCTAGGCATATTGATTTATCAAAAATCTAAGTATGCAATTTTAGTTTTCATAAAAATGGGGCTCGTAAGTCTTTTGAGCATGTTTCGCTATTCCTCATAGTTCCGGATTTAGCCATCCAGGCTACGCCAACTTGAAAAGCTTATTTAAAAAAAATACTTATATTCATCACAGGCTCGTCTCGCCTCCATCGCGGACCAATGGGAGTTCCTTACCCAAAAGACCACGGAGAAGTCCCTGAAACTGAAGGAGGCCAACAAGCAACGCACGTACATCGCAGCGGTCAAAGACCTGGACTTCTGGCTCGGTGAAGTCGAGAGCCTGCTGACATCAGAGGACTCCGGCAAGGACCTTGCTTCAGTGCAGAATCTCATGAAGAAGCACCAGCTGGTGGAGGCTGATATCCAGGCCCACGAGGACAGGATCAATGGTGAGTATCTTTTATTTTGTTAAGCTAAAGTGATGTCAACATAAGTTTGTACTCAAACTGCTCATTGTTAGCCAATGTATTTAGAGTAAAACTGTTTTTTAATTGATCCGCATATGTTTTCTTTGCTATTAAAGTTCCTCTTTGGTACAGAAATGTAACATTGGTCAAACCAAAAGATCAATTATTCTTAAATCAACTCAACTGTTGACTAGTTTCGTTAAATTAATTTATGCAGTTTATATTTCAAAGACATGTTGTGCCGCATTTTACACTTACGTAACTTCTTTAAATTATGTAAATCGAGTATCTAATACAATATGTTACAACAGACATGAACGCTCAAGCGGACGCGTTAGTATCGAGCGGTCAGTTCGACAGCGCCGGCATCGGCGCGCGTCGCTCGGCCATCAACGAGCGGTTCGAGCGCGTGCGCAACCTCGCCGCGCACCGCCGCGCGCGCCTGCACGAGGCCAACACGCTGCACCAGTTCTTCAGGGACATCGCCGATGAGGAGTCGTGGATCAAGTATGTGTTGATTCTGCTTGATTGTATATGCACTTAAGTATTGTCAACAAAATTGTGATACCTAGGTATCACTAGGTATCTTGTTGACAATTTTCTGAAAAATAGATGTACTATAGAGTATATGTTTAAAAATCATGCCTCTGTTGCAATTATTGCGAGTACGATTGAAAAGAGGTAGGCAATAATCCACGATGCTGAAGTATAAATATAAATTTTGTTAAATTTATTTACGTTATAATTTATTTGTTTTTATACAAATAAATTATAACGTAATTTTCGCGAATTTAAAAATGATTTCGAATTTCAAATGAATGAAAAAGGGTTTTCAATCAAAAATGGAGAACATATGATGTGTATCTGATTACAATTATTCATAATCCAACAGGGAAAAGAAACTCCTGGTCGCATCAGACGATTACGGCCGCGACTTAACCGGCGTCCAGAACCTGTTGAAGAAGCACAAGCGTCTTGAAGCCGAGTTGGCGAGCCACGAGCCCGCTATCCAAGCAGTACAAGAAGCCGGAGAGAAGCTCATGGACGTATCCAACTTGGGCGTGCCTGAAATTGAACAGAGATTGAAGGCGCTCGCCCTAGCCTGGGCGGAACTTCAGGCTCTCGCCGCCGAGAGAGGCGCTAAGCTGCAGCAGTCGCTGGCGTACCAGCAGTTCCTGGCCAAGGTCGATGAAGAGGAGGCTTGGATCAGGTCAGTACGAATTAATTATTTTTTTTGTAAAAGTTTCTTTTTCATTATAAATGTTTGCCATTTGCAAAATATTAGAAGCTGAAATGGTAACCCTATCAATTTAACATTAAACATGATGTCTATGTACAAACTTTGATCTCCTATTTTCTTGCTATTGCGGTCGAATTGCAATAATCCTCTTTTGTATACATTTCTGTTAGGCTGTGTATTTGTCACCTACTTTTCATTAACTAAGTTGTTTAAAGCTAAATATTCAGTCATGATGTTGCTTTATGAAGCTGGTAACAATAAGTAACGATGCATAATGTCCCCTAGCGAGAAGCAGCAGCTGGTGGTGGTGGGCGAGTGCGGCGACAGCATGGCGGCGGTGCAGGGGCTACTGAAGAAGCACGAGGCGCTGGAGGCTGAGCTGGCGGCGCGCGCCGAGCGCGTGCGCGAGCTGGCCGCCGAGGGCGACGCGCTGCTCGCCGCCGGCAACCTGCACGCCGACGCGCTCGCGCACCGCATCCGCGCGCTGCAGGTACGCGCACGCACACACACACACACACACACATGCCAACCTGCACGCCGACGCGCTCGCGCACCGCATCCGCGCGCTGCAGGTACGCGCACGCACACACACACACACACACACATGCCAACCTGCACGCCGACGCGCTCGCGCACCGCATCCGCGCGCTGCAGGTACGCGCACGCACACACACACACACACACACATGCCAACCTGCACGCCGACGCGCTCGCGCACCGCATCCGCGCGCTGCAGGTACGCGCACGCACACACACACACACACACACATGCCAACCTGCACGCCGACGCGCTCGCGCACCGCATCCGCGCGCTGCAGGTACGCGCACGCACACACACACACACACACACATGCCAACCTGCACGCCGACGCGCTCGCGCACCGCATCCGCGCGCTGCAGGTACGCGCACGCACACACACACACACACACACATGCCAACCTGCACGCCGACGCGCTCGCGCACCGCATCCGCGCGCTGCAGGTACGCGCACGCACACACACACACACACACACATGCCAACCTGCACGCCGACGCGCTCGCGCACCGCATCCGCGCGCTGCAGGTACGCGCACGCACACACACACACACACACACATGCCAACCTGCACGCCGACGCGCTCGCGCACCGCATCCGCGCGCTGCAGGTACGCGCACGCACACACACACACACACACACATGCCAACCTGCACGCCGACGCGCTCGCGCACCGCATCCGCGCGCTGCAGGTACGCGCACGCACACACACACACACACACACATGCCAACCTGCACGCCGACGCGCTCGCGCACCGCATCCGCGCGCTGCAGGTACGCGCACGCACACACACACACACACACACATGCCAACCTGCACGCCGACGCGCTCGCGCACCGCATCCGCGCGCTGCAGGTACGCGCACGCACACACACACACACACACACATGCCAACCTGCACGCCGACGCGCTCGCGCACCGCATCCGCGCGCTGCAGGTACGCGCACGCACACACACACACACACACACACACATGCCAACCTGCACGCCGACGCGCTCGCGCACCGCATCCGCGCGCTGCAGGTACGCGCACGCACACACACACACACACACACATGCCAACCTGCACGCCGACGCGCTCGCGCACCGCATCCGCGCGCTGCAGGTACGCGCACGCACACACACACACACACACACATGCCAACCTGCACGCCGACGCGCTCGCGCACCGCATCCGCGCGCTGCAGGTACGCGCACGCACACACACACACACACACACATGCCAACCTGCACGCCGACGCGCTCGCGCACCGCATCCGCGCGCTGCAGGTACGCGCACGCACACACACACACACACACACATGCCAACCTGCACGCCGACGCGCTCGCGCACCGCATCCGCGCGCTGCAGGTACGCGCACGCACACACACACACACACACACATGCCAACCTGCACGCCGACGCGCTCGCGCACCGCATCCGCGCGCTGCAGGTACGCGCACGCACACACACACACACACACACATGCCAACCTGCACGCCGACGCGCTCGCGCACCGCATCCGCGCGCTGCAGGTACGCGCACGCACACACACACACACACATGCCAACCTGCACGCCGACGCGCTCGCGCACCGCATCCGCGCGCTGCAGGTACGCGCACGCACACACACACACACACACACACATGCCAACCTGCACGCCGACGCGCTCGCGCACCGCATCCGCGCGCTGCAGGTACGCGCACGCACACACACACACACACACACATGCCAACCTGCACGCCGACGCGCTCGCGCACCGCATCCGCGCGCTGCAGGTACGCGCACGCACACACACACACACACACACATGCCAACCTGCACGCCGACGCGCTCGCGCACCGCATCCGCGCGCTGCAGGTACGCGCACGCACACACACACACACACACACATGCCAACCTGCACGCCGACGCGCTCGCGCACCGCATCCGCGCGCTGCAGGTACGCGCACGCACACACACACACACACACACATGCCAACCTGCACGCCGACGCGCTCGCGCACCGCATCCGCGCGCTGCAGGTACGCGCACGCACACACACACACACACACACATGCCAACCTGCACGCCGACGCGCTCGCGCACCGCATCCGCGCGCTGCAGGTACGCGCACGCACACACACACACACACACACATGCCAACCTGCACGCCGACGCGCTCGCGCACCGCATCCGCGCGCTGCAGGTACGCGCACGCACACACACACACACACACACATGCCAACCTGCACGCCGACGCGCTCGCGCACCGCATCCGCGCGCTGCAGGTACGCGCACGCACACACACACACACACACACATGCCAACCTGCACGCCGACGCGCTCGCGCACCGCATCCGCGCGCTGCAGGTACGCGCACGCACACACACACACACACACACATGCCAACCTGCACGCCGACGCGCTCGCGCACCGCATCCGCGCGCTGCAGGTACGCGCACGCACACACACACACACACACACATGCCAACCTGCACGCCGACGCGCTCGCGCACCGCATCCGCGCGCTGCAGGTACGCGCACGCACACACACACACACACACACACATGCCAACCTGCACGCCGACGCGCTCGCGCACCGCATCCGCGCGCTGCAGGTACGCGCACGCACACACACACACACACACACATGCCAACCTGCACGCCGACGCGCTCGCGCACCGCATCCGCGCGCTGCAGGTACGCGCACGCACACACACACACACACACACATGCCAACCTGCACGCCGACGCGCTCGCGCACCGCATCCGCGCGCTGCAGGTACGCGCACGCACACACACACACACACACACATGCCAACCTGCACGCCGACGCGCTCGCGCACCGCATCCGCGCGCTGCAGGTACGCGCACGCACACACACACACACACACACATGCCAACCTGCACGCCGACGCGCTCGCGCACCGCATCCGCGCGCTGCAGGTACGCGCACGCACACACACACACACACACACATGCCAACCTGCACGCCGACGCGCTCGCGCACCGCATCCGCGCGCTGCAGGTACGCGCACGCACACACACACACACACACACATGCCAACCTGCACGCCGACGCGCTCGCGCACCGCATCCGCGCGCTGCAGGTACGCGCACGCACACACACACACACACACACATGCCAACCTGCACGCCGACGCGCTCGCGCACCGCATCCGCGCGCTGCAGGTACGCGCACGCACACACACACACACACACACATGCCAACCTGCACGCCGACGCGCTCGCGCACCGCATCCGCGCGCTGCAGGTACGCGCACGCACACACACACACACACACACATGCCAACCTGCACGCCGACGCGCTCGCGCACCGCATCCGCGCGCTGCAGGTACGCACACGCGCACGCACACGTACGCACTCACATACATACATACATATTATATGCATTGATAGATTGTAGAAAAAAAACACTCGTAATTTTTATATTTTAGTAATTTATCACTTTGTAAATACTATGTGATGATGAAAAAAATATTGAGCAAGTAATATTGTCAGTAAATTAAATCACATTTGCCAATCTTAGTGCTTGTTAGGGCAATAAAAACAGTTACATTATTAAAGACAATATCAACATAAACATCATTGAATTTGAGATTGCAAAAAATAAAACCTAATTAAATTTCTTCATCGTCTACACTAAATTCCACACTGCCACCTTATTTTATACATTTAACCAACCCCCTTTTTCCCCAGGCTAAACTCGAGAAGCTGACCGGTTTGGCAGCTCGTCGCAAGGCCGCCCTGGTGGACAACTCGCTGTACCTGCAGCTGCTGTGGAAGGCCGACGTGGTGGAGTCCTGGATCGCGGACAAGGAGACGCACGTGCGCTCGGACGAGTTTGGACGTGACCTGTCCACCGTGCAGACCTTGCTCACCAAGCAGGATACTTTCGATGCCGGTTAGTAGGAAATTTACAGGTTTTGGTTGTAGTGGAATTATTTATATGAGAGTTATAGATTGCTTTTTGAGTAATGTTGTAATGGCAAAAGATATCAATGAAAGACGATTTATATTTTCTTTAAATCTTTGGGTTTTTTTTAAATGGAACGCGAAGCAATCATCCAGGAGGATAGTTAAAACCCTCCTTAAAAAGGTTAATTTGGCTTTTGATACCAAACTAAATTAAGAAAATTAAATCACGATTATAAAACTGGTTTTACACATACGTTTTTACAGTAATAAGAGTCTCATAATCATTTGATTCTAAATACATCAACCGATTATCCTCTTCCCTACTACAGGTCTGGCAGCGTTCGAGCACGAGGGTATCCAGAACATCACGTCACTCAAGGAGCAACTAGTGGCGGCGAACCACGAGCAGACGCCCGCCATAGTGAAGCGTCACGCGGACGTGATCTCGCGCTGGCAGCGGCTGCTGGCCGACTCGGCCGCGCGCAAGCAGCGCCTGCTGCAGCTGCAGGACCAGTTCCGCCAGATCGAGGAGCTGTACCTCACTTTTGCCAAGAAGGTATGGTTCACGCATTAATTGCAACACTGTAGGTAGACACCTCCCGTCACGCTTTAGCGTGTAAATTAGCTACTTCAAATCACACGTAATAATACACAGATTGTACAGGGTGTATCATTACTGCTACCGAAAACGAACAACTCTCAAACTCTTGTGTATCATAGCGTCTTTAAAAATAAAAGAAAAAAAAGCCATGTCATGGAATAAGCTGAAACTAGTGATAATGACTTATTTTTACTCTTGAATTCATATTTACAAATTAGAAAAGTAATTATAAGAAAGGTAAATTAAAGTAAAGCATAGTTATAGTTACACTTTAGTGACACAGCTTATCCACAATGTTTATACTTATTTATTTATCCTTATTTTACTCTCACCAGGCATCTGCATTCAACTCTTGGTTTGAGAACGCCGAGGAGGACCTCACGGACCCCGTGCGCTGCAACTCTATCGAGGAGATCCGTGCGCTCAAGGATGCGCATGCGCAGTTCCAAGTAAGTCTACATCCAACGTTAAACAGACCACATTCTTCTTTTTTCAATTAAAAATTAAGATTTTACATGTCGTCTGCTGATCTGCTGTTTCAAAATATACGAGAATTTAAATGGCATTTACAATTAAAATGTCGCTCTTTACAAGAAGTTAACTAGTATTTTTTTATTTACTAGTACATAAAATATAAACTATAGATTTGCGATGGTTAGTAACACTTATTTGTGCGTGTCAGGCGTCGCTGTCGTCGGCGCAGAGCGACTTCGAGGCGCTGGCGGCGCTGGATGAGCAGATCAAGTCGTTCAACGTGGGCGCCAACCCATACACCTGGTTCACCATGGAGGCGCTCGAGGAGACATGGCGCAACCTGCGAAAGATCATCGGTATGTATCATCACCCCCCCCCCCCCCCCCATTAATAATAAGCTGATTATCGTAGAAGGCTGTTTAAGCTTTTTCCTACATCATTTAGGAAAAGTTGCCTGGCTAGATATTTGTTACTACAGTCCGTATCGTCGAATTTAGCTCACTTTGCATGAACCGGTTGCAGTTAATTCTTTAAATGTCTACATTTTAGAACATATTGAATAAATTCAACTGCCATAATTATCGACCTAGGGGCCTAATGTCACTTTTCTGTTAGCGTGAACGCCTCCGGAAATATCAAATATATGGTTGATGAAAGTAACACGAATCATTCTAGTCTGATCTTTAGCCATAATACTACCTCTTTAAACAATATATTTTAGCAAAAATAATCGTAATATTTGTTACACAGCCGAGCGCGACATCGAGCTGACTAAAGAGGCCCAACGCCAGGAAGAGAACGACAAGCTTCGCAAGGAGTTCGCCAAACACGCCAACGCGTTCCACCAGTGGCTCACTGAAACCCGGTACGTACTATGTAACTGTATGACCAATCGATATTATAAATTATTTATTTTAAAAAAATATTCCTTTGAAGCCACATGAGTGTGGCGTGGTGGCAAGTATAACAGGAAATGTATATTTCAATTTGGTGACAGTTTTTGATGTGATTGTTGGCATACAGGTACCGACTGCTAGGCTGGGACGGGTAAAGTATTAGAATGTCGCGTGTCATGTACTAATTGTACGAAAAGCTTCGCGGCTTGGCAAAAATATTATCTACAAACATTATTTACTTTCTGAATATGTGTAATGTGGTACAAAAAAGATATCACAACATGTAACCATAATTAGATAATAATGCCTACTAAGGTCCTTCCCCACTTGTTACTTCCATCGTCTTCTGAAATGGACAAAATTGTAATTATACCTGAGTATTGGAATCGACCATCAGCTGCGTTGATTTGTGCTATCACGTTTCTATATTGATGGTTACAAGGCCGCATTTAAGCTATGAAAAAAATTTGAGTGTATTGTCTTAATTTGTGAAATATTTTATGCTCTACAAATTAATAATGCCTAAATGATATCTGTTGTTTTTGCCAAGTCAGTTGTTGTACACGCACACGTTTTGTCGCCTCTTCTACTCCGCTATTAAATACGATTGGCTTTACTTCAACATCATGTAATCAACATAAAAATCATACAATAATGTGTACATATTTAGGCATAACATTTAACTTTTGAGTGTATTAGTTTCGATTAATTTAACTAATTGATCACTTTTCAACTAAATTAATAACTGATATTTACAAAATACCAATGTTTATTTTCTGCAAGTCTGGCAATGTGTGCTATGACGATTCAAGTTCGACATATTTTTATATCTTCGTGACAAACACGGTATCAATAAAATCGCAATTCTTCACATTAATCAATCGATTTACTGGTAGGTCTCTCATATTATGTGAGAGTCCGTCTGGGTGGTTACCACCGCAATGTCAATTTCTCTCGCCAAACAGTATTATAAATGCACTATTCTGTTTCGGATTGAAGGACATTGTAGTGTGAGTAACTACTGAACATATTGAGACTATACATCCTATGTCTCGGGATGGCGAGCGCAGTGGAATGCCAAGCATTGCTTTGTTATTCAAGGTGTTGTTTGGTTTTGCTGCTGTTCATAAGCGGTTGTATCGCTTACCATCAGGCGAGCGGCATACTCGTCTCGCTATTTATAGGAAAAAATGAATTCAGAGTCAAAACTATATGTATAACAATTGGCTGTACTGTGACAGTATGTATAAAATGTAAAACCGCAATTGACACTGTGTGCATTGGCTACGCATGTTTGTAATGACATCATGATGAGCATTGTTGTAAAGTGAGTGTATATCTCCAGCACGTCGATGATGGAGGGCACCGGTTCGCTGGAGCAGCAGCTGGCGACGCTGAGGCAGCGCGCCGGGGAGGTGCGCGCGCGCAGAGCTGATCTACGGCGCCTGGAAGAATTAGGTAACTACGAGTACTCCATATTATTATAACGTATACATAAGATCTATTTTACAGTTTCCAAAATCTTTTACAAGTTCACCATAAAAACTATTTGTAAAATACCATTTAGACTGGGAGTTTCTCGCTTCGAAGATGCGAGTATTATAGGGATCTAAAAATTTGCATCGTGTAAACTTTTGTCAAATACATATGCCATGCGATAATAGTGTACAATTCTCTCCGCAAGAAACTCCCTTTTTATATGTCGCTTAATACAGTTGTAATCGCAATATATTTCGATTCTGGGGCCCTACTATATTCATCCGAACGAACGAACGAACGAAGTTCGAAACTTCGGACAAACGAAGTTTTTTATACGATACGAATGTATATATATAACGTACACCGTAACTATATGTCTATGGTTACGACCATAAATCAATAACGACCATAAGTTTTATGTAGGTACATTCGTATCGTATATAAACTTTGATCATCCGAAGTTTCGAACTTCGTTTTGTTGAATATAGTAGGGCCCCTGGTCTTTGCCACATTCGAAAAAAAATTGGATATCTCTATTGATGTAAAAAAATAAAAGTATGAACTATAATAAACTGATAGATATTATAGATGAAGAGCCCGTGGCCGCCAGACCTTCGTAATTTTATAAATTCGTCAAAATTACATGTTATTAAATATTGCGCCAACTTCAAACTTTAACATAATGTAATTTTGTCAGCGTTATAGTATAAAAGCTGAATTTTATATATGTTGTTAAAGCAACTATAAAAAAATATTTCTTTAGTATTCAGACACTTGATGGTTCTTTCATCTTGCCAGAAACATTGAAGCTTATAACTTCCGCAGCAACCACGATCGGAACTACATAATAGCTGATTGTGCGATGCCTATGTTAGAAGCATGCGCACACAAACTTTCAGGTTTTATAAAATTACGAAGGTCTGGCGGCCACGGGCTCTTGGTCTATTAGAATATCAGAGACAAGACAAATACTTCAGCAACCTTAAACAACTTTTAATAATAATATCCTTTAATAAAAAAGAAATAGTATTCTAACCTCCTGAACATACAACAGGCGCCGCGCTGGAAGAGCACCTGATCCTGGACAACCGGTACACGGAGCACAGCACGGTGGGGCTCGCGCAGCAGTGGGACCAGCTCGACCAGCTGTCCATGCGCATGCAGCACAACCTCGAGCAGCAGATACAGGCCAGGAACCACTCGGGTAAGTACCACACATTACCATACCGGATAATAGAACCTTAAGTAATGGCTAGACTAGTTTAAAATTTGCTAGTTCGATTCCCACATTGGAACTAATGTTGTTTTGATTTGTTTTCATGGGAGAGTTGCAGGACAGACAAATACATCTCACTTTTTGATAACTTTTCTGAAACTTATAGTTCACTGTAAGCTTGGGCCTATGAATGTGATTAAACACAATAAATCTGATCCGATAGATTTTTATAAATTTGATAAGTTTCTTACTCAATAATCAATATCACATCCACAGAGACCTGTTAGATACATCTTGAATCTAGTAATTACCTACAATTTCTACCAATTGATCTCCTCACTTTCTTAAGTAAATAATACGAATACATTTATGTGTCCGCAGGAGTGAGCGAGGACGCGCTGAAGGAGTTCTCGATGATGTTTAAGCACTTCGACAAGGACCGCTCGGGCCGCCTCAACCACCACGAGTTCAAGTCGTGTCTGCGCGCGCTCGGATACGACCTGCCCATGGTCGAGGAGGGACAACCAGACCCCGAGTTCGAGGCTATACTCAGTTAGTATTTATAGCATTATTTGTTTTGATGACAGACATCCAAAGAAATCTTATAGAATAATGAAAACGTAAATAATTTAATGAATCTGTTAAGATGTTCCACATCATTTGATTCTGTATTTTTTTAAATCTACCACCCGATTCGGAAAGCGGTTTTCAATAGAGAATATTTAATTCAACTTTACTATATAATCAAAGTGTGTATAATCGATAAGTTAATTAGCAAAAACTAGAAAACCAAAATACATATAAAAGCATGTGGTAATAACGTTCAAATGTTCTTTTAATAGTGCATATCTAATAAAATGTTATTTCCTTAGATGTGGTGGATCCGAACCGCGACGGTCAGGTGTCGCTGCAGGAGTACATGGCGTTCATGATCAGCAAGGAGACGGAGAATGTGCACTCGTCAGAGGAGATCGAGAACGCCTTCCGCGCCATAACTGCGCACCAGGACCGCGCCTACGTCACCAAGGATGAACTCTACGCGGTGAGTAAATCGTTGTACTTGCTATCTAGTTATTTACCTACAGTAGTGTATCTTGTAGGTAGCCAGAACATCAGTATCTAGCTATGATTGTCACAACAGTCTACAAACAATAACTTATTCCATATTTTTACTGCCAATACGTAATAATATAGTCTGATTTAAAGCAGGTAAAATAACTAAAAAGATCTAATAGTTTTTATTATACTTTTTAAAAGTTGAACTTTTCCTTTGCAGCAGAATAAATTATCTTAATCCATTTCAGTAAATTCCACAATAAACTAACATCACCATTGCACAAAATGCCCCTTCAAGATGCATGCGATCATTCTAAAATATCGTGTTCCTCTTTTCACAGAACCTTACCAAGGAGATGGCGGACTACTGCGTGGCGCGCATGAAACCCTACGTGGAGCCGAAAACAGAGCGGCCCATACCCAACGCGCTCGACTACATCGACTTCACGCACACGCTGTTCCAGAACTAAGAGCCACATAACACGCATCTCGCCGCCCGCGCAGTACCTTATTTAACGCATTAAACTACAAAACAAACACTGTTCTTTCATTATAATACCTATCTTCAGTGCACAGCGTACTGCGCGGACGACTGCCGCGCTTATACTTTCACGAGCGAATTTCTACACGAAACTAGTACAAATAGTTGTAATTACAATATTATAGATCGTTGCGGGGATAAAAGTTCAAAATTCAAATACATACATAAGTGTGTGATGTTCAAATTCCTTGGTAGTTGCGAAATATCCTTGCCAGAATATTTGATTTTTATTAATAGTAAAGTTGTTGTGTGATTCGCTCGTGAAAATTACTCTTACGCTTGCACATCATATCTTTTAATATTCCAAAATTATAGACTGGGTGTAGCAAATGTTTAACGTTTGATAGAGTGTAGTTAGTATATCTTGTTGGCATTTGTGTGTTGCACGGCTGGAGTCAGTGGGTCGTTCCGGAGCATGAGTTTCCATGTGAAACGCGACCTGTTCTGGGCGGCCGCGATTTGGTTACTCTCTCGTAGCCACCGCTGTACCTCCGGGTACTCCAAGTAAGGGTTAGAATTCCTTTTCTCTGAGCGTAGCAGAGAAATACGAAGCTGCCGGCTCATTACGACTCCGACTCAGCTTTTTATTTTATGCATTTTATATTGCTAGAAACGTAAGCGATGTACGCGTGTAGCTTTCTATTTATTTTTTGTACTCTAAATCTTTTCAATAAATATTTTATTTAAATTATACGCGTTTGTTTGTTCGAGTCAGTTTAATAAATTATTTTTAATGCATACATTCATTTACAAGATACATTGGTTATTAATTATATTATGTGCTTATATTAATCAAAAATAATCTAGTACAATAACTGCTATACTATGCGTTATTAACAATACATAATGAATTTCAATAAATTATTTTTACAAGGCATTTACCCTGTAAATTTTTTTAGGATGCACTCTGGACAATATTGCACATTTAAAAATGGGTACATTCATTTGCAAATTATGCAATAGCACTTTCACACTTGTTTATCTAATTTGTACATATTTACAAAAGTGATGTAATTTTATATGTTTACTTATTTCACATCCAAAATAAATAATTTCATTTAAATTGATAAGTAATAGCCATGTACTATGCGTTTCAAATAAGAATAGGAACGTCAATGACCTTTAGTTGTCAAATCATCATCATCATATCAGCTGCAGGAAGTCCACTGCTGAACATAGGCCTCCCCCAATGATCTCCACAATGACCTGTTGGAAGCGGCCTGCATCCAGCGACTTCCTGCGACCTTAGTCAGATCGTCCGTCCACCTTGTAGGCGGGCATCCGACACTTCGCTTGCCTGTACGTGGCCTCCACTCGAGAACCAAGCAAGAGAGTCAAATATCACAAGAAAAGTATGGTTAGCAACAAAAAAATATTTACGCATCAATTATATTCACATAGTCAAATTCTTGAACATAAATTAACTAAATAAATTGAAACAATAGGCTATTTGACTGTATAAAAAATATTGACTTATTTGTTTCCATCCCTGTAGATAATTTAACTTAAAAACATATTTTATTATCATACATTAAAAATATTGTATATTTTGGCTAAAAAACACAATTACAATTTAATTTATTTTGAGTTCGCGGCCGCCACGTGATCGTAAACGATTTTGATTGGCTATGACGTCATGCGTTAGTATGAACTACTCGCATACAGGAAATGAATGATGAACATATAGTAATTAACAATAACCTTTATTTGTAAGATCTATAGACCCCGCTTCATAATGTATACCACATTCCAGTTTCCAGAAACTAGTCAAATAGCCTATTACAAAATGTTATATGGATTCATAAACAAGAATGTTTAATCATAAATATCTTTAAAAAGTATATTTTTTGGATTTTTTATTTACTTCATATGCAATTATTCGCCAGAGAGTAACTATAACACGACATTATTCATTCATTAATTTTTTTTACGAATTATTAAATATTAAAAATATTATTTTTATTCAACAAAAATATTATTTTAAGAAATCTTGTTTTGCTCACCCTACCTAACTACTACGAACCAATATGGCGCAGGGTCAGTCCTATTCTTAGTTGAACCGCATAGTATCAATATTTACTGCACTACTAACATAATACTTTTTTGTCGAGAAACGGGAGCATTCAACAATAAAATTGTAACATAAAGAGAGAAATTACTAAGCGATTGGGATAATCAATAATGTTATTTTCTAAGGTGATATAATCAGTAACAATTTTTAGCCTACAATTTTTATTATTTTGTCTATGAGTTGACAATACATAAATATTTCTAGTTTCTTAGAAATTAAGCAGTGTGAATATGCACTATGAAATAATATTAATTCGTCTACACAAAAAAATCATCAACTATCCATAATTTTTGGCACCAGTAAAAATTAACACCTTGCCTTATTTTTACAAATCAGTCCCTCATTAGAGATCTTGAATGATTCGAATATTAAATTCCATTTTATTATCTTCTTGCATAAGCAAGAAGTGTATACTGATGACAGTCACAAAAAAGCATACCTTAGTAGCATTTTGCGAATCTACAAACAGTTGACGTTAACGCGAATATCACGTTTACCTTCACAATCTTACACAAAAGACATCATAAACACAGTCACTGAACACTACACTGGCACTAGACTTGCGCGCGCTGCAACAGGCGGAACTCCTGCGGTGTGACGAGCGGCTGCAACTTGTCTAACAACGCCTGGGGTAGAGGAGACCGAGTCGGCTGCAAGTATGGCACGGAGAGGAGCTCCCGTACTGACGGCCGAGCGCGCGCGTTGTACGTCAGGCACCACTTCAGTACCGCAACTAGTGATGGAGGGAGGTCTGAAATAAAAAACAAATTAATAAATTTCAACAATATTACACATGCTAGTCGGTAGTAGGAACGTGTGTTGCGTTGTATTCTTGGTAGTATAATCCAATTGAAACTTGCATTGAATTTTGCAGAGGCAAAAGTAATGATTAATTTTTGTAACTTCCTACCCTGCTTTTCTACTCTGGTAGAAGCGCGTATGTGGTATTGGTTCTTTACCAACGCATCCTCGCACATCTCTCTCTCTCAGTGGAAAATCAGCCTTAAGCTGGAACTCATTCAATTGATTATTAAAGACAAGTTAGATAAGTTAATTACTCACGCTCAACAGGCGGGTAGTCGATGCGATGGTTGGGGTCGAGTATAGCGGCCAGCTTGGCGAGGTTTGGGATGTGTCCGAAGGGCGTGCGCCCGTACACCATGCTGTACAGGATGCAGCCCAACGACCACACGTCCGAACGAAATGAGATCTAGGAATGTACAGACATATGAAATATACACGTGATATTTAAATAGTTTTAGTACACATCCAACAGCAATCTAGAAAATTATTTAATAATAATAATAAATAAATAATAAAAACTCTTTACTATTACACCACAAAACAAAAAATAAAAATATGAAGCAACTGTACATTAGGTGGAACAATTGGCGGCCTTATCGCTAAAAGCGATCTCTTCCAGGCAACCATTCAAGCAGGTAAAATACCAGGAGACATTGGCGGTGCTTTATGTTTAAAAATATATGCATAAACTAACATAAACAATACCTACATATATATAGTAGATATTCCTAGATTTTTTATATATTAAGCAAACAATAAACTTAACAACACGCACTAGGCCAGCGTGGTGGACTATATGGCCTAACCACTCTCAATCGCACTGTCGATTGTAGAGGAGGCCCGTGCCCTGCAGTGGGACGTATATGGGCTGATACAGAATAAACTTACATAAAATACATAACAAATACATACATATACTTAATAGGGTATGGACATTATACTTACTTACTTATATTTAATAGTTCAATTAACATTTTTAATAAGTGTTGTTGTAGTAAGTAATGGTTTAAACTTTAAACAGCTCTGAAAAGTGTAAAAATATTATAGATATCTGTACAGAATTATTTATTGGAAATAAGAAATACTGGACGAAGCCAAGTTAGATGGTTACTTGCAACAAGCGTGAATACCTTGATCGGCGCCGTGCCGTCAGCGGCGGAGACGCCGTAGCCGCCCGCGCCACCCATGAGCGCCTCGGGGCTGATGTAGGAGTAGGTGCCGGTGGCCTGCGCGCGCACCACGCTCGTCGCATCGCCGCTGATGGCCGACGCGATGCCGAAGTCGATCAGCTTCAGCCTCCCCGCAACCAGCAGGAAGTTCGCGGGCTTCAGGTCCGCGTGGATTACGCCTGCAAACATATAGCATTGTTAAATATTTCAAAAAGATTAATTAGCATTGTGGTAATAATAATTTAATACAGTGACTTACATGAATTACGAAAAAGTGTGATTGTTGTATCAGCCCATATACGTCCCACTGCAAGGCACGGGCCTCCTCTACAATCGACACCACGCTGGCCTAGTGCGGGTTGGCAAAGTGTGATTGGTCACAAATAATAAATATATTTTGACCAAAACATAACCACACGATATCGCGTGAGCAATGAACATCATACAGGTTTTTTCGATTTTTACTGGTCACATGGTATCAATTCCAGCATGAGCTGATGTTTCTATGTATTTATTCGACAAACACATAAAAAATAAATACACCCAACATTCACAAGTATTATAGCTCTTACGTCGTGGGAATTAGAAACTACGACAGGCTTTTCGATCTCACAAACACCCAGACCCGAAACAAATACCTTTAGATCACACAAATATTTGTCTCGGTGCGGGGTTCAAGCCCACGGCCTCTCGTTCACAGCCAACGCCTAACCAACTGCGCCACAGAGGATGTCATACACACCATGCTCATGTATATAGTGGACGGCGTGCAGCATCTCCTCCCAGTAGTGCAGCACGAGCGCGGGCGGCAGACCGGCGCCACGCGCCTTCAGGAACGACGACAGGTCTGTCTCGCCCACCTCCAGCACCATACGCAGGAACTGATTGCTGCGGTCGTACTCACTATAACAACAATTACATGGTTACTCCAGGGGCTACTGTATTGTCAGTTGGTTTGCTTGGTCCCATAATATAATCAACATTTTTTCATCTACATAAAGTGTAATAAAAATGGCATTAATTAAAATATAAATAATAATAATAAATAGAGAATTCATCATTTGTGTTCCAAAGCCAGTTTTATGCAAAGCTGCTATTGCTAAAACAATGACAGTAATTACTTCTTAATTTATTCCATCATAAATAATTGCGATAGCTTAGATTTCACTTACAGTTAAAAATAAAAACACAAACAACAAAATAAACCATATATTAAATTGTTACATCTTTACATATTTATTTTTATAATAGAATCAGGGTTGTTTGATCTACTTTTATGGTACTGATTTGATTACACAAAGTTACTCACTAGCCGTGTAGCCTGATAACTCTATCTGAATTCTGTAGTTCCCGTAGCAGCCGCACCTCATTAATGTAGCCCTGTGCTAGTTCCTGGTCTGTTGCAAGGTTCACACATTTCACAGCATACTCACATGAGGTGCCTATTTCCAATACCTATTGAAGGAAATAGTTTCTACATTTATTTTAGTGTAAATAAACTTAAATAAAAATGGAATTTTATGGATAAACTTGGTGTTTATAAAATGGGAAGAATCTACATACAATGATATAAAATCTTGTTTCACAAGTGCTCACTTTCAATTAATGCCGCATGGTAACCACGGCCAGTATAACATAAAAATACTGTTCATTCAGTTAGGGTACGGAATATCCCATAACTACTCAAAATTAAAATTGATAGTTATCAAATAAGTATAAACTATTTTCAGTTACATTTACAGGAATGGTTTGTAAAGTGTGGGGCTTTACAAATACTGGTGATGGTGGCCTATGGGCTAACCACTCTTAATTTTTGAGGAAGCTTGTGCCCTGGAGTGAAATTATTAGAACCATTATATCAATATATTTTTAGGAATTATAAAATGAAATTTACTAGTCCACCCCACCCGACACATGTTGCAACATGTTTCATTTGCACTCCACCCCTAACTAAAACAATTTAGAATTTTTATATGTCATATTTGTTTAAATTGTAGATATATTTATATTCCAAATAATTACAAATTTAGCTGTGGTTCTCCAGAACTTCCATAATATAACACATATTACCTTATAAACTTCACTCGAGCCACCAGTGCCCAGTTTCTTGATAAATAAGTATTTCTTATCCTTAATGCTCATAGTCTTGAATAGTATCTTAGAGCTATTGCCCACAATGCCTTGAGGATATGACGGCGTCGCTACATATGACGAAGGAATGGCTTTCCGGTTCATGGGAGTTTCAGGGACCGGTGCACTTGATGCTGACTGTGGAGGCTGCCGCGCTTCATCCTTCTGCTTCTGTGTAAACAACTCACACCTCACTTTATCTCTGTTTTGAGTGGCATTCTTCTGCGGCGTTTTCTTTTGACTTTTCCTCGCCGATCCAGGCGTGAATTTCCGTATGCCAGGTTTTATTAACGGTGTTGAGATTTTTGTCTTCTGTGCGCTGCTCTGTGTTTTCGCCATATCAGGCGTCTTCTTAGGCGCACTGATAACGTTCTTGGCATTGTTATCATGGGGTGTTAACGCGTTTCGTCGTTTCACCTCGGAGCTGGGCTGCGGTAACCTTTTGTGACCACTCAGCGATATCAGACTGTCTTTGTTGGGATACGTTTGGCAAGACGACCAATTGTCATTACAATTGTCTTTATTGTCATTTAGTAGCGAAGGTTTCTTTTCAGATATGAACGGTTGGGTGTTTTTAGGTTGAGATTTCGCGACAGGTGTAAGAAAGTCGTGTTTAATTTTTGTCGCTGTTGGTAGTTTTTTCGCCACTGTTTCACTGGTGGAATCATCACTTTCGTCAGAATAAGTAAAACTAGAGTCCGGTGTGTCCGATTGCTTCTGTAAATGCATCAAATTGGCCAGAAGCGCGGCCATAGGCACAGGAGCAAACTTTGAACTGTTAGACGTTGATTCCGTGTTTCCACTCATTTTTACCATTTGTTACTACATCCATAAACAATAATAAACAGTTTCACAACACTTGAGTTTAGTTTATTTATTAAATATTAGTGATCATTCATATTCTTGAATTTCACAAAATAACTTTCAAAACAAGACCGTTGAAAACAAGTTGAAAACTTTTGAATAGAATCACAGAATAAAAAGAAAATAGGAATGTGACAGCTGTTGTGTGTTTGTAATAGATAATAAATACGAATTATGGAGATGAGTACTTTAGCCAGATGTTATGTAGAGTAAATAGGGGTTATTTTGTTCCAGTATATAATTAAATTAATCTATACATCTATTACATAAATGGACGTGATACGACATACATATAAATAAAATTGAAGTATCTGTTTATAAAGTGAAAATTAAAGAAAGGGGCATGCCCACTCCCCATACACATGTCGGCCCCAGCTGCCCACGTTTCAAAATACACTCAAATTATTATATACAATGTAGTAAATAACTTTTAAAAGGATTGGATGCAATAAAACTTGGGGGTTCGAAGAAAAAACACTTTTTGTTTTCCATCTAGATATCGTTATACAACGTTGATGCGACCGATGGGCATTTCTTTAAACTGCATATACTAGGTACCATTTTGAAGCTCTGTACTAAAAATCAATTAAATAGGAGCAGTAGTTTAGTCATAAATGATTTTTTATGTTTTTGCCCCATTTGAACACGATGTAGCTTTTCTAACAGCTGATTACGCCTAACGCATGGTAATTCACATTAAAACGATGGATCGTACTAAAATCTGCGCGTTGTTGCCGCTCTTACACAAGTCACACAATAATAAGTACACGACAATAACACGCGCCGCGCGCGACGTTGCCGATTTGTTATCTATTCGTATCTACAGGTCAATGAAATTAATTTACACAGGATGGTTGCGTTTTACTCTTATTTGGAAACTATTTAGTTTGTTTGAAACAAACAAAATCTCATTTTTGGTATTATTAATTTTTGTGCCGTGCCGAATTTATACCTAGGACGTATAGCATACATAGTGTAATTTAATGCCCATCGGTCGCATCAACGTTGTATACTATATTTTGTCTGTCTATTTCTTGCGGCTAATCTCTGAAATGGCTTGACCAATTTTAACGGGACTTTTATTGTCAGGTAGCTGATATAATGAGTGACTTAGGCTACTTTAATTTAAGAAAAAATACTTTATTTTAGAAAAATAAAGTAATGTTGCAGTGCTCAAGTATTGTCCAGTACCTACCGCGCGCAGCTCACGCGCATGCCACCGAAACACGCCTCTCACCAACTTATCAATATCACAAAGGCTGCCTTCAGGTATGAGTGGAGTGAAAGAATATCTCCACCCAGGCGTAGCTGGGCCGGGCCGCTAGTGTGTAATAAAGCTGCGAAACATAAGATCCCGCCAACCTAGAGGTCTAGAGGTATATTCTTTGCCACCGACGACCTATCACATTTTGGGAGGGACAAACGAATTAAAGGTGACAGAAGGGGTAAAATATTTAGGAACGCATGTGTATGCTACAAGAAAATGTAATTTACCTACATGTTATTGGATAATACACAAGAAAACATTGTAAAAAAGGGAAAATATTTATTATGTTATTTGATTGCATATAATGGGTACACTTACATTAATTAGATTGTAAATAAATATGTACAAAACAATGAAATATATTCGCATCGCAGTTCGGCGCCTTTTCACATCTGGTATCCATGCGCCTTTATTTTCTGATGTTTATGGCATAAATAAAGTTTATTAGTTGCTAGACATTCTACAGCGTCGGACGTCAACGCGGTGGGCAGATGTATTAATATGTCAGAAAGTTGCTGAATGGAGGCTCGCAGCCATCATAATGTTGCTATGGAATTCCTTGCGCCTATGTTCAGCCGCGGATTTGCAGTGGCCGGCGAAATTGCTAGACTAAGCTTCAGCCTCCTCAGCCTCGTTTTTCTCCGGATATCTGCAGCTAGAAGACCCGCATTCGCATTTCATCCATTTCGACTTCACTGACCAGAACTTGTCACCATAGTCGAATCTGTAAATAAAAGATAATTCAGATATCGATTTTTAGATCAAGAATACATGCTTAAGAAAATTAGATTCTTTGTAGATTATTCTTTATTCAACAGCGATAAATGGTTTTTATAGTGACCATATTTTGTACTTAAAACAAAACTAAAGTAGCTACTAGTTGTAAACTTAATAAAATAAAAAAATAAAATAAAAAAAACTTTAAAATGCCTCATCGTAATAATTTAGGTTCTATTTGTTCGTTTTTGTGATTTTATTTTTTGTTTAACAATACAGAGTTTTTGTATTTATCTCGTGTCTGGGGCTTCGTGGGACCTAAATTATCTCGTAGTTTGATACCCATGACAAGACTTCATTGATCCAAATATGTCGTAAGATCAATGCATATAACTGTTGGATGTATTTTGTGATTGATTATTATATGTACTAACGTGAGCTCGTCGCCAGGCTGCAGGTCCTTGGTGGCGAAGAGCGTGACTACTGGCAGGCGCAGGTCGCGGCTGTGCGTGAACACTCGCACTGGCGCCAGGTTGGGCCGGCAGCTGTGGTTGATAAAACGCGCCGCGCTACCGTACACCGCCGCGTCCACGCACAGCTGCGTTTTCTCCACGCATTGCTATATAAATATTCATTTGGGTAAAGTCAACAGGAAATAAAAGGATAATGTCAGTCTTAATTTTTGGGAACGGTTCGTAACGTGATGTTACAATTTAGCTTATAGTCGTGAATTTGGCATCGACCTCAGAAAAAAATGATGGCGTAATTAGTTATTTTCGATTTATTAATTTTTTTATTTTATTTCACTCTTATTGTTACAATTTTGAACTCAGTTTAATTATTTTTGATCCTTCGAACCGACTTACACAACATTGGTGATGATCACCGATATATTTATTCAAAGTTTTGCTACTACTTTTATTACTTTTAACCATTCACATCTCACCACCAAACATATTTACTAATAAACCACAATAATTGTCATCACAATAATTTAATTATCTCACCTCAAGCAGATCATTCTTGACATCGAGCGCGAACATGTAATGGTCCGCAGCCCGAGTGTCGGCGTGTGCGGCGGGCAACAGTTCCCCGCAGTACGCCGCGACGGGGGCTCCGCGCTGTACTCGCTGCGTGAGGCGCAGTCCCCAGCCGCGCGCGCCGCCGCACCGGAACACCTCGGTGCGGCAGAACGTCGCGCCGAGTGCACGGGCGCGGGTCACCACCGCGTTCGTGCATTTTTTCTGCACATATTCAAGATTATTACATACACACATACATACACAAACTTACGCCTTGTTCCCAGAAGGGGTAGGCAGAGGTGCCAGGGCACCCACATTTCGCCTTGTATGTTCCGTCCCACAATGTGATAGGTGGCGAGCCTATCGCCATATCGGGCACGAATTCCTGACTCTGGGCTGATACTGAATAGAAAAATCCAATATCACAATATCAAGATTATTATATTTATAAAAAGCACAAAGTATGGTTTCTTAGATTTACGTGAATGTTACACTTTGAAATAAAGCTATTATTGACGGATTTTAAATCAAATCCACGATAATATTCGTAAATAATAGTTTTATTTCAAAAGCCCAAAGTTTAACATGCAATGGATTCCTAAAGGGTTTCGTCATTGAACTGTTGTAGCTTACATTAATTGACATAAACCAATATGCTACTGTCTCATAAAAATGTGCAATTATACATTTAATAATGTATCCATAGATTTTCAAATTCTTTTTGAATGGATTTCCATAGTCAACTGTGTTAAGTAACCTATCAAGTTGTCTCTTCAAAGTATGAGTAACATCTGATATTAAATATTCCAAACAATATATAAATAATTTCGTAATACAAAAGTAGATAGTAGGGCTGTACAATTTAACCGGCTAAGCCGGCTAAAAAAGTTAGCTAAATTAACTAGCTAGCTAACCGATAGGCTTAGCTAATTTAACCGGTTAACTTAATTAGCTCAGCTAATTAGCCAACGGCTAACCGGCTACTTCTTTTTTTACTAACTTTTTAGCCGGCTTAGCCGGTTAAATTGTATAGCCCTAGTAGATAGTCACCATATTGCAACCGCACGTGTGATTACACTCGAACAGCATGGGCGGGTCGTGGTATGGGAAGTCAGGTCGCAGGCGCGCGCGTACGTACCAGCGCCGCACGCTGAGCGTCACGCATGCGCACTCCGCGCCGCCGCCGACACCACCGCAGTCGCCGCCTTTGCACTCGCAACCCTACGAAGATACCACAATTTTAATTTTATTTTATGGAATATTTCACCCCCTAAATCATTAACAATATGTCTCATTAATTCCATCATGATTTCGTGAAGCCTTTTTTACCCCAAAATATAATCGGAGGCACATTTATTGTTTGAAACTGAACTGTTAATGCAAGAGTAACTAAAATTAGACTTGCGTCAATGTTGAAACAAAAAACTTAGTATAATTTTAATATAGAGTAACTAACTTGACAATAACCTTAGTGACTTGATTTGTTCTTGACACACAAATAGAAATATTAAGCTTAAAATGTACCTATTTTCATTGTGGCATAAAATTTGACTCATTTTTTTTCTTATTATTATTGCAATGAATGGCGAGACGAGTATGCCGTTCGCCTAATTGTAAGCGATACAATCGCACATGAACAGTAGCAAAACTAAAAATATTACCAAATAGTGTCTGACTTTATATCACAAAACAATTTCAAACAGTTTAATAGTATTCTTAATTGTAATGGTAAAATATTGGATTTAGTCTTCTCTACCGTTCCATATATAGATGTCGTGGAATGCAGCAGTAATCTTAGTACAATCGATAAATACCACCCTCCATTGGAGTTCTTATTAAGTTTATCAATTTCTGATGCATTAAAACCAACTATCGATTCGCGACCTAACTACTTTAAGGCTGATTATGATTCTATCGTAAATGAATTAAATAATATTAACTGGGATTCAATTTTTTCAGCCTGCTTGAATCCTGATGATATGGTGACTATTCTTTATGATAAAATTAAATCATTGTGCGAACTCTATGTTCCTAAACGCAAACCTAAAGCCACTGGATATCCACCCTGGTTCTCTCGTGACTTAATTATGATGTTAAAAGAGAAAGAAAAGGTACGGCTTAGATACAGGAAATATCGCAATCCAATGGACGAATTTGAACTAGACTTATTAAAAAAACGAACTGAAAAGCTTATAAGAAGTAAATATAAAAACTACTGCCTAAGCCTTGAAGAATCTATTATAAGAAACCCTAAAAATTTCTGGTCTTACATAAAGAGCCGTCGCAATAATAAATGCACAATGCCACCAATTATGCACCTTGAATCGGAGTCTGCAACCGATGTCCAACATATTTCTGAACTTTTCGCGAGAAATTTCCTATCAAGTTATAATATTAACTCAGTGCACACAAACAGTAATCCATCTGACAATAGCATGAATATCCGTCCTCTCAATTCCATAAATATCTCACAGGACTCAGTTTTCAAGAATCTCAAAAATCTAGATATACATAAAGGAACAGGCCCCGATGGGTTGCCTCCTATTTTTATTAGTAGATGTGCTCATCAGTTATCCATACCACTTACAATAATATTTAATAATTCACTCAAAACAGGTTTTTTCCCTACAAAATGGAAAGAGGCAAGAATTGTCCCTATATATAAGACTGGTCAAAGAGACAATGTAAAAAATTACAGACCAATTTCTATATTATCAGTATTTTCTAAGGTCTTTGAACGATTAGTTTACCCATGTATAAGCGGACATGTCAAGCAACTACTCTCTGACTTGCAACACGGTTTTATACAAGGAAGATCCACAAACACTAACCTAGTATATTATGTTGAGACCTTGACAGCCGTAGTAGATAATGGCATTCAAATAGATGCTGTTTATACTGATCTGAGCAAAGCTTTCGATAAAGTAAACCACGGAATATTGATTCGTAAACTCTCAAACTTCGGTATCGGGGGTAAACTTCTTACGTGGTTCGAGTCATACTTAAGTCAACGGAAATCCAGTGTTGTAGTTAACGGAGCACTGTCTAATCCATTTGTAGCAACTTCCGGGGTCCCACAAGGTTCGCACTTGGGACCATTATTGTTCCTTATTTTCATTAACGATGTTGTCAATTGTTTCCATAATTCCACCGCTTTTATGTTTGCTGATGATCTGAAAATAGCTAGACCTATACAGAATACCGATGACATCTCCATGCTGCAAAGTGATATTGATAGGCTTCATAATTGGTGTACTGACAACGACATGGCTTTGAATGTGGAAAAGTGCTATCACATATCTTTTACTCGTAAAAAGATTCCTATCAATTCATCATACCATATAAATTGTGTTAAACTAAGACAGGTTGATCAGGTCAGAGACCTGGGTGTCCTAATTGACTCAAAACTCAATTTCAATGCTCATATTGACCATATTCTGAAAAAAGCCTCAAAAATGTTGGGTTTCCTATTTAGGAATTCCACGCAGTTTCAAAAGTCTAGCACTAAAGTACTGTTGTATAACTGTTTAGTAAGAAGCACCCTTGAATATTGCTCCCAGGTCTGGTCGCCTTTTTATGATGTCCATAAAAATAGAATTGAAAAAGTGCAGAAACGATTTATTAATTATCTTACATTCAACTACAAGAGTCGCAAAAAAAATACATCATATGCTGAAAGATTATCGTCAGTACAAATGACATCCCTTAATACTAGACGTAAATTGAGTGACCTTATGTACTTTTATAAAGTACTTAATAACAAGATTGACTGTCCCCAACTTATAAGCAAAATTAATATATCCATCCCAAGAACTTTACCACGCCCTAATGTCTATAAACTGTTCAAACCTCGAAATTATAGAACGAACTTGGGTGCCAACTCACCAATAACGCGTTTTATAAAATTGTATAATTTTCTGCCACAATCGCTCGAAATAGATATATTTCATGATACATTGCACAAATTTAAAACTAAAATTAAGTCTCACTACAACAATGTCATTTAATTTAATTTAAAGTAACCTAATTATTGTGTTGTGATTTGTTTTTTTTTTTTTCTTCTATTTTTTAATTCGTTTTTCAACATGTTATCTCTTATTTAGTTTGGCTTAGTGTTCATTTTTGTTAACCCATATTAATTTTATGTTCTAATTTGTAAGTATATCTATAAAAGACTGAGAGCTCTAAATTAAGGTTAATAATATTTTCTGTTTAATTTCGTTTATAAGAGTCTATTTTTGTTTTGTTGTGTATAATTTTTAGTACTCTTAAAATTATTGTTACTGTAAAAGATATTTCTTTTTTCTTATGTAATTATTTTATTAAAGAGCCCATCCCCCAAATACTGGATTGCTACTCAGCCACCGGACTCATTTGATATGACGTTATTTTGAGGTTTCGTTAAATTTCGAAACGGAATACTGGATAGCCATTTAGCTCATAAATCGGTCTACTCAGCAAACATCCAGCTAAATTTCCACAGATTAACGAAAAGTTTGTTTTCAGTTACAATTTTTATTGTATAAATATAAACGTTCCATTTGACGCAATATTCTTCATACATGATTTCTCAAAATTGGAAATTTAACCCTTTATATTTAATATGAGGAATCATTGTAACGTTTTTACTTTTGTTACGATTATGTTTAAAGCTATATTATATATTGCCATGTTATTATTTTAAAAATCTGTTAATAAAATCATGTGGGTGAAAAAACTTACGTCCCTAATCCCTTTACCCGAAGCGAGTTTATTAAAAATATTATGATGTTTGTTTATTTTATTTATTGTTTACAATTGCACTCGGTTTTAAAGTTAGTTTTTGGAATATCTTTTCAATAAATAGGTATATAAAATACCAAACAACGGCTGCAGAACCACCTAAGTACCAAATGGAGAAGACTATGTAAATAAATACGATATGAGAAAGAATCTGTGCTGGATATTATAAACAGGTAAGTATACACGTATTCCTCTAAGTTTTAACGAATTTATATGATAATTAACTATTTAATATATAATATGAATCGATTATTCACACATTTTAAATCATCATCATCATCTACAGCCTGTAGGATCCCACTGCTGGGTACCTATAGGCTTCTCTCATATTATGCCTCCTATATATTATCTCCTCCTCATATAGTAGTATTATTTAATAAATATGGAAAATAAAGTATGGTACAATGTGTATAACTATAAATAATCCTTTGTTTCAGGAGCTGGAGTGGAGTACATAAATATTCAATGTGTACCTATATAATAAGACCGTCCAAGAAATATGGCTCATATATATAGTGCCATGTATATCAGCTATAGACTAAATAAGTAAGCTCAACAAATATATATAAAAAATAAAAAGAGATATATAAAATTATGACATACTTTAACTTAAACACTTTTGCAGGTAACGCTATAGAAATCATGCATACAACAAATCATTTGGACAATACACACCCTTTTGAAATGAGTATGTAATATAAAAATATACAAAAAAGAATGAGACAAATTGTGTCAAGGAAGAAATATTTGCATCAGAAAACAGTGTTTTAAATCAAAGTTGAAGAATGTTATGAATTTTAATTAATATGTAATAAATAAAATAAATTGTTTATTTCACCTATTTTCATTGTTAAAAAATGTCATATTATATTTCTATTGTACATTTTTAATAGTACATTTATTAATTTAGTTTTAAATTAATGTTAAAATAATTGTTATTATTTTGTGTTTATAAAGGAATATAGATAAAAATGTAAGACAGATCTAAAGAAATGTAGATAATTAAAAAAGTATAATATGTACTAATGCTGTTATTAAAATAAATATACTACAATAAAACATAACTCATTTTTATTTGTATTCATTCCATGGTAATTCAATAAAATGCACTGTACGGTTTAAAATATGTATTTTATTATATTATTCCTTGTTGCAACATTTTCATTGGTTATACTATGTGGAGCTGGTGGAAATGATTCAGAAAGATCAATTTCCAATATATGATCATTCTGGGAACATGCTATATTATGTAACACAGCACATGCCTCTATAATAGTAAGCTAATTTTCAAAAACTTATAGCCCAACTTGCAGACAAGAAGATCTTTGTTGTAAAACCAAAGACCCTCTCCACTGGGTTTCTTGTTTTAGTATGGTCTTGATTGTAAACTTCTTCAGTCTCCCCTTTCCAGAAATGCACATAAAGGAGAATCATTGAAATTTTTACTATCATGCACCGCGCCTGGCCATCGGCCTATAATGTTTCTTATCCTCAAGTTAGGGTCGCAGACTGCTTGCACATTTATAGAAAAATGGCCTTTTCTGTTTCTAAATGTTTCTGCTTGTGGTCCTCCTAAAAACAAGATAATAAAAATTAGAGCTCTAGCAAATATTCTTATTTCAAACTACAAATAATTTTATGTAAATTGAAAAAATATATTCATAAAATTGAATTCTTTATAGGAAACTACTATTGTAGTTGAACATTGTTCCAGTATATACTGAATAGCTACAATCAGTACAAATCATTGTATGATTAATTATATTATATTATATATTTAGCCCTACAACTATTTAGAGAGCTTGGTTATATGGGGTACAGTGGGCTGGGGAAGAGCCAATTACCTGCTAAATGTTTTGATTCCAACAAGCATATATATATATAAATTATTGTGTAGAAATCATTTAGAGTGTGCCTTTATACTGTGCATAATATATTATTCTATTCTATGATTAATAATATATTATGTACAGTAAAAAGGGATACTCTAAATGATTACTACATAATATAAAATACGCTAGGCATTTTAGAAGCACATTTAGTTAAAATAGGATAAGAAAACATATATTTGTTTACATGTAAAAGCTTAATAGTTATGTATACTTTATTATAAGTAGAAATTACCTGGAGATTTGATCCTTATATGTATGAAATTTATAACTTCAATCACTCCTGCGATCGCATAGACATCATTCGCAATATGGCATTGTTGTTGTTAGTTGGGAATTTTCATGCCACGATTTTGTAGTTTAACTAACTCTGCTGCAACTTTGTGTTGTACAGTCGGCTGTTCCACATGAAATACATCTCCAATAATCTTCTGGTAACTGCCTGTCGTAGAATATCATAAAGCAAGTAACAGTTGGTCGCAAGTTTTTATCAATCGACTTCTATTTGTAGTGGGTTCTATTTTGTCTCCAGCAAGCAAGGAACACATTTGCAGAACAGTTTCTTTCTTCAGGCGGAACCTCACTTTGTTTGAATGTTTTCTTCTTTGTATTTGTCAAAAGCATTGATTTTTTTCTTGATTGACTCGCCTTGATGAAGCTATATCGTCATCAGACAGCGATGAAACCGACGCGAGAGTCATTTTAGTAAATTTTATGTAGAATTTAATAGTTAAGAGTGGTCGCAGGCGGCCTTAAGACGACGGCTGCTTAAAACTAGAAATTCTTAAAAATTTGACTGTTTGACAGCTGTCAAACTCTTAAGTTGCTTTCGAGAATACGAATCGGATGAATAATGCCCCATTAAATATTTAATTCTTAAGTGGTTTAATCGAAGTTATATTTAACTGGAATCAATTTAACAGGTCATTAGAGCTAGTTAACAGGAGTTAAAAGTTAATTGGCTTTCCAGTATTTGGGCACATAAGTCTCAAACAGTAGCAGACTGTTCATCCTTATTCATATTGGAATTGTCATTATTGTTCTGATGTTTATGTTGTTAACTAACTCTATGCAAGCTGTACTCTCCTGTAATTGAAGATGCACGCAGAATGATAAATATGTAGTTTTATATATATGTTATGTGTTGTCTTCGTTGGAGATTCTAATAAATAAAAAAAATAAAAAAAAAATAAAATAAAAACCAAACAACACCTTGTGTTACAAAGCAATGCTTGATATTCCACTGCGTTCGCCATCCTGAGACATAAGATGTAAAGTCTCAATATGTCCATTAGTTACACATGCTACGATGTCCTTCAATCCCAAACACTACAGTGCATTTAAACTGCTGTTTGGCGGGAGAAATTGACATTGCGGTGGTACCCACCCAGGCGGCCTCTCACATATGACAGACCCACCACCAGTATAATCTAGAAGTGTTGTAACATTATTTGTATAAGTGGTATGTTACCTGCAGCGTGTCGATAGTGTTGTCTATCTGCACGTGGTGCGGCGTGACGTGTCGCGTGACGTACGTGAACTCGTCGGGCGCGGGCTCGTCGTCCACCTCGTTCACGCACGGGATCGGGTACGTCTCGCGACCGTTCGATATGTCGCTGTAAAACGATAGAAACATTATTACTTATACTCGCAAATTGACTTGGAAAGTAGCTGATGTTAAGCGCCTTGCGTTGAGAGATATTGAAAACATAGCTATGTAAAATGCTATTGATAAGCCTACTACCCACCATAGCCATTGACATATGTTGGCAACTTTTTGCGAGGCAACTGACCTGTGCGCTTGCGTCGCCGACATATTGTCGGGCAACATGTACGGGCGCTTGTTGCCAACATGGTTATTTCTTTACAAGTCATCAGATTGTGTCGGCGAGCTGTATCGCTGGGCCGGCGGCTTTGGTGTGTAGTGCGCCTTACATTTACACTATGTCAGGTTTACCATAGCTCCGTGGTCAATGATCGCTATTCGGGGCAGTATAAATTACCCCACTTAAAGCACTGGAGTAATTTGCCCATCTATATTATTATTTCAAATCGTACTAGTTGGTTCAAAGATGATGAAAATATTTGATAAGAGTATGTGTACCTGCACAGCAGTTTCCGGCTGACGATATTGTCTTTAACAGCGAGCGTCATCTGCATATTGAGCGAGATGGCGTTGTGACATGCACCCGAGCACACGTCCGCGGGTAACTCGCCCGCAGAGTTCTCCACGTCTGTCTACATAATAAGCACTTTATTACACAGGTAATAAAGTTCAAAATCATATTTATGATTGTAATTGAGTGTGTATACGTACTTTAGCCCCTTGCGCCAGTAATATAACCACACAGGCGTAGTGTCCCTGTCTTGCCGCAACGTGACTGCAAATACAAAATATAATATTAATATGCAGATATTAAACATTCAACATTAGTAACTAATGTTAACAGATGAAATTGATAAACAAAAAATATTTTTGAAAGTCGTACTTGAGACGCTATAGAGACTATAGAGGCTAGTTTTAATTTATTTTTTTACCCATATTATACAAAAGCATGGAAGATCATTGCTCATATATAGACCTATTAAAATAAAACTTTGGATTTGGTTCATAAAATATTTTTTTCATACACAATATTTTTAGATGAAAACCAAATGGAATTTTCGGAATTTTATGAATACCCATGTATTTGTGTATATCCGTCAATCCGCACTAGGCCAGCGTGGTGGACTATATGTCCTAACCATTCTTTATCGTAGTCTCACGCCCGAATACTGGAACGCAACTTAAATATAAGTTACGCTTAACAACGTTAATCCCGTTTAAATGTACTGGCTAAGTGTGCTGTTAAGAGCAACTTATTATTTGAATAACGTTCCAGTATTCGGGCGTCAATTGTGTCGAAGTGCAGTGATACAGGTGTAGTGTATGTTAGTGTACGTACAGCGGCGTGTCGGCGTGCGCGTTGGCGGCGGCGTGCGCGTGCGGCGCGGCTCGCAGCAGCTGCAGTAGATACAGGTGTAGTGTATGTTAGTGTACGTACAGCGGCGTGTCGGCGTGCGCGTTGGCGGCGGCGTGCGCGTGCGGCGCGGCTCGCAGCAGCTGCAGTAGATACAGGTGTAGTGTATGTTAGTGTACGTACAGCAGCGTGTCGGCGTGCGCGTTGGCGGCGGCGTGCGCGTGCGGCGCGGCTCGCAGCAGCTGCAGTAGATACAGGTGTAGTGTATGTTAGTGTACGTACAGCGGCGTGTCGGCGTGCGCGTTGGCGGCGGCGTGCGCGTGCGGCGCGGCTCGCAGCAGCTGCAGTAGATACAGGTGTAGTGTATGTTAGTGTACGTACAGCGGCGTGTCGGCGTGCGCGTTGGCGGCGGCGTGCGCGTGCGGCGCGGCTCGCAGCAGCTGCAGTAGATACAGGTGTAGTGTATGTTAGTGTACGTACAGCGGCGTGTCGGCGTGCGCGTTGGCGGCGGCGTGCGCGTGCGGCGCGGCTCGCAGCAGCTGCAGTAGATACAGGTGTAGTGTATGTTAGTGTACGTACAGCGGCGTGTCGGCGTGCGCGTTGGCGGCGGCGTGCGCGTGCGGCGCGGCTCGCAGCAGCTGCAGTAGATACAGGTGTAGTGTATGTTAGTGTACGTACAGCAGCGTGTCGGCGTGCGCGTTGGCGGCGGCGTGCGCGTGCGGCGCGGCTCGCAGCAGCTGCAGTAGATACAGGTGTAGTGTATGTTAGTGTACGTACAGCGGCGTGTCGGCGTGCGCGTTGGCGGCGGCGTGCGCGTGCGGCGCGGCTCGCAGCAGCTGCAGTAGATACAGGTGTAGTGTATGTTAGTGTACGTACAGCGGCGTGTCGGCGTGCGCGTTGGCGGCGGCGTGCGCGTGCGGCGCGGCTCGCAGCAGCTGCAGTAGATACAGGTGTAGTGTATGTTAGTGTACGTACAGCGGCGTGTCGGCGTGCGCGTTGGCGGCGGCGTGCGCGTGCGGCGCGGCTCGCAGCAGCTGCAGTAGATACAGGTGTAGTGTATGTTAGTGTACGTACAGCGGCGTGTCGGCGTGCGCGTTGGCGGCGGCGTGCGCGTGCGGCGCGGCTCGCAGCAGCTGCAGTAGATACAGGTGTAGTGTATGTTAGTGTACGTACAGCGGCGTGTCGGCGTGCGCGTTGGCGGCGGCGTGCGCGTGCGGCGCGGCTCGCAGCAGCTGCAGTAGATACAGGTGTAGTGTATGTTAGTGTACGTACAGCGGCGTGTCGGCGTGCGCGTTGGCGGCGGCGTGCGCGTGCGGCGCGGCTCGCAGCAGCTGCAGTAGATACAGGTGTAGTGTATGTTAGTGTACGTACAGCGGCGTGTCGGCGTGCGCGTTGGCGGCGGCGTGCGCGTGCGGCGCGGCTCGCAGCAGCTGCAGTAGATACAGGTGTAGTGTATGTTAGTGTACGTACAGCGGCGTGTCGGCGTGCGCGTTGGCGGCGGCGTGCGCGTGCGGCGCGGCTCGCAGCAGCTGCAGTAGATACAGGTGTAGTGTATGTTAGTGTACGTACAGCGGCGTGTCGGCGTGCGCGTTGGCGGCGGCGTGCGCGTGCGGCGCGGCTCGCAGCAGCTGCAGTAGATACAGGTGTAGTGTATGTTAGTGTACGTACAGCGGCGTGTCGGCGTGCGCGTTGGCGGCGGCGTGCGCGTGCGGCGCGGCTCGCAGCAGCTGCAGTAGATACAGGTGTAGTGTATGTTAGTGTACGTACAGCGGCGTGTCGGCGTGCGCGTTGGCGGCGGCGTGCGCGTGCGGCGCGGCTCGCAGCAGCTGCAGTAGATACAGGTGTAGTGTATGTTAGTGTACGTACAGCGGCGTGTCGGCGTGCGCGTTGGCGGCGGCGTGCGCGTGCGGCGCGGCTCGCAGCAGCTGCAGTAGATACAGGTGTAGTGTATGTTAGTGTACGTACAGCGGCGTGTCGGCGTGCGCGTTGGCGGCGGCGTGCGCGTGCGGCGCGGCTCGCAGCAGCTGCAGTAGATACAGGTGTAGTGTATGTTAGTGTACGTACAGCGGCGTGTCGGCGTGCGCGTTGGCGGCGGCGTGCGCGTGCGGCGCGGCTCGCAGCAGCTGCAGTAGATACAGGTGTAGTGTATGTTAGTGTACGTACAGCGGCGTGTCGGCGTGCGCGTTGGCGGCGGCGTGCGCGTGCGGCGCGGCTCGCAGCAGCTGCAGTAGATACAGGTGTAGTGTATGTTAGTGTACGTACAGCGGCGTGTCGGCGTGCGCGTTGGCGGCGGCGTGCGCGTGCGGCGCGGCTCGCAGCAGCTGCAGTAGATACAGGTGTAGTGTATGTTAGTGTACGTACAGCGGCGTGTCGGCGTGCGCGTTGGCGGCGGCGTGCGCGTGCGGCGCGGCTCGCAGCAGCTGCAGTAGATACAGGTGTAGTGTATGTTAGTGTACGTACAGCGGCGTGTCGGCGTGCGCGTTGGCGGCGGCGTGCGCGTGCGGCGCGGCTCGCAGCAGCTGCAGTAGATACAGGTGTAGTGTATGTTAGTGTACGTACAGCGGCGTGTCGGCGTGCGCGTTGGCGGCGGCGTGCGCGTGCGGCGCGGCTCGCAGCAGCTGCAGTAGATACAGGTGTAGTGTATGTTAGTGTACGTACAGCGGCGTGTCGGCGTGCGCGTTGGCGGCGGCGTGCGCGTGCGGCGCGGCTCGCAGCAGCTGCAGTAGATACAGGTGTAGTGTATGTTAGTGTACGTACAGCGGCGTGTCGGCGTGCGCGTTGGCGGCGGCGTGCGCGTGCGGCGCGGCTCGCAGCAGCTGCAGTAGATACAGGTGTAGTGTATGTTAGTGTACGTACAGCGGCGTGTCGGCGTGCGCGTTGGCGGCGGCGTGCGCGTGCGGCGCGGCTCGCAGCAGCTGCAGTAGATACAGGTGTAGTGTATGTTAGTGTACGTACAGCGGCGTGTCGGCGTGCGCGTTGGCGGCGGCGTGCGCGTGCGGCGCGGCTCGCAGCAGCTGCAGTAGATACAGGTGTAGTGTATGTTAGTGTACGTACAGCGGCGTGTCGGCGTGCGCGTTGGCGGCGGCGTGCGCGTGCGGCGCGGCTCGCAGCAGCTGCAGTAGATACAGGTGTAGTGTATGTTAGTGTACGTACAGCGGCGTGTCGGCGTGCGCGTTGGCGGCGGCGTGCGCGTGCGGCGCTGCTCGCAGCAGCTGCAGTAGATACAGGTGTAGTGTATGTTAGTGTACGTACAGCGGCGTGTCGGCGTGCGCGTTGGCGGCGGCGTGCGCGTGCGGCGCGGCTCGCAGCAGCTGCAGTAGATACAGGTGTAGTGTATGTTAGTGTACGTACAGCGGCGTGTCGGCGTGCGCGTTGGCGGCGGCGTGCGCGTGCGGCGCGGCTCGCAGCAGCTGCAGTAGATACAGGTGTAGTGTATGTTAGTGTACGTACAGCGGCGTGTCGGCGTGCGCGTTGGCGGCGGCGTGCGCGTGCGGCGCGGCTCGCAGCAGCTGCAGTAGATACAGGTGTAGTGTATGTTAGTGTACGTACAGCGGCGTGTCGGCGTGCGCGTTGGCGGCGGCGTGCGCGTGCGGCGCGGCTCGCAGCAGCTGCAGTAGATACAGGTGTAGTGTATGTTAGTGTACGTACAGCGGCGTGTCGGCGTGCGCGTTGGCGGCGGCGTGCGCGTGCGGCGCGGCTCGCAGCAGCTGCAGTAGATACAGGTGTAGTGTATGTTAGTGTACGTACAGCGGCGTGTCGGCGTGCGCGTTGGCGGCGGCGTGCGCGTGCGGCGCGGCTCGCAGCAGCTGCAGTAGATACAGGTGTAGTGTATGTTAGTGTACGTACAGCGGCGTGTCGGCGTGCGCGTTGGCGGCGGCGTGCGCGTGCGGCGCGGCTCGCAGCAGCTGCAGTAGATACAGGTGTAGTGTATGTTAGTGTACGTACAGCGGCGTGTCGGCGTGCGCGTTGGCGGCGGCGTGCGCGTGCGGCGCGGCTCGCAGCAGCTGCAGTAGATACAGGTGTAGTGTATGTTAGTGTACGTACAGCGGCGTGTCGGCGTGCGCGTTGGCGGCGGCGTGCGCGTGCGGCGCGGCTCGCAGCAGCTGCAGTAGATACAGGTGTAGTGTATGTTAGTGTACGTACAGCGGCGTGTCGGCGTGCGCGTTGGCGGCGGCGTGCGCGTGCGGCGCGGCTCGCAGCAGCTGCAGTAGCGCGCGGGCTGCGCCGGCCGCCGCGCACCAGTGCACCGCCGCGTTGCCCTCCAGGTCCACGGACGAGGCCTCCGCGCCGGCACGTAATAGCAATCTGATAAAAACACACACGCATTGTTAGTCTAAATTGATCATTTATCTCAATTTAACTTTAAATTAAAAATATCGACAGCACATTCCATTTTAAAGTGTGATGGTTACTAATATCACAGCTTTTAGAACCGAATGATTAAATGTATTCTTTTATTAATCATCAAACATTTCTTATCATCTATTCCTCCTTCTTCCTCTGCGTGAATATCAGATACATCCCCAATACCACTTTAATTCTACCTTTTTACAAACCCAGCGTTGCATATAATTGATGCTGATTACTTGCATGCCAGACATAATATTATATTTAAAAAAACATCCAGTTTCAATATTACTTTCGTATAAACCCACGGAATCTCCGGTATCGACACTCATTAAAGTAGTACCCAATTCCAACAAGCGTATAACACAGTATACCTGACGACATCGGCGCGGTCGTTCTCGGCGGCCCACACGAGCGGCGTCCACCCGCCCGCGTCGCGCGCGTCGAGCTGCGCGTCGGGCGCGGCCGCCAGCGCGCCGCACGCTGCAGCACTGCCGCGCTGCGCCGCCATGTGCAGCGCAGTCATGCCCTCGCAGTCCTGAGGTATAACCGAATACTTTAATAATTCAAGTTCCTGTAGCGCCCTGACAAATATTTCAAAATTTTTTTTGGAGACTTTCCTACCCTCACACCAGCCCCTCCAACTTCTGTAAGCCATTACAGTGGCATGCATTTTAATGACTTTCTAACTTATCTTTAATCCGTAACGAAATTAATCATTAAGTAAATAATATATATACAACGTTGATGCGACCGATGGGCGTTTCTTTAAACTGCATATACTAGGTACCATTTCGAAGCTCTGTACTAAAAATCAATTAAATAGGAGCAGTAGTTTAGTCACAAATGATTTTTAAGTTTTTGCCCCATTTGAACACGATGTAGCTTTTCTAACAGCTGATTACGCCTAACATTCACCTTAAAACGATAGATCGTACTAAAATCTGCGCGTTGTTGCCGCTCTTACACAAGGCACACAATAATAAGTACACGACAATAACACGAGCCGCGCGCGACGCGACGTTGCCAATTTGTTATCTATTCGTATCTACAGGTCAATGAAATTTATTTACACAGGATGGTTGCGTTTTACTCTTATTTGGAAGCTATTTAGTTTGTTTGAAACAAACAAAATCTCATTTTTGGTATTATTAATTTTTGTGCCGTGCCGAATTAATACCAAGAACGTATAACAGACATAGTGTAATTTAGTGCCCATCGGTCGCATCAACGTTGTATAATATAAATATATATTTTATTGCATTTCATGGTGAGACGAGCATGCCATTCGCCTCATGGTAAGCGTTACGACCGCTTATGAACAGTGGCAAAACCAAATAACACATTAAATCACAAATGCATTGCTTGGCATTCCACTGCGCTCACTATCCTGAGATATAAGATGTTAAGTCTCAATATATCCAGTAGTTACTCTGGCTACAATGTCCTTCAATCCGAAACACAACAGTGCATTTAAACTGCTGTTTGGCGGGAGAAATCGGCATTGTGGTGGTATCTACCTAGGCGGCCTCGCACATATGAGTGACCTACCACCAGTAAATAATAGAAATAGTTGAGAGATGACCACCACCCATGAAAATGTACAATACTTGAATCATAGACGCGTTTCCGGCTTTTCCAACAGGAAAGGGAAAACACGATAGCCATAAAGGTACATTAACTGCCTGACTAGACTAGTCTCACTCATCACACGAAACACACCTATAAAGTGGTCGTTTTCTGTCGGTTTTCAATGAAGCATAACGAGCACTAGGAGCCACTACCTGTTTAAAATAAATTGCTAAAAGCCAAATAACCTATTTTAAAGTTATCAACTCACCGCCATATTGACATCACACCCGGCAGCGACCAGATACCGGACCACCTTGATGAGGTCTTCATCCTTAACTCTGTCCTCGTCGTCCTCCGCCTTGACGTCAGTCTTGTCCTCTTTCTCCTCCGCTTTGTCCCCCTCCCCTTCAGGCTCTACCTCCATCTCCTCAGTGCTGTCTTTATCTGGACTCGGTTTGACTTTGTCCTTGATTTTCTTGTCTCCTAATGCTATTGAAAAAAATATTTATGTATATTAAATTATATAGTTATGATATTGAAATATCATCGAAGCCTGTATACATTCAAAAACAAGTTTTTCTCATCGACCATCACCTCTTTCCGCCTATAGCTAACTTTAAGCCTGCATGCTGTGGGCAGATTTAGATTTGCAAATACCATATATCTAAACGCTGATTTAAAACTTTAAGATTTTTAAAAATAATAATTAGTTGACTAATAACCAACCGAGTACAGCATGCATGAGCGGCGTGCGCAGGTTCCTGTCGACGGCATCGAGCGTGGCGCCGGCGCATCGCAGCGCGTGCAGTGCGCGCACGTGGCCGCGCGCCGCCGCCGCGTGCGCACACGTGGCGCGCTCGCGCCACACTGACGCGTTCAGCTGCTTGCACGACACTGCGCACAGGTATTCACTTTGTACTCATTGCACCAAGCAGTAGAAAAGGTTTACATGAAGTAAAATGACTAAAGTCAGGTTTGTAATTTTAGTTAAGATAGCCATACGGTCTTGCCAAGACATGACCCTTCCCTTGCCCTCTTTGAAACTATTTAACATTCGTCTTAGAACCCCACAACGTACTTTAGATTCCATCGACAAGACTTTTGGGTGTAGTAAGCGTTTGCAATCATTGTCCACTCATTTTGAACTTTGGTTGATATCCGCGGTCATGCTAAAATAAAAGTTCAGAAATATACCAAAACTACATTATGATCTGCCACAAAATTCAGGTTAGTTCTAAAATATAAACTCACCAATCTTAGGTATAAGTTGCTCCAAGCTTTCTCCCGCTACAATAGATTCGCAAAGCTTCTTCGCTGATTCTCCGTTTGAGGATGTTGTGCCATCTTTTTTGCACAACTGTTCCAGGTCTATTAGGGTGGATGGCAGCAGGTCCTCGGGTATCACAGGTGTGTTGTCCAGCTGTGATGGGGATAGCTTCGAAAAGCTAAGGTAGGCTGGAGTGCTGAAATTAAAATTAAAAATTAATTATGTACAAAATCACAGATATCCGGATCCACTAGCAATTTGTAAGGCATTCCAAATTACATTATTTTTATTTATATCATAATAAACACAGATCACTTCCAATAGATACCGCATTACGATAGTTTTGTTTTGAACCGAAAACGCCAACGAAGGGTACGGCGCGGGGGGTGGGCGGGTTGCAGCGCGGTCACGTGGACTTCACTGGAGAGATGAGGCATAAGTCGATAAATAAAAAATGTATCGATAGTTCGATTTGCCAGTAAGTTCATGTGTTATGATCGCTTCTATAACTTAATTACCAAGTTGTTAAATGTTTGATAATATTATTTCACCGGCCTGATCTAATAAATTATACCAACTACGAATAAAATAGGATTAAGATTTATACTTTAGTATGTAACGGTTTTATTTCTATCATTCACTGTGTATTTTTGTATACCATAATGGCGAAATACCCAAATTAAGTGTTGATATAAAAGATCAGATAAAAATATGAAATAGTAAATAACTAAACCTCACGCCCTAAAGGGCTACAATAACTTATTCCTTTTCTTGAATACTGACGGCGGCTGTAGTAAATGTAATATCGACAAGTGAAGATGAAACCCACTTGACGAACTATGAATGTTTTTGAGACGATATATACATCATCATCATCATATCAGCCACAGGAAGTCCACTGCTGAACATAGGCCTCCCCCAAGGATCTCCACAATGACCTGTTGGAAGCGGCGATATATAGGTACAATGTATGTTAAAATTAGTGCAATAGCTTGTGCTACTGATTCTCAATAAACTTAGTATACTAAAACTTATGATAAATACCCTCCCATTATATTTGAAAACGTATACAACTAGAGGGAAAAAAGGAAATTTAATTACGCCAAAGATAAATAAAAAAATATTGTAAAAGTACCTTGGTAACAAAGGACATGGACAGTTTCAGTATGGCGCTGTGCCTAGTCCTGTACATCAATGAGTTTTGCATTGTTGGGATAATGTTAGTTCCAAGATTATTACACTAAAAGTTTCAAAGCCTAGGAACTTTAGGGGTTTTAGATATTTACAAAAATAGATGTTATTTTGAGGTTAGGTTTGTAGGTTATCTGTCAATTTATTGAACTTGATAAAATACGTTTACAAATAGATTTTGTTGTGATAATTTTATATATCTTTTTAATTAATAATTAAAAAGATATATAAAATTATGAAATCACTACATAGTATAAAACAAAGTCGCCTTAAATCTTTAAAACTAAGCAACGGATTTTAATGCGGTTTTTTTAATAGATAGAGTGATTCAAGAAGAAGGTTTATATGTATAATACGTACATAATATTATTGTACAGAAATCTTTTTGTACCCGGACAAAGCTGGGCCGGGCCGCTAGTTATATAATACACTAAAACACATAAAATCATTGAAATATATAAACCTGTCTTCTTAACGAATCCAGGGCCCTTGCAGACACATTTTTTTTCATGAAAAAAAATATATCTTCATCGTCGTACTTTATTTTTATGAATGCGTCAATAGATTTAGATTAAGTTTACAATGTATACTGTCGATTATTGAGGAGGGCTGTGCCCTGCAGTCTTACGTATACTAATTCTTTATACTCGTGAGTTGCAAACAGATTATTCATGAACACACGCACCCTATACACCCAACAGTCACATAAATAATTCTGACCCCATACTAGTACCGATCCTTGTATCATGGGTATCAGGAACTACGAGAGATTTTACGGTTTCACAAACACCCAGACCCGAAACAAATACAAGTGATTCACATTATTAGGAGTAGTAGTATTAGGACAGCCTCCGTGGCGCAGTTGGTTAGACGCCGCCTGTGAAACGAGAGGCCGCGGGTTCGATCCCCGCACCGAGAGAAATGTTTGTGCGGCCCACAAATATTTCTTCCGGGTCTGGGTGTTTGTGAGACCGAAAAGTCTCTCGTAGTTCCTGATACCCACGACACAAGACTCGATCTTAGTGTGGGGTCAGGACTATGTATGTGACTGTTGGGTGTTATTATTATTATTATTATATTATTATTACATTAGTCTGTCACATTTAGTGCGGGAATCGAACCCGCGTCCTCTTTTAAACACTTGGCGCAGCGTGAAATGAGCTACTGGCAGCCAAGATTACTTGCAATCCTCCCACACATAGCATAATTATTTAAGTCTCAATCAATACAGTGGGTGCTTTGGGAGATAATATACACCAAAGGATGAAATAAATAAAAATCATTTTTATCAAAACACATATTTATTATTAAAAAATACATTGACAGCCTTCGTGGCGCAGTTCGTTATCTTATAACTCGCGTGCACCTGTGAGCACAGAATTTCTCTCTTTGAGTTCCTAATCGTTCAGGATAAGTTCCTCATCATGGCCTCCAACCTCCGCTTTATTAGCCACCCCGAACCTCGCTTTGTCAACCTAATATTACTGACACTTAACCGAAACTGAATACAACCAATGAATCTGTATACAGTAACTAATACTTGCAGTGAACGCTCTAAGGGCGCTCTCTGAGACAGAATGTGTAATATATTGTTTATAACTCGCATACACCAGTGAGCATAGAACCTCTTTCTTTGAGTTCCCAATCATTTAGGATAAGTTCCTCATCGTGGCCTCCAACCACCCTTATACCCACCCCGAACCTATCTTTACCAACCTAATATTACTGACACTTAACTGAAACTGAATACACCCAATGAATCTGTATACAGTAACTAATACTTGTAGTGAACGCTCTAAGAGCGCTCTCTCAGACAGTATGTGTAATGTATTGTTTATAACTCGCATACACCAGTGAGCATAGAACCTCTTTCTTTGAGTTCCCAATCGTTCAGGATAAGATCCTCATAGTGGCCTCCAACCTCCCCTATAGCCATCCCGAACCTCGCAACAAGATCAACCAGCCTAATATTACTGGTGTCAGAACTATGTTACATTAGAGCGACTATATTATATTAATATTCAACAATACGTACAAAAATATCGTCTAAAAATGAAGCTGGCGGACAAACATTGTTCCGATACAGAGCCCAGCTTAAATACCGGATCGTGGTCATTACATGACAACAACATTCTACTGTTCTGTTGTCAACCAAGCAGCTGCAATAATATCATAAGATGGCATCTAATGGACAGTTGCTAGAAGGTTCAACATCTATTATATATTATACATAATATATCCTTTGACTTATATGCCTCGATTTAATTCGTCCTCTTAATAAATAAGGATTGTTTCCCCCAATATGTGAGACCAGTTCTTCAGAAAGATCACGTTCTGGACACACTTCTATTTCATATGCGCCATTCCCTCTAATATATTCGCCATCATACGATCGCGATTGCTTTATTTGATAAGGCCCTAAAGCAATCAATAACAATTGTTCATGAGTTAATCTAGGGAAATTCCCCAATTGCGGTAGGTTACCATAGATTCTAGTAAACATGACCCTACACCTATTTAAGTTGTAATCATTTACAAAATCACCTAAATAATACCTTTCGTCCATAAATCGCAATGCTCTTTGAATAATTTGCCCACACAGTGGGCTATCTACAAGAACAGGATGATATTTATTTAGAATAGCTGCTGCTATCTTGACGGCTTGATTAAAATACCGTTGCCTAAACAATTTAAAATCCCGTTTAAATCTCCCATTGACGACCTCCACAACCCATCTACAAAGAGTTACCCGTCTACTTTTGTTGGCTTGTGAAGAAGACAGTTGAGTTTTACCTTCATTTAGTGATTCTGGTTTATAAACCCTTTAATTATAACTTTCTAAAGTAGTAATTGCATCCCGAAATTCTCGACCAAGAACAAAAATGTCATTGGGTTTAAAAAGTCTATGAAATGACCCATTTTCATTTTCAAATAAACTGGTCATCATTTCTGCATCAGTCTGAGTTACTGGGAATGGACCTACAGCGTCAATTATGTGTCCATCACAAGAAACAATCATAAAGGGTTTGACTAAATTATCATACTTATGTAAGCTTTATGTTTTCTTTTGAAACATATAGTTTAAACATTTCTGAAGAAAAATGTAAGTGCCATCAAATATAGCTATAGCAGGTCTACTCTCCAGGGCTGATTCTGGATCACTAAAAAGTGCATATGGTATTTGTAAATTCCTGGCAACAATATCAGAATGACTAATATGTTGCGGTCTTAAATGTTGTGGTACAAAATGATCATAAAGGCAAGTTCTCACTTTATTCATTAAGAGTTCTAAAGTTGATCTAGGAATATTAAAAATTGTCGACAACCTTCTACTACTTTCTCCTATACGCAATTTAGATAAATATATAGAGCTCGTTTTGGTTTCCTTACATTAAGTGTAGGTAAACCATTAAAAAGGTTCAAGAAATCATTTGATCGAAGTCCTGTCCAATAATGACAGACATGGTTTGGCATATCTTGAATGTTTTCAAAATTAATTAATTCCCCTGTGGAATTTGATATGTTGATAATATCCTCTATTTGGTTGGCATTAAAATAAGAAAATGTTGTGATATTTTGTGGCAACTCATTCCACTCACCTGCATACAAATGTGATTCACACACTCTAGAATTACATGGTACATAAAAGTGATGATCATTCAACAACATCCTTTTGATATAGTTAGGAATCATAAAAAATGCCCTGTGATTACACCTGTTAAATATACAATGAGCAGAGGTATTTGACGCCCTTTTATAGTTTGGCAATTTTATTTGAGATGAATTACGGGATGGTAGTGTAACTGAGGGAAGAGGAGGTAAAGTAGGAGGCACGGGACTGAGTATCAATGTATCTTCTTCGTGCATAACATTGTCTAAAGATTGACTCATTTCTTCTCTCAATCTATCATGGTGTCTATTAGCCTTCATCCAACAGGGATGGCAAACATTATTCATTGTTATTCCCTAAAACAAATAATTCTTAATACTAATTTAAATCTTCAATACATCTTCTTTTTATTATTATTATATACTAAAACAATTTTGTTTGGTTTAGTATATAATAATGTATTAAATATATGTATAATAATGTATTAAATAGATTTAAGTAGATAATTTTATTTCCTACATCTAAATCATTTTACAATTTGTGTTTATTATATAAATATTTATGTAGTATTATATATGTATGTATTTATGCTATTTATCATGTATGTATGTATGTTATGTTGGTGTATTTTTATGTTTAGTTAGTATGAGTATTATTTAGTTTCCTCTCTTTTAATTATTTATTTTACACTGCCCTCTCTTTCTCCTTCTTTTAAATCCATCCCGTGGTTGTCTGTGAGACATTGCTTTAAGCGATAAGACCAACATTTGTACTTTTTATTTATTAGTTTCTGTATGTTGTAATTTTTTTAAGTGCACAATAAAGATTTAAATAATAAATAATAGTAATAATGTGTATACAGCATTTTATGTGTTATTGTTTACTGCATAAAATATAAAAATAAATATTTATCTAATCAAAATAAGTACCTGAAGTGATATAGCAAAATGAAAATTCTGTACAAGTGGATTCCCAGCTTCAATAACATGATGCTTTTTATTCTATACTGATCGACCACAACCAAGACATACCATGTTATGGCCCAATAACCGATTAGATGTACCTTCTGAAGTTAATAATAGGTAGCACGAATGACAAATATGTCCATCTGCAGGAAGCTGAAAAAAATATACTTCATTATACAAGTTTAACATTATAAGCATAGCATTGCTGATGTGATAAATATTCATTTTAAATACTAATAACTACAATAAATCATTTAAATATTTTTGTCCACCCTAAACTGCTTTATACATAGATAGATCTTTCATTGCACACGCTGCTCGGTTGTGGAATACTTTATTAGTAACATTAAAAAGGACCAAATCTAAGTCCATCTTTAAAAGGATGGCCAACAAGCATTATTCCTAGGTTGAATGAAGACATTAAAGTTGTATAGTTATTCTTCTGTGTAATCAAATCAAATATATTCATTGTGGAACTTGGTTACAATAAGATGTTACAATATGTTTACTTGAAATCTACGACCTGCTATGTTGGCATAATAACAGGATTGGGTGAACGGGCTTGGGTTGAGGTTTGATTACTTTCATTGGGTTTTCTCAGAATGTTGCATTATCTTTCCATGGGACTGGTACCAGGGAAGATGGGGCACTACCCCCCTCCCCTTCCAACCCACAACTAGTTCTAGATTACCTATTAATTGGTTTTTGAATTTCACTTATCAATAATCATTAATAATACTACATACTACCTTATATGTTTATCATTTGTATAATTATATTATTTGGTGACTTCGTTATGTACTTAAGTCGCTATTTTTATTCAACTTTTTGAAAAATAAGTTAAGTTCAGTATAATATAAGTCATACGAATGTTTTCCATGATAATTAACTCTACATCACCCTGTTAACTTTGTAGTCATCTCACTTGATGTTTATATTACATAGCTTGGTTTCAAAGATACAGGCACGCATAGTTTGGGACCAATAGAAATAAAACATAATGTAAATAATTCACATTTTGGATACAAATAAATTATTCTATTTTTGTGTATAATCAAGAGAAAAGCGTTAGTAATGTTTTATAAGGAGACCTAAGTACCTACCTCAATTGATATCCATCGTTAAAGCGTCGTTCTGGAATGAACTGACAATGTGGAGATAGCATGTCGCTTTAACCGCCCTGTCGCTATTCCACAGTTAATGCACCTCATCAAATACGAGAACTGGCAATCCCAGTTCTTGTAGCAATGGTTCACAAATTAACATAACCCACAACATAACCCTTGAACTTGGATAAAATAGAAACAATAACGTTCAATGAGCGCTAGAGTCTAGGGATGTGAAAATATAATCGATTATTTAAAATCAATCAAAAAAATCGATTACTTTTTTAAAATATTCGATTTTTATTAATCGATTTGTTGACCAAGAATAATCGATTTTTTTAATCGATTTTTTATTTCGCTATTTCATACTTTCGTTTTTTTTTAATAGTCGCAACTTTGAATTACTACTTACTTATTACTTACTACGTAGTTTTGGATTTATACATAGCTGCTCCTTTGTCTGATTTAAAAATTAACCCATTGGCTGTATGGAAAAGCTATGAAGGAGCATACCCTAAACTTGCAAAGTTAGCTAAAAAGCATTTACTAATAACTGCTTCATCAGCTCCAGCAGAGCGCCTTTTTTCTAAAGTTGGAAATATTGTTCGTAAAACAAGGAATCGCATCTTGAGCAAACGATTACCCAAACTTCTATTTCTCCATTCTAATCTTTGCCAAGTGATTTATGGCAGTAGGTTGATGCATCCGTAGCTTTATTTTATTCCGTTAATTTTGAATAATAAATAGAGATGATTTTTGTTATTTAGTGAAGCGCATCGTTAGTTGAAGATTTTTATTTTGTTTTCATGAAAGAAGTGGATTGTTTTTGTTTATTTACATTTAGTAAGTTTTTATTTTAATTTTGATTAACAAATAAAGACTGTAGTATTTATAGCAGGGATCGAAACCGGTTGCAAATAACGGTACCGGTATCGACCAATTTCGGTTACCTTTAAGATTTGGGGACCCGTTATGACGGTAACCAATGCAAATTATAAAGGTTACCCTTATATACGGGAACCGATTTAATACCGATAACCTAAAAAAGACCTTGACGGCAAAAGAGAGCGCATTGGAGAATAGTTACTCATTTCCATATTGCATACCAAGTGAAACATATACTTGGCGTGTTGTTTACCCAATATCCCTGGAATCGGTTCATTTTACTTGCGATGTAATAGTGTTGAAAATAAAAGGAAATGAGTAAAGGCAAGGATTTGGTGTAATGTACTGTATAGTAAAGACATTTTTATATCTCAGTATATTTAATTCAATAAATAAATAGATACCTAAATTCACATAAATAATATTATTTAGTACAAAAACCCTATATTTTTAAATTATAAAACATTAAAATAAGATAAGCCACGTCCCGAGCAAATGACCTTGAGCATTTATGTCTTTCAAATGCCTACTATACACGACGTCGTATTCGGTTGCGTCCTCCGACGTATAAAGGAGGTGATTTGTGCGTCTGTTATAGGTATTTAACGTCATCAGATGCGTCCGCCTCGAATCCGATTGTTGTCGGTTTTTGTGGCACGGATCAAAGGGTTTTGTTGCGAACGTCCGACTTCTGTCCACAAGTCTTCGCTTTTTTTACCATCGCACCACACTTTACCGCAGTAGAGTTCATTCAAGAGGGTTAACGTCACTCGCGTCCGTAGGCTTTGACCCTAGATTCCCTACCCTTGACCCTTGGGTAGTGCCAAATGAGTGATACAGTTCGTGGTGGTAGGACTTAAGTGTCCGCCCGAGTAGCGACCACCGTCCACAAAGGCGTAAAGGCCGTCATAGTGATCTCCATAAGGGGATCGCGTTCCGGGATCAGCTCATGGTTTTCCGTTTTTTTCGAGGGGCTTGAGTCCAGGCATGAGGTTGTACCGTGTGGGTATTTTCGGTCGTTTGTCGAAAGGAGGAATGTTGATCCGCCGGCCAGGGAGACCCGTAGAAACGGTTGACCGCTGGCCGCCCGCGGTATAGTACAGGGGCTAACCTCTTTGCGGCTAATTCCCGCGTCGAAGACCGTGGTTCCCAGACACTGCTCACACTGCCTGATTACGGTTTCTCAATGTGCGGATATTCGCATCAGGCAGTGTGATGTGCAGCGTGAGTTACGGTCTCTCGATGTTTGGAAAGCCAGTGGTCTGGATGTGACAATTCCACAGCCGCAAAGAGATTTGCCAGCAAGGCAGCCTTCTCTTGGGGCTTGTGGGCCAGCGACCCTTCTGGGTACCTCAGCGGTGGCAACGCTGGACGGCAGAAGTTAGATTGAACGGCCCCGACCAAACTCCAATAAGCACGACTGCTAGTTGGGTGATTGGCCAACGCACGCCCAATCCTGCTAACGCGCTGGGCATCCGCCCTAACGTAGGCCTTCTTGCAAGCCATGGTTGTAGGCTTCTTTGAGGGAACTGATATTGGGATCCTTCATGGCGCGACTCCTGATCCAAGCGCGGTACGCCGCATGTTTGTCACCGACAGCATCGGCGCATGCACGATCGAACCAGGAGCGTCCACGGCCCTTACTGGCGATCTCAAAGGAAGGAATGTAATATTCCATTCCAAGTCTGATCTCGTCAGCAATAGCGTTGACACTTGCTGAGGGATCTTTACCCTCAAAGCAGCGCCGCCTCCAAGAGATGAATGTGAAATATTCCCGCATACCATCCCAATCTGCCACGAATAATGCCAGACCCTCCGCTTAACCTACACGGAACGTGGTGGTGATGCGAACGGTAATGACAACCCAACCAGGCAGTTATCAGAAGTGCCCAAAGGTGCACTAACGGTCACACGATACCCAGCGGGGTGACCTGCCAGCAGAAGTTCCAGCAGAGAAGGCGCATGACTCGCCACATCCGGGATCCTGGTGGGCTGATTCAGCAGTTGTGTCACGTCATGAGTCAGAGCGAATGCATGGGCAGCTCTGTCAGCATGAACAGTCTTGGAGGATCCCAGCCACAGTTCATGATGAGCATTGAAATCCCCCAAGACCACCATTTCGGCTAACGGGAACTGCGCCTGCGCGTCATTAGCTGCCTGGCTAAGATACCTGAACAGCCGAGTCGCCTCATCGTCCCCGTGGTGAGAGCTGTAAAGGCACACGTAGATGCGGCTCAGGGAACCTAGATCCACGTGCACCCACAGAGCGGAGAACGAGGGGTCCTCCATGCAGTGCAAACGGCGACAGCAGATGTCCGACCGAACACACAAGCATACCCCGGCTTTAGGCTTGAAGTTTACTTCAAGCGAATAACCGGGATACAACAGTTAAGAATCATCGGCCGGACAACGAATCTGCGTCTCCGTTAGGAAGAACAAAGCAGGCTGGGCCATCTCGAGATGGTGATGGACGGCATTGAGGTTCGTATGGGGTCCGCGGATATTAGTTAACTCCATAGTGAACGCAGTGGTGGGGTTATGCACCGCTGAAGGACCTGCTCTGTTTAATTGCACTGTCATGGTTGAAAGGATGGGATTGGTGCAGAGGCAACGAAGGGCTTAAGTTCGGGCACTAAGAAGGCCGAATGGGCACCGGCACGAAAGGATCGGCAGGAAGCGAATTGATCCGCCGGACGGAAGGGCCCCCGTACCCTCCCGGGATGGGCCGCCGAGACCCCACTTCCGGTCACCAACCGGCATGATGGACCCACCCAAGATTATGCGCGCCATGGTGAGGTAGCCTCTTGAGGTGGTTAGCCCCTGTACTATATATACCGCGGGCGGCCAGCGGTCAACCGTTTCTACGGGTCTCCCTGGCCGGCGGATCAACATTCCTCCTTTCGACAAACGACCGAAAATACCCACACGGTACAACCTCATGCCTGGACTCAAGCCCCTCGAAAAAAACGGAAAACCATGAGCTGATCCCGGAACGCGATCCCCTTATGGAGATCACTATGATGGCCTTTACGCCTTTGTGGACGGTGGTCGCTACTCGGGCGGACACTTAAGTCCTACCACCACGAACTGTATCACTCATTTGGCACTACCCAAGGGTCAAGGGTAGGGAATCTAGGGTCAAAGCCTACGGACGCGAGTGACGTTAACCCTCTCGAATGAACTCTACTGCGGTAAAGTGTGGTGCGATGGTAAAAAAAGCGAAGACTTGTGGACAGAAGTCAGACGTTCGCAACAAAACCCTTTGATCCGTGCCACAAAAACCGACAACAATCGGATTCGAGGCGGACGCATCTGATGACGTTAAATACCTATAACAGACGCACAAATCACCTCCTTTATACGTCGGCGGACGCAACCGAATACGACGTCGTGTATAGTAGGCATTAGAAAGACATAAATGCTCAAGGTCATTTGCTCGGGACGTGGCTTATCTTATTTTTTTCAAAGTATAAATAGGTAATCCGATTCCAAACCAAAAAAATAATTCAACACTCTGCGACGTGCTTACTGAATGAAATATCAATTAAGAGTCTCAAAATTCAAAAATCGCAAAGAACGCGTTTGCGTCGAATTAGTGCAAGTTACAATATGCACCAACCGGGGCGACGGCCTTGAGGTCGTGTTTGGTCGACACACGGCGCATCGACGCTTTGACTTTTGCCGACGACGCTTGAAACATAGAGGTAATCCTTATTTCGGTTACCGGTATGATACCGGTTAAATTCTAGGAATCTAATAAAATCGGCGTGTAGGGGTTACCTTTAAAAATACCGGTATTTTTTTTTTCGGTTGATACCAAAAAATACCGGTATTTCCGGAACCGTTTTCGGTCCCTGATTTATAGAGATGATTGGTTGCTAGATCACCAAGATTTACTTTTCTGTAGTAACAGTAATTTATTAACATAACACAAGATTGAATTATAAAGAATCCAATCTGCTCAAAAATATTTTATTTGTATAATAAATAATTATTTTATACAGACTAGTAGCTTTTGATTATTGAGTAGGGTTGTTTTATTATTTTATCAAAAAGTCGTTTTTTTTTTTAAATCGATTATTTTGACTAAAAAAATCGATTTTTGGAAAATTGATTATTATTTGGTAAAAAAAATCAATTAATATAAAAATCGATTTCTCCCCAGCCAAGTTACATCCCTACTAGAGTCGTATTTTACCACAGATAACGTACAAAACTCAAAAGCTCGGCTCCTGTCAAGAATTATAACGTAGCGTTTAGTTGTTGCAATGAAAATGTGTAAAAATGGGGAGAATATATTATGTGTAAGTATATATGGCAAACATGACTTTATATATATATATATTTAGTATTGTTAATGAATATAACTTATTACCTACATATAGATTTTTTAGGATCATTTTACGAAAAGGTATTATCATTTTCCTACACTTGCTTTACTGCGAACAAAACGTTTATGTGGGGCCAACAATGGCGGAAATGAGTAGATATCAATGCAAAATCTTATTAAAATTTATTTTACTCCCTCAAGTTCTACAGAAATGTGACATATTCTATAATTAATAGTTGATTTTTTATATTCATGTCATTATTGCCTTATTTCTGTGCATGATAAAGAGTAACTAGGCAGAAACTGTCCAGGTCCTTTAACTATTTAAAATTACATAAAATAACGTAATTATGGTAATTTGCAATTTTTATTTAAATCAATATATATTTTGTGACATTGTCATTTAATAAAATTAATTTACATTATTGTTTTACAATATCGATATTTCTGGGAATTATATTATAAACATGCGTCAAACACTAGAAGAACGCGTGATTTCGCCAAAAAAATATGGCTTATTACGGTTATTGCTATGCGAAAAAGAGACGGATGATTCTACATCCGAACTCGACTGTTTGACATTGATAGTTTAACCAGTATAAATTGAGCTCGCTCGGGACCAAATTAATTTAAAGAATATTAGTTATCGATGAAATCTTATTGCGTTTTTTTAGATACTTTATTGTTTTGAGTTTTTTGCACACCATTTTATTGAACAAATCATTATTAACTGTAATATTATGTTCCCAAAATGTAATTTTCGCTAACGTGCGACGACATGTGCGGGTCCACTACTTGGACGACACTGATGACGCGACATTTGGCATCGGTTTATATCTATCTGATATCTTAAATGTGTTGGGCGCAACCGCTGCCTTGCATTAGGTATCTATTGGGAGTGATCTGTGATAATAAATTAATATTTAACTGATATTTGACACTCATATACAGAGTGATATTGACATATGGTATTTAATTTAAACCACATGTTACTAACCCCCATAGGTAATATTATACAAAGTTCGATCAAAAACTGCCTGATAGTTTTGTCAAAAATCGCGATTTTAGGTTTCAAGGCTATTGATCAATCCCTATAGATACCGAGTCTTTAACGGCCTAGGTGAGTTCCCGACCCAAAATATAGTTGAGCTAAGCGGTAAAAATACTCGTATCTATATGGGATGCCTAAAAATCGTGAAAACTAAAATCACTGTTTTTGACAAAAAATCTTCTCATATTTTCTTCAAATCATGTACAATGTCACCTGGGGTGATGATGATAAACATGTGGGAAAAATTAAGTACAATGTGTCAATATCACCCTGTATATCCCACTGCAGAGCATGGGCCTCCTCTACAAAAAATAGGGGATAGGCCTTTACATGTCAGACATTCTTACAACAATGCTGCATTCACCACTAAATTCACCACACCACAATCTCACTCGGCACTTCTTAACCTTATAACCCTTACCACTGTTCCCTCTGGTCTGGCAGGAATATCCTCTTGTTGCTGCACTTCATCTGCAGCTGCACCCTGCAGCAGTCGCGGTTGGCGGGCTGCCAGCGGTACGAGTACACGCCGCAGTGCGGACACCCGGGACGCACCTTCGCGTCGTTGTACGGGAGACCGCACTCCAAGTGGAAGAGATGGCCTTTGGAGCATTGGTAGAATATGCCCTGTGGAGTAATGGGTGGATAACATCAATATTCTTCATTGTATTTGTTTATCATTGATTGTTTTTTCTGTTTACTAATCCGCCCGGCTCGAAGGACTAAAAAATGTATGTGTAATTTTTACTCACATAAAGTCATTTTCTCATATCCTAGATAGGAATACTGGAACACATCTTAAATATAAGTTGCATTTAACTACGTTAATCCCGCTTAATTGTACTGGCTAGGTGGGCCGTGCGCTGTTAAGAGCAACTTATTATTTGAATGGCGATCCAGTATTCTGGCGTAAGAGTATGGAAATGACGCGATAGGTAAAATTAGGGTAGTGCATCAATAAAGTATGTATAATATAAGGATGTGTTGTGCAGTACCTGTGTGCAGAAGAGTCCGCAGGCGGGGCAGCACATGTGCGCGTGCAGATGCCGCAGATGCAGCGCGCACAGCAGCACGTAGGGCGCCCGCGGGCCCGCGCGCACCAGCGCACCCAGCGAGCCGCCCACCCGCCGCGCGCCGTGCGAGCAGCCCACGCGCACGCCCTCGCACCACTCCACCGCCTGGCAGAACACCGGCTCTGTGCACGCGCACACACATACACATACACATACATATACACACCCGCCGCGCGCCGTGCGAGCACCCCACGCGCACGCCCTCGCACCACTCCACCGCCTGGCAGAACACCGGCTCTGTGCACGCGCACACACATACACATACACATACATATACACACCCGCCGCGCGCCGTGCGAGCACCCCACGCGCACGCCCTCGCACCACTCCACCGCCTGGCAGAACACCGGCTCTGTGCACGCGCACACACATACACATACACATACATATACACACCCGCCGCGCGCCGTGCGAGCACCCCACGCGCACGCCCTCGCACCACTCCACCGCCTGGCAGAACACCGGCTCTGTGCACGCGCACACACATACACATACACATACATATACACACCCGCCGCGCGCCGTGCGAGCACCCCACGCGCACGCCCTCGCACCACTCCACCGCCTGGCAGAACACCGGCTCTGTGCACGCGCACACACATACACATACACATACATATACACACCCGCCGCGCGCCGTGCGAGCAGCCCACGCGCACGCCCTCGCACCACTCCACCGCCTGGCAGAACACCGGCTCTGTGCACGCGCACACACATACACATACACATACATATACACACCCGCCGCGCGCCGTGCGAGCAGCCCACGCGCACGCCCTCGCACCACTCCACCGCCTGGCAGAACACCGGCTCTGTGCACGCGCACACACATACACATACACATACATATACACACCCGCCGCGCGCCGTGAGAGCAGCCCACGCGCACGCCCTCGCACCACTCCACCGCCTGGCAGAACACCGGCTCTGTGCACGCGCACACACATACACATACACATACATATACACACCCGCCGCGCGCCGTGCGAGCAGCCCACGCGCACGCCCTCGCACCACTCCACCGCCTGGCAGAACACCGGCTCTGTGCACGCGCACACACATACACATACACATACATATACACACCCGCCGCGCGCCGTGCGAGCAGCCCACGCGCACGCCCTCGCACCACTCCACCGCCTGGCAGAACACCGGCTCTGTGCACGCGCACACACATACACATACACATACATATACACACCCGCCGCGCGCCGTGCGAGCAGCCCACGCGCACGCCCTCGCACCACTCCACCGCCTGGCAGAACACCGGCTCTGTGCACGCGCACACACATACACATACACATACATATACACACCCGCCGCGCGCCGTGCGAGCAGCCCACGCGCACGCCCTCGCACCACTCCACCGCCTGGCAGAACACCGGCTCTGTGCACGCGCACACACATACACATACACATACATATACACACCCGCCGCGCGCCGTGCGAGCAGCCCACGCGCACGCCCTCGCACCACTCCACCGCCTGGCAGAACACCGGCTCTGTGCACGCGCACACACATACACATACACATACATATACACACCCGCCGCGCGCCGTGAGAGCAGCCCACGCGCACGCCCTCGCACCACTCCACCGCCTGGCAGAACACCGGCTCTGTGCACGCGCACACACATACACATACACATACATATACACACCCGCCGCGCGCCGTGCGAGCAGCCCACGCGCACGCCCTCGCACCACTCCACCGCCTGGCAGAACACCGGCTCTGTGCACGCGCACACACATACACATACACATACATATACACACCCGCCGCGCGCCGTGCGAGCAGCCCACGCGCACGCCCTCGCACCACTCCACCGCCTGGCAGAACACCGGCTCTGTGCACGCGCACACACATACACATACACATACATATACACACCCGCCGCGCGCCGTGCGAGCAGCCCACGCGCACGCCCTCGCACCACTCCACCGCCTGGCAGAACACCGGCTCTGTGCACGCGCACACACATACACATACACATACATACTGACTGAATCATCATTCCTTGATACACAACAAGAGCACCGCCATCTTGCAGAGACATACACATGTGCATACACATTATACACAGTCACGCTGAGAATTTCATTACACAATCTGATTTCAAACAATTCATTGAATAAACCGTCTTTTTATTGTCTAAAATAATCATAATTTAATTTTACAAAGATCCCATAATGACAATGGATAACTAAATGGTCCCTCGAATTTGATGTTTACTAACGAATGACGTCAGAGTATTGTACGACGCCATATTGCAGACGATAGCGGTTTGAAGACAAATTTAAATTTTACGACTTTGTTCAAATAAATATATGTAACCATCAACAAATGTGGTTTCGAATGGAATGACGGCATAATATACAAATGTAATAGATAATTACAAACACCGAGGCGCAGTTAGCTAGATGCCGGCTGGGAAACGAGAAGCCGCGGGCTCGATGTCCGCGCTAAGACTAATATTTTTGTGATCTGTAGATATTTGTTTCGGGTCTGGGTGTTTGTGAGACGAAAAATTCACTCGTAATTTCTAATACTCACGACATAAGACTTCATCTCATGTGGAAACAGGTCTATGTATGCGACTGTATTTATTTAAAAATTTACTAACCAGTAACATCGTCTGGCGCGGCGTACACATTGCTTGGTGTCTCGCAGTAGCAGGTCGCGACGATCGTGGACTCATCGGCGGGACACGCCGCCTCCGAACCCTCGTCACCACCAGCCGGATTACTACACAAGGAACCAAGACGAGTTAAGGCTTTTGTATTTCATTAACGCAGTGGATTTGTGGCCAAACGATAGTCTAAGAGAAGGGTGGCAAACCTTTGTCTATCAAGTTTTTTACATAAATATTTAATAAGACCATAGACGTGCCGTCAAATAATTTTGATTAAATTAATTATCTGTATCTGTATCAGCCCATATACGTCCCACTGCAGGGCACGGGCCTCCTCTACAATCGACAGTACGATTGAGAGTGGTTAGGCCATATAGTCCACCACGCTGGCCTAGTGCGGGTTGGCGGACTTACATACCATAGAAATTTTTATAAATCGCTATGGTATGCAGGTTTCCTCACGATGTTTTCCTTCACCGTTTTAGTGCGTGGTGATTGACTATCAATACACACATGACTCCGAAAAGTCAGAGGTGTGCCCTGGGATTCGAACCCGCGACCACCGTGAACATGTTGGCAGTCGCGTCTAGTCCGTTTACCAACAGGCCACCACGCACTTAATTATCATTGTGAAAATATTACAACAATAACAAATAACAAATTAATTATCATTGTGAAAATATTACAACAATAACAAACGAACGCGCAATATGTTTTCTTATTTTGAGAAATAAAACAATAAATTTTTTTTCATCGTGCATTTGTAATCAGTGATGTGCCCAAAATATTACTTTGCGTGCCATCAACGGAACGCATAACATTGATCTGCTATCCCTGCTCTAAGATAAAATGTTTCAAGTGACAGAATCAGTCGTCTCCAGTAGTTGGTGACGATACTTATTTTATACATTAATTCAAATCTGTATGTCCAGTAGACAATGCGGCAATTGTAACCAGCCTTGATTAAATTAATTATGTATATTTAAAATTTGGAGAAATTCCTGGAGAATCGAAAGTACATTTCCTATTATAATAAAGGAAACATGGAAAGAGCATGTAGATAGAGCGACCCTACGTAATCTACAACTTTTTCCCGTATATTCTTTGAAATCGATACCGAGAAGACAAAAGACGGTAGCAGAAGGCCTCCTAGTGATATTGCTTGTTAAATGTGGCTAGTGCCTACTCACCTATCTTCTTCATGTTCCATCTCGTCGGAGTGCACTTCATCACCTGCGTTGGAGCGAGCACTCTTGCGCTTCTGTCTTGTGTTGCTGACGGAATAAACCATTCATTGAATATATCATACAATCTGTAATATCATTTGTGACAATCATTTTAAATTACTTTGGCTAATAATACGCTATTTTGTCTCACCGCGTTTCTAAGAGCAATTTAAGCCACTATCACCAAAATCAATGTTATTATGACGGCTTATGAGTTATGACTACATCAATAGTGATAAAAAAAAACTTACTGCTCATTTTCGCCAGGAGTAGAAGCGACATTTAGACGTGATGACCGACGTCTCGGCGCCCTGCATTAAAAAATAACATTCACGTTGTCATTATTATATAGAAGTGCAGCATTCTAGAGGCCAAATTATAAAGTAAAAAGTTACGATGCTTTTGAGAACCATCTCATTATGATGCAAATAAAATACCTTTGAGAGAAGATGTCAAAAAATATAAAAGTAATAAAAGTGTAAAAAGCAGCTATAATGACAGTGAAGGCAATTTAATTTACATGCAATAACATATCATGGAGGCTGCATACCAAATGATTATTACACAAGCTGAAGTTCCTTGAGAATCAGAGCCTAGTAAATATTAACAATTAATAATTGCAATAGCAAAGCCTTGTTGGCTCAGAAATATTAAGAGTTGCTGCTATTAAGGCAAGTGATCACCCTACGAGCAAGCAAAAGTAGTGACACAGGTTTAATGGTAAAAATATTTTCATAGATGTCAGGACAGCAATACATAATCCTATTCATGAAATGATAAATATACTCAATATACAAACATGCTTCATATGAAAACAAAAAAGACAAATCCTATGTGATGAGATTTGAAAGTACAATGGACTTTTCTGTTTTAAAAATATTGACAACCTCCATGGCGTAATTGATTTGGCGTCATCTGTGACTGAGACAAATCTTTGTGTGATCCAAAGGTACTTGTCTGGGTGTGTGTGAGACTGAAACATCTCTTTAGTTTCTGATACACAAAACTCAACGAGGAGTATTTGACTGTTGAGTGAATTTATTTATTTATGTATGTCAATAATTTAACATGATGTAAAAATCAAAACTGCATCCTGTGGTTATTCATAACACTAATATTGGTTAACCCGTCATGTGCCGGCACCCACGTAGTGGGTGTTTGAATATGCTCTCTATTTTTTGAGTTTAATTCAATTATTGCGTGCTCTGTATTAATTCTAATGACTGTAAAAGTACCTTAAAAAATAAAGCTTGCTGTGTGTATATAGTTCCGCTAGTCGTTTCATATTAAAAACTTTAAATAAACGTCAGTTTATCCCCTGGCTTGTCGTAAGCGCCATATTGTGTCCTTGAATTAAAATAGCCCCTATTTCAATAACGTTAGGTTGCTTTATTGCTTGAAGTCCGACGAGCCTGAGCGCTGTTCGTTTGACGGTTGAGGGGTTAAGACCCTGACTATTTCAACTAATGTTGAATGGCAATTTTTAAAGAAACTATTATATCATTTCATGTATGGTTACTATTTGACTATCCTTACTTATGAAAAATATTTTACCCAATTTAAAACCTGTATAAGCATTTCCACTACAAGTGAACTACAAATAACTTGATATCTACTTAGATAACAAGTTATTGTTTAGTGATACTTCACTTTTGCTCGTCCTCTGGAGTGGGTGTTGAACCATCACTGTCATTTGTGAATGAAGAACACAATCTTTTAGACCTTCTTGGTTGTTCGCTTGGCGACGCCTCCACTGAGCAGTAGTAGTCTTCGTCGCTGCTGGAGTCATAACCATACTGGACCTTGTCAGCACCTTTTGTTTCATCATATAGGTCCCCGTCATCTTCCATTTCCTCTGCTTCATTTTCTTCAGCTTCATCCAATTCCCTGTTCATTACAGAGCTAATATGAACTAATAAATTAACTACAAATATACAAAACCTTTTGGCTATCAGCCTACCTACAAAACAACATACTTTTTAGGAAGTGTAAATATAATCCATGATCAGTTTATTGACCATCCACACAATCATTGGGTATATGAGTTGCAATCAGATTATAAAATAAAAAACACAGGTTACAAAAGAGACATACCCACTCTCACCGACCTCCTCTTCATCATCAAGGACAACAGCTTTCAAGCCGAGCTCACTCAGGTGCTTCAGTTGTGTCTCATGGCTCTGCTCTGGCACTTCCTCTTCATCAGTTTCCAACTCTACCACCTCCATCTCGACGTCGTCTTTTGTCTTTTTTGTCTCCATTTCGGTGGCAGCTGGTTTAGCCGACCTCCGAGTCTTCACTCTCTCTTCAATCTTCTCTGCAGCCGTTTCTTCAGCTACCTTGGGCTTCTGCCGACGCGTGGACCTCTGCGGAGTTATGTCATCGTACAATTTCTCCTTCCGAGCAATAGCATTAGCCACAACGTTGTCGGTGTCCTTGCTTCGTCGACTTGTAGAACGCTTAGTGTTGTGTGTGTCCGAATCGTCATTTTCCGAGGCGGATTTATATTTCTTCGGTGAAACAGAAGTGTCGCTGTCGCACACCCACTCCCATTTACTTCTCGTACGACTCGAACGCCGTGGGGACACCTCCTCATGTTTCTCTTCCGTAGACACAATCTTCATGTTGTTGCTCTTAGCGCTGGACTTTTCTGACCGTATAGTCAACACTATACGTGGTTTTGGGTCCTCCGCATCGCTTTTTTCGGGTTTTTTACCTTCACACTTGTCCAGCGTAACTGTGAGATTGTCCGTGCATGTTTTGTCGCTCTTTTTCTTAACAGCCTCCTCGTCGTCGGCAATCATGTTGCAGTCAAGGCTTCTCGCAGATGTCAAGGTCGAGAACTCTCACCGTCTCGTATTAATTGTAAAACAACGCCCAGACAGGCAGCCCATAGAGAGGCAGCCACAGCACCCGACCAACACCACAACAGGTGTTTAATAAAAATTCAAAGAAGCCATAACATCAAAATTCTGCTATTAATGTTTTTGTCGTAATTATTTCATAAGCGGAATCACCACGATATATACTATTCAACTAAATTATTAATATAAATAATAATACAAAACTCCGACTACACATTTTCAGAAAAAAATACACAGAAAAATAAATAAAAATCTGCAGACAATAAAAATTAAAAAGCAATGACCACAGACACAGAAGCCACAGATAATGATGAAGATAAATTCGGAAATAAAGCATAGACGTAGTATTAGTTTGAATCTATTTACATGAGGTAAACGTCCCAAAACAAGACAAATACCTATGGGATAAGGTTTAATTTTCTTTATATATACATATCTTTTATCATTGGTAGTCTGTAATGACTGATGTCTGTCAAACTGTCAAACACAGATGTCAGAAGTCAGAAGTAAATAATTTATTTCAATTATTTAAAATTACTATTAATATTAATGGAATATTAGATATGATGACAAAATACATGTTAAAAAACAATAGGGGCTATTAGACTCATAAATTAATTCACTGCGGAATAAACGACTTGTTCTTTAACCAACAAAAAATATTATACAGAACCGCAACCATTATCCATATTGAGCCCGATAGTGATTTACTTTTATATAGTGGTATAACAAGTTCCAGCCGTTACATACTAGAATTTATTAGTTACTTGTGTGAGGCCTGAGTATTTGCCGGTGAAATCGTAACAAGACGTGTTGTGTGAAGACCGACTCCGTACGCATACTTGACTACGAAGCTTAACATATAAGAAATGAGCCAACTATTCCTGAGCGCGGAGCACGTGCTGCAGGGCGGCTACCACCATGCCACCTTGCGCAAGCTGCAAGAACCTAACACCACCATAGAACCCCATAATATCATGTATCCTGTTTTTTTGTTGTGAGTATTTTATAGTAATTGTATTTAATTTATGGTGGAATTTCAATGAATGCCCGATAGCTGGTTGCCTGTTGGTTGTCCAGCTGGTGCTTGTGAGAATCTTTGGTAGACCTATCTTCAGCCAACTGACTAATATTAGAAAAATTGTTACAGTTTGTGTAATGATAAACTAATTTCAGAACAAAGATGTGTTACAAATATTAGATACACCTTTTAGCTCCAAGATTGATATTATGGTTTTTTATAGCTTACAATAAAAAGTAACAAGGAGGTGGGTTATGTTTTTAATATTACATATTGTGGAATACTTCACCATTTATTCAAGGAAACTGGTAGCTAAAAAATGATATTTCAAAATAGATAATGTTACTGATTTATATTCAGATTATATTCATTATCCTTGAAAGTTGTTTAGCAAAATTTAAATTTGTTTGTCTAAATTTATAATTCATTTTGATATTGTATAAATCTATATTTTGTATGCTAATTTGATTACTGGTATTCTTAGGGTTCCATACTTCAAAAGGAACCATACTTAAAATTGATTATATAACTTTATAAAAAAGTTAAATGAAAATTATATATGACAACCCAATAGCTGAATGGTATTTTGCAAGAGCTTATAAAATAATATTTTTGTAACGCAATTTAAATGGATAAAGATGGAGGAGGCTTTTACCCAAAAGGGGACCACACATCAGAGAACAGAAAATAACTAAATACTAAATAGATTAAAATATAAATATGTATATATTAGTGTCACATGTGTAGGAAATCAAAGCTAAATAAATAAATGAATTAAATGCAATTTAAATAAGTACAAACTATAAATTTTCTTGTAAAGGGAAGAATACTCATGTGTCCTCACTAATCTAATACTTGCTAATATTGTACTTATTTAATAATTATTAATATATCCATCAGTCTTAATATGTTATTAAGTAGATATAAGATAGTTTATATTTAGGATAGTGCTCGCTGGAAGTTCTGGATCCAGGCTGCTTCCAACAGGATGATGTGGAGATCATTGGAGGAGACTTATGTTCAGCAGTGGACATTCTGTTTCTGAAGAGAGAGAGAAAAAAAGAGTGTCTGCTGCTACACTAACCAGCTAGACTATTGGACTACAATTTATCCCTTTCAATCATAAAGGCTAACCATGCTTAGCATTGCGAATAACAAAATGTAAAATGTAGAAAAATAATATAATTGCGTAGAAATGACCATGTAAACTCATTATAGAATTATTTTTGCAGGGAAGATGATGATGCAAGACAAGAAGTATCAAGCATGCCCAATGTGTTCAGATATGGCATCAACCATCTCATACCAGTACTGACAGATTTGATTAAAAAAGGACTGAAATCCATACTTATATTTGGAATCATTGAAACATTACCCAAGGTACTTTTTTAAATATTATCTATTTCAATTATAATAGTAAATACTGATAATAATTATTCCTATTATCTGTAATCTAATAGGTTTGGACCTTGTTCATATCAGATAATTTTTTTATTGTTTTAATAATTTTTCTATATCTTATTAGAATTACCTAGTGAGTAAGGAACCCTTATACATCGTATTTTGCTACTAAAACTTGATAACTATCATGTAATGAACTTGTCAAGCCTGATTAGGCTAAGAATATGCATTGAACCGAAGGCCTTGGCTTATGCGGTTTAAACAATGATTCAGCTACTCACCTAATCACAGTCATGTCAATCAGAAAGCCATTCATGATTCACATATATTAGACAAAGGCTGTATTATAATATATTCGTATAGAATATCACTACATAATATAAAACAAAGTCACTTTCTCTATCCCTATGTCCCTTTGTATGCTTAAATCTTTAAAACTACGTAACGGATTTTGATGCGGTTTTGTTAATAGATAGAGTGATTCAAGAGGAAGGTTTATATGTATAATACTATTATTATTCTACAGAAATCTATTTGTACCCGGGCGAAGCTGGGCCGGGCCGGTAGTAGACTTATATGCCTTCTTCGTAATGCGTTTTTAACCATGTTGCAATATTATTTACCTAATAACATTACAACTGCCGTTTTTGTTACACTTGCGTAAATACCTGTTTGTTGAAAAGTATTTCCGCGTATATCGCGATATTTTACCAGTATTGTGTCTACACGTGTTCCATTATAGATTCGTGTGTACAAAAAAACGTTATGTTGCCAGCCACATAAATATTCTATTAGACTTTTTGTATTATGTTTTCCAATAAAAGGATTTCCACCGGTTAGGTGAATGTGTTTATAACACATTTTTACATATTTACAATGTCAAATTATTCTCGAAATTGAACTTTTAGCCAAAACATAAGAATAATTCTGCAATATTTTTAAAAAAATATTGTTGTAGTGACCCGAAGTACGACGTATTACGTCCTTCTTTACGAATCCTACTTTTGTCTCTTGTCTAATCATTTAGCTGAAGTAAATTCACTGCCGCGGGGCGTATTTGTATTGCAGTAGGATTACAACGCTGAGGTTTCGGGTTTGAATTCCGGGTCGGGCAAAGTCATATTGTTCTTTTCTCTTATTTATAAGCCAGGCGTCAGGAATTTGTGCCCGATATGGCGATAGGCTTGCCTCTACACTTGCCCCCTAATCTCTATCACATCTCGAGACGGTTAACACAATAGGTGAATATTGATGTCCCGATAGCATAACTGCCTACCCCTTCCGGGCAAAAGACGTGAGGTTATGTATGTGTGTTTAGATATACTGTATGTGTAAAATGGATTGATGTGTATTTCGTCGAACCTGAACTTACATACATAAACTCCCGCCTTTTGGAGTAGAGTGAACTGGAGTTTTCATGACACAGCAGAACTTTATGGGTCCATATATCGTTCCAGGACCCAACAGGCTCGCACGCAGACTCGTCAGACAACCCAGTGATGCGAGCGGTGCCGAAACTCCGCGCGGCTTTACCTGACCTTCTGATAGCTTGTGACGTATGTCTGTGTCCCTACACGTCACATGGCCATTGTGGAGTGTTGACTGATACTGGCGCGATAGACCACGCCGCTTCGGTCAAGAGGATAGCGGAGGTAGCGCTAGCTTATGCGATGGCAGGTGGGTTATATTGAATACATTGTATGATACTTAAACGAATTAAATAAATAACTAAATAACAGCCAACAGTCACATACTTATTCCTGACCTCACACTAAGATCGAATCTTGTGTCGTGGGTATCACGAACTACGAAGACTTTTCGGTCACACAAACATCCAGACCCACAGACACAGATGCGGGGATCAAACCCGCGGCCTCTCGTTTCACAGGCGGCGTCTAACCGACTGCACCGCGAAGACTGTCATTTAATTTATGTATACTGAATACTATAATACAATATGTGTAATGAATCACAATGTAACATACGTCGTATGCCGTATGAACTTTAGTATAACCTATAAGATTTGTTATCTTATGAGTTTCATCATGATTGAATTGACATAGAATAAATGACGTACTTTGACCTCCTAATCACGAATGAAACATAAACATAACTAATCGTGTGACGGAACATACAAATCGAAATATGGGTGTCTTGCCAACTCTGTCTACCCCTTCTGACAAAACAGCCTGAGTTTATGTAAGTGTGTATGTAATCACGAATGAAGTCGCCAGATACAGGCTGCTTCCAACAGGTCGATGTGGAGATCCTTGTGGGAGGCCTATGTTCAGCAGTGGACTTTCTGTGGATGAATGATGATGATGATGAACTTAACACCATTTCCGCTATGTTTTTTCATGTCCAGAATGGCGTAAGCGCCAATTCGTGATTTATCATCATAAATATCATACCAGCCACAGGAATTCCATAACCGAACATAGGCTTACCCCACAGATCACTTCCAATAGATACCGCATTACGATAGTTTTGTTTTGAATCGAAAACGCCAACGAAGGGAACTGCGCGGGGGGTGGGCGGGTTGCAGCGCGGTCACGTGGACTTCACTGGAGAGATGAGGCATAAGTCGATAAATAAAAAAATGTATCGATAGTTCGATTTGCCAGTAAGTTCATGTGTTATGATCGCTTCTATAACTTAATTACCAACTTGTTAAATGTTTGATAATATTTTTTCACCGGCCTGATAAATTATACCAACCGGTAACCGCTAACTACGAATAAAATAGAATTAAGATTTATACTTTAGTATGTGACGGTTTTGTTTCTATTATTCACCGTGTATTTTTGTATACCATAATGGCGAAATACCCAAATTAAGTGTTGATATAAAAGATCAGATAAAAATATGAAATAGTAAATAACTAAACCTCACGCCCAAAAGGGCTACAATAACTTATTCCGTTTCTTGAATTTTGACGGCGGCTGTAGTAAATGTAATATCGACAAGTGACGATGAAACCCACTTGACGAACTATGAATGTTTTTGATACGATTTATACAACGTATATGTTAAAATTAGTGCAATAGCTTGTGCTACTGATTCTCAATAAACTTAGTATACTAAAACTTATGAAATGAAATGAAATGTATTTATTGGTCACGTAGGCAATTTAAAGCTCTTATGACTTATGATGAATACCCTCCCATTATATTTGAAAACGTATACAACTAGAGGGAAAAAAGGAAATTTAATTACGCCAAAGATAAAATAAATAAAAAAATATTGTAAACGTACCTTGTTAACAAATTTAACTATTTCAAATTACATAAAATAACGTGATTATGGTAATTTGCAATTTTTATTTATAATCCGGCCGCTCAGAGAATGCGTTCCTGAAAGGTTGTAATCGAACGGACGACGTAACTTTGAAGTGTCGTTGCAAATGCAACGACAGCAAATGTAAATACATTATCGAACAATTTTATTTATTTACCCTACTTACGAAGTAAAACATCATAAAAAAATAATATGTAAATTTAGGTTAAATTTTATCACTTTGGACTAAATTTGACGGTTAATAAAAATAAAAATATTATATTTATAAGTTCATACCACGCCGTTACAAGGTTATGTCAACTGTTAATTTCTGGAGTGATGGGGCCAAAAAATAGCAGATTATTATAACGTTATTTTCCGTTATAATATAAAATAATACATTTGTGTTTTTAATAATGTATAGCGTAATAATTAAACGGATCTAACTCTTTATTTCACCTGGCAGCAATATAATATCTTTCACATTTGTGAATTTTATTTAAATTTGGCATTGAAGTTTACGTTTTTATTAAAATATTTTAAATAAGAACATTTAATATTAACTTATATTATTTACTTATTGTAAAGTGTTACGTAAATTTTAAAAAGTCACGTGACCAACCGTTTTGGTGACAATATTTTTAGTGATAAAGAAAAACATATTTATTCGTTATAAAGATCTCTTTAAAAATATATTAACGGTTGGAAGATTTAAAGAATGATTATACCTAGATTTTAAAACACTTTATAGAAAATAGTCAAATATCCAATTATTCTAACTTGCTACTTTTACTGTAAATAATTCAAAAGTTTAGCAAAATGATAATTATTTCCCATCACTACTCATGATCAACTGACATGTGTCAGGAACGCATTCTCTGAGCGGCCGGATTATAATATATATTTTGTGACATTGTCATTTAATAAAATTAATTTACATTATTGTTTTACAATATCGATATTTCTGGGAATTATAAACATGCGTCAAACACTAGAAGAACGCGTGATTTCGCCAAAAAAAGATGGCTTATTACGGTTATTGCTGTGCGAAAAAGAGACGGCTGATTCTCCATCCGTACACGACTGTTTGACATTGATACATTAACCAGTATAAATTGAGCTCGCTCGGGACCAAAATAATTTAAAGAATATTAGTTATCGATGAAAACTTATTGCGTTTTTAGATATTTTATTTTTTGCACACCATTTTATTGAACAAATCATTTTTAACTGTAATATTATGTTCCCAAAATGTAATTTTCGCTAATGTGCGACGACATGTGCGGGTCCACTATTTGGACGACACTGATGACGCGACATTTGGCATCGGTTTATATCTATCTGAAATCTTAAATGTGTTGGGCGCAACCGCTGCCTTGCATTAGGTATCTATTGGGAGTGATCTGTGGCTTACCCTAAGGATCTCCACGCCTGTTGATATTCGTGATAGGTGAAAATACGTCATTGTACCAAAATTCATATACATCGGCGGGGTATGCGCTTTTCGGAAGTACGACGGTGTTGAATAACTATAGCTTCGATTTCGGTAGCAGCCTTGATATACCTTGTATCTGTATCAGCCTATATACGTCCCAATGCAGGGCACGGGCCTACTCTACAATCGTAAGTACGATTGAGAGTGGTTAGGCCATATAGTCCACCACGCTGGCCTAGTGCGGGTTGATATACCTTATATAAAACAATATAATCCCATACCCACCGTCGTTGTTATTCCCGAGTCGTGCAACTCACAATGTATATTTTCCGGTTGATAATTCCGCTGGCGACCTCGCTATTAAAGGAGATGTTTTCCGTCACAATTAAAGCAAGCACTAATTAAGGATTGCTATAAATTGTATGTCCTCTTTCAAAATTCTCATTGACATTGGAATATATAAGCTTATTTTGAGGCCAATATTCGTGTCTCACATGCGAAGAAAAAGAATCTGATACCAATAAGCAATAAATATCAATAATAATAATAATAAATCATCGTGTTTTTAGACGGCCAGTTTTGTGTACTTTAGTTATTGATCAATATATACTTATTTCGCCTGCAGGTGCACAGATGGTGGCGCCCTCAGATATGATGGACAACAGGATAAAAGCTATCAAAGACGCTCTAGTCACCGCTAAACTTCAAAATCAGGTGGAGTACTCTTATACACACAAAAGTATTGTATAAAATTAGTTTTTAAAATAACAAAAAGAATATAAGAAAGATAAATATCATTGTCTTAACTGTTTAACTCCACTCTAAGATACAAGTCTTGCATCGAAGGTGTCCGGAACTATGAGAATAAGAGCCTTTTGGTCTCACCACCCCTAAAGCCTAATACTTTTATCATAGAAATTGAACTTAAGACCTCTCGTTTCATGATCAGGTCGCAGCCAACTGTGGCATGAACGTTGTAAAACTTCCGATGACTTCATAATTTATTTATTTTAACAATTTGATGATGATTTGATGATTTAACATAATGAGTATGATACACTTTATATTTTTCGGCCCCTATGAACCCGAACTGGGTGGATACCTGTATATTCCAGAGCCTTTGGCCCTTCCCCTTTCACAAATAAATAAATATTTAAATTGTATTCTATACTCCATCGGTTTAGGTACTTAACTAAATGTAAACAAACCAGAACACGTGACGCATGGTTGTTCAACATTTTATTGCAATGTCCAATTTACGAATATTTTCTTAGTCAACCAAGTAACAAGTATTAACGACAATTAACAACAGCTTATAACAAATACTAATTAAAACAGACATTTTTTGTCTTCAATTAATTTAGAAATGAGAAATGGCAATGATATAACCTTTTTTTTATGGTTCGTTTACATGTAGTTAAGTACCTAAACCGATGGAGTATAGAAGGTATTTATATATACTGGGTATATCAAGACTGCTACCGAAAACGAAGCCGGGTGGTAGTTTAAGCGACTTCAGACACAATGCAACAGAAAAAGTCGCAAAAAAAAGCTACAAAAAATTTTTGTTTATGTTTTTCCTATGACCATATTTGGGTGGTAAATACATTTTTTCCTAAAATAACAATGTATACCCTTTTATTTATAAATAATCTAAGGTATAAAAGAGTTTAAATTATTATTTTAGCAAAAACTATGGATTTACCACCCAAAATGACGATATTTAAAAAAATCATAAAAAAGAATTGTCGCATTTCTTTGCGAAATTTTTCGGTAGCAGTCTTGATATACCCAGTATATATATATATATATATATATATATATATATATAACTACTATGTGTGTGTGTGTGTGCGTGCAGGTGTCAGTGTTGTCGTACTCGTGCAAGTTCGCGTCGTCGATGTACGGTCCGTTCCGCGACACGATGAAGAGCTCGCCGATGGCCGGCGACCGCAAGTGCTACCAGCTGCCGCCCGGCAGCGCCGCGCTCGCAGCACGCGCCGCCGTATGTATACACACCATCTCTTATTATAACCAAAATCCTTTTTTTTTTTTAAATACCTCTTTTACACTCTTACTATACTGTTGGTAGGTCTCTAATATTTGAGGAGTCGCCTGGGCAGGTTAGCTGTTAAAATTCACTATTATGTTCCGGTTTAAAGGACATTGGCCAGAGTAACTAATGGACATATACTGGTGGTAGGTTTCTTATATGTGAGAGGCCGCCTGGGTGGGTACATTGGGTACATGGATTGTCTATTTCTTACGTCAAACAACAGTGTAGAAGCACTGTTGTGTTTCGGATTGACGGACATTGTAGCCAGAGTAACTACTGGACATATTGAGACTTAACATCTTATGTCTCAGGGTGGTGAGTGCAATAGAATTTCTTTGTAATTCAAGGCGTTGTTTTGTTTTGCTACCATTTATGAGCATCAGGCGTATGGCATGCTCATCTTACCATTCATTGCAATAAAAAAGGCAACTATCAACAAAACACGTTCGACCAGGCAAATGATAACTATTTCTGACCATTGTATGACATGTTGAAGAGGCATCTCAGCTGTCGTCTAATGCCATTCGATACTCTGCCTGGACAACATTCGCGTTTGTCATCAGGCGCAGTGTTGTCACTATGCCCGATCAGTTAAAAAAAATGTAACTTGCAGGCTCGTGACGTGGCGGAGGGAGCAGATTTCCTCATGGTGAAGCCGGGGCTGCCGTACCTGGACATCGTCAGGCAGACCAAGGACCAGTTCCCGCACCATCCGCTGTTTATTTATCAGGTAAAGTATAAACATTACGCCTTCTAACATTAGCAAATAATTTATTATATACACAACCACTTTTATTTATTATCTTACGACCGATTCTAAAATTGATATGGTTGTCTGGGAGTAGTGATAAGACCGCAAATTGTTCACTTACTTATAATGTATTTCTGTTATATTTGTTAGTAGTTCAGTTCAGTTTCAATTTTAGTTGTTAGTAGTAAAGTTACACTACACTTTATTAAATACCACAAGTTAGAGAAAAAATAAAACATAGAAACTTTACAAATAAGTGAACAATTGGCGGTCTTAAAATACGAATCTACACTGTCTAATGATGAATTGACATTTAATGCCTCTGGTTACGGCATTCAGTTTTCTGTAAGATAAAGTATTCAAGCCCTGTTGTTTATGTAGTTAAGACAGAATGTTATGTACGATATAGTACTTATCAATATCTCTGATAACCGTTGTTTTAAAGGTGTCGGGTGAATACGCGATGATATCCCGCTCCGGAGACAGCAAGGATGTACAGACGAATCTCATGGAGATTTTAACTTGTATGAGGAGAGCGGGTAAGATAAATTCCAATATAAAGTCATTTTTTGATAATATCATAAGTTATAAGTCCGCGAAGTGGAGATCTCATTGCAATTAAGGCATAATAATTATGTTGACTGGAGAGAGCCTAGAATGCACTGCACTTACCACCAAGTGTTTACAAAGCAATGCTTATCATTACATTACAATCGCCTTCCTGAGACATAATATGTTAAATAATAAATAAATAAATAGCACCCAACAGTCACATACATAGTCTTGAACCCACACTAAGATTGAGACTTTTCGGTCTCACAAACACACAGACCCGAGAGAAATATTTGTGGACCGCACAAACATTTTTCTCGATGCGGGGATTGAACGCGCGGCTTCTCGTTTCACAGGCGGCGTCTTACCGACCGCACCACAGAGTCCGTCAAACCTACTATAATGTCTGTAAATATGTTAAATCTACCACCAGTAAATGCCACTAAATGAAATCCCTTATAAATTCACCATAAGAAACTTTACTTAGATTTTCCTTGGAACAACGGTCCCACCTTGTTAAGCTAGCTCATTCACACAACAGTAATAGGCTCGCCGACACTATCACTTACACCGTACTCGTCACTAGAGTGCGACGACCTCACGTAACACGTTACCGACTGAGCCACTGACCTCGTGCCCACATTAGTACTCCGTGGCTATAGTAGCCGAGAGACAGTACGAGTGATCGAGTGATTGGTTCAAATGTGGGTGCAAATGTTTGTGTGTTTAAAAAATGTTTGTTTTAATTTTGGGCGTAACGGGACATAAATACAACTGGTGGTAGGGCTCTCATATGTGAGTACCTGGTTAGGTACAGTCAGCAACGTAAGTCGCTACACATTCACGAGATTTGGAATTGTCTTATCATCCAAAATAATAAATATTTTCAATATCATATCGCACTTCTCGGCATAGATGACTTTACTTGGTTATATTTTACGACTACAGAGTAGGACGTACAAATTTTAATTCATAAAAAGGTTATCAAAAAATGTGAAGTGTTCAGCGACTTATGTTGCTGACTGTACCATTGCAATGTCTACTTTCCCGTCAAACAGAAGTGCAAACGCACTTTTGTGTTGTGGAATGCCAAACATTGCTATTTACTATTCTTGAGCCGTCGTATCAGTAACATCAGGCGAAAGACATGCTCGTCTCGCCGTTCATAGAAAAGAATATTTAAAAAAAAATACGTTTATAGTTTCTGCTGCAATTTACGAAATGTATTATTAGTGGCATCGTGGGGTTAATTTACATACATAAGCTCAAGTCTCTATCTTTAATAGGTGACAAGAAGTTTCATAAGGTTTTAAAAGGGGCCTATTGCCGTACTAGGCAAAAATAAATCCCGGGTCCTTCCGCCGTGGTGTGAAGAGGCACCTAAGCAGGCCGGCATAATTGTTTCCATTGGCATGGGACTGCCGCCCGATGCCAATGGATACTTTGCCTGGGAGGCATTGGCACTTTCCATCAGGTGCAATGCAACCACTATGCCAGGCCATTATACAACGTGTAACAGGATTAATTCACAACCTCAGACACCCCAACTTTAAAATATTATTGCAATCATAGTTTATGCTTTGAAATCGTTCTACCATAATTACAAAATCTTTTATTTATGAAATAAGTTATACCAAATGTAGGCACTTAAGATGGTCACCTTACGAGTTACAAATAAGAGTGTACTACTACACACGCTCGCGGACACGCACACATGTACACAAGAGTCATTCACACGAGTACCTAACGCCGATCGCTGCGCCGCGCCGCGCCGGCAGAAACAGCTGACAATAAACGAAATACAAATTACGTACGTAACTGATTACTGGGTGGTTTGGTAAACAAATTATTATTAATTTAATCTGTAAGCATAACATTTGTGTTTTAGCTATAAAATCTAAATATTTTACTTACTAGATATAATGCGTACGAACCCAACGTAAGACAATATTTTGCATGAATCGGCTATAAAATATTATTAATTTCACTTCCGCTAAACTTCGTCCTACAGGCGGGCAGGATACGGGCGTCATTTATTTTGCATTACTAATGAATAAGATAATTAGATAACGCAATATCTAACAATGAAGACTAGATTGGGAATCACAACACAAAAAAATACAACAAAATTAACTTACGTGTTACATGGCACTCATGCGGCGATTTCTTTTTAAAATATGTTCGAAATGTCCACCACCTTGATACACTTTGATGCACATTTGCGTAATTGTTCACGTAATTTATGTAAAACTTCAGTGTCACTTATCACTTTTAGGAAGGCTGCCACTATTCTACTTTTTAGTCGTCTAGTTATACCAGATATTTATTACGTCCCCACAAAAAAAGTCAAGAGGCGTCAAGTCGGGTGACCTAGGAGGCCATTGCACAGGTTCGCCGCGACCTATCCAGCGCTCTCCGAACTCAGCATCGAGATACTGTCGGACACTACACTGGTGCCGCGGCCGTGCCTGTTGTTAAATGTCCTGCATGCCAATGATACATTATCACCACACAGTGCCAAAGTTCTCACCATTTCAGTGTATTCAATATTCGAATACCGAAAAGACATCGCGCGCGAAAGTTATCGAAATATCTACTAAACACTTAAACACAAGTAGACACAGGGGGGTGACACTATTATGTCAATGACAGATGACAGCTGTTACACTGCCATCACGAAATTGGATCTGAAAGTTTTTTGTAATGATTAAATACACAATAATCCCAATAGATGTCAGTACTTAACTCAAAATTCAGTATTGCCTAACTAGTACTTTTTCTACCAAATATATTCATTGGTTTGATTCGCAACAGAAGCAAATCGAAATATTTTTTTTTTTTTTTTTATTTAAATTAATGTGGTTTAACATTACACAAAATAAAAAAAACTGATTTATCGTAATGAAACTACTCTAAGTTACATTTTTAAGTATTCTTTTTACATTTGGTAGTTTCCGGAGGTCTCAAGTTGGCAATGACAAGCCAAAAATGGCGGTCTGTCAGATTTTCAGTTAATTTCAATTTTGATTTCAATTGAATTGTGGAAGTATTTGATGCGTTTGCGCATGTGTTATTTTTTAAAGGATTTGTGCTGTGCTGTGTTTTTGTGATTGGCGTTGAGTTGCTCCGTATTTGCGTTGAGTTTCTCCGTATCTGCGTTGTAGCACTCCGCCCATAATTTTGCGACAGTACAACACTGAAGTCTGTCTTTTAACTAAGTAAAAGACTATTTTTAGCTGTGTTTTATTTGCGAAAGGACGCTTAGATAATAATTTATTTGCGAAAGGACGCTATATTAGTTTTCAGTGTGTGCAATCTCGTGTTATTTATCATGCCTAAACTTTGCGCCTTTGGGTGCAAACCAACTGGTAAGTTTTGATATTGTAATTATATTAAATAACAGGGGCCTAAAATAAGAAGAAATCCCAAAAGTGGGTTATCAGTAAAGTCTGAGTTTTTACCTTCGAACCTTAATAAAAAGAAAACACTTCTGCTTAAAATTTATACTATTATTTTATGTAATTTACAAGCCAAGCCGTTTGTTCATTGCGTTTCATATAATTATGGAATGACTATAATATGAAATAAGTAGCTTAAAAGTACATAACATCATTATTGACCCGAAAACAATTTTGGTATAAGTACTTACTATTACACTTCCGCTAGAAATGCTAGTAAATAGTTACCCAAGTAAAGTGTCACCAGTTTGTACAAAAATAGAAAATGTCAACAAAATAAATGAATAGTTATCACAATTTCAATTTTAAATCTTTCAGGTATTTCGATGCACAGTTTCCCAAGCTATGAAAAATTTCCTGAACGCTTTAAGGCGTGGGTTATATGCTGTGGTGGTAAACTAGAAACATCATCTGACTATGAATACTACAAGAAGAAATTAGTTTGTGATAAGCATTTTACAAGCCAAGATCACAATCGTAACCAACGATTAAATGCTTTAGCAGTTCCATCACTTTATTTATCAGGTAAGAGTTACTAAGATATTTTATGTTGTAATAATAGTGCCTCATAGAATTCAATAACTTCATGATTGGGGAAAGGGATGAACATAATAATTATGAAGAAAAAAGAAAATAAAATATCAGGTTCAGCAACACTTTGTTACGTAGAAACATCTACAATTTCTTTAAACTATATCTCAAGGTGTCTTTTTGTTTGAATCCCAAAAATTTCATAATCTTCATCTAATGTAATCTTTCAATCATTGATAAAGCTTAAGATTGCTATTGCCAAAAAGTATAGTGCCATTGCCTGTTAAAAGTATAATTTATTTATTTAATTTAAATTAAAATGGCATACAGCAATGAAATTAATTAAGTTCTTAAATATAATTATATCTAACATAATATAATATATCTAGACAAATAAACAAAATATTAACAATATTTATTATAAACAAAATATATTAATAAAAATTTATAGACTAAGATAACAAAGATTAAAAAAAAACAATAAAATTTAAATCTTACTACATATTTAACAAACCTCTGAGTTACAATTTATTATCTAACATGCAAGGCTATTCACAGCACTTCTCACAGAATAAAGTAATTTATTGTTTTTAGGACTATATTTTACTAGTAATCAGCATTATTCATATGAAATATTTACACAGGGCACCTGGTATCTTATTAATTAAATATATTCATAAACACTTAATGTATGGTTGAATTTACAGGTGCTGATATGCCTATGTCTGAGGATTTGACTATATCAGACACAACCAATACTCTCGATCAAGCTGCACTAACAACACCAGGTATTTATGGCTCTTATTTATTTTAAGATGTTAATTTTTTGTAGCTCCATTTTGATTTGAAAATTTGTTGAAACTAAAAAAAGACAGTCATGCATAACTAGGATAGAATACAAGTATGCAGTGTTTCCTATAATCTTCGCCCCATCATTTTTTTTATATGTTTCCTAATTCTTATAGTTTGCATTAAAAATGTTGAACCAATTATGAGCTTGGTAAAAAATAATATATAAAATAATTGATAAAAAATAATAAAGGCTCTTATAATTCTCCAAATTTTTTAACTCCTGATTTTTTCCCCTTTCTCTCGTGCGCTTCTGTTGAAGTGCTAAGTGTGAATTGCATACACGTTTTTTATTTCTAGAGTATTTATGGTATACAAATTTAAGTGAAATTTATTCGTTTTCTTTTTTCACTCCTATATTTTACTCTCATTATTAGTTCAACTACTATAGGCGTATATGGGTTAATTATTTTTTTTATATTTCAGGCCGTTCTGATCTACCCCGAAGTGCCAACTTCATTCAGGTGCTTCATGAGCACAACTACACTTCAGCTAGTAGACACAAACATATTAGTGCTAAAAACGGTATGTATATAGTCTAAACTGAATTATGTATTTCTTGGAATGTATCTGTATTAGTATATCATATACATCCCACTGCAGGGCACGGGCCTCCTCTAAAATCAGAGAGTATGATTAAGAGGAATTAGACATTATAGTATGTGGTGACTATTAATACACGCATGACTCCGAAAAGTCAGAAGTGTATCCAGGAATTTGAACTCATGACCACTATTTGAACATATTTCCAACTGTATCTGGTCCATTGCAAAGAGATTACCACGCACTTTACTCATTATCTCTTATAATAATATGTTTTTTTTACAGCTCCCCAGAAGTCGCCACTACCAAGATATAATTGCAACATATTATGATGATGGAGAAAATATCATTAGTAAATTGTCTTGATCTTATTAATCCTTGAAAAGAATAATTTCGTTAAATTGTAACAATCCATGCATATGAAAGTATATTAGTTGAGAGTAAATTCAAATTTAACATTTATTTATTTTTGTTTGTCATTAGTATTTTATTTACGTTATTATTTTTATTTGTCATTGTGTTGATCTCTTTGATTTATAACGCTTGTTATTGTTATGATTGTTTAATTTTTATATTTTATTAAATGTCTAATCTACGTGCTGTGCAACATGAAGCTGGTTTTTGTATGTTTGGTGCCCCCGATCCAGGCATGCCTAGTGGGGGACCATGGTTAAAATGTTTAGATGTTAAATTGTAAACCTATTCTAAGATTGTAAAAAAGTAATTGTAATTGTAATAAAGGAAATAAATAATAAAATAATAAATAAATAAATAGAATTATATTGCTGTTTTGCTGTTAAATTATAAATATAAAAAATGAAAAGAAAGAAAAAAGATGTGTTTCATTAAACCTAATTTATAATGCTCACTCTCAATGTTATCACAACACTGTATTTTTCGCCCAAGGAAATGTTTGTTTTCAAAGATTTCGTCTGTTAATTATCAGCTTTGCACCAAAAAATGCAACAAATATTTCTCCACTATCCAATTGTCTCTGATAGATATGTTAACTGTAACATAAGCATCAGAGACAATTGGATAGTGGAGAAATATTTGTTGCATTTTTTGGTACAAAGCTGATAATTCTCATAACACAATATTTTCACTATAATCTGTAGGTGCATACCTATATATATATATATAGATTGATAAAGTTTACGGAAACAAATACCAGGTGGCGTTTCAAAATATGTTGTACCGTAAACCGCGAGAGGGCTCTCTTCACCACGACTGGATTTTTTTCACATAGTCGGTGCCTATTTAGGGATTTCAATAACGGGATATTAGACACACCGGAATTCCGCATACATTGTAGCAAAATTACAAACCGAATTTAATCACCATTTTAACGTTCCGCGAAATTATTTTTCATAGAAATACCTACTTGTTGTTTCATTTCATAGTGATTTTGTTACAATTTAATTTGTTTCATTTAAGTGCATGTATTGCGCGGGATTTAGATCGCCCGGTCTTGCAAATACCGGGAGTAATTTTTATCGCGGCGCATCCCTATACCGGTTGCCTTTTGATGTACCGCCGCGCCGCGCGCGCCATCGTTTGTCGGATGGATCAAATTGCATTAAACAATAGCTGCATCCTGCTCTATCTAGTTATAGTTAAATGTGCGGAAAAGAGAATATGATAGTTATTTATTTTGGTAGCTTATTACGTTTATTGAGGCCTATCGTCGTGTGCGTTTGATTAATGATAGGTTGCTTAAATAAACTTTATGACTATCGAAATAAAGTTCATTTTTGTTCATTATTTAGTTTATTAGAGTATTCGTTTAGTGATTCATTTAAAAATGATCTTATGTCCTGGAGTTACGTTTCAATTTCGTTTGTTCGGAGTAGTAAATGAAAGAGTGTCTGTAATTTACTTGGTCTTAACTAATTATTTTGAAAAAAAATACCTACCAAAAAAAATGTTGATATCGGTTCAGTAGCTGATTCTGAACGTACTACTTTCCGCTTTTACATTTAAATCTGTTACATGTTGTATATATATAAAAAAAAAATACATTTAATTTAATGTTTATTTTTACAAACTTCTTAATTGTTTCAATTAATGAAAATTTAAATAAATATCCTTAACTTTTCCGTCAACAATTATTTAGTCCATCGACATACATATTACGGTTAGTTGAATGGCCCGTATAAGGTTTAAAATTCCACTATGTCGCCCAAAACAATTTGCACATTCGATTGTTACCAACTGATACACTGACCTTGTTACGAATTGCCATATACGTAGATAATAGATAGCAATGGTTGAATATTGTATATTTTGTTTTATTTATAACATTTTAATTACGAAGAGTGGTGTTAATATGACCTTATGGAATCGACATACACCAAAATAAGGTTATAATATTTTACTAGCGGCCCGGCCCAGCTTCGCCCGGGTACAAATAGATTTCTGTACAATATGTTCGTATCTATACTAATATTATAAAGCTGCAGAGTTTGTTTGTTTGTTTGAACGCGCTAATCTCTGGAACTACTGGTCCGATTTGAATGATTCTTTCAGTGTTGGGTAATCCATTTATCGAGGAAGGCTATAGGCTATATATGGGTCAATCAACTTTTTAGTGCACAGGTTATGATTTTGCCATATTTTTTCAAGTATTGATTTTTTAAATATTCAATAGTTTCAGAAGTTAGAAAATATATTCTACTTTACGAATCTGCATACAGCAGAGCACTTTTCTTTCAGAATTGGCTATTTTTAGCTTGTAAGCGCACTGAAGTCTTATAAAATCAGTCACCTGGACAACTAGTTCAATATTTTTTTTTGTGTGAATATTTTTTATCTGTAATTTAACACTGTAAATATAAATCAAGTCGGGTGTATATCGAAATTTCAAAGTAGTCAATTTGAGATATTACGCATAGTTCTCCTGATATTTTAAGAAATAGTGTCTCTTGGACAACCATCACTTTTGTATGACGTTAAAAGTTTAATTTACATAGTATTATACCAGAAAATATTAAATACATATATATATTTATGTTGCTTTTATACTTAGCTACCCGTCAATATATGAAATTTACATAATAAAATGTTTAAAATAAAACTATTTGAGATTTGATTCCATTTTTATATGGGGACATCATAGTTGTCCGATGGACTTTCGGTTGTCCATAGGAAAATTGGGGTTTGATATATTTAGCGATGATATCCCGGACATCAGCCTGTGTGAGACTGAGATGGCCCTGAAGCAACTTAAAAACAACAAGGCGCCGGGCGAACCGGAATAACTTCAGAGCTTCTGAAAGCGGGCGGAATGCCGATACTGAAAGTCCTTCAGAGGCTTTTCAATTCCGTTCTCCGCGAGGGCTCAACGCCAGAGGCATGGAGCAGGAGCGTGGTGGTACTGTTCTTCAAAAAAGGTGATAACACTTTGCTGAAGAATTACAGGCCCATCTCGCTCCTGAGCCATGTATATAAGTTGTTTTCGAGGGTCATCACAAATCGTCTCGAAGGCAGGTTTGATGACTTCCAGCCTCCCGAACAAGCCGGTTTCCGAAAAGGCTTTAGTACCATAGACCATATTCATACGCTACGGCAGGTTATACAAAAAACCGAGGAGTATAACTTGCCGCTTTGTTTAGCGTTTGTGGACTATGAGAAAGCCTTTGATTCGATCGAGACTTGGGCTGTGCTACAGTCTCTCCAGCGGTGCCATATCGACTATCGGTACATCGAAGTGTTGAAGTACATACAACAACGCCACCATGTCAGTCCGAGTACAAGATCAGAGTACGAAGGCTATTCCACTACAGAGAGGCATGAGACAGGGAGATGTCATATCTCCGAAACTGTTCACTGCTGCGCTGGAAAACGCCTTCAAGCTCTTGCAATGGAAAGGATTCGGCATCAACATCAACGACGAGTATATCACTCACCTTCGGTTTGCCGACGATATTGTAGTCTTGGCAGAATCGCTGGAAGACCTTAGCACTATGCTCGAAGACCTCAATCGAGTCTCCCAATAGGTGGGTCTTAAAATGAACATGGACAAAACGAAGATCATGTTGAATGTCCATGTTGTGCCCACCCCCATCGGTGTCGGGGGCTCGACTCTTGACGTTGTTGACGAATATGTCTATTTAGGATAAGTGGTCCGGTTAGGCAGGTCCAACTTCGAGAGAGAGGTCAATCGTCGAATCCAACTCGGTTGGGCAGCGTTCGAGGAACTACGCGACGTCTTCTCGTCCAAAATACCTCAGTGCCTTAAATCGAAAGTCTTCGATAGTTGTATGTTGCCAGTGATGACTTACGGCACCAAGACGTGGCCTCTCACTATGGGCCTTATTAGGAAGCTCAAAGTCACTCAACGAGCTATGGAGAGGGGTATGCTCGGGGTTTCCCTACGAGATCGAATCAGAAATGAGGAGATCCGTAGGAGAACTAAAATAACCGACATAGCCCACCGGATTAGCAAGTTGAAGTGGCAATGGGCAGGGCACATAGCGCGGAGATCTGATGACCGATGGGGTCGGAAAGTGCTCGAATGGAGGCCGCGTAGCGGAAAGTGCAACGTAGGACGTCCACCCACAAGATGGTCCGACGACCTGGTAAAGGTCGCGGGATGTCGCTGGATGCAGGCTGCCTCCAACAGGTCTCTGTGGAAATCATTGGGGGAGGCCTATGTTCAGCAGTGGACTCCCTTTGCCTGATGGATGGATGGATGGATATTTAATACAAAAAAAAAACATAAGGTCATACATAAAAAAACATTAAAATACAGTTTTTGAATCAGACTTATTTATTCTCTGAAATTGTAATCAATATAATTTAATATTTTTTACAGCTTTCATTTTTTTATCTTCTTTTAAATAAACTTCTTCTGCTCTAACCCATTCAAACCATTGAATTTTACCTAGAACACGGTTCTCATTTATGTACATTTTTTTATATTTGCATTCTGAACAATTCCCATACATGCAATCCTCTCTATTATTATCACAAACTGTTTCTACAATAGCCATACTAAGATCTATTGCTTGATTGCCCGTTTTTGTTTCAATGCTTTAATTTTAGCTGCAATATTCGTGTGAACTTTGCAAAGACACATCTCCCTTCCACCTACACTAGGCTTGACCACGTAGAATGGACGATGTTTCGTAAAGTAGAAATAAGAGCATTTTGTTTCTGGATTTTCCAGTTCTAATGCTTTGAACAGATTTTTCATTGTTTCTAAGAGAAACCGCGTTTGTGCTTTTTCTTTGCCTTTCGAAATTGTCTCTTTTTTACCAGACGTATTTCTTGACACATCGTCTCGAAGAAAGAAGTTTTCATTTTTTTTGACAGTTCTGTACCACTTTTCAAATTAACCGGTTTTGTTCTAATTTTGCATTGGAGTCCTATTATTTGACGCACTCTTAATTTCCTGTAGTGATCTTTAATAGCGTTTCTTAATGTCTTCTCTTTCTCGCGTTTGCTTTCATTTTCCTTATCTTCCTTTTCTTTTAATTTGTTCATTTCTTTTTCTTTGCGATGAGACCTTTTTTTATATTTTTCATATATTTTTTTCAAAGTTTCAACTTCACGTGTAGTCGCAAAGTCTGTTTATACATCTTAGTTCTGTCACGGCGAATTTTCTTTCTTCCTCTTTCTTTATTTGTAGGCGTAGATTCTTGTTCACGCGGAGTAGGTTCGGCATCATCCCGGTGTACGAGAATTTCTTCTTGCAGGATACTCGGTGAGCTGGGTAGTGTCATTGCAACTATGTTTTCAATAGCTACCATGCGCTTTCTTTGGTTTTGTTTTCTTAGTTTCCAAATAGTCCTACATATCTTTTTTTCTTCTGGTTGTAAATCTGAAATCAGGCGTTTATTCTTGTGATAATTTTCTCTTTTTTTTCTTTTCCGCTCCTCATATTTTACAGGATCATTTTTCAACCTTTCTCTGTAGCGTCTCGATTTTTCTTTTTCAGACAATCCCATTCTGAAAAACGTCAAATTAAGAAAGTATTGCTTAAGTTACAGCTTTCTTCGTTAAAAATTTCTTTAACATTAGAAAGAAGACAAATCACTGGGTAAATAAGCTAAGTAATAAACAACCATAGAAAATGTCACGAAAACATAAAAATGTTTTTTAATACATTACCAGAAAATTACTTGCCACTGACTAAGTAAAAAAGTGAAATTAAAAGATTATGTATTTGTCCCAAGGACAACTTTTAAAATCCCACGGACAACTGATTTAGTTGTCCAAAAGACTGGTTGTCCGAGTGACATTTTTAAATTATGTGTCTTTTCATAAAGAGTATTTATTTACTGTGCTTGATTACATTGTTAACATAAAGTGCAGAACTAAAGTGAACTGATCAATAGCAATTGATTAATGTAACTAATCTACTTACTCAATTTTCGCGCCGGTCCAGGGGACAAACAATAAACACACCCACTCCGCGTCACGATGTTCGGCCGCCTGCCGCCTTCGCTGACGTTAATTCAACCTGGCAGCTTGAACTATTGTTTACTAGACAGACTTACTTGTTATCTCAGATACTACAGCGCCATCTCCGTTTTGGATTTGTAATCAAAGACTAGTTGTCCGAATGACTCAATACAATGCACTAACTTTGTGGGACAAGAACAATTCACAAAAAAATAGATTAAATAAAAACTTTTTTTTTTATTTAAAATGTTTTCCTAAAAATAAATACCATAAATATATGTTCTATGATTTTATATTCACTGCGTCTGAGGATTTATTTCGGTGTAGATGAGTTTCTAGTTTAGAAATGGTGAAGGGGACACAGAATTTGACATAAAAATGACCCAAATGTCCCCCGGACCACTCTCAAATGAAGGTGACACAATATAATAAAAAATATATTTTTGCCTTAAATACATTGATTTAAGTGTGTATTCATTGATTATGTATAAAGAAAATACGTTTTGGTATTATTTATATTAATACAAATCCGGGACCTGGTACGGTTGTCCAAAGCAAGAAAAAGTTGATTTACCCATATCATCACGCTATGACCTATAGGAGGAAAGCCGTAGTGATATTCTAGCAAATACGAGGAAATTTTGTTCGTTTTTCGTGGTCCGATTGGTCGATATTCTAAACTGATAGTCAGAATTAAACATTTTGACCGCCATTTTAAAACGTGTATGCACCCGGGCGGAGCCGGGCCCGACCGCTAGTTATACATATAAACCTTCCTCTTGAATCACTCTATTTATTAAAAAAAAACGCATCAAAATCCGTTGCGTAGTTTTGAAGATTTAAGCATACAAAGGGACATAGGGACAGAGAAAAAGACTTTGTTTTATACTGTGTAGTCATTAGGCAGATTTCAATAGGCATTTTAATTCTCACTCAAATAAATATCATAAGACATGTTATTTAACAATGCAAAATAATCTTATAGCATAGCTCCATTTATGCTAAAAACACAGTAATATAAGATATATTCATAAAATGTTTTCTTTTACAGGTGCCGACTGCATCATAACATACTTCGCTCCGCTCATACTGTCCATAATATCCGGCAAAAATTAATAATGTGCGAATGAATGTATAATAATGAATAAGTAATAAATATTTTAGGTATGGGGATAAGTAATAATAATTTTTAGAACACATTTCCAGTTTGATAAGTACATAGACTGTTGTTGTTTTTTAATGATTTTTAATAAAATGTTATACATGCATTTTGTTTTATTAGCTGAAGAAACGTTTGGAGGCGGTTGTGCAGTACTACGGTACGGTTATAATGCTGAGGTCTCGGGTTCGAATCCCGAATCCGCCAAAGAAATATTGAATTGTATGATATGTACGTTTAATAGGTTGATGATTCAGTAATTTTGCCGTGACAACAACAATATGGTCATTTTGGCTAAATAAAATACGTAACATTAAACATACGTATCGATATTGTCGTGGCACTTATTTGTATCGTTCAATGTCACGGTCATTCACATAATCAACATATCTACCTATAATTCGAATAACTATGAAATGAAGTATGTTAAATATATTTTATTTAAAAAACGATATCCAAATTCAAGCCGAGCCTTGTATACATTTCTTTTTAAAATTCTGAAATGGATCGGACCAATGATTATTAGATTTTTTGCCTTTTTGGCACAATAAACATTCTGAATATTATTCAGTCATGAAAAAAATAAACTTTACTCGAAACTTGATGGCTCGGTAAAATTGTATTCGTGAATATAGGTTTCAGACGTTTATCGAATATAAATGTATGGAACATTCGAGAAATTTCTAGTTATTGACCATCGAGATAATTAAAATTTTCAATTGCTTATCCATATAATTCCAGAAATCTCTTAAGACTATTCTAGAACGTTCTCCTTTTATTCGCTATTTAAATGGCGATACATTACTTATTGTTTAATGGCCTTCTATTAAAGTCTTACTATACATATTAGTACAATACAAGCGAAATATAAATATGTACAACATTTATCATGAAAACGTTTGAATGTTACCCAACAGTTGCTATGTGGGTGTGTGTCACAAGTGCGAGATACCCAAATATGATCAGTAGGCATGACGTGGTCTCTCTATAACTCTCCATTGAACTTAATTAGTGAGTAATTACACTTTCGATTAACATATTTATTTAGTTGTACTTATTCTGAGACAATATTTGGATATCTTTGATGTTGTTAAAATGAATGATGCTTTACTATATTTTAGTTGTTTCACACCTTTTTTACGATGACTTGTTTGCGCATTATTCGAATGCACTAAATTTCGTTGCTACTTTAGCTATGTTCACTGCATCATAAAGATATTTGTCTAAACTATATTTTGATTTTAAAAGAATGTTGCAATCCACAAATGTTTTCCACACAAGTTGTGTACCTTTAAATTACAAAAAGGGTTCGAATCCGAGACGCGCATGAAATATTGGGAAAATATATTTCTTTTGATAATAGGCTTATACGCCTGTTCAATATAAAGTTATAAAAACATCAATATGAAACACATAAAAACGCAAATTAGAAAGGAAAAGTGATTGTACCTATAAAAATGTTTTAAAGCGACGATACGATTCATGTTAAGACTGAGAACAAGAAATCAACAAATTATTCCTTAATTTCAGAATATGGTTTAAATATTACCTAGGTACCATAAAACGAGGTGGATAGGGACAATTTTCAACTTCACGACGAATTTTTTGGTAGTATTATACAGAAATATTCTTGTGTTATAGCATATTTTATTAAGTCTTAGTTGCGTCTTGACTATTAACTATACATTTTTTTTAGATCCCTTGGAAAATAAGAGAAAAAGGGCACAAAATAAGGGTTTGGGGTAAATAGGGATTTTGGGGGTAATAGAGGCGGGATCGAGTTCAATGAGGAAATTAACAAGGGTTGGCACTGAATTGTTTTTTTATTAATTACTTTTTAACCGACACATCTAAATATTCTGAATTATTTATCGTAATAATTTGCTTTGACACAAAGGAAATAATTAAAGATTACAACTGTCTTAAATGATATTTATCAAATCAAGTGACACATTTCAATAAGATATTATAGTTTCAAAAATTTAAAAATCAACATATTAGGTATTCTATATTGCAGTCTTATTATTCTTCTAAGAAGTAATACGTAGAGTATTATGTATAGTTTGGAATCAGCTAATGATTTCTTACTTATAATATGCTAAATTATGAGATACGCTAACAAAACAAAGTACGAAGAAAATTGATAGGCAAAATAACACACGAAATTTCTTAAGTGCGTAATGCTTTTTTTATTATTGCACTGACGAGGCGATCATACCGTTCACCTGATGGTAAGTGATATGACCGCTCATAAACAGTAGCAATACCAAACAATACCTTGAATTACAAAGCAAAGCTAGGCCTGCGCTTACCATCCTGAGACATATTTGTTAAGTCTCAATATGTCCAGTAGTGACTCTGGCTACAATGTCCTTCACAACGAAACACAACAGAGCATTTACACTGCTGTTTAGCGATTTGCCCAAATTAATGTGTACTACTTATTAGAAAGAGGAAAATGGCGAATCAGTTTTTTTCTATATTTAACGAAATACTCCATGCATCGCACAGTACTAGATCTGTCTATCAAAAAGGAATAGTTGTTATGAAGAATATTCTTACTGCAGTTTCTACATATAATATCTCAACCATTGTGACCACAACTGAAGCAAAATTTTAGTTATTTTAAGTGGAAGTACTTTCAATGTAACTTACAGCATTAAAAATAAATATAATTAACAGACAAAGTTAATTAAGAACGACAAAATATTTTACAACAAAAAAAACTGTTGCGACAACCCTACACACCTGTACCTATACACCCTTTTACGTCCCAATTGTACCTTTTCACGTCTCTATAAACCTTAGTCTCATGGGCGTAGCCAAGGTGGGGCAGAGTGGGGCGTTTGCCCCACCCTGACTGACCTGTGAGGTACCTAACCAACATAAAAAAATCTAGCTAAAGTATTCGAATAATAAATTCAGATACAGGGTGTTATAGGGTGCAATCTTTTTATAGGAAAAAAAAAAATACCGGGGTCAGACCGTGGGTACAGTTTGTTAATTACATATGATTTTAGACTGCTGCCCCACCCTGATCCCACGGCTGACTACGATCATGCTTAGTCTCGTTATTAATCAGCCCCAAGTCGCCTCTATTCCCCCCAAAATGACATATTTTTTTATTTACTTTTTAAATGATCAAAAAAACGTAAATTTAACGAGAAATTGAGACTAACCTTTTATGAATTCGATAGTCCAATACTTATAATTTGTGTGTTTAACAATATCTCCTTCATAAATGGCGTAGTTTTTGTAGTAGACCGAAGTTCGTTTCAGTGTATTTTTACTGCATATCGAGAGGCTATTTTCAAAAGACTAATAAGACATTTTGTAACTCAAATTAATTGTTACTGATTATTGCACTAGGGACTATATATAGTCTTCTATTGTTACAATTTGTTTATAATAAATTATGTGCAACTAATGGCTCACATTTCAACCTTAAAATGTTTTCTCAGTTTTCTCCCTAATTTCCCTTTGATCCCTAATCACCACGTTTTACGGTACACGGAGTTTAACGACAATAATAATAAATACAAACACCTACTTCCCTCATAGAAATATTAGTTATATTCATATTTAAGGTAATCAACAGCTTCAGTGGCGGTGGCGCAGTTGGTTAGACGCCAACTGTGAAACCGAGTGGCCGTGGGTTCGATGCCTGTACTGAGATAAAAAATGTTGGGGTGAACCACACTTGCCTATTTATTATGAGACTGGAGTCATGTCGCACGCTTAATAATAGACTGACCTAATTCAAAAAAGCTGTTTTTTGGGAAATCGCAAAAAACGTTTTGTCATTTACGACTTGTCTGACTTTATTACTTACAACTTAATTAAAACAGCGTAATAATAATAAGTTATGTATTGGAAGAATAGTTAATTATGTAATGGTCCATAATAAATTGTAATTTTGAAGAAATATTGTTAATATTTATAATAGTATAGGGTTTAAAAAAAATTCTTCAAGATATGTCTGTTTAATAATTAAATCAATCTTATGTTTATGTACTGTTAATGACGCTTTTTGTAATGTGTCAGTATTTTATTAAATATTTCACTGAAACTTTTCTTTTTTAGGTTTTAAGTCTATACTTGATTAAATAATAATACATTATTTTTATGTTGTAAGTCTTTACTGTGTATTAGTATACAAAAAATAGAAAATAAACAAAACCATAAGTCTAGAAACATTTTCACAGATAAGCTAATTGTTTTACTATCATAAGTAACAGCTTTTATTTAAAAAAAATGTTTGTCACAAATAATTAGGCCATAAAAAATTATAGACAATCTTAATAATAAAGGAATGTAAAAAACAGTCTTAACATAAGCTAGTACGTGATGATTAATTGCCAACAAAATAAGTAGGTAATAAGGTGATCAAACCTAAAGTTTCAATATTTGGTAATCATTCAATATAGCAAAGTTACTTCTACCGTTTTAACGTTTGCGTATTGAAGGCAAAGATCGCACTGGTCCTTTCGCGGGGAAAAAAATGAAATATTATATTGCCTAGTGACTACGTTATAAAATGTGCAATATCTACCAAAAGGCTTATTGTTTTCTTCTTGGCGTGCTTTAAAGTCTTTGAAAAGATCAGTTATGGTTTTTCCTCCATCTATGTATTCTCGAGAAAAAGTTTGCCTCGTGTAGTGCGATTCTATCCTTGGTATAGAGTCTATAAAAGTTTTTATATCCGAAATGAGAGATGTATCAGTAGTTGGATGACTTTTATGTCTTCCCCTTTGATCTTTTTGCATAATGCCAAGGTGGTCAGTCTTCTGTTTTACCGTACGAATAACACGATCGGATATAATAAGTGTTCCAATAAAAAATTGTTTACAAACCCGGATTGGTTTGCCATTGACAAAAAAGTAGAAAGCCTTATTGCACTGCCTTGGACGAGTGGCATTAGTATATTTATACTTAGGACTGATGTCAGTCATACAAGAAAGTATAAATGATCGCTGCTGATCAATATCACCCATACTCCAATAAGAGTCGAAAATTTCTTGTCTTTCAACAAACGTGAAGTTTACTGAACACTTCAGTCTGCACCTATGTGTGCAAGTTTGTTTCATTTCTCGAGCTGGAACGGTTTTTTTTACAGCTGACTTATAAGATTGTCCAGTATTTCTTAGTGTTTTATTTATATTTTATTTCTATTTTTTAAGGTTACTGGTCCGTTTCCTACCCTCTTTCTGGCAAATCTCCTTTTCTCCCTCGATGTCAGAATATCTCATTTGTGGATCTTCAATTTGGTTTCTGTCTTGTAGCGTAAATGATTCTGTATTCGATGTAGGGTTATTGGTATTGCAGTCTATAATATGAGCATTTGTAGAATTTTCGGGCTCAGCACCAGATACGGTGGGACGTGATGGGGAATTACCAAAAGCAGATGACGAAGAGCTGCTCGAATTAGTCGAAGAGGAGTTGCTAGTACTTGTTGACGAGGAACTCGACGAAGACGAGGAGCTTGATGACGATCGTCGCAAGCGGGTACAGGTTTCGCTTTCTTATTTCGATGGTCATAAGTTGGATCTTGGTCACTTAGATCTGCGTCTGATTCATTAGAATGTACGGGTGAGACATTATAATTAACATTGTTTCTTTTTCGGTTGACGTAATTTTCATGAGCCGAGCCTTCCGCATCAAAAAAGGTTTTGACATTACTATAACGTTGGTTTTCTAGCTTATTGGTTATATTATCAGATAACAACTGTGACAATAATTAAATAGTATCTTAGAAAACATAATAATTATTAATTTGTTAAATAAATAGGAATATAGCATTGCAAGTTATACTAATAAAAATCTTAGTGTAGGGTTAAGATTATATTGTATGTGAATTGTGACTGTCTGGTGTATTTAAAAAAAAAATTACCACAATATTATCTGGAGTTGTTTGAACTGAATCTTCAACTATGTTCATCGTCGATTTGCTATGATCCGATAGGGTTTTGTGCGTTGGAGATTTACTATTATCAGTGTGACCATCTTGCAATGAAGATTGGGGATTTGAAGTCTGAACCCGGTTTTTATGATCTTGAGTGCCTACGATCGACATTGTTTTAATATTTAAGATATCAATTATCTTCTTCGATCTTGAAGTCATCCTAAAATAATTTATCAAGTTATGGATCTTAATTTAATTTATTAACTTTTGAAACATTTTTTATCAAATAGTGACGCAATACCGAATAAGACGAACACAAATATTCTGCCATAACCTTTGTTTTGTAATTAAAAGACTGATATCAAATTATGACCATTAATATTGAAAACTTTTTATACTAAAACGACCAAACTCATAATGAGAAAAAGTCCTACCAAAAATGCATATGATGTTTTATCAATAACAGACATAACTCGTAATTAGTCACACTTACACTAACACATTTTTATAAAAAAAAAGACCTAAATCTCAAACAAAATAATTATAATTTAACACTTTTTGTAATAAGCTGACCTAATAACTAATCGGTCATAGTTGCATAAAAAAATGAAATGAAACTTACCTCAGATTTTTATAATAAACAGACTCAATTGATAATGGGTCACTTTTTTATAAAAACCATCGCGAGTTGACTGTCATAGTGTCAGACGCATAATGGTTTATGTCACTGTTATTTTAGGACCATGTCAAAATTTTGTTTGAGTAAAAGAGACAAACATAGCAGTTACTCAGTCTAGAAATAAAATATCGTAAAAAATCTGGGATTCGTAGATAGAAGGCGTTGTAATAAATCTATCTGTGTGCTTATCTCACTTCAGGCTTAAACCGTAATTGGTCAGTCTATTATTAAGCGTGCGATGTATGTATTTGAAAGTAGTTTATTTTTAAATACCCATAAAATAATTCTTTATTTAATTATCTCAACTTTAGTGATGCAATAATAAACAAAAGTAATAAGTGAAAGTTCAATGATTCTAGAACGTTTTATTGAACCACGTATTCTTTGAATATCCCGCCTCGGGTAACGACCTATTCAGAAAGCCAGTTATAAACGTGGGCCAATAGGATCACGCCAAATAGGTACACTTGGACCAATGCAGTGTCATTTTGAAATACGTCATCGTTTTATGGACCAATCACATTCGCCCACGATGAGCACTAGCGCTAAATAATAGCGACGGCCGCGTGTGAACTCCAGTTTTTCTTGAAAAATCGAACGCAAGAGATCAACGCTTAACGTTAGTGAATTCGTGCAAGTGTCTTATAATTTCGTTCAAAGTGATTGTATCGTGGCAGTGAACATCGTTTTTCATTGATTCATTTATAATATTTATTCAATAGGTAATTATCTACGTTTTCTATATTTAGTTATTAAAAAAATTCGGACTTCATTCCGCGGTTGTAACCTTACAATTAATTGGCATATTTTACTATGTTGGCTGTAAATTCTTTTTAGATTCTTATTTCTCGTAGTTAAACTGAACCATAAGTGTTATTTATGCAGTTTGCTATGTAGTTTCTCTTACAATAATGCCATAACTTCGTTATCAGCTTTGACGAAAATTCTGGATTTTCTAGTGGGCCGGCGTACCGCCCTAAATCTCCTAGCCGTACCGAATAGTACCGTTAGCATTTTCTAGGCCGTTGTAAACTGTTAAAAACGTAATCTCATGCTTCCTAACGAGTAATTTTGACCGAGTTTCTCCATCCGTGTTCTACATGACGTGTCCCATTGAATGACTACGTGTCTTTGAAAACCATCAAATTGACATCTAACGCAACAAGTATAAGTCTGGATTAGATGATTAATGATTCATAAGAGAGTTTTAGTTGATTTGTCGTGGCATTGTTTCAGAATACATTGATATATGGTGAAGATGCGGTGGAGCTTGTTCGCGTTGGTTCTGGTGGTCGCGGCGGTTTGCGCCGACGACAAGAAGGAGAAAGACAAAGACATCGGTACCGTGATCGGTATCGACTTGGGAACCACCTACTCATGGTGAGTACACGTCACGACTATCGAGATGCCATATGTCCATTCACGTTAACATAGATCAGATGAGAGTAATAAAAACGTCAGCTATAAATTATTCGTGTCACTAAAGGTCCAGAGCAAAAAAAAAATGATGATTGTTTTTTTTGCATACTTTCTATTATTAGTTTAAAAAACAGATTAAATATGAGAGATACTGTGTGTGTCTAATAATACATAATGTTGAAATAATTATAATGCTCTACAACTTGTAATAGATATATTAAGCTTCATAAAATAACTTTTTAAATACTCAATCCTTCTTCTTCTTCTTTAAATGATAAATGGCTCCCCCATGGAATCGGAGATTTTATACTCAATCCTATTATTAAAATAAGTAAAATTTGTTATAAATCCCGATATTACACACTTTATCAAACTAAAATATGTAATCACTTGCATAAAATAATGACTTAGCTTGAAATTGTGTGAAATACCAATTAACTTAATTGATAAATAGGCTTATTAAAAAATCAGATAGTCATCATCTATTACTTACAGCAATTAAATAAAGAAATGATTTAGAATTTGGGCTTTTAATTTTTTCTAAATTCTAAATGTATTTTTTCTCTTGTCTACAGTGTTGGTGTGTACAAGAATGGCCGAGTGGAAATCATTGCTAATGACCAGGGTAACCGTATCACTCCCTCATATGTGGCATTCACTGCTGATGGTGAACGTCTCATTGGTGATGCTGCTAAGAATCAGCTGACCACCAACCCTGAGAACACCGTATTTGACGCCAAGCGTTTGATTGGTCGTGAATGGTCAGACACCACTGTTCAGCATGACATCAAGTTCTTCCCCTTCAAGGTCATTGAGAAGCAGAGCAAACCCCATGTTTCTGTTCAGACTGCTCAAGGAAACAAAATCTTTGCCCCTGAGGAAATTTCTGCTATGGTCCTCACCAAGATGAAGGAAACCGCTGAGGCTTACCTCGGAAAGAAAGTCACCCACGCCGTCGTTACCGTACCCGCCTACTTCAACGATGCTCAGCGTCAGGCCACCAAGGACGCCGGTATCATTGCTGGTCTTAACGTCATGAGAATCATTAACGAGCCTACCGCCGCTGCTATCGCTTACGGACTCGACAAGAAGGAAGGCGAAAAGAACGTACTTGTCTTCGATTTGGGTGGTGGTACTTTCGATGTGTCTCTGCTAACCATCGACAATGGTGTCTTCGAAGTAGTGGCCACCAACGGTGACACTCACTTAGGAGGTGAGGACTTCGACCAGAGAGTAATGGAACACTTCATCAAACTGTACAAGAAGAAGAAGGGCAAGGACATCAGGAAGGACAACCGTGCTGTACAGAAACTGCGTCGTGAAGTCGAGAAGGCCAAGAGAGCTCTGTCATCCAGCCACCAAGTCAAGATCGAAATTGAATCGTTCTTCGAAGGTGAAGACTTCTCTGAGACTCTGACCAGGGCTAAATTCGAAGAATTGAACATGGACCTGTTCAGATCTACCCTGAAACCCGTGCAGAAGGTATTGGAAGACGCTGACATGAACAAGAAGGACGTCGATGAGATCGTGCTGGTCGGTGGTTCCACTCGTATCCCCAAGGTGCAGCAGTTGGTTAAGGAATTCTTCAACGGCAAGGAGCCATCCCGAGGCATCAACCCCGACGAGGCTGTCGCTTACGGTGCCGCCGTCCAGGCTGGTGTGCTGAGCGGAGAACAAGATACTGACGCCATTGTGCTGCTCGATGTCAACCCTCTCACCATGGGTATCGAAACCGTCGGAGGAGTGATGACCAAGCTGATCCCACGTAACACTGTTATTCCCACTAAGAAATCCCAGATCTTCTCTACCGCCAGCGACAACCAACACACCGTCACCATCCAGGTTTACGAGGGTGAACGTCCCATGACCAAAGACAACCATCTCCTCGGTAAATTCGACTTGACCGGAATCCCGCCTGCGCCTCGGGGTATACCACAAATCGAGGTCACCTTTGAGATCGACGCCAACGGTATCTTGCAAGTGTCTGCCGAAGACAAGGGTACAGGAAACAGGGAAAAGATTGTCATTACAAACGATCAGAACAGGCTGACACCTGAAGACATTGAGAGGATGATCAAGGATGCTGAGAAGTTTGCTGATGATGACAAGAAACTAAAGGAGCGTGTCGAGGCCAGAAACGAACTTGAGAGCTACGCGTACTCGATCAAGAACCAGCTCCAGGACAAGGAGAAACTCGGCGCTAAGGTTGGTAGCTTATCTTCATAGTTGGCAACACTTAATACACGATAAGAAGATAAGATAAAATGGTTACGAAATTTGAAATTTTATAATTAATGTAGTAATGAATGGAACATTATCGAACTTACGGAAGTACTACGTGCTGATAGGGAATTTGATATTATTAGGATTTCAATTAAAAACTATCATAAATTAAAAACTAATAAATTATATTTCATTGTCAACAGGTTAGCGACGACGAGAAGGCCAAGATGGAAGAAGCCATCGACGCCGCCATCAAATGGTTAGAAGACAACCAGGACGTCGACGCTGAGGAATACAAGAAACAGAAGAAGACGGTGGAAGATGTTGTTCAGCCAATCATTGCCAAACTGTACCAAGGACAGGGCGGAGTTCCTCCACCCGGCGCCGGCGGCGACGACGAGGACTTCAAGGACGAGTTGTAACCTACCGAACTGTAAAGTGATCGTAGCCAATTGTGATCTCCAGCTCGGTCACGGGCAGGCCGGCCGGCCCGGCGCGGCGGATACCATGTGTTTTAGCTCGTGTTGTGTATATTTATTGCGTGTGTGAGTGACGAGTGTGCAGTGTGCACGGACCTGAGCGCGTGTGTTCTGTATAAATGATGCATTTTTATTTTTAGTAAAGCAATAGTCTGCGAGACGCGAGGGAATCCATGACACCCGTCGGTCCCGATCTTGTTCGCTGAATATGTTAGTCTCGCCAAACTCGGAGACTACCTCAGTGTTCTTTATAATGTATGTAATTATTTTGAGACTGCAGAATGTTAGTTCATAATTAGCAGAGTAAATTAAATAATTATGTAGTAATTTAAATGAATTTCAATCGAAGTACGGAGGGAGTACATAATAAAAACATTTTTCTAAGGAACAAAACGTTTTATTTCTAACAACCTGGTAATGAAATGGAATTCTAATCTCCGCGGACGTTGCGCAATTGAGAACAATACTCGATGTCGAATGCCGGCGCAGACATTACAGCAGCCTGGATCCTCGTCTGCACTTTGTCTAGAAAAATAAACCATGATATTACTTTGTCATCGTAATTTGCCTTATAATCTCATACCACGGAATTATAATTTTAGGGAATCTTAAAGAAACATAAGACATTTCGGCAACGATAAAACTATATTGAACCAGTCAGTGTAAATTCATTTACTACTCTACTAATTTAATTAAAAACTGACTCTTGAAGTCAGATATTCACATTATTATTCTCTTTCATGAAAATTAAATAGAAAGTAAATAGTACAGACCACGCCCTGCGTTGAAAATATAACGACACGTATTTTACGAGTTCATATGAATGTTGGCGTAAGATCAAAAAACTAAGTTCGTCAGAACGCCGGAAAATTGATTAGCTAGCAATTTTAATAACTATTGGGTACTATTGTTTATCAAAAAATGTTTTATTAACGACCGACGCAGATAAATGCAGCGCGGCGCGGCTAAACTGTCGTACTACAATATCATGATATCATTTTCCCTACAAATTCTACGATCATGAATGTTGCTGGGCATAGTCTTGGCGTCTTTTCTACATTGGGTTTTATATTGAAATAGGCTTAGGTATTTCTCCCACTCTTAGATCTCATCATTTATCCCACGCTCCAGCGTTTTATGTATGTCGGTCCTAAAGTGATATCAAAACACAATGGTTCATACCGAACGAGTCCCTGGCATCAACTTCCACAGCGGTAATGCCGGCCGCGGCCCGAAGTTCCGCTAGAGCCTCCGAAAAGTAATTGTCTAACTGTAACAGTTAGAGGCTTGTTAGTTGCTATTTCCTAACAAGTGACGTCATTGGTCAAACGGGTCGCGTGGCGCATATCTAGGGCGCAGAAGGCACGTTTTCGGTTGTACGGTATTTCTCGTATACGGTGAATGCGTGTGTCATACATCGGCTATTCAGCGCATCACAAATATTGATTTACGTGACCGGTATTTAGGTTTAATAGTCTACATAAATGTTCGGCCTACGGTTTTGTGTATGAGTTCCAAAAGACAACAAAAACCCCATGTTTGCATTGGGGACAGTAAGGTTAATTAGCTTTTTGCTATATGAGACCTTTAACTCTTCACGCGAAACAAACGGTTGAGATATACTTATCCAGAAATATCACCGCATATCTTTAAAAAAATTAAAACAGATTTCTCACAATATATTGGAGTTGACAACGTGCTTTACATATCGTTTTATCTACCACGTATCGAACATATCTACATCAAATGAACACGTCACCCACGTTTAGAAATGAAAACAAAGTAACTGAACGTGACTATGCGAACAAATAAATAATGTATTCATATGAACACACTAATATCAAGTACTGTAATACCGATGATAAAATAAATAGACCTCAATTTCCAACTTGGTTTCTTCGTCTTTCGGATGTCGTAATACCCGAGGCCCTGAGCCCATCGGCATCTGCTTGCCGGTGCAATAGTCCACGCCCCGCTCGAGGCGACGTTCCTTGCAAGACTTCATGTCAATGTTCAGGATTATCACACTGGAAAGAGTTGGTGTTCATTAAATAAATGTTACGGTTATTCCAACAGTAAAAAGAATTTCCGCTCTTTAACTCGCTGATATAGCACCTGTAAGCCAGGATCGATAAATTTACCAATTAGGTAATGGGGCTCAACGAGACTAACAATATCTACTCTCCAATTGTCTCAGGAATCAGTAGAATAATAAAATTTGTGGAATATCATAAATGTATCATTGAGCCCACAGATCAACGGAACATAGGTAACTGTTAACTGTGAACGCTCCCCGATAGATTAACTTGACTTGGGAAATTCCCGTTACGCGATCATATACCTAAGTGCTGACGGCCTACATTTTAACCAGGTATTATATTAGGAAAGCTGTAGTTTTATCTCTATTATCTTTCAATTCTACTACTTTACTTATTAAACCATTTCTCCAGGTACAAATTGGTATGTAATTAGATGGTTAGTTACTACACGTTTATCATTTCGCTATGAATAACCAATCGTTCCCTAAGTCGACTGCATATTCCCGCAAATCAGTTTGCTCCTTAACGATTGATCGACATTTCTACCGCGTGTTCAACATTACTAAACGTCGATGTGTTTTTATGAGTTGAGATCAGACTATTTTACACAGCGTCAGTACCGTCGCTTCAGTAACTTTCACTTAGAAAGGAAATGAAATCAGAGCGTACAAATGACCGACACAGACTAGATATTGTAAAGAGATTAAAATAAAAGTGAAACTATTCGTTGGAATGGTGTAGGTATCGCTCCGAATAAGTTTCACTTACCAACTGAAAAAAATGTACTGCAGTGAAATAACGATACTTAATAATTCTTTAACATTTTATCATTATATATTTATCTGCCGATACCGATCCTTAATTACAGTTTAAAATTACAAAAATACAGAGATTATTACCGATTAGCAGGAGTTTTTATATTGTCCAAATGCTCAAAGTCGTCTCCACACGTCGGATACGCGGTCAAGACCCATCCATTGTCAATGCAGTCCTAAAAACAAAGTTCTTTAGTTTATTTAATAGCCAACGTCCCGAGTTCAGATATGTGCAGATACACTTTTAAAAACATTTTCTATCGCCAATGTCTATTAGGGATAATGTAGGATTCCAATGGTGAAAGATTTTACAAATCAGTCCAATAGCTTCAACTTTCAATAAAAATAAAAAAAAACAATCTAATTCTAATGTAAACAATTAAAAATTTCCTCTTTATGATATTAGTTTAGAAAATTTTAAAATAATCAAAATTACAGCAAGCCTTGACCGTAAGGGCAACTATATAGTTGTGTAAGAAAGTTTGGCACAGGGCGAGAATCAAACCCGCAGCCTCTCATTTTACGTTTTGTTTCTTCAACAGACTTTTGAGGATAGAAAAATACGTTTAAATAGAAATATATCTCGATACATTTTTGTGCTTCCTACAGTATACTGTCTACCTCTTTAGCTAAGTTTATAATAGAAGTAGTTCAAGATAATCTAACTCGTTTCATGAGACGGCGTTTGACGATCTCCGCTTTTATTTGGATGCTGGCGCCATGCTTACGCAGTCTTTCGCCAATATTATCATTCTTTTCTTTAGCTTCATCAAACAAATCATCAAAATGCACTGCAAGAAACAATATATTTTACAAGCTTCTACCACACTATGTAGTAAGCAACTTTTCTTTCAAGTAATAAGGACATTTGTAATCAATCTTCGTAATCTAAACGACACTATCAGTAATGATCAGATTATTTTTAAACTTTACGTCCTAAATTGACCATTTCAGGCCTATATTATTTTGAGGTTGTAATCTATTTAAATATACATACAATAAATTAACCCCATGTGGTTGGCAAGTGCTAGTGCTTGTGACCGTCTGCCGGAGCCCCTGGGTCCGATGATGAGCACGCGGTACACCCCGGGAGCGCCCACCACGTGATGCCCCTGCCTCGGACCCTGCGCCCCAGCCGCGCACGCCCGCACTCCATTGAAGCACTTGGTAGCTATTATATCCAGGTCATCTTCTGGGTCTACGTGTATTTCCTGTACATGGTTAATGAGTATCTGAATTAGCTAAATGGTAGCAAGGATGACACTTAAAGAGGTGTCAGTTACAGTTAATGAAAGATAGAGGATTTTGCTTGTTAGCGTAAAATTAATTAGGTAAATAAAATTATCTATCAATCTTATTTTAAATGGTTAAGGTAACCTACGGGTTGTAATTAATAACACTTTTTTTGTGGCAAGGGCAACTGAAATATGTACGTAGATCGAAACCGCGGCCTCTCATTTCACAGTCGGCTTCTTACCAACTGCGTCACGGAGGCAGTCCAAGTTTTTAAAATTCAGAAAATAGGTTTACGATTAGTTGCAACTAAAGTTTATAAGGCGAAGATTAATGGTGCAGTATTGACGTAGTAACAAAAACACATACCTTTAAAGTAGCTTTATAAGCAAACTTGAGTCCCTCAAAGTCTTGCTGGAAGAAGTTCCTGGCTGGAGTGCAGGCGTTGTGAGCAGGTGGCGCCTGCGGCGGCGTGGGCATGAGCACCAGGGTGACGGTCGGCAGAACACCGTCCTGTTGCAGGTACCGCGCCTCCCGAACCGTGCAGGGATGGTCTTGCAACCAAGTTTTAGTACGCAAATAGATAAATAGATAGATAAAAACGTTTATCTTGGCTACAATAAACACAAAAGAATCTTATATGGATAACATCGGTAATAATAATTATGTATAGGAAATAGTAAAATATGTTGACGACAGTGTCACCGAAAGATTGGGTAAGCAGAGATGCAACTTCTATAGTAACAATGAACAGTGCAAGTAAGTTTAGGTTACATAATGTAACTTACATTATAGAAAAGAGGGACGTTGTTGATGAAAATTCGACGTCTCCCAATTTATTGTGTTGTTGGTTATAACGCACGTTCGTGTGAAAAAAGAAGAACACGACCGATTACAATAAGAAATGGCTTAATTAATCAAAGAAATATCCAGATTTTCAGCGAAAAATACGCCCCTTATGAAAAGCTAGCAATATCTTATAAAGAACTATTGCTATCACCATTGTAGCAGGTCTCTACTCGCTACTGTATTACACATATTAAATACGTATTAAATATAGCTACGAGGTAACTTTATACCGAACATCAGCCATCCGGCTTGCACGACTGGGTCTTTCGTAGTCAAACTCTTGGTGACTTGCGACAGCAGCACTGGTGAGACACAACCGGGTACGAAGTCGTCATGCTGAGATTTAGAAAACATTTATTGTTTATTAATAATTAATTATTCCTAACTGATTAATTTAATTGTAATTGGTAATTTATTGTGAATATTCTCCGAAAAATTACCAGGTGCAAATTATATAATTATGTAAGTATCTAATACACAAGAGTCCCAAAGTATGCAATCCCGTATCTTGGGACATACCTATCCTAGTATAACTACTGCCAATGTAAACAAATATTAAAAAAAACATTTCAACATTTACTTAATTAAAATATTATTTAAGGATTTTATCACGAATTAAGCATTATTTTAATTTTTGTAACTCCTGAGGCTTCGATTACTTTACAGAACGCCATGCCAGTCAGTCCAACCCTTGACCACAAGAAGAGGCACCTAAGCAGGCCGGCATAATTGTTTCCATTGGCATGGGACTGCCGTCCGATGCCAATGGATACTCTGCCTGGGCGGCATTGGCACTTTCCATCAGGTGCAATGCCGCCACTATGCCAGGCCATTATAAAAAAAAAAAAACAAAAGCTGTAAAACACATACGGAAGTTAAAACAATTTTAGTTTTATTTCAATTTACACATTCGTGAAATTCCAAAAAACCATTAAACGTTTAATGCATACAATACTTTGTACCTTTTCGTAGCGATCCATCACGACTCTACGCGTGATCACGAAGAAGCCTAAATCCTTTATCATCAGTTTCGCCAAGCCTTTAATATCTATGGGATAATATGAATTCTCTATTACCTATTTCGTTAAGAAAGAATAGAATAAGTGGTTAATGTTAATACAATCAACAAAAAACAACTAGAGTGATCTGTGATCCTTTTTTCAGAAGGTGTAGGCAGACGTACTGTCAGGACACCTACGTGTCTCCTTGTATGTTCCGTCCCGCAATTTGATAGTGGCCGAGCCCATCAGGCACAAATTCTAGACTACTGACTGATATTGGATATCCAATATCACATTGCCCGATTCAGGATTCGAACAACAGACCTTAGCTTTGCAATCGTTCCTTAGTACAACTGCGCCACCGAGGCAATCTATCTTCTTTCAAATTCTACTATAGGCACCTAATACCCTCCGTTATGCGAGTTCCCTGGCGATCTTTTCTTTTGCTGTATAGTGAGAGTCTGATAATTAATTCACTATGAATGTATAGGTAGTATGTTATTAAAAGTCACAGGTGTGCTTCGGTCTTCGGACCTAAGCCCACCTTTTTACGTCAACTCCGTTTTCAACTACATAGTTACGAGGCTATCGCTTTGGCTATTTTAGGCCATGTATGTTTAATATATAATAGGTAAAATTTTCATTAAATTAAAAAACAAATTAATTTACCAAGTCCTTGTAACTCAGGCGAAACCAATAAGATAACTCTATCTATATCTTTAGGACAGTGCAGATGATTGCTAAGATACACTTTCATATGCTTGAGATGATCTTTGGGTAAATTCACAATGAGGTCTTTCACCATATCCTATTAATAAAAAACGGATATATAATTATGTTATGATTGGGTAATTTAAACAACAATTACCGTAACAAATAACACGAAACAGCTCACTTTAAAGATTTTGTAAACTCTGTGTTTTTCAAGATATGGTACAAAGTGCTCGGGCATTAACAAAGGTCTTTTGGTTGCGTCTGTTTCAGTCATATTATTGAATATTTTATTAGAATTATAAGCTTTGTATTGATTTTATGTTGAGCTGAATGACGCTTAGAAACGGCACAAACAACGCTAAATTCTCTCTGTCTACCGTACTGTCTACCTACGGACTTAATTATATTTTTATTTAGTTAAAAAGGTTAACTAACTAATTAAAAATATACTAATATAGAATTAAAATAATATTCTGATGGCGTGTTCTTTATCTCACAGAACTACCAAGTAGATGTAATCAATTCAAACCTATAGATTTATCAGTTATTTGATCTGAGCTTTTTGTAATTACACCGTAGACGGAGAAACTAAATTGAATTTATTTATTAACAGTTTTAAGAATTACGAAACTACTTCCTTTGCCTTATTGAACAGCTGATAACAAACGTCACGGTATTTTGAATTCACATTTATGATTGAGGTTATGTTTATATAAGAAATGGTTTCTTGTGAGTGATTACTGATTACATCGCCGACATGGTATAGATAGAACAATGTGATATCAGGTCAAATGTCATTCGTCAATAGATCCAGGAAGTCGCAACTCGCGGGACACCATGCGATGTAAGCGCGAGCCGCTCGTGCCGAGGTCACGGTTTTCCGAGTTAATTGCTAAATAATTGCGTCGTTTCACGTTTGAGATTGGCCAGTCGACGGTCGACGGGCAAATGCATAGCATCCGCCTTTATTGTAGTGTAGTAAATAAAGTAGTTGGTAGAATGGGTTCCGCTAAGTGTAGTTATGAGGTATGTGCAAAATAATAAATGTTTTATTTAATGTGTGAAAGTGTATTAAATCATGCGTATATTTACACAGGAGGCGGTGTGTAAACTAAACAAACTTCAATCAAACAAGTCAACAATAGAACAAGTAAGGAAGGAAATTAAGACTGGGCATGTGAGTAACAATATTTTGGGCCATCAATGGGACACAAAGGTGACTTAATCATGTCATACATATTTCAAAACAGAAAATTCCATAACACCTGGCCTCAACATAAAACCATTACTACTCAATAACCACCTATCACCACTATAACACCTAAATGGCAAATAATAATATGAGATAACTTATAATGTTGAACTGTATTAAAATTTAAAATACTCTATTGAACAGACACAGCAATATATGAAAGTGAACTGAAATTATGAAGCAAAAAGAGACTTAATTATAGTAAAAAATATGAAAAAAAATACAAGTTGTAAAGCCTTATACAATTTTCCTTTATATATTCCTTTATATTTACACCTTTTATAATAATTGTCAAACTGAACTTTTCATTTAAAAATACCCAGCACATTTTAAATGTTGATTGTAGCAAATCCAAAATTTCCAAAATTAGTTTTAATATTTTCCTTTAATAGTTTGAGTTTTTATGTTTTTTCTGTATTGCATAATATCATAATCATCTATTGCTCAGCATGGGACATGCGTTTTTTAAAAATTATCCTTGAACTTTTATTTAAAAGCCAGCATAATTTAATTGGTAGGAGCGATTAATATAAAAAGTGTGTATTGAATATTAATAATCTAATTATGATGCATTTTTTATAGTTTCAAAATAAAGTCTGATCTGACTGCTATAATGGTCACACCTATTATAAAAATAATTTCATGTAATATCACTGTTCATTTAAGACATTAGAATAAGAGACACTCACTGGTGGTAGATCTGCCATATGTGAGAGGGCATCTGGGTTGGTACCACGACAATGTTCATTTCTCCTGCCAAACAGCAGTGTAAATGACTGTTGTGATTCAGTTTGAAGGACATTGCAGCCAGAGTAACTACTGGATATATTGAGACTAAACACCTTATGTCTCATGATGGCGAGCACTGTGGAATACCAAGCATTGCTTTGTAATTCAAGCTGTTTGGTTTTGCTACTGCCCATGAGTTGTCATATTGGTTACCATCAGGCAAACTGCATGCTCATCTTGCCATTTATTGCAATAAAAATCATAATTATATTGTTGCTTAGTATTTTTCTTAGATTTAATAGGTATTTGTAGCATTTGGGTAAAGGCATCATAATCTTCAACTATAGGAGATCTGTTGCTGAACCATGAGTACCATTACTTGTATATTAAAGGGGCTACAATCCCCAAATTGGCCAATTAGGGCTGGCTTCAGAAATACGGTGTTTACATTGAGATATTATACACACTGCAAACAAAATGTTTGTAACGAAAAAAAAAAGATTCAAACGTATAGAGATTCTCATCCTTTTTTCGAAGTTGGTTAAAAAAGGAATGGTACTTCACTCCATCTGATTCTGTCTCTATGACGCCTTTGCAGTAACATTACCTTCGGTCTCGCATCACTGGGTTCACCTGTATCTGGGATACCATGGGTAATCTTGTACTAGCACAAAGCGCAGTGATTTTATTCCCGATGTCTGCTCTAGTATAATACCTCGACGGTTGTTTATCATTGAAAATAGTTACCTACACGTTTCATTGATTGAATGATCACACCATGCACATTTACGTGATAAGTAGATATAGGTATAATAAGATTCAACAGACGCATTTCAAATGAATCATCGCTTAAATAAGATGTTTAGATAACCGTTTGCGACAGTCATGGCATCATTAGACGCGGTAGTGGTCAGTGGAGTAGTGATGAAACATCGCGAGCTCGGGTGTAAAATCAGCGCAATCTCTGCTGTTGCAATGGTCTATTGCGTTTTTCCACTGGGTATAATTTTATAACGTCACGATTCACGACATGTCATGTCGTGTATGAAACATGCACATAAATTCCCATACTTTTTTATAACAACTTCGTATGGTAATTCGGAAGCCATAGTAAGATACATATTCTATCAGGTATCACAAGTGATTTTTCAATACCACAATGTTTAAATCACTACAAAATATAAAGCAAAGTCGCTTTCTTGTCCCTATGTCCCTTTGTATGCTTAAATCTTTAAAACCACGCAACGGATTTTGATGCGGTTTTTTTTAATAGATAGAGTGATTCAAGAGGAAGATTTATAGGTATAATACGTACATATTATTGTACAGAAATCTATTTGTACCCGGGCGAAGCTGGGCCGGGCCGCTAGTCTAGAATAAATGTTTGTGAACCGTGGCTAACGCTTGACTGAGTTCTCGGAAGTATTTATCCTAAAACATAAAGCATTAAATTTTTCAGAACAAGCCAGGCTTGAAGGTACCTTTGCAAAAAAAGCCACTGTATAAGTCCATACGAGCTTTCGTCCAAAAAAATAATTTCTGTGGCAGAAGATGATGTTAAAAAATTGTATACCTAATGGAAACCGTTCCAGATATAACTAGTACGCGTAACTGGTTACATCTGTTGACATAATTTATTATCTACAAAAAAACTCACACGATAAGTGTGAATTTATATAGCGGACTATCGGTACCTACCTACCAATTTACCTATAAATAACGCTTGAACCAATACGCAGTATTAAATAATTTAGGTCGATATGGCGGAACTAAACTGTGCAAATAGAATACGTAATTGTTTACTTTGGGCGTCAAATAATAAGTACTTTGTGGTCATTATCAATATCTACTGTGACAATATTTTGTATGCGTATAGGATATTAAATCTATATCGAATATCGAATGGAGAGAATTTTAATTTCATACGTATTATTTCATGAATTGAATACACCGAAAACCGCTTTGCTTTAAAATTATTATATTTTGCTTCTAACCTCCAAAGTTACTTTATTGGGTCTCCACACGCGGCGCGCCATAGCTATGGAATTGGCTGTCATCATCGCTTTCATACTAAAATGCATGTACTCATATATTTAACCGACTTTAAAAAAGGAGGATATTGTAAATTAATCGAAATCGTTTTTCTTTATTTTAAGTATGTTAACCTATACACTATACGGGTTTGAATCCCAGGGCACACCTCTGACTTTTCGGAGTCATGTGTGTATTGATAGTCAATCACCACGCACTAAAACGGTGAAGGAAAACATCGTGAGGAAACCTGCATACCATAGCGATTCATAAGAATTTCTATGGTATGTAAGTCCGCCAACCCGCACTAGGCCAGCGTGGTGGACTATATGGCCTAACCACTCTCAATCGTGTTCTCGATTGTAGAGTAAGCCCGTGCCCTGCAGTGGGACGTATATGGGCTGATACAATACAAAATGTTAACCTATTGTTTATTTCAGAAATGTACAAACGTGGAGGACATGAAGAATTACTTGCAGAGGACTGGTGTCTCCTTGTCGATGCTGGATGAATTATCTGTGATACATGTAGCTGGCACTAAGGGAAAGGTTTGTATAATGATAATGTTTATATAGCCCGCCAATGCGCGCTAGACCAGCTTAGTGGACTATAATATTATGCTTATACAGATACAAAATGTTTATATACTTACACGACAAAGTAAGGCTTATGCTGCAATGCCTATGCATCTGATAAAAACGCAGTTCAATTTTTGGAGACCCATACATACATAAACTCCTTTACATAAAGTCTTTCTCATTAGGAAAGTTTAATGTATTTATCAATATTACATACATACATAAACTCACGCCTTTTTCCCAGAAGGGGTAGGCGGAGGTGCCAGGACACCAATATTTTACCTTGTATATTTCGTCCCAAGATGTGATAGGTGGCGAGCCTATCGCCATATCGGGCACAAATTCCTGACTCGGGGCTGATAAAAAGAAAACTCCAATATCACTTTGCCCAACGCGTGATTCGAACCCGAGACCTCAGCTTTGTAAACGTACCTTAGAACAACTAGGCCACTGAAGCAGTTTGGATACTGATAATGTTTATATAGCCCGCCAACGTGCACTAGGCCAGCTCGGTGAACTAGGCCTAACCCGCCTCAATCGTACTCCCGATTATTGAGGACGCACGAACCGTGCACTGGGACGTATATGGGCTGATTCGAACACCAGACCTCGCCATTGTAACCGTACCGTAATCCAACTGCGCCACAACGGCAGAATTCAGGATTAGTAATTGCTAATATCCATGTTTTAGGGTTCAACAAGCGCGATGTGCGAGTCGATACTCCGCCAGCACGGGTTCCGCACGGGGTTCTACTCGTCCCCGCACCTCGTCGCAGTCAGGGAGCGAATACGACTCGACGGCAACGTCGTCTCCGAAGAGAAGTTCGCTAGTTACTTCCACAGGGTTTATGATAAACTGGACAATACAAAGGTAAACTTAGGACTGTTTTATTTTTATTAAAAAATATATTTATAATAAATATTCCTTATTTATTTTTCATTTAATTTGTGTATGTAAGATTTACAGACAAATAATATGTAGTTGTGTAGTACAATAAACAGCTCAGCGCTAATTACAAATCTTCACTAGTAGAATAAAATATAGAAATATAATGGTTTAACAACATAATTACTATAAGTTAATTGCGTGTGTATATTTTTATAAATTTCTTATTTATTTAATGTAATTGGTGTGTAAAAATAGATAGTTTAAATAGGTAATACATTATTTTTTGCTGTTATTGAAGTTTCTTAAATTAACTTATGTTCTCTGAGGTAATATCCAACTTTCCACTGTTATTACGTCCTGTGAATTATAAGCTGATTAATAAAGTCATCCAAAACACATCTTCTTATATTTTGTTGTGTATAGATGAAGTTAATAAACTTGATGGACTATCAATAATATTAATGACAAAAAGTATCATAAAATTATGATTTCTTTTTTTAGGAATTTGAAGGAGACATGCCGAAGTATTTTGCGTTTCTAACCGTACTGGCGTTCAACGTGTTCCTAGAGGAGAAAGTTGACGTGGCGATTGTAGAAGTGGGCATTGGAGGAATCGTAGACTACACCAATGTACTTAGGTGATTATAATTTATTTTGTACCTAGCGTTTTGTATCGAGGCGACAACGACTCATCTGCTTGGCGTCAACCGTTCCGATAAAGGAGCATCAAAAGGAACTTATTGATGCCGTGACAACAATTTAAAACAATTTATGCCGTATTCCAACCGGATAAGTTTGAATATCATTTAGTAAAAAAGTAAATTCTTTGCTATGCCATGCCGTAGTTGTCTCCGGTGTCCTTAAAGCTCTAAATTCACTCTACAATTCCAATCTAGGTTTCTTCAAGGTCTTACAACGTCGAAGACTTATGACGCATAATCAGACTGAACTTAATTGAGCTTTAATCAGAACTCCTAATAAGAATATGTAACATTGCATGGGACCATAATCGGAGCATGTACGAGACGTGATGGGAATTTATAATGTCAATTAAAACTAAAGCATACTGTCGTTACTATTATACGTATGGGGTAGTAACTTGAGGTACTTTTTTGCTTGATATTTGCAAGTCGTGGCCATACCGTTCATTTTTTATTTACCATTGTATCAGCCCAAATACCCACTGCAGGACACGGGCCTCCTCTCGAAAACCAATAGAAAGTACGATTAAGAGTGAAAAGGCCATTAGACTAACACGCTGCACTGGCCTAGTGCGGGTTGGGGGACTTAACATACCATAGAAATGTTTATAAATCGCTATGGTATGCAGGTTTTCTCAAGATCACTTTCTTCACCGTTATTTTGAAGACTTTCAGTACACACATGACTCCGAAAAGTCAGAGATGTGCCCTGGCATTTGAACCAGCGACCACCTTGAACATGTTTGCAGTCGAATCTATTCCGTTTAGCAACTACCACGGCCACCAAGTATTCCTCATCTACCATTACTTTAAATATTTCCAGGAAAGTACCAGTAGTGGGTATAACAGCTCTAGGGTTAGACCACACTTCGATATTAGGGAATACGTTGCCGGAGATCGCAGCCGCGAAGGCAGGCGTCATGAAGCCTGGCTGTGAGGCGTATACCGTACAGCAACCCACTGAAGCTATGGACGTGTTGACGAGTTACGCTGACTATGTTCAAGTAAGGATAATTTGTTTAAATGCAATACAAAATTAAATATGCAAATATGTGAGGCATGTACTACGCTGTGAAAATTAAGATGTATTAAAAAATACCTACGATTAAATATCAATAATTACGTATAATTGGCTACCAAAACCAATGTTATAAAAAATCAATTGGACGCGCATTTTTCTTAACAAAAATATCGTTATTTTAAATTAAATTATATTTATTTTTGTATTTTTCCTGGTGTGCAATAAAGAATATAAATAAATAATCGTTATATACCTCATATAAAATATCGTTAGAAAAAACTATTCGTAAAAATCATGTCCTTTTTTTTGTTTTTTTCAGTGCCCTCTAACAGTAGTACCCGACTACAGCCAATACACATTCCCAAAAATCAATGGCACTTGTCTGCCCGTCAACCTGGAAGCTTACCAAACAAACGCGTCCCTAGCCGTCCAGCTTTCCCACGCCTGGCTGAGAATAAAGAAACACGGGAAAAACGGCTTTACAAACGGGTACAATAAGATAAAAAATGGCATAAACGGGACAGTATTAAAGAAGGTAGTTACTGATTTAGATGAAGAGACTGTGAGAGGCTTGGTTAGTTGCAAGTGGCCGGGGAGATATCAAGTTGTGGAGAAGGATTATGCTACGTTTTATCTGGATGGAGCTCATACTAAGGAGTCTGTGGATATTTGCGCGCAATGGTTTATGGATAATAGCAGGTGGGATATGTTATACGTGTACATTTTTGTCCTATGTCATTTAAAGATTTTTTTATTGCTATGATTGGTGAGACAAGCATGCGTGATGGTCAACAAAACCAAGCAACACCATGATTTACAAAATAATGCTTATTCTACTGCACTTGCCATCCTTAAACATAAGATTCTAAGTATCATTATGTTCTATAGTTAATCTGGCTTCAATGCCCTACAAACTGGAACACAACAGTCCACACTGCTGTTTGGTGTGAGAAATAGACAGACCACCAGTAAAACGACTTTTAGGCAATATATTTAGATGTGAACGATGACGTAACGAAAATGTTGAGCCATGTAAAGCCAGTGATCCAATAAGCCCCAATTTCCTTATCTCCTATTTCATTCAACCTGAACAGGCAGCAATGCAGCTACAAACTATCAAGTGGGGGTATCTTTTATGCAAATCATTGATTACTTATTTAATTTCGACAGCCACCGTGGCGCAGTTGATTGAACGTGAGGCTGCGGGTTCGATCCCTGCACCGAAACAAATATTTTTGTGATCCACAGGTATATTGTTTCGTGTCTTGGTACTTGAGCGACCGAATAGTCTCTCATTATTTCTGAAACCCACGACACAATACTCGATCTCGATCTCAGTGTGGTCTCAGGACTATGTGTGACTGTTGTGTGTATATATTTATTTGATTTACGAAAAACATAGACATAGCTTTACTTGAACTTAGTAACGCGTTTTACCACACAAATTACTAAAGCATTCCAATTGTAATTTAATGACTACAATCATTTCCTATGCTTTGTGTTCAATAACGATATTTTGTTTCTTTCCAGGCACAGTAATAAAGTTCTCATATTCAGTGCAACAGGGGACCGCAATGGAGAAGTATTGCTAAAACCACTCAAAGATATTGGTTTTAGTAAAGTGTACTTCGTTATACCAACGGCACACAGGACGATCACACAGAATAGCGACAATTTCTCTCTAGTTGAACAAGATGAGTTGATATTAAGGTGTAGGAAGCATGCTGATATATGGAACGAGGAGAATTCAACGGTATTAGAGTGTGTGGGCGATGCCTTATCAAGCATAGAAAATGATTTCAAAGGAGAAAAATGTAGTGTACTGGTAACAGGGTCTTTACATTTAGTTGGAGCAACACTTTCGATATTAGATCCTACTTTAAGTAGCTAATGTTGATAAATATATTTATATTTTCGTTACAATTTTGTTTCATTTATAAAACCAAAAAGTGGGTTGTGTTTTCAACATTGTATCATGTCAATTGTATTGAAATAAAAAAGCAATTTAAATTATTTTATTATATTTGAATTTTACTTTGAATCTACACAGTAGATAAGGCAATTTCAAAGCATTTTTGAAATCCATAGTTCAAGCTTGAATTGTTTGATAGATGATGTAATGATTGTAATAATTTCATTATTGATTACCTACATATTATGCCAAAAAATACTAGTTTGATGGGCAATATTTATTTCATTAAATTATTTACAATAAATAAAATACAAAATTCGATATTCAGGATTGGTTCTACCAGTTCTTTTACAGTAAAATAACATTTGTTTATCTTCATTTTAAGAAGGGTACTAATAAGTTTTGATTTATGGTAACTATACTATTCAACTAAATTACAGACTGATATATTAAACCATTCTCTATTTATCCAATATTAAGTATTGAAGTAATATGAATATAATGATGTACTCATTACTCAATGGTCAACTGTGTATCATTTGTATCCAAAAGTCTATCAACATCCGTAAGCCAAGATATTAATCTGTCCAAATATCCACCATCTTGTTTATAACTTAGTAGCAGTAACTGCATGTGTTGGTAAGCCATAGGTTGACCCAACAATACCTCTAGCCTTTTATCTCTAAGCGAGAGTAATTTTATGAAAATTATTGCAATAAGTGTCCATTGTATAGGTTTAAACATAATATTATTAGCCTTCAACGTAAATGTGTTTACTAGCAACCGTATATCCGAACTTATTGACAAACTTAGTAAACCTAAAGACCTTAATAAATCTGGCAACATTTTGTTCAAATGCTGACATACTATTCTTCTGCGTAATGCATTCTGTGCCTTCTTGTCTACTAATGGCAATTGTGTTGTGTTTTCTTCTTCTACTTCAGTGGTTTTCTCTTCAATCTCTGGTTCAGGTACTTCTGTCTCACCAGCATAGAACGCCTTTACTTTCAATTGGATTTTCTTGCTCTCTTCTTGAAGTATAGAGTAATCTGGCAAAGGTTTTGTTTCTCTCTGTAAAGTTTGTGCATCATACTTCTTGTCTTCTAACTCAAGCATGTTTAGTTTCCTGCATAGAGCTTGGTATTGGTCATAAGCATTAGAGTTATAAAATATCCCTTTAGTATAATTGTTAAGGTAATCCTTTATACATTCTCCTTTATCTGCTACTAGTTCTTTGACTTTCTCTTCTCCAAGTAAGAAGAGAAGTGTATCTATTGTAAACCATTCTGCAACACACTTCTCCACTTCAATAGTTAATGCTGTAACCACTGGTTGCTTTTTAATTGGCAATTTCTTCTTGTTTTTATTCAATGCTTTCTCCTTATCAGGTGTTTCTGGTACATTTATAAGTATTGGATCTATTTTCTGCTCTGGTTTTTCAATGATTTCACCAACAATGTTTAATGGGTTTACCATAGGCTTTTTGGTTTCTTTTTTGGGTTTATTTGCTTTGGAATAATGTGAATCTGATTTGTTCATTGTTCCTTCTGGTGTGTGTTCTCTCTTTTTATGCAAATTGTTTGATGTTGGTTCCAACACATTAGCATTATTATTGTTATGCTTCTCTTCGTTTGTGTATGAGTCTGTGGCTTTAGTGTCATTAATATTAATTTGTGATAGTTTATTGTTTATATCATCTGTTGTTTGTTTGGTACCAGCATGTTCCTCATTATTATTACATGTTTCTTCATTCATTGGTTCTGATTCAGTCACTTCATTAAAGCTTGCAGTGGTAAAGTCATTAATGGAAGTGAAAGGTTTTGAAGTAGGTTTGACTCTCACAATTAAAGACACATCTACTTCCTGCCCCATAGTGCCTACAGAATCTAAAGGTAACAGATGGAATTTAGGTATGACTTCGTACTCTCTAAACCACAGAGGACTAGTCAGCATCTGTTTCTTAACATGCATAGCAGATTTGTAACAACTATTGCTGCAAAAGTTTTTCCTTGTAGTGATGTCATACACTTTGTTTGTTTTCATCGATATTCGGTATTTTTGCTTCGGTATATCTTTCTCAGAGAGGTTTTTAGAGCATATTGGATACCCACAGAGATGAATGATAGACCGCTCTTCTATGACATCATCGAAGTGTGTTTGGTTAATTTCTGGAAGGCACTGCAACAAATATTTCTCACTGATTCCACGTTCAAGCAAGCTTTCCACGATAAACTGAGCACGAGCGTTGCATTCGCGTTTTTTCAATATCGCCTGTCGTATTTGTTCTTTAGTCATCTCCTCGATCTTGGAAGGTTTCTTCTTAGGTGTTTTGATAGAAGTCTCCATTGTTGGATGTGAAATAAGATAATAATAACAAATAAATACTTAATAAACGAACACAAAAGTCAGAAATTGGATTTCCACTTTCCGCAGACCAAAAATTTTATTTTGTAAGCTGTCATCAGCTGCCACTTTGACAGTAATTTATTTTTTATTTCGCTCGTACAAGTTGGCTAAAGTCAGGGACCATGCTGCTTAGTCATTTAGCATTATAAAATAAAACAATGAAAACGTGTTAATAATAAACGTCAAAATGTTTAAGTTCATAATTAAAATGTAATTTTAAGGATTATCTTTTAATTACTTTTAGGTTTATATTATAAAATGTGAGGTAGGTACAAACCGAATTTAGATATTTTATAAGTATATTTATAGGATATAATACTTATTAGTTATTATTTAACATTGTTCCTTTTTATGCAGTTAATCGTTCTGAGGATTAAACATAATTCATAATTACTCAAAAAAATATTTAATGTTGTTATATTTCTCAAATGTTCATAAAAATATATTTACCAAATACGATTTATTAAATTAGTGTCAAGGTTATCTAAGGAATAATCATCAATAAAAATCATCAGACATTTCATAAGACATAAAAACTTGCAATTTCATCAATTCTATTTCTCAAACCTTTGCCTTTCCGATCGCATGAATTGAAAAAGCAACATCACATGTCATGATTGTCATTTTGACAGTTTTCTGACATTTTTCATTGTGTCTCACTTCGTAAGTTCGTATTTCGCTGGTATTTTGTTTGCTATCCCTATAATTTCTTAACGAAGACATTTTATTACGCTGTAAATTATAAAAATAGAAAACAGAAAATAATAATTGTTGTTATGTAAAATAAAATAGTTTAAACGGGAGTGAAACACTATCAATCTTATTAGTGCTCTACAGTCTACACTATTTACATTTGAAAATTATTTATCAATGATTTAGATAACGATGGTTACTTTTGATATTGGTGGACGATTGGTAAACAGAAATGGGACTCGTATATGTGCACTGGACTAGATAAAATTCTACTGGGAAAGTGAGGTGAGTTGCTTTCGCTTGTTTCACAATAATAAAAATTATGAACTGGTTTCTGGTACCTAAATTATATGTTGTATGTGTAAGCTATAAAATAAGGAACTAAAAGCTTTAACATGTTTTTGTGAAATAATATGAAATTCTGCTAAAATTATAAAAATAAAACAACTATTTTCAATCACTTGAAGTGTGTTTTGACGTTTTTTATGTATAAACCAAAATAAAAAAGCTTGAAATAGGTTTTTATATTAGTTCAAGGTTTAAGATTTAAATACATTGTTAGTTATTGCTACCATGTTTACACTTATCCACACATCATTATCCATTATCAATGCTATATATCGACGCAGGAAAGCGATTTTGTCGTATCTCGAAACAAGCAATTTCACACCAGAATCAAAAAAAAAAATATTAAAAAAAAGAATAACCTCTAAACTAGAAAACTTAGGAATACCATATCTTTAATCATAACATTTTAAAATAAAACCTTACATTTTCATGAGGAAATTCAATGCGGTATTTTTTTTATGAATTAAATAATATACAAGACGCATATACACATTTTTTGAGATACAACAAAATCACTTTCCTGCATCGATATGTACTTTAAAAATAGGTATCTAACTTGTGCTAATATATTTTATTCCACTCGTTTTATGTTTACTTTTTTGTGTAGAAATTAGATTGCTAGGTGGTAGAAGGCATTTGTTGGGATTATACACAGATATTGACTAACCATAAAGTTGGCATAATTAGTAAATGTAACAAGCTCATTGTTGAGCCAAAGTAACAAACTGTCTACAATAGGCGAGACGAATGATTTTCAAATTATATTCTAAAATATGGGCACACATTTATTATATACGAAAAAATATATATTTCAAGAATTAACTAAGGCTTAACATAGTTTTAAGCCATTTTTCTAATAATTTTTCAATAGTGCACAAAAAACGCTAGTAGGTGTCATGGCGTCCGCTGTGATGTCACTACTAGGTAAACATGTCATTGTGTACTACTTAGTCTGTGGTCCAGTGGCTTAACAGTCCATACATTGCTTTTTTTCTTTGGAATGAAATAGTTCCTCCATTTGCAGTAGATATCGCTTCTCTCAACATCGCGTAATTATTGTTGTTAAGAAAAAATATGAATAGAGAGAAACAAAAGTATCTGTATATAATTATAATCACAAGAAGAATCATAATAAAAAACAATACAACCGTTAAACTGTTATTTTATTTACTTAGAAACCTTTGCTTAACTCTAGTCATGTTTTCTCTAAACTAATTTCCAAAAGCCTACTCAGTAAAAATTTCGGGCTTTGGAAATTACTGGGGAAAATATTTATAATATAAATTAATTAAATATTGATAAAACCTATGTCCTATTCGAACGTCGTGTACCGACAGAGGGCGCTAATTCCAATAATCTGACTGTTAACTCTATCTCCGTATAAAGAATGTACTCTGTGACTGCGAGTCAAAGAATGACACATGAGTTTACTTCCTAGTCTATGGTCATGTTTACATAGGCGTGACATCATGCGTTGTGAAGAGCGTTTTTGTCAAAATGGCCGATTGCTATATTTTGTACTTTGATTTTATTTAAAATCTTATTAATCTCCAAGTATAGATTAAAACTGAATTATCATTTGAAATCCTTGTAATATGTATTTTCCCTTAAAAACATAATATTTTTAATTTTGTGATACTGTCGTCTCGCCTATTGCAGCTTTGACATAATATTGCATATGGCAATTTAAAACAAGGTGTGTATTGGTTACAGTCAATGTATCCTTGTGTGTATGGGCTATTAATTACCAAGCATGGAATTTCTCTATAAGTGATTTTGTTGAGCTTCAATGAGAAATGTAAGGGCTTAATGTGTTGAGTAAGAAGTATTTTTTGTATTTCATTTATTTATTGAAGTAAATGAAACTACATTATACTACTTTGTAGTGTTTCAAAGTATAAAATTAAAATTATTAAGAGATATAATGTAGCTAAACTCAACCTAATAGAATTTCCAATCTGTATCAGCCCACATACATTCCATGGCAGGGCACTGGCCTCCTCTTCAACCAAAAGTATGATTGTGATTAGGCCATATAGTCCACCAGTCACTTACCTAATGCATATTGGTGGACTTTACATACCATAGAATGTCTTTCCATGTGGTATGCAGGCTTTCTCACAATGTTTTCCTTCACCATTATCCATAAGTTTCCATTATTATCTAAATAAATCTATTAGCTTGTATATATTTTTATGATACATGTTGGAGAGGGGGGACTGTTGTGATAAAACCTTATATTTTGTAGGACAAATATTTTTTCACGTTATTTAGATAATTATCACGATAATTAACAAAGAAAAATTTGGTTACTAATGAATTTTAAAAATTCGTCAAATCGACATGTTTTATCCTTGCTACCCTGCTAAGCTACCATTTACCAACGTTACTGTAACGAAAAAGTTGGGCGTCTAGTCGAAAGGAAGCTACTCACGAAAAATCAACTTGTTAGTAATCAATTATGAAACTCGTTCTGGGGAACCTGTACCAGTAGTTTCCGTGATCCCTGATTTACGTCTAAGCATCTTTTTGGCTTCAGAACTTGTGACTGTTGCGTAGGTATATCTATTAAATAATTTAAATATTTTTAACCTTATAATAGTTTTCTAAATAGTATTCATGTCAGCTGTTTTGCATAACAATATTCGATAGCTAAAGGACTATGTAGTTTATTATTTTAATAACAATACGCGTCGAGGCTAGCGACAATGCAATCCCACCAGCAAAAAATAAATTTGGCTAATGTTTTATTAACACGTACAGTATTGTTCTTAGGCGGTGTTATTGTAAACACGGCGTATCAGCGGAAATTGTTCACATGGCGAGTTAGCAGTAGATTAGGAGTTGGACCGTGAAGGTGGTGGGTGAAAGTGATTTAGAATTGTGATGTTGGCGGGTTTAGTAGGTGAAAGTGTTTCACTGTGATTTAATTAACTGGTATGTATTCATTTATGGAGTAATTTAAAAAACGTAAAAGTATTGTTTAGAAAAGTGTTAGATAAGTGAGTACCTATCCTGCAATGACGCGCCGAACTTCGACGCTCGTTTTGGGTTCTTGGCATGTCCATAATTAGTTGCTAGCTTAGCGCCCTCGGCTCTCTGATCGGATCTTAGATTCATTTTCGTTGAAAACTGTAAATATTTATTTAATCTCTTGCTTTGTAAAAGGAAGTGCTATAGCATCCTCTCACACCGTTATAAACCCCATCTTTGCCTGGTTTGCAGGAGTTACGGTAATAATATAAAGCCGGATAAACTTTGGAAAACTCATAGAGCTACATTTTATATAAAATTTTGGCACCGTTTATCTGCGAAGCAGATTGACACTTTCATAAATTAACTATTTATGGTTGCCTGGAAGAAATTGCAGGTAACCGCTATTTTAACCAACATGGTACATGTATATTTTATTTGTTGTATTGTTATTTTGTACGAATGTTGTTGTGCAATAAAGTAAAAGTTGTGTAATAAAGTAAAGAAAAAATATATATATGTGAGTATGCATAAATTTAAATATATAAATACATTCAACATTCACATTCGTAGTCCTGACCTCACACAAGATCAAATCTTGTGTCGTGAGTATCAGAAACTACAAGAGACTTTTTGGTCTCGCAAAACACCGAGAACCAAATAAATACCTTTGGATCACACAAATATTTGTTTCGATGTGGACATAGAATCCGCGACCTGCGCCACGGAGCTTGTCAAATGAAGAATTTATGCTTAATACCAAAAAAATAATATTATAATTTTGTCCAGTTGCAAAATGAACCTTTAATAATTGTAAAAGAAACAAAAATATTCTGCGACGTTTTCCACTGGCTAAATTTCCAAAGTTTGTATTTGCTCGTTATTCTCTATGCAAATAATGTTTTCCATTTGTTTTGTATATAAAATGCAGACTTGGTATCCGTTTCCTTAACGTTACACACCTGGCTATAGAAAAACACTTGGGTAAATAATATAGGTATGTACTGTCAAATTGAGACAATATGTGTGTATTTGTGCAAAAATGGACCTTGAGAGTTGTTTGTCATTATTATCTACTTGGAGAAAATATTCGATTAATTTGAATAAAATATAGGCCTCTATTTCTATCTCAACCTCATTGGGCAGGAAACAGACCTATTCCGTATTCCACTGTCCTCTGAGTCAACTCACAAGAACAGCCGTGACTGTTATATGTTATAACTTATAGGACAGAAAATAAAACAGATTGTACTATGTTACGTTACTGCATTAGGATACTCTGTAATAGTAGAAGTAAGTTTGAAAATAAATAAAGATATAAATTAGGGTAGGAATTCGTTGGATGCAGACCGTTTCCTCGCTGTGGAAATCCTTAGAAAAACCTATGATCAGTGATGAATATAACCTATGACGTTCTGTAGATATCAAAAAAACTTATTTTATTCCATGATCTATTTTGGTATTCGATAGTTTCATTAAGGTTAAAAATAGTTACTTGTTTTACCGTGTTGGTATAAAAAAGTTAATTTTAAAGATAATTTGTATAGTATTTTCTGTTTTTACCTACAGTATCAGTACTGAATCGAAGATCCAATAAATTACAATGAAGGATATCCTTTACTCGCCCATTTACCTCAATATATTTGAATAAGGTACTTTCTTGTAGTTGCATTGAATTCCGTCGAGGAGAGTAATAATTCACATATATTACAGTGTGTACGCTTGTGCGTGCTTGTGAAAACATTTGCTTTTTATTGTATGTAGAGTAGTTTCGGGTAATATGGCACACCATAACCCTTTTTGGAAATTAAACACGGAATTTATGAGAACAAACTGTCTTTATTAGTTCATTCAGTCTTAGAACTTAATAGTAACGGAAATTTAAACATTTATAATTATTAGCTTAAAAAAATAACGTTTATTAAACCTATTTCGTAATCATGAATAATCGCCAAAATTTAAACATGTAGGGCAATATGGCCTAGTAGCATATAGCCACAAATGGAGTGAAAGTAATATATTTTGCGCTATTTGTCACGTTAAAAATTCGTTCACGAATTCTTTTTTAGCAGCCAAACGCCATAAAGTTGTACGGGGTACATTATACAGTACTTTTAGTGAGCCCATTTTATTTCTCACATCCTCTATTGCCTTTTTCATCGAGATTTTGCACCAAATTTGGCGTTTTTTTGTGACACCGGTGTTCGTTCAGCCATTGCCTTAAACGAAAAATATACTAACATTTAGAAAGATTTTAAAAAATACATTAAAAGATAAATATACCGACATGTATAACATTTGCGGCCAATATGGCCTGGCAGGCCACATTAGCGGTCTATCTAGTGGGCCATATTGGCCGCAGGCACGTTTTAACAAATAAAATTCTACCCTCAAAAGTAATTAAATAATATGCCTTTAAACTGTCATCATATTTATAGATTAATAGTTTAACTACAAAACTGAGCACTAGGAGTGTAAAATAGTGGTCATTCAAGAAACTTAAATGTGTAAAACTTATCAAAATATTACATAAAATAACGTAATTTTCGATTGTTGCAACTTGCACGCGCTGGACACAAGCGAACTCGCCGCAACGCAGGGATCGGCTGAGGACGTGAGAGGAAGGGGCTCGCTAATATGGCGAATAGATAAACCGCTAGTGTTGGATTGTTGCAGAGAAATCATACTGTGCCATATTGGCTGACTAGGCCATAATACCCGAAACTACTCTATACGGTAGCCTCTGACGTTATTTAACGGAAATATTTAAGTTTTTGGGACTGAATATTTGAATCCAAAATGTTAACTACTTAAATATAAAATAATGCATAACTATGTAAGACAAGGCCCAAGGTTCTATGAAGTTTCTCCTTTAGCGTATTAGACTGTCTACCTCATCCACCTAAATACGCAATCTTATAATACAGATACTTTGACCCTGATCAACAATGAAGCTATTAAGTTACCTGTTTTCTGCATCTATAGGCTGAGTGGTCTATGGTTTGATAGGATATCCCTTACGTTTATCTTTTGGTCGGAATTTTTCCTGATGTGAATATATCCGATTAATGGCGAGGAGCACTTAGTTTGAATACATTTTAATTAATCATAAAGAGCATCGACGCTTCGGTCGAATATCTTGGCTCTTGCGATGTAAAAAGTCTCATACAAAGACAGTACAATAAACACGGCTTTAGTATTCTGAGTATAAAATACTAGCAGACTGACCTTGCTCCGCCCGAGTGCAGATACACTTTAGGGATATTGTAGGGTTCTAAAAAGGTGAAAGATCTCACTTCAATTCAAATCGGTCGAGTAGTTTTCGAACATATTCAATACAAATAAACAATCAATTCTTTCCTTTTTTTAATAGTTTATATTTGAGGATAATCAATTCATAAAAATGTCATGTTTGCATAGTAATTTCTAGATCGCAATACTGTTTTTTAGATAATTTATTCCTGTTTTAGCAATGGCTGATAGTTTCTCGACGAGAGAGAGCGGCTTATGCCGTCATCAGTCGATGTCGTTAGGCGAATCTAGTACTAAGTACACTATACAGCAACGAAAGTGTAAAGCAATCGATTAGTTTTGCGAACATTACTTGTTGCTTAAATATAGACATGTTATATTACACTATTTGTTTATTAAGACAAGTTATTGAGACAGCTGTTGCTTTCGTTATTATACTAATTTATTCATCTCATGACTCGAAAGCTTGTTAACACTATGCAAAGAAGCGAATCGTAATCACATTAACGTGATCAGTAAAATTTTACAGCTGTAACTAATGGAAGAGTCTTAGATCAATATTGTTCAACTTATTCCGTTCAGCAGCTTCTGTGATGCGATTTTTTTTAATAGTCACATACATAGTCCTGACCTCACACTAAGATCGAGTCTTGTATCGTGGGTATCAGAAAATACGAGAAAGTTTTCGACCTCACAAACACCCAGACCCGAAACTAATGCCTTTGGATCATACAAATTTTTGTTTCGGTGCGTGGATCGATCCCGCGCCCTTTCGTTTCAGCCGGCGTCTAACCAACATTGCCACAGAGGCTGTCATTTGTCAAGACACCTGATTAGACACTGGATGTGAAACGAGACATCGATGGCTCGATTTCTACATAAAGACAAATCTTTGTGTTATACACAATATTTCTCTCGTATCTGGAAGTTTTAATACCACAACGTCTGTTTTAGTTTCTGGTTCTCAATGGATTGATCTTTACGTGGGGTCAGGACTATCTGTATTCTTAGGTTTATTGTTTACAACAGCTTTCTTCTTTTCCCAGGTAAAGAGTCAACCATGATGCACATGTGGATGTGGTTTGGCTACGACCTGGGCGAGTTCCTATTCGCCGGCCTGAACGTGAACACGCGCTGGTCCTTCGCTCTCACCTGGATAGTACTGTTCTTTGTGGCTCTGCTCTTCGAGGGATCCAAGGTAAGATCAAGTATAATTATAATTTTTGGATTGTTCTGAATGGCGAGACAAGCATGCCATTCGCTGAATAGTAAGCGACACACACACGCCCACACTTGGACAGTAGCATAACCAAACAACACCACGATAGTGGGCACGATAGGCATAAGCCGTCTCCATCTAGCCATCTAGGTCTCTAATATGTGAGAGGCCGCCTGGTTAGGTACCACCGCAAGAACCAATTCTCCCGCCAAACAGCAGTAAATGCACTGTTGTGTACCGATTTGAAAGGCATTGTAGCCAGAGTAACTGCTGAACATAATTATAGAGACTTAACATCTTATGACTCAGGATGGCGAGCGCAGTGGAATGCCAAGCATTAATTTGTAATTCCTTGTGTCTGGTTTTGCTACTGCCCATGAGCGGTCCTATCTCGCAATTCATAGTAATATTTAAGTAAATATTTTTAAATAACTTAAGATAAAATGTGTTTGTTTTTAGCTTTCTATTGTTCAGTATTTGTAAACTTTATAAGCATGCCAAGTATTGAAGCAATTGTGTACATTATTTGTTTACGGAAAATTGTATTTATTTAGTTTGTACGATGTGTCTTTCTTGGTGTGCAGACCACATAACTCCAGATTAGCTTGGACTGGGTTGTCAAAGTTAAGTCTTATTCGTTTGCACTAGTATCAGTATTAAGTAGAATGTATGACCTTTATCTCAAATATCAGACACTTCTCGACATAAATATCTTTAAAAAGACTTGCAATATGAGATTTTTCCAATCCAAATTGTGGATTCCCATTTTAAATTGAAATCTTGATCGATCCCACAACGAAGAAATAAGGCTATTGAACCAATCTATAAAGAAGATTGGTTTTATTTGTTATATCTTAGAGTATTTATATCATAGAGGGAGCGCTGTCATACATTTGCGTCTTCAATAACATATTTTCTTGTTCGTAATGTTTGTAGCGCTCCTATATTACTGAAAATTGAATTAATTATGTAACAACAAATTGCTATATATTCCTTTGATAACCGAAAGTATATTTAGGTATTATCCTTTTAAAAAGTGAATTGAATTAAATTATCTTAAACTACTTATTTACAAGTTATTCGTGCATGTTGGACAAACTGCCAATTTCAGCCAATACAAGGACAGAAAATGGTAGCCCGGCACCACTATATCTACGTTTTTGAAGTACCAGCTTTCCCTCTATATTGTAAATTCTCTAAGGTTTTTGTGTTTGTTACCAGGTGTATTTGGCGAAGGTGCAACGCGAGGCTCTCAAGAAGTTGTACCCGCACAGGTCAGACGAGCGACGCAATTTGTTATGTGACAGGTATGTGTACAATGATAAAATGAATTTATAGATGGTGTTGTAGACAATTAACCTTAAACGGATCGTTGACTTCATCGCTATCGCGTGCCAAATTAAATGTGCCTAAAAACAAAAAAAAAAAATGTGCGTGTATTTATGTATATACGAAGTTATGTTTAAGATAAGTCGTTTTTATCAAGAATTTTAACAATGGCCTATCATAAACCACAATGTATAATTTAAAACCACATACACATTTTATGTATATTCACGAATGAATATATTGTTATTAAATAGATGTACTTTAATTTTATGTAATTTAAAGGCAAATGCATTGATAGGGTTTTTATACTTATATCTCTCTAATCTGTACCATTTAACCACCACTCCAGTCTTTTTGCGACCTTAACCAATTATTATTATAATTGTAACAAATTGTCAGTTACATCGAATCAAGCGCGGTCTCCTCCACATCGCAGACACAAAGGCTGCCTGGGCACAGCTAGTTACATAATATAAATATTAGTCTATTGTTTTGATAACACTGATGGATGAGTCAATGTCCAGCAAGATGAGCAATGAATTAGTGTAGGCCACTTAGTCACCCCTTGAAAACTAAACATGTGCAGGTGATAGACTGGGTGGTATCTCTGGGCCACAGACACTTGATCACGAGCACACGGATTAAATAAACAGTGTTGTAGACTCGGAAGACTACTGATCTGTCACAGAAGTTGCTGTACTCTGTCTCTCCTTAGTCACAGGAAGTTCACTACTCAACATAAGCCTTCCCAAAGAACAATGACTTTATCTACGTCAGCAACTTTAACCACCTGGTTTGGACGACCTCGTCTGTCCACGTCCGTCCATTTAATTTGAAATGTCCCATGAAGAGTATTAATAAAAATATAAAAATACTATAACCTATTATCATTATTTGTGGGAGGTAAATGTGGTGATGGTCTCTTGATTACAAAGGAAGATAACTCCTCAGACTGTCGTCGATGTTCTTTCAAGCATCTTTAATTTTGGCAGTCATACATATGTATGACATAGTTACATAAGTAACTAACAATATACGCAATATGTGTGCACCAAAGCGACGGTATAGGGAGACAAACATCGTGGGGAAACATGCGGATCATAGCGATCTCTGTAAAATTTCCTGCGGTGTGTAGTCCGCCAATCCCCAATAGGCCAGAGTTGTGAACTACTGCGTAAGCCTTCCCAATCGAGCTATCGATTGTAAAAGTAATGGGTATCTTTACAATCGATAGATCAATCGGTAGGTAGCAGGGTCAGTTCATATTAGATTTTGACAAAACAATATCCAATAATTTTATATATTTCAGAGAGAAGTAAATCTGTACATGGATCAACGAAGTTCCAATAATTTGCATTTTATACGATATGTGTTCTTATTTGTACGTACATTCAATGTTTGAATTTTCATGGTAATTAGTAAGGTATAATTATATTCTGTCAATTTTCGTGCAGAAACACTTGATTATACAAGTGTATGGAAATGTCCACATAAGCAAGTTTTGCGTATATGACAAAAACATCAACATATTTTTGTTAGAGCAGTGATGTAAAAAAATCTATACTTTCCGGTTTGCTATACGTAGGTATATTAATATCTTATAACGTCTTATTGATTTATTTCTGTATAGGTATCCACGTCCGGTGCACAATATGTGGTCGAGGGTTCAATATCCGGATAGTATAATCAACAGGATTTGTGTGATTTTGGCTTCGCTTTTCCATGCCGGTATAAAAAAATATCTACACCAAATTCATGCGTGCCATAAAACTCATAAAACTCCGTCTTGTCGCTTTTTTCGACGAAGCTGAGGTGTGCGCATTTGCTGTTCATAAATTTTCCAAACATCTCAAAATAAGTATAATTACAAAATAAAAATTGTATGCGATGGTGTCGCATTGACCATGTAGATGTTCACAATGCTGCATCGGCTCGTAACCATAAAGCCTTTCGTTCAATTCCCAAACTAAACACTGCATTGTGTGTCTTGCGAATATTCGTTGAGATTTATTTAACACCCGCTGTCCAGCGGCTGGTCGTAAAATTGTAATTTGTAAGCCGTATCATAAGGACGGAAAGAAAATGTAAACATCTGATAAATTCACGTCTGATTTTTCTATTCACCATTTCTCAGTAGTTTCACACTATTGAGTCAAGTAATTACAGTATACGCAACAGTGTGCAGCAAAGTGTTTCATCTTCCGTGTATTTTTTCTAATGTAACATTATGTATTACTAATACGAGCGGATAGTGGCCGGATTACATTTTTTATCGTTTGTGGAGTGAGAGGCGGTGACCCGCAACTGTGTCAATGGTAAAACAAACAAGCCTTTATATGAAACTAAATGTTTGTAGATAATAAAAAAAAATATACTAGTAAATATCCCGTGATTTCATCGCATTTTTAATTGATCCCGATGCTAAAAGTTAATCATGTATATTCGATGTACCCTGCTTATTGACCAAGTTCTCGATCTGTGAATGTACCTTGTATTCAATAAAGAAAATGTACTCTGTAGTAGGCCTGAGGATTAGGGGAGAGTGGATTCAAGTCAGTGGGTGGTAATTGCTGTGTTTGCCGGGCGAGTAATAGAGTCTTGTAGGCTACGCGCAGATGTCAATTTTTACGGTATATTATCCCGGATTTCAGTGACCACGAAAATAAAGTTATGGAAACGTCGGGAAGAAAAAAAGTGTAAAATTAAAACGGCCCAAGGAAGCTCCGCAGAAATTATAAACTTGAAAAGGGGGTCGCATATTCAATAAATTCGCGTATTCAGTAATTAGTAGGTCTTATCCATAGGACCGATATTATAATATGATAAAATAAGAGTGCAAATATGATTCTAAATTAGTGAATCAAAGTGTAGTGCAATAGTTCAATGGCGATATTATAATATCGAACAATCTAAATCCCATTGCAGATTTGTGGCGCCAGTGCATCTGCTGTAGTGTTTGTAATGAGTTGTTATTGTGTTACGCTGTTGATAAGGGCATATGATAACAAAACATGTTGCCTCTTGATACACGACATCAGCCACTTAGGGGATAGCTAGATATATAAGTACTTTTGTTCGGCTTGAAGTTTTGATAGAACGCTGTGGTAATGTATGGTTTAACAGGTGGGAAATTTCGAAAAATGTGAGAGGCCGCCTGGATAGGTACAACCGCAATGTCTATTTCTCTCGCCAAACAACAGCTTAAATGCATTGTTGTGTTTCGGTTAGAAGGATATTGTGGCCAGAGTTACTAATGGACTTATTGAGACTCAGCATATTATGTCTCAGGATAGCGAGCGCAGCGGAAAGCCAAGTATAGCTTTGTAATTCATGGTGTTGGTTTGTTTTGCTTCTGTCCATGAGCGGTCGTATCGCTTACCATCAGGCGAATGGCACGCTTGTGTTGCCATTCAATGAAAACAAACAATGTATTATGGTGGCAAATTTTTAGCAGTGAAGTTTTTGTTGCTTAAAAAGTATAGCTAGCGAAGTACACCTACCTTAATGCTAGCGCAGACTGGCACGGAATTGGAAATTGATGTCGTGGCATCGAGAATTGCCTTTCCACGGCAAAAATGTAATACATTAGAATTTATGTCCTATCCCTACCAGATAAGTTTGAATATTCTTTGGTATAAAATTGAATACGTTGCCATGCCGCGCAGTTCCCTTCTGCGCTGGCCCTTAGGCATATATAATTCAAGCAGTTTTTGACTCAGTATCGAAAGAACTTATGTTATTATGGTTAATAATACTTGAAAATAAAATATGTTTTTTATTATGAAACCTCGAATGAATAATATTCAAAATAAGTGTCGAAACTAAAATTGGATCCTAAATCTCAAAGTTCACATTGATTGTTGACGCTGCCATTAAACTAATGAGGCTATGAAATTGTTTATGATAACATAGCCGATTTAGAGTTTGCCTCGTTGGATATGGAAATATCATTGGCAAATATTGTTAATATACATGGTGGTGGTGGTGACAGCCCATATACGTCCCACTGCAGGGCACGGGCCTACTCTACAATCGAGAATACGATTGAGAGTGGTTAGGCCATATAGTCCACCACGCTGGCCTAGTGCGGGTTGGCGGACTTACATACCATAGAAATTCTTATGAATCGCTATGGTATGCAGGTTTCCTCACGATGTTTTCCTTCACCGTTTTAGTGCGTGGTGATTGATTATCAATACACACATGACTCCGAAAAGTCAGAGGTGTGCCCTGGGATTCGAACCCGCGACCACCCTGAACATATGGGCAGCCGCGTCTAGTCCGTTTACCAACAGGCCACCACGCACTTCTAATTGTTAATATACATACATACTTAAAATCACGCCTTTTTCCCAGAAGGGGTAGGCAGAGGTGCAACGAGGACACCCACATTTCGCCATGTTGGTATGTTCCGTCACACGATGTGATAGGGGGCGAGCCTGTCGCCATGTAGGACACAAATTCCTGATTCCAGGCTAATGTTAAATTAAAAAATTAAAATATTTATTTATCTGATTGTTATTAGTGTACGATCGGACTGGTGTTCTATAGTTTGATAAAAACCTCTAAATAAAAAAGCTATTTATTTGTATGTTATTAAGAGATTTAAGAGAAATGCAGTTTTGAAACATAATATCTAAGTATGTAGGCATGTCTTTTATTTTTATTATTAAGGTGATTTCTGCTTTGTAGTTTATGGGCCTTTTTTATTCTAGCATGGCATAGTAAGTGCCCTGCACCTGATGGTCAGGGCAAATACCATGCCGTCCAGACAACAGTCGAATGGCATTCGATACAATTATGTCGGCCTATAAGGCGTGGAAGGCTATATTTGCTAATATTATTGATTATTCTGGACATTTAGCATCTGATAGCCCACCAATAAGAAAGCATAATAGCTATCTGCAAAAGCATAATAACACTTAAATAATTGTTATTATTTACAGTTATTCGATAATTTTGATTCGATAACTTTACACAATATGAACCGATAATTTGTTATGTACTTTAATCGTGTATCAGATTGAACGTAATATCAATTAATTATTCATAGTATTCTTTCCTTGTTATTTCTTGCAGTCGCCATAAATTATCAACGTGTTGTGAAATAATGAAAATAAACCTTGAATTCAAAAATATAAATGTATCTGATTTTATCATAAATAGTCTCATGAGGATTATTACGAATGATTAATTACAAATCGGTAAGATAAAATATGAACCGTTCGATATTGTTTTTTTTATTCATTATCAGGTTTTTTTATGCGATGAATGGCGTGAAGGAATGCCTTGACATCGAAGGCATTTCTCGTTGCCGCGTCATCAATTTCCAATTCCGTGCCGGTGTTACCCTGGCGGGAGAAAAAGATATTGCGGCGGTACCGACCCATGCGGCACAGCATGCGGCCTCTCATATTTGAAAAACCTACTACCCGTAAGGGCTTAGGCCATATAGTCCATCACGCTGGCCTAATGCGGGTTGTCTTTCAAACCGTAAAACAACAGTGTATTTATATTGCTGTTTAGCGGGAAAAGTAAATATTACGGTGGGATCTACCCATACGGCCTCTCACAAATGGTAGACCTATCACCAAGTACCCTATGGCTAAATCGTGGTTATCCTGGTAGCACTTCTTCCTACCCCTTCTGGTGAAAAGGCGTGAGTTTGTATGTACGTATTTTAATTCTTACCTGGTTCTCAGATCTCCCAGTGTGCATTAGATTGCAAACAATGCGGCATGATAAGTAGTAATATTTTAAATCTATTCTATTCCGACAGCGTTACAACACTTGCAATGCCCTCCTTTTTTTACCTAAATGCTGCTTGTAATTTTGATATATTTTGTAGAATTGTTTGGGTTACGGCTCATTAACATTGATCGATGAGTAGGTCGATATGCAGCAAAACACAATAATATTTTTTCCGCATGTAGTTTCCATTGAATAATGAAAACTTATCTTTTATAATATATACAGGTACAATCTGGTAGAAAATGCAAGCAAAAAGCACCTACCCTCCCCTTGAGAGCTTGATAGACTAGTCTAATTGAGCTGTTAAGATTTTGTCGATCACTTGCCTGACGTTTATCATATCGCTGAATCGGGTAAAGCCTTACTCCAAATTCATCGATTAAATCATTTTTTAATTCTTGATATTTTACTTATATTTTGTATCGATGGAAAATATATTTATTTTAAGTTTAAAGAAACTAAACGAAGTAAGTAGTGCGTTGTGGTAAAATCGTAGTAGTAGTGAGTAAGGGGTAAGAATTATATGAAATACAGGAGTTTACGTTCTTACCCCTTCCATCCTTGTATTACAGTGTTAACCCATAGCACAAGAGTAAATCAAAAAATTCGGAGACTGAATTGGTTTGCAGCCTGTTATACAGATATTTTAATACTTCTGTGTACTACCTAAGTAGCCTAAAACTCCAATAGCCTTTTTAAAAATTAAAAATTAATCTGTAGGAAATTTAATTTCAGCTCCATAAGACATTAGTTATTGCGATAGCCGCATTAAAAAAGATAATATCAATGACTGCAATAACTTTATTTGTAAAGTTAATTGAGCGTAACTAAACCTATACCATTTCCATTCGTTTATTTTATTTTTGACACATCGAGTACTGAATCAAATAGTGATGGCCTGATGCGTTATCGAATCAATTTTTTATAACAAACGATTTTATTTTTGAACAAGTTTTAATCGATTTAATACATATTTTATTTTTTGCTCCATGCATTGTTTTATAAAACTTCAGGGATATTTAAGTTACTTGATTTAATAATTATATTAAAATAAACCATTTACTCATGTTAAGTTAATATTCTTATCACTTCCGTCGGCAATAGTAATGTTGTTAAAAACAAATTGTGAAACGGCAACACTGGGCAGACAGGTGACGCGCGCCGCCATTTTGTGGTCACTCACAACGAGACGCCCGCGCCCGTGCTAGTGTTTTCCGTTCGCTGAATTTTAATTCACATTTTTCATACGTCGAGTTGAGTATTTATATTCCTCCGTATTGTTTTACCCGTGAATTCCTACATTTGGTTGAATTGAGAACATCGTACCTGCCTTCATCACTTTCAAAATGCCTAAAGGAAAGGTGCTTAAAGGACAAACAAGGGAGTTTGTGTTGCGACTTCATGAGTACTTTGAAAGGGAAAGCCGTAATGGTGGACCTCTTATACCAGTGACTCAAATCAGAGACCGTGTTTCAGCAGCATTAGGTATTACTGCTCCAACAGTTTCAAAAATAATTAAAGAAGGCTACGGCAGTAGTGGCATGGAACAAAACAAGCCATCTACACCTAAGAAAAAACGTCAGCCCTTTAAAGTGACAGCAATTGACAGTTTTGATGGTGATGCTATTCGTCGTCATATATACGATTATTACCAAAGAAAAGAGATTCCTACTTTACATAACCTAGTACAATCTCTGAAAACTAGTGGCTTGTTCCGTGGTCAAAAGTCTTCTTTGGCGAAGGTATTGAATAGGATTGGATTCCAATACAAAAAATGTGACAAAAGAAAAATATTGATGGAACGCAATGATGTTGCTTTGTATCGATGCGAATTTTTAAGACAAGCTAAAAAAATAGAAGACTGGTCGAATGTTGTTTTCACCGATGAAACTTGGCTCAATGCGAATCACACGGTATCAAAAACTTGGACTGACAACACTGCTAGCTCCTCGACCGCAGTGCCAATGGGAAAAGGTGAAAGAATTATAATTTGTCATGCAGGAACCGCAAAAGGATTTGTGCAAGATGCTATGTTAGCTTTTAAATCAAAGAAAACAGGGGATTACCACGAAGAAATGAATTCCGAAGTATATGAAAAATGGTTTCGGGAAATGTTATTGTCACTCGAACAGCCATCAACAATATTTATAGATAATGCGTCCTATCACTCTCGGCAAATTAACAAAATGCCAACGCAAGCCAGTAAAAAAAATGAAATAATAAACTGGCTCCGTAACAATGGCGAGGAGGTGGACGAGTCCCTATTAAAAGTAGAGTTACTTAAAATATTAAAAATGAGGAAGCAGCCTAAACGATACGTTATAGATGAAATGGCTGCAAAACATGGGCACACCGTCCTTAGAATTCCTCCATATCATTGCCAGTATAATGCCATAGAGCTAATATGGGCGCAAGTGAAAGGATATGCTGCGAGAATAAATACAACTCCTCCTTTCACCGCAAACAAAATGCTGGAGTTGCTTAAAAATGCGTGTGAAAATGTGACGCCTCATAACTGGGCGAGTGTCGTAGATAAGACGAAGAAAGAAATAATGTCTGGTTGGGATCGCGATGTCGCATTTGACAACTTACCCATGCACTCATTAATAATTAGTGTTACTGGGGATACGAGCGACGACGACGCCGATTCCGACGAAACAGACGATTGTTTATAAATAAAAATATTAACAAATTACCTTTTAGTTGTTTTAATTATTTAATCCTTAAAGTACTATGAATTCCAACATGGTTTAACTGTTTATTACAAGTAGGTACTAAACATTTATTTTCGTTGTAATCATTGTAATTATTTTAAATTAAACTCTTATTAAAAGTCACTTCAATACGTATACCTTTATTCATATTAATTAATTTGCAGCAAATACATTCGATCCTAATATTGGGTACTATATTACGTTTAACTGTTTTCATTAGCATTTTAATGTAATTTTATTTCAAATGATTCCGATTGATTGATTCTATTCAAAATCGTTTTTGTTATCTGTGATCATTCGTTACGAATGGCACAACTCTAAGTGGGCGTTACCCGTCAAGAAAGTATCTACTTTTATTTCAAAATATTGTTCTACTGTAATGTCGTACTTTATAGGCGTGAACTGTCAAAAATAAAATAAACGAATGGAAATGGTATAATATCTTATCCAAAAAATATACGTGTTCCTAAGAAGTATTTATTGCGCAAATTATGAATAAACAGCGGGTTTCTACATCAAAAGAATGCGACATTCCGCCGACGGAAAATTCTCAGAATTTTCTTTCAGAAGGTCACGCGAAAGTGACAATCATAATGGTTTTATTATCGGTTTTAATATTGTGATTATTATACGCGTAATCTGGGACTAATATTATACTGTTGTAAATTACTTCTATGTACAATAACAGCTGTAAATGATATTATTACTACCTTGTACTGATATGTATTTACACTATTGGAAATTACGTTTCTGTATCAGCCCATATACGTCCCACTGCAGGGCACGGGCCTCCTTTACAATCGAGAGTACGATTGAGAGTGGTGAGGCCACCACGCTGGCCTAGTGCGGGTTGGCGGACTTACATATCATTGAAATTTTATAAATCGCTATGGTATGCAGGTTTTCTCACGATGTTTTCCTTCACCGTTTTAGTGCGTGGTAATTGACTATCACACACACATTTAATACACACATGACTTCGAAAAGTCAGAGGTGTGCCACTGCCCTGGGATTCGAACCCGCGACCACCGTGAACATGTTGGCAGCGGCGTCTAACCCGTTTACCAACAGGCCACCACGCACTCTCGTTTCACTCAAATTACGTTTAGATATTTATAATTATTAGATTTTTTATGGCTATGCAGTAAAACAGCATAATAACTTGCTAAACAATTCTTGTTGCAGAGGATGCGTCCTCAACATTGTCCATTCCATTCATTTTTATACGTTGGTAATACCAACACTATTACGTTTTATTAACCGGACAATTTATAGATACAATATCCAAACAAAATATATAGTTTCCAGTGGTATACAGGCTGTAGACATGTCGTATTGCAAGGGTAGCCTAGCCGGATTAGACGAGGGTCGGATTACAGGGGTTCTACTATATTTTCTCCTCACATATTATGCCTCCGTGGCGCATTTGGTCTGCAGTATGATTGCAAACCCGTGGTGCTGGGTTCGAATCCCAAGTCGGGCAATCAGCCGGGAGTCAGGAATTTATGCCCGACATGGCAATAAGCTCGATCCCTATCACACACATCATTGGACGTAAATTGCACGGCGAAACATGGGTGTCACGGTTACACTCTGCCTACTCTTTCTGGGAAAAAGGCTTGGCTTTATGCAGTAATGTTACAAATTGTTGAAAGTATATTTTGGTTGTTTGCAGAGAGCAAGGCAACGTGGAGCCGACGACGAGTAGGAACGCCAGCACCGGACAGGTCAGCAGATGGGCCTCCTTCAGGATACGGTGAGGGAATTATACGCGTAGTTATGTATAGGACCTTAGGCTTTCACTCCTTCTTATCCGACTCTATCTATGTTTTAATAATGGACCCTTTTTTTTCTATATTAATCACTACATATTATAAAACAAAGTGGCTTTTTCTGTCCCTATGTCCCTTTGTATGCCTAAATCTTTAAAACTACACAACGGATTTTGATGCGTTTTTTTTAATAGATAGAGTGATTCAAGAGGAAGGTTTATATGTATAATACGTACCTACATATTATTGTACAGAAATCTATTTGTACCCGGGCGAATCTGGGCCGGGTCGCTAGTATGAAATAAACCTGCTTTACTCCATTTCTTGCCTTACGCAAATGTAGAATTCTTCAGGCATTAATTGTGTCTACATGTTTGTATGTATATAAACCAAATAAATAAACATAAGACTCTTATTGTAATGGTCATGACCATTGTGTGACATTGTGTATAATGTATGTTTGTCAGTACACTGGTGAACGCGCACCAGTCGGCGGTGTTCGTGGTGCACAACGTGGTGGGCTACCTGCTCATGCTGGCCGTGATGGTGTACAACGTGCACCTGCTGCTGGCCGTCGTCTTCGGGATGATGCTGGGTCAGTACTAACAATATTTATATTCAACAACTGAAATAAATACACCCAACAGATACATAGTCCTGACCCCACACTAACATCGTCTGGTGTGGTGGATTTCAGGCCTATACAGCGTGATATTGACATCTGGTATTTAATTTAAACCACATGCTTGTTTTGTCAAAAATCGCGAATTTAGGTTTCAAGGCTATTGATCAACCCCTATAGATACCGAGTCTCAGATAAGTTTACGAACTGAACTGAACAAACATGTGGGTTAAAATAAGTGCAATGTGTCAATATCATCCTGTATATATCCGAACTGCGAAATCCGAACGAGCCATGCTAGCAGAGACCTCAGTTCGTTTGGTATGGCCGGCGTAGGAAATCAGCGTTAGGGACCCAGCTCGGCATTACTTATCCTTCCTTCATCCCTCTAGGGGTTTTCGGGAAGAGGAAAATAAAGAGTTTAAAAAAAAAGAGGGTCTAGAGTCGAATGTGTATGAACGTGAATGTTCGGTATATAATTACGGACCCTAGTTACGACGGTACACTTTGTAGACTGCCATCTTCATTCCTAGTACTTCCGTAAGCCAGGATTGACAGCGGCACTTCGATTAATGACATCAAATTCAAATGTAAGAACCTGCCAAGAGTGATAAGATAATAATGACAATTACTATCTTCCTGCCTTCACTAGATCCATATTGATTGTTCCATTTGTCGTAGGTTACTTCCTATTCGGCACGAAACTTACTCGCCTGCAGATGCAATGCTTCAGTACCAAGAGAGTAGTTATATGCACTCCTGAATGTGATGATACAGGTAAGAAATAGTACTAAAATAATATTGTTTGTATATTATACTTAGGCCCTACTATATTCATCCGAAACGAAATTCGAAACTTCGGATGATCAAATTTTATATACGATACGAATGTACCTACATATACTTATGTTCGTTATTGACTTATGGTCGTAATCATAGACTTATGGTTACGATGTACGTTACACAAATTCGAACTTTTACAGAGTAGATACATGCGTATCGTATAAAAAATTTCAATCGTCCGAAGTTTCGAACTTCGTTTCGGATGAATATAGTAGGGCCCCTTATTTTCCTTCCTTTCGCTTGTTTACTTAGTTTAAGAATAACTGTCGATTTTCCTTGCCAATAATTAATATTGGGAACCTTCAGTTCTCAAAATGTATCCTCAAATCAAACAGTTTTGTGACTTGAAAATATGAATAAAGTAGTTTAGGTATACATTTTAATCGGATAAACACTTGATTTTCAATCAACTAACATTCAAAATATTTCGAAAACATACACATTAAATATAGAAAAGAAGTTCACTCTTCATTATACATCATCACTATCATTATTTGAAACAATCCTCTCGTATATTGTGCAACTACCCTCACTCACTGCGCTGTGTGTAAGACCGTTGCAACACGGAGAAGTGTAGTTGGGAGGTGTGCGAGGGCAAGCTGTGCAAGGAGATGGACGCGCTGGAGCTGCAGCAGACGGAGACGCCGCTCGAGTCGGAGCCCTTCAACAAGTACTAGGGCTCCGTACATACAGCGATGACACGTATACTCGCTACGTGGTATGACCATTGACAGATGTCAGATTTGATTTTAGAACGCTTTTGAAGCGGTTATTTTTAGTTTTTTTTTTGTAGATGTAAAATGTGGATTTGTGTAAATTGGGTAGTTGCATTGAATTTTAAAATTGTAGTAACTGTAAAATAATTTTATGTTTTTATACGTAGCACTGCATCGCTTTGTATTAAGCCCTTTTACTTTTTAGTTATGTAGTTTATGTTTTATTGTTTTGGTTGCGATATTTTCAATCGGTACTTATTTTTGTAGATATAATATTTTTGTTGTATAGATCTTTTCTGTAATGCTTCTGAATTACGAGTAGTTATAAGTTTTTCATTTATAAAATACATTGTTGCATCTGCTTTAAGTAAGAGTTTCGAACATCTGGTTCGAGATTAGTTTATCGTGTGAAAATAAATCATTTGTTGAATATTATTTATGTTTTTATAAACGATTGCTGTGGTTGTATTCATTCACATCTGTAACACATAAATTAGATATTTAAAAAGAATATGCATTAAATTATCTTTTTTGATTATTGAATTATTGTTCTCTTTACAGCGGAGAACACCACGCCGCCATTACTAGACTCATCACTGAGTTCAGAATCAGACTTCATCTGCCAAACGCGCACCTGCATCCAACCCTCACACTACTTTCCCTCCACGTCGCAAGATGGCGCTGGGGAGGGCTCCACCTGCCACTACGGCTCTAAGAAATGCCCCTCCAAGGTGGCCCGGGCGAGACGAAGCCAGCAGTCACACTGCCACCATGCAGAGAGCGAAAAAGAAGATAGTCCCAGCGTAGAAGATGTCCAGTTACTCAGATCAGAACGGCCTTGTTGCAAAAAGAATCAAGACCCACCTCCAGAAGAGAAATGCTGCGGGAAGGAGGTCAAAGTAGTCGTCCATGAGCAAAATTCTTGTAAGAAGGAAGAGGAAAGCGTAGAAGAGAACAGGCAAGAATCAAGAGAAAAGAGCCCACAGATAACATGCTGTCATAATGCCAAGACGTCTACTGAAAGTCAGGAGCAGATAATGAAGTGATCGGGCGTGTAATATACTGTTTGATTTAAGTATAAAAGGTGTTTGAAAGTGAATACTGGATTTTATAAACACCCTGTTTAAGATATCATGTCTGATCCTCGGTCAGTTTATGAAGTGACAAGAGTATGAACTATTTTGTATATTATAGCTGATGCTGTGATTTTATAACCACTGAGTTGAAGTATTTTTTTAAACGGTGACTATGAAGTAGCGTTTGCTCCGCAAGCATCCACCAGTAATAATATGCCCCCATTTTCTCCTCCTAGTTGAAATGAGGCTACCACCCTTTATAGGATTTTATGTACGTAAATATTGTTTTATAGCATGAGATTTTTTAAATACGTAAACATATGTTTTCCTTGAAAGCTGATGAATTGACAAAAATGTGATGAATAAGGCATTATAAAAGCGGGTCTTTTCAAATACATACATATTTATATCCAATTGCAAATAAGACTCCTTGTCATATCGATAAATAATTTCAAAAGTGTTGAACTATAATAATATAGGTGCTAATATAGGACACAAACAACTATAGAAATTATCTGATCTTAGTAGTTGCATCGTTAAACACTTTATGACAAATAACGATAGGCTATTTGGACGAGACTGTACTCTCGACTTGGTGCAAAGTCCCTTTGTCCAACTACAAATATTTTATACATCCTAGTGACTGAATAGTTGACTATCGACATTGAGGCTCTAACTGTGAAAATCTTGCCTCAAATGTGGAGACGTGTTTGTCTCGCGAGTCAATCTGAATATTGCCTCTTCCTGCTCAACCGAGCAAATTCGCGAGCAGCCTCACGGCAAATGACAAGTGATCGTGCTACAAGCACTGATTCGGTCCAGTAGTATTTTATTAGATTTGTAATGGAGCCTGTAATACTAGAATAAAAATTAATGGTGCTTTGTACTGCAATGGATAGTTATAATTAAAAGGACAATGTGAAAGTTAAGTAATGGAAGGTCGTTCTTTTTCGCTTTGTAAATTATAATATATAGTGTATTGATATTATTGAAGTCTTCGAATTGCCTTCAGAGTTTCATCAGAGGCATCGTTCATAAATTACGTTACTTTTTTTGACCGGCTATTTGTCGTTTCGCTTGATAAATATGTAGTGGATTCAAACTTTTAGAGGGTCTGTATCTCGCTGCATTTTATTGGTTTTCTTCTATACTTGTGCCATAATTAATAGATGATCCCTGCGCTCTTCCATGTCTAAATATATTTGTATGTTCTGTAGTTAAGTTTGTATATTTTTGTATTACATATCACTAGTTACATGTAGAAGCCAGATGATGCTAGAAAATATAATTTTTATGACAAGACTGTAGTTTAGGATCGGTTTACTTCACTATTTCATTTTTGCCAAATCGATTTATTAAGTTTTATTGTCCTATAAACCAAATACCAATACATCAATTATTAAATTATAAACTAAAGACCTTATTTATATACAGTTTTAAAACCTATTTTCAAATGTTTTGTTTTCACTCACACATACAAAAGTAGTTACAATAAAACAAAACATTTGATGAGGAAATAAGTCTTATGAATAATGCCGTAACGATCTTTGCTCAACAATGATTTTATTTACAAAAATAAACAAATAGGCAATGATATTAAGCACTTTCAGAAAACTTTTCCAATATGAAAATAAATATTGTAATATGTTGTCCTTTGTTCTTACTACATTATTCTCTCAAACGAAATCTTTATGCTCTGTTTTGTTAACGTTGGTTTATTTTAAAGACTTTATATTACATCGAATTTAGTTACCATTAGTAGTTTTTAGATATAGTTATAAATAATATATACGTAATAAAAACGTTAATTTTTTTTTATGAGTTATTGAAATTGTTGATTTGGTTATTAAAATATTTATTTTGAAAGTTACAGTGTTATACTCGCAGAATATGTTTTAAGCTCTTTATTGATGTTTTATATCATTTTGAAAGACATGAAGTAACAGAAAACACCAAGTGTGTTCACAGTTTAGTGTTTAAATGATATGGAATTGACATTTATATAAAAAAGATTGTTTTTTCTTTTTATTGCACTGTGCCAAATTACGACTGTTTGTTTATTACCAGTATTCTGTTGCGACAATAAAAATATTTTGATTAAACGTAGTATTATTTAACGTATGAATGAATTTTATGCAATTTAAAACAAGAATATAAACAAAAGATTTTTCAATACTTTTTATTTTTATAATCATTAATATAATAATAGAACATTAAATGAATATTAAAATAATGACTTACGCTAGCTTACAATTAGTTTTGTTGCAATAATCACAATGTATGCGGCGGGCGCGGCGGCGCGAGATTCAGTGGAGGGAGCTCGACCTCACACACTCCGGAAAATATGGCTATAGGTGGGTTGGATTGCAATGACTTCATCAATGTAAGCGAATTGCGTAATAGAGCAGCTTAAAGAAAATTGTATCAAGTTTTTTTTTTATTTATGGTCTTATTTGACATTGATTTTGTAAAGTGAAGCTAAGCTAATCTGGCCATACACATGAATATTATATTCTGTATCAATTAGCCATAATTCAGCCAGTTAGGAAGTTTCGTTTATCCATGGCGATAGCAATGCCTGCTTTAATTATTTCTTTGTATAAGTTTAAATTTATTAATCAATCACAATGACCTTTTCTTTCGATAAATTGTACTATGGCACTAATAAGAAGTATTGCACTTTCACGAACTGGGCGGCTTCATCAGAAATAACAATGGAAGATACGATAGAAATGTCGTTTGGGTGAACAAGCAAATTAAATCCTGTATAGTAGTAGCATTACTTAACAATTCAGTTAGTAAACAGCAATAAATTAAACATTTAACTTCAAAAAGATAATTGACTACATTTCAAACACTTGCAAACATCGGATTTCTTTATTATTTTTCAAACAACTGTACTATCGTATCAGAGTTGCACCAACCGCGCCGCAAACTGCGAGGCTTTCGTAAAACAATTAAAAATACTTACAATAAAATAATTAAATAAATATGGCCGTTGTGACGTGGCCGGGGGCGGCTATGCTACAACGTTATTAACAAAATAAATTCTTAATTTATCCTTAGCAACATCTACAGTTAGAACATCAACTGGAATGAGACTAACAGAAAGGGGAAACGCAAGTTAGTGGACAGGAAGACGTCGCCATCGTAAACAACATTCAACCGCAAATTGGTTTACATTTTATATTTTGTGTCCAATGCAAGTTATCAAGTTAAATCATTAGCTGTGAAACTGTTCGAGATAATTTTTTGTTAAGTCCACAAATACATATCAAATTAGTTTGAATATGAATATTTTTGGTACTTGGCATACCAGATACTGCTTTTTACATTTGAAAAATGAAAAGATTAGATAAACTTGCATAAGACACAATGAATTCTCAACACGCTTGAAACTGTTGTCATACAAAAAAGACAAACATTTTTTTATTGAATGATAACAGTGTTGTCCGAATATCGATATTTCATGACGGGGAACGGCAGGGGTAATATACCAAAGTAGAAAAACTGGTCCACATCGCCACAGTGTCTACTTTTACTGGAAGTGTTTATAATATGAATATCGACTTTTAGTGATGTACTCGTTTATCGATATTAGTTAATTGTCGTCAATTTTTCCCACGCCCGCAGTATAAATAAGATAGAAACGTTTAATAAATTACTGGGCGAAACGCGGGAAAAATTGTCGATAACTTTAAAAAACTTCAATGTCAAATATCGACATTCGTTTCCTAAATCACAGACGCACACAATACACGTATAGTAAAAAAATAAAATTAACCGAATTATAACATTAACTCCACTTATGTATAACATTAACATTACGAGTGCAAAATTTATTCAAAATCCTTATTGTTACAATTTTTTTTTTTTCATAATATATCAAATACATAATCATTTTACGTTCCAAATGTACAAGACATAGTTTCGAATAAACTTCCTAAATGAATTAAAAGAATGCTAGGCCTTAATGACTAGCAATATATTTGATTTAATCGCATCGGGCGCGGGATAAGACCTATTCTTTTAAATACGCTCACGCAATAAATCATAGTTCTCTACAGAACGGCCGTGGCAAAACCACACTAGAATTCAAATTAGATAACCATCGAATATCGAAGACTATTTTTCTAGACGGAACTCGACTTATTGAGATAAATTAGAGAGAAACAGCTGTGAGCCTATTGTATCAATAACTGAATGTTGTATTCAGGGATCTTGTTGGTTCCTGCCTTAAAACAATGTGTGTGCCTACAGCATATCAACTTGTGAGCTACAGCTATCGACTTTTTAGTCTTATACTGAGAACCAACAAGCGTTCTCTAAAAAGGTTTTTACAAGGCGAAAACATATTGCATCGACCTCACACAATAAGGTAACAGTAGGAAGAGCGTAGTGTAACTGTTCATTATAAATTAACATAACTTCTTCATCTGCGTCAGTTCTTTTTATCACTTAATTCGACACGCTGCTTTCATTATATTTTGGCAGTTTTCATGTGAAATTTTCTATTATAAAACAGGATGAATGCTTTTTTTTTTGCGCCGTTGTCATATAATTACAAAATTAGTAAAACAGCAAAGCAGAAATTTCGCAACCGAATAAGCTTGTCAAAACCTGGTTCAACTTGAAAACCACCAAAATATAACACGGCCCGCCATTTAATGACTGTGCCAATATCAGGTTTATTATTTTAAGATATATAAATCTGTTCTTATATTAGTATGTCAAAATTGAATGATCAATGTTTTCCGGATCGATCATGCAATTTGACCTCATGGCTCCAGAGGGCTACAATTATCTGATTATTGCCAACACGTCAGTGTTACCAGTAACTTCCTATGGAATTTGACCAATAAATGTCAAAACTTTCTTATTATATTCACATCAAAACTGGTAAATTAAGCATGAATACCATATTAATACTTTAAAAAGTAAAGAGAGATCCAATGCTAAATAGACAATAATTTTGTATATTTTTTTTAACCTACTTTAATCGATTTAGAATGTAGTGTTGTCAGTGTGAAAAAATCACCTGATTCATATTGAATAATGTCTTTGGCAAGTTCTTTAAACATCTTGCTATGTATAAATAAAGTTGTCACAATAACTTGTTTGTTTGCACGGACAAGAATACCATTTGTTGATATTGTGCTAGTTTGTAAGCTTATCTTAGTTTCTTTGGAGAAATCATCCAGTTTGAGACACTCAACACATCGATTTCTGTTTATTTACTCACTATAAATGCATTATTTTGTATATTGTTTGAGTTATCCATATGGTTGCCAATACAACTATCTGTTACAAACCAATATATTTCAAGGAAATATTGAAAGAACATTCTGTGAGAAACTGCATTGAGTTCTATGTTTCGTTTGTAACTTTTTTCGAATAGACTTCGATTATTTTATGAATACTTATATTCACAGGACTGGATCGGGCACTTTCAATAATTTCAGTATAATCACTACGATTTGTAGTTACATAATTATGCAGTGAAATGTGTTCAGTGTCTGTAAATCAAAACAATTGTTTCATGGGCCTATATTTAATCAACGTTAGTTTGCGCCTAACTACTCTTATAACATGTAAATAAATATGGCCACACTTATAAAATCCTTTTAACATTTACTGCACGGAATCTAATGGGATATTCAGTGTCGGACATACACATAAACTCATACTACAATTTTTAATTTCTTAGATTTAGTTTGTTGAATTAAAATTCATATCTGTACATCATCCAATATAAGAAGGCGCAAACTAACATTCCAATCAACTCCATAAAATACTGTATAACCAAAGAAAATGCAGTTAAAATCACACAACATACCAAACATAACTTACTCGACGGTTTGACCAACACAATCCGACAAGCATCATAATATTCATACAAAATAACATTCTAGGGTCCTTCCTGTCATCCATTGTTATGATACTTGTCAGAGAAGTTGCCACTAATACGATGACTGCGGCGCGAAAACAACGAACCATTACGGCAAGGGCGTATTACAAATCCGTTGTTCCTAGAAACGTCAAAACGCAAAAATGTCGTCATCTGCGAATTAATACGTACGTTTGAACTATACACGTCCGTAAAATACGTGTGCGTGCGCCGCAGTGAACGTGTTAGCATCATGAGAGCGCTCTAACCCTTGCGAACCGAGGGTGGCTACCACACTGGTGTGTCGTGGGGGTGGTTCAGGCCATCAGTTCCCAGTACTGCATGAGGCGCTCGCCAGATGGCGCTACCATGCCCTGCGGCCGGACGAAGTTCACCTCGATGGTCTTGAACCTCTTTTTCAGTTCCGCGTCGAAGAACTGCAATGGAAGGTTTCCTTATTTTTAATTGTTCATTTGTATATTATACATGACGCAATAAGTTACATATGGATTGTGTTTTTTGAGTGAATCTAAAAGTTATATCGATAATATAAACTAAAATACGTGATCAATTTAACTTTGTTATATAAAGTGATTAGAGATTCCATTAGTTATTTATTGCAGGCCCCAGGCAATAAAATATAAGTGTAAATTATAATATTGGCCGGCGTACGCATGTCACTCTACTAAATATCAGCATTGCAATGTGGCTTGCACTGCAGTGCAACATTTAAGCTGAGTGGACACCTTTTTCTCATGGCCATTCAACTTGCATTCTTTTTGTTTATTGATGTATCTAAGAGTCTTATGTTTACACACTCTTGTGTTCGTTTTATTGTGTGACAAGTAAATATGTTTACGCGCGTTGCGAAAGGAGGCTAGACGAAAAAAAAGACCAAAAGTTGTACTAATACTTTAAAATATTTGACAATTGTTTTTTACAATTTTACTATATTACCCTGCTGTCAATCATCAACACTTCATTAGACAATGTATCTTTGCCAATTATTACTAAAATTGAGCCTTCTGATAAAGTTTACAGAACATTATATTTTTTTTCTATATACTATTATAAATAGTTGATGGTATGTAAGTTCGCCGATCCGCACTAAGCCAGCGTGGTGGACTATATGGCCTAACCACTCTCAATCGTACTAAAGTGTAGAGTAGGCCTGTGCCCTGCAGTGGGATTGATAGGGCTGATGCAGACAGACAGTCAAATTTACTTGTGGTAGGTCTCTCATATGTGAGAGGCCATCTGGGTAGGTACCACCGCAATGTCTATTTCTCCCGTGAAACAACACTGCGTAAATGCATTGTTGTGTTTCGGATTGAAGGACATTGTAGCCAGAGTAACTACTGGACATATGAGACTTAACATCTTATGTCTCAGGATGGCGAGCGCAGTGGAATGTTGCTACTGTTTATGAGCGGTCGTATCGCTTACCATCAGGCGAACGGCTTGCGCGTCTCTACATTCATTGCAATAAAAAAAAAATATATACATACAGAAGCAGCCTGATCTTGGTGCAGATGCAGCGGCTCGTGGCTCGCGTGCGCGGCGGCTTGCATGACGCGCGCGGCGGCGGCGGCGAGCGGCGCGCACGCGTGGCGTCGCAGCGCGCACACCTCCCACAGCACCGAGCCCAGCGCGCGCGAGCGAGACGCGCTCGTCTCCTCCATCACGTACGGGTCGCCCGACACTGATGGAATTAAATGTTATGGGTTAAGTCTGGCGTAATGAAATGGGCTAGAAACTTGATTAGTTGCTCGTTTTCAATTGTAGAGGAGGCCTATACTGTGCTGTGGGGAATATTTGTGTGGAATTGTTTCCTTTATTGATGCGTAGACGCTATATATTTCATCCAATCAATTATTCATGTGATATTATAAATTTTAAAAATGATTGCATGGCATTGAATTGTTCTATTACATAGAGAGAATGTTGAACATTGCCTGTACCTAATAATATTTATTCTACCCATATCAATCATAAAAAAAATCAATAATTCCTATAGATCACTAAATGCCCTAATAATATTTGAAAACACACTAAAATATTTTTAATGACTAATAAACAATTATACAACAACCTGAACTGAGCAACAAAACAAAACCACCACATACTTATAGCGGGCGTGTCCTCGTAGCATATCATTCGCTTGAGCGCCGGGTGTCGCAGCAGCAGGTTGGCGACCAGCTGCAGCAGCGCCGCCGCGTCCTCGGGGCTCGCCACCAGCGCCAGACGGGAGAGACGCTTCGCGAACGCGGCCACCAGGCTCTCTGGCAGGTGCCTGTATATGATAACACACTTTAGTTTTAGTAAACATACATGGATGTTTTCTTCAAAATCACGCATACATAATTTTTGTTTTTCGCTGGTGTTATGTACACTGGAGGTAGGCAACACAGCAATGTCTGTTCCTCCCCCCAAACAACAGTGTAAAAGCACTGTTTTGTTTTGGATTGAAGGACATTGTAGCCAGAGTAACTACTGGACACATTAGACTAGACTTAACATACTAGACTTAACATTTGATGTCTATGGTGATTGCCGAGCATAGCTTTGTAATTCAATTCGAGGTGTTGTTGGTTTTGTTTCTGTTCATGAGCGGTCGTATTGTTTACCATCAAGCGGACGGCATGCTTGTCTCCCCATTCAATGTAATAAAAAAAACAACAGTTGAAGAAAGATTGGAATATAGCTATCTCAAATTTTTTCAAACACCTATGCATAACGCAACACAAATGTCAAACACTTACGTGGAACTAAGGAACACGTCTGCTAGATGCATGAGCCGCTTCTTGTATCGCGTGGCGAACATCTCCGGTTCGAACATGGCGTAGAGGCGGTCGTACATGTCTGGGTAGTCGATGTTGTGTTGCCGCACCAGCTCCAGCACTCCTTGCAGCGCCAGCATCGAGATCGGGCCACCTGCGGGAATGAGGGTTAGTGGTTTTGTATTAGCATATGCATGGGAGATTCACGCTTTTTTATTTATTATATTTAAAAGAAAAAAAAACAAAACATACCATTAGTCTCACAAAAGTCTGTTTGTCTGTGAGTACATAGTGATGTTTTACATTTATGGCGAGTTGCGAGTGCCTAATTATAATGTTGATAGCAGATACTTTTTATGGTTTTTAATGTTAGAATATTTTTTTTGTTCATCTGGGCAGCAATTTCGTAAGGGAGACCGTTTACCAAGTACGGTAATTACGTAGTGTCCTGTCTACATAGTAATAGTGGATCCGTGGTACAACGTATTTATCTGCCGATACCACTCTGGTTGACGCTTAGGAATATAGGTTTTCCGTTATTTGTTTTATCATTGTTATTGCAGTATGTATAAGCTATTAACCATGAAATTTTATTGTGTTTAAAATCCAGTTGTATAATCCAGCTTTTACAAGTCCTTTAATTTGAAAAACCTCACACAGGTTACAGCTAAATATCAAATACTAGCACAGCAATACGCTTGTGCACTATCACTATTTGTTCCAGAAATAAGCTTAGCATGTGGTATCAATCACATATGCCTCAGGTTTTGGAGGTCTTGAGTATGCATGTACATAAGAGACGCTAATGCCACCTTTGCCTGCATCTCTAAGTACTACTGGAGACTGACCCGCCCTCACACCCGCCACTGCAACTCCTGTAAGCCAGGGTCAACAGTGGCACGCATTTTATTGACACGGAGCATTGAAGCTCGCCAAGTCTCCGGGAATGTCTAACTTGTCTTTAACCCGCAACGAAAGTAAATAATATGAGTTGGAAATATTTTTGTCCACTTTCCATAGCAAAGCGGGCGTATCTCTAAGTACTAGTATATAGTTTATGTATTGCTATAATTTTTCTGTTATTATGTTGTAAGTTTAGTGTGTAAACTGCTGATGTACCTTAAATAAATAAAATAAAAGATGTATATGGCATGGCTAAGTATACTTGCACTATATACCTGCATCAAGACTGTCGCACAGCATGTCCGTGGCGAGATGCGGCTTGTTGAGCAGCGGCATGAGTCGCTCGACGAGCAGCAGCAGCGCGCGGCGGTGCGTGCGCGGCTCGCTGCACAGCGGCCACTGGCACGCGAAGCCCCAGCAACGGTTCGCGTGGCGCCGGCACGCTATGGCGCTGTATGTGAAGCCGGACTTGTCTGAAACATATGTTTACTTTGAAAACATGTCTATTGTGAAATGGCACACTTCCATTATCTGGAACTAATACATATTATATGCCTCAAAAACAAGTTAGGCTATGGCTGACGTTTAAATAGAGTATTATATTGCTTCAGCTCTTATACGTCCCACTGCAGGGCACGGGCTAACTATACAATCGAGATTATAATTGAGAGTGGTTATGCCGTATAGTTATATGGCATAACCACTCTTAACTATAATCACCTGCTGCTGGCCTAATACGGATTGGTGGACTTTACACACCATAGAAATTTAACAAATCACTATGGTATGTAGGTTTCCTCACAATGTATTCTTTCACTGTTATAGTACATGGTGTTTGACTATCAATACACGTGACTCGGAAAAGTCAGATTTGTACCTTGGGATTTGGACCTCCGACCACTGTGAATGTATTGGCAGCCACGTCTGGTCCATTACAAACAGGTCACCACACGCATTGACAGAAAAAGATAATTACTCCCATTGACCACAATCACAGCAGGTTACATTATTGTTTATGCTGTAGTTTGACTACAAGTTTGCATGGTGCACTGGTTCCAAAAAGTATTTAACTAAACAAATCAGACAATTTCTGTATGACACAATGAAGTATGTATAATTTACCTTCTGTGCCACACAGTAGTTTCTCTTCTTTCTCCTCGTCTTCTCTTTCTTTGACTTTGTTCTTTGTTTCCACTGGTATTTCTGATACAAGCAGTTTATCGAGCAACTCCAGGTAGTTCTGCATGTATATAGGTGTTGGTGATCTGATAAAGCAAATGTTTTAATGTATACTGAATATTAAAATACAACATTCAAATTGTATTATAGTATAATATGTGGCCACTTGTAAAATAATACAAATCTACTTTCAATATTTTGTCATGGTGATTCATCATTATTTTCAAATAATAATGATGCAAAATTTGCGGATATATTTGATAATATTGTGTAACATAATGTGGTGGTACTTACTTTTTGTAAGCGAGTGTAGATAGAACTTTGAGGCCGTACTGCTGCACATCTTTGTACTCTGTGAACTCCTGGAAACGTGCTATGGGCGCTGTCATCGACACCTCCGAATCCAGTAGCACTGTGAAAATATTCTGTCGACAAACAAAAATGTGTTTCATTATATCAACCAATGTATCTTACAATAACATATTTTTAATTAAGTACACTTCCAATTTGGAAAGTTTTAATGCTATAGAGAGAAAATTCAAGTCAAACAAACAAACAACAAAGCATCAGCAAAAATTATAGAAACTTAATAATCCCTTCAATTTATTTCTTCGCATACAAAGAAATAAACATCAAATTTCAAAGGTTTCGATGAGTAATGGATAAGGATGTTCAAGTCAACAGTTAGGATAAAAGTATCGCACCAATGTACGAATTGTGCAATTGTTAACTGTCATGGGATTTTACGATGTTCGTGAAAAGTGCAAATCATGTGCGTAAACAATTCGTGAAAATACATGTACAAAACAGGATTGAGATATAAAAATTAGGGTGCTACTACAGTATTGTCTATTTTTACAAAACCATTCGGCCATTGCCACTGATTTAAACACTACTGGGCACAAGTAAGTCATTTTATTCTATTGAAATAAATCTATTGTATATCGTAATAAAAATATTCCGCCCAAGTACTCTTTGCGCGTAAATGCGACAATTTATTTACATCACAAGTTTCCGATATCCAGGGTATTTATTAAAATCCGAAAATATACAAAATGATTAGAATCAAAGTTCGAGGTATTTGAGTTTACCACCCTGGCCTACTGGTCGGTAGACCATATATGTGACATAATTGTAAATAAAAGCATACAAATCACAAGCTGTACTTATAAACAGCGAAAAACAGTGCTTGTTAAAGCATTGGCATTTATTGCTGTAAATACAGAGAAAAACTCAAATTATCAAAATAAAAATACACAACCATTGGTTTTTCTAGATTTAAGTTGTAGAACACAGACAGCCTTATTCATAGACAGTTTTAAAAGCTTTTTTAGCTGTCGAATGTTTGTCTTTTTGTACGACTTTTGAATTTAGTTTGAACGAAGAAGACAAAAAATATCATAATTCAATTTTTTTTTTATATCTAGCCATGAAATAGCCCGAATCATTATATTAGTGTATCATGTATGTCCCATGCGGCTAAGGATAAAACTGAAGAAAACGTATTGAAGCAATCTTTGCGTTTCACCTAATATTTAGACGATGTCAATGACGCAGCTACATGACGCAAAAACTTGGGCGTCATGTTGTTCGGCGAGTGATCGTTTACCACAAATAATATTATTGGTAGGAAAAGGCAGATATCTGTTACAAATATAACCATCCGTTGTAACGCCGCCAAGCATTAGCTAAATATAATATTTAATATTGAATGTTTTCGTTTACAACAATAAAGTACGTATAAAGTATAATTTAATAAACTTGAAAATGTTTTTATTTACACTGCCTGAGAGAAATTGATATTTGCTAAGAATGTGTTCAAAGTCAAGCCAGGGCCCCTAAACGACTTGCAGAGCTTCAAAGTTAGGGTTAACTGCCCATTCATTGCATGTTACTTTCAACCTGGTATACAAAAGCGGCAAAGGCGAATGGGTCGGATAGTCTATTAATTTGTTAAAGAAAATATGTTGATTTGTCTCACCTTAAGCCTGAATGAAGGGAAGTAGTATCCATTGCTGGGCTCCAGGGGATGTTTTCCTTCAACCTGGAGCAGCTTGCAGGCGGTAACGAGGGCTTGCAGCCGAGAGCTGGTGCGTCCATTCTTCACGCAAACCAGCGCGCGGGTCAGTGCCGATTCGTAGCAGGCACGCAGCCATCTTGTGTACTCCGCTTCTGGGCTGTTGTCTATGGCAAAATTATAATTGACTATTAATTGAGATTGGCACTAGATGCAGACCTCTTTACTCACTGTAGAAATACTATGTTTAGTCAGTTAGTTTTATTGACTTTCTGCAGGGAAAGAAGAGGAATGAACAACACTTTTATTTTTGTTAACAATTTTTTTCTACAAACTTATATCAAAACTTTTACATGAATCATATTACATTTTCCATCATTATTTACTGTGGATATTGTACATCCTGTTTAAAGAAAAGATAAATCAGTATACAAATATGGTTGAGTAAGATTAATAAATAATTAAAAGGATATCATCTCAAAAAACTATTCAGTATATCATCATACATATGCATGAAATAATAAACTGGTTACAGTATTTTACATGTTGTCAGTTATTATGCCAGCTGTTTTAAGTTGAATAAGGAAGATTAACAATTACAATTGTATTATATTGTTAGACATCATTTTACTTAGGGGTAATTAATCCATTTGGCTTGTTGTAGTTATATACACATGTTAGAAGACTATGCACATTGGAACTGATGTTATTAATAAAATCTTGTTTAATAACTATATTTAGCACTGTATATTATTGTCCATTTGTGTGATGCAAAGGAATAGTCATGTTATAAACAACAATTTATTAGTAATTGGATTTGTTGACCCATGACAAAGTAAACTGACTACATTGCACTGTTGACAGCCAAGCTACCATGTTTATGCACATAAATGTAAACTATAAATGAATCATTCTTCTAATAAATTGCATTAACTGTAAAGTAGAATTAAATAACTAAATAATGTGCCTTTGCTACAAAAAAAAATGGTCTTAGCAGCTTTTTTGTAGTTGTTGTGAATAGAAATTTGATTAAATAGTTTACATGAACATTAGTTAGATACATAATACGTATAGATAGACACAGATTTAACATTTTTTGGCCATTATTACAGTGTTGTTGATCACTAGACAGCCCTAATTCTTACATATTATGTTAAAAAGAAAAAAAAAGCAAAACTAAAAGTACAAAATGCGAGTTCTACTTTATTAGTGAAAATACTTTATTTATTTTCATTCATGGCTTGTAGAGTTGGAATTCTAACAAGTTTCCAGGAGAAATATAGACAGGTGACAACCCTAGTAATGAACACACAATCACGAGTGTCCGAACGTGCAGCCGTGACCTTGAATGTGTTTACGCCAATACCTTTTATAGAAGTATAATAGATGTTCGCCGCAGCACATACAAAACTCCACAATTATATAAAGTATAAACTTTATATAAAGCCCATTTGTATTTGTACAAAACATTGTTCCGTGTTGCAATAAGAGTAATTACACAAGACGGCAACTGTTCGCGGTCCGATCCAACGTTTATATAAGCAAATAAGACGTCACATGTCGCGAAATGTGATTTGCGAACCTTACACCTTCGGAACGATTCCTCATTGCACAAAACTACAGAGTTTACGTAAACAATACCACAAATATATTGTATTGCCTCAATGAAACTCTATATTATCATCTCGCAAGTCGTAGGAGCACAAAATCAATATTTTTACGCTAAAATTATATTGACACCGCTTTGAAAAATGCTCACCTGCTGGCTTCAGTGGCACAAACTCCTCTACCATATCACCCCGCTTCAGTAGTTCGGTGAATATCACTTCGATTGTAAGCAATAGCGGCGTATAATTATCCGTTTCAGCCTGAAATGTATAGAAATAAGATGTAACTTTTAATGTAACCTATGACGCAGTATAAATATGGCAAATGTAGACGATCAGAAGGATTCAAACTCACCTCGAACATTTGCAGTATATCAGCAAGATTGTTGGCATGTTTTCTGGAGCTTAAAAACTCGTTTGCCTTGTTGCGTAGCTGCGCCGAGACCATTTTTGTTAAATTTTGTTGCACAGCAGCCATTTTTGTATTGAAAAGAACTTGTCAGGTTAACTCAGGCAACATCATAAACATAAATATCCAAATGTTGCTATATAAAAAAACATTTCATAGACTAAAAACAGAAATCATTCCCTATCTATTATTTATTTATTTATTTGTTTTAAATTATACATAAAAAAATTACCATATTAATAATTATAAAATAATACTAACAAGATCGTATTTTTTTCTGTTGTTATATTAAAAATATATTTTTATTATAAAATTAAATTCAGCCAGATAATTCATGAAAAATAAAATTGATATTGTTTATGGTCAAGCTGTTTTTGAGGTTATTTACATCGAAAAGCAAGCGGTGTTTGTTTTGAATTTGTTTTATGTGAATTTTGATATTTATACATAAATACTATTCATTTAAAGTTAACATGGACGGGGATTTGTACGATGAGTTTGGTAATTACATAGGTCCCGACCTAGAGTCGGATTCTGAAGATGAGCAAAGTGTTTACGGGCAGGATAATCGAGAGGCCGAAGATGAAGCCATGGAAGAAGACGACGACGCTGATGCGGAGCCTGAAGTGGCTCCCATGTCCGTCGTGTTACACGAGGATAAGAGGTTTGAAGGCATTTTCACTCTACGCTGGATGAAAGGGCTATAACAATCTAACGGAATGCTGATGAAGAAGCTCCTACCAGTACATATTGTACGATGTTTAAAACAATTGCAGATTTCTTACCTTTAAACTGATAGCATAGCATAGCCGTGAATATATCCAACTCCATGGGCCACAACAATATTTACGTGTGTTATGTGTTGCACTCATAGTAATAAGATACTTTTAAGGTTGTTTCCAGTTCAATATATGTATAATGTCTAAAATATGTTTGTTTGAGAAATACAGCCAATTAAATTTCTTGTGTCCTGTGTCTATTAATAAACACTTCCACTTCAGATACTACCCACAAGCAATAGAAGTATATGGACCAGATGTGGAGACAGTGGTTCAAGAGGAGGACACGCAGGCGCTGGACAAGCCATTAGTGGAGCCCATTAAGCACAAGAAGTTTCAAATGCAGGAGCAGCAGCTGCCCGAGACTAACTATGATATGGAGTACCTGGCTGATATGCTGGACAACACTAACCTGATGAGGAATGTCACTCTGATGGGGCACCTGCATAATGGTAAGATTTACTTACACTTGTGACTTACCAAAGGTTCACATGACTATAATGCTATCAGAGAAAAAAGTTTCAAGATTTTTTTCATCTTTAGTATACTTACTTTGCTTTATAGTTCATGCTTGATATTTTGAAATAATATAATTCCAGATACCACAATTTGCTTTGTATGAAAATTGTATTTTTTTATATCCTTAATTAATAGAAATTAATTGAGAAATTATTTTATTTATTTTTAGGTAAAACCTCATTTGTGGACTGCCTCATGAGGCAGACTCATCCAGGCACCATAAACAATGAGACAACAATACCAATGAGGTATACAGACACACTTTTTGTGGAGCAAGAAAGGGGAGTCTCTATCAAGAGTATGCCTGTCACATTACTCCTCAAGGACGTGAAGGGGAAGTCACATTTACTGAACATCATGGACACACCTGGACATGTGAATTTCAGTGATGAAGTTACAGCTGCATTGAGGATATCAGATGGTAAGTTTAATCCTTCATATAGTTTAGTAGGAGAGAATAAGATCTAGATCTTACTGGAATTCTGGGCCCACTATCTGGATAGTGAATATTAATCTAGATGGGAGTGATATAGAAAAAATGGAGAGGGCAAAAATCCAATTCTTTTTAAGTTAAGTATGTTGTTATCATCTTCAGCCCAAACATCTAGTGTTGAAATAGAACTCCACTGTGGCAAACAGCAAGAGTATTAGTAAGCTTCCTTAACCACTATGTTGGACCAAACTCTAACAATACCATAGCAATAGTCCGTCAACCTGCATTAAGCCAGCATGTTGGCCTTTTTGGCCTAACATGCTTGCTCAATCATACTCTCGATTGTAGAGGAGGTCCATGCCCTGCAGTGGGACATAAATGGGTTGATACAGATAGAGCTAAAAACTACAGTATGTTTGTGTACAGTTATCAAGCTTTTCAAACGTATTTTCCTTCACAGGTGCAGTGCTGTTCGTTGACGCAGCAGAAGGCATAATGCTGAACACAGAGCGGCTCCTTCGCCACGCCATCCAAGAACGTGTCCATCTCACACTCTGTATAAATAAGATCGACAGGCTGATACTGGAACTCAAGCTGCCGCCTGCGGATGCATACTACAAGTTGAGGCATATAGTCGACGAACTCAACTCCATGCTGGAGACTCATCAGCCGCAGGATAATCCTGATGAGCCTGCTACTGTGTTCTCGCCGTTGTTAGGTAAGGAACTTAAAACTACATCACCTATTTTTAAGGCTTAGAAAGTTAAATTGTCTATATCAATTTCGGCTCTAATACATCTTTTTAGTTTAGATCGCAAATAAATCCTGTCTAAAAATCTTTCAAAAACTTTATTTATCATTCATGCAATTATTTCCATTTTTCTCAAAGCTAAATATTGAAAACTTCTTCCTTTTATAATAAGACAGTTGTAGATTCTAAAAACACGAAAATGCTTGTTATATTGTACCTTTGAGTGGCTATATACAATACTTATTTATATAAATTTCTCCCCTAGGCAACGTGTGCTTCGCTTCCTCGCTATACGACGTGTGTTTCACACTGGAGTCGTTCGCTGCGATGTATGCGCAGGCGCACCCCGACACGGGGCTCCGCGCGGCCGACATGGCGGCGTGGCTGTGGGGCGACGTGTACTTCAACGCCAAGACGCGGCGGTTCACCAGGAAGCAGCCGCACGCCTCGGCGCAGAGGAGCTTCGTTGAGTTCATATTGGAGCCGCTGTATAAGATATTTGCTCAGGTATGTAGTTTTTATTTACATGAGTCTATTTGTATAAATACATAAACTAGATACATAGCAGCTCTGCCTACCAGAGGTATTACCAGGACATCCACAATTTGCCTAGTATATTCTGTCACTCGAAATAGTGGCGAGTCTATTGTAATATCGGGCATAAATGCCTCAGGGCTGATAATCAGTAGAAAAAACCAATATCAGTTTGTCCGATTTAGGATTCAAACCTAAAACGTCAGCTTTGTAACCTTACCACAGTTCAACTATGCGGTGGCTCGGTGGAGACAGGCTATTTCATTGGTAAAAAGCTACTATTCTTTTGATGTATTATTTTGGAGGGGAGATTCTAAAATTAGTGTTTCGATTATTTATATGTGTTGTTGCAGGTGGTCGGCGACGTAGACAACACATTGCCCGCTGTTCTGCAAGAATTAGGAATTAAGTTGACAAAACAGGAGGCCAAGTTGAACGTGCGCCCTCTATTGAGGCTTGTGTGCAGCAGGTTCTTCGGAGATTTCAGGTGAGTTGCACAAAATAAGACAAAATATGTTGAATATATTTTCTTGTAACAGCATCTTGAATATAATAAAACCTTGGCTTAAAAAGTAAAAACATCACCTAAGGGTCAACAGTTTATTGTTTTACCCTAGGATATTCCCTATGAGTTGGATACGACATAAATTCCAATGTTTTTAAATTATGCCGTGGCATTGAAACGTATTTATCGATTTTACTTATATTCATAAAATATGAATTTAAATTAGCAATCAATATAAAAAAAATCGGAGCCCGATAAGTGAACATTTCCCTACAAATCATTTAGCTACAAGACCATCCGATATTACATCGTATCCGACATCCGAAAAATACCGTCCGATGACAGCCAAAATACGGCACGATGTTTTCTTGGATCCGATATCCGACCGATATCGTACGGTACCGCCCGAAGAATACATTTCCGCGCGCCTCCGTAGCGCAGTCGGTAAGACGCCGCCTGTGAAACAAGAGGCCGCTGGTTCGATCTGTCTGTGCTGTTCATGAGCTGTTGTGTCGCTTACCATCAACTTGCTCGTTTCGCCATTCATTCTAATAAAAAAATATCGTTCAACTACACGAGCATCCGATATTTTATCGGACCCGACATCCGATAAATACCGTCCGATGACATTCGCAGTGGTTTCGTGGAGCTGGTGGTGCGTCACGTGCCGAGTCCGCTGGACGGCGCGGCTCGCAAGGTGTCGCACTGCTACCGCGGCGCCGCCGGACCCATCCGAGACGACATGATCGCGTGCGACCAGTCGGGACGACTAGTCGCGCACACCACCAAGATGTACCCTACTGATGACTGCACTTTCTTCCTTGTTAGTTCGCTTTTTTATTATTCTAGTTTATATTTAAATCATAGCCTTATTTAGGTTTTTATTCCTAATAAGTGACCAACACATGTGAAAACTTCTCTGACGCCTAAGATAGAAGGAGAGGGAAGAGACCACGAAGATTACAGAGGATATAAATACAAAACATAGTATTTGCAGTAAATCAATCTTTAATTCAACTAACTATAATACAAAATTATTACTTGATACCATACTAATGGGTCAATATTTTTAGTAATTTATTATTCATAGAAAATTCCATGAACACATATTCAAAAAATCTATATCATGTTGTCATTATAAATTGTATCAATTAATATTTTATACAATTTAAACTAATCGTATCAAAGTGTTCTTGAGTGGAGACCGCGTCTCGGCAATCATAGTGTAGGGCACCTTCCAGCTAGGTGGAGTGACGATTAGTGAAAGCTGGCAATCGCTGGATGCGACAAGCCGAAGACAGGGTGAAATAGCAATTTGGAGGACGCCTACGTCCAACAATGGATAACAATATATTGTATAGGCTGATGATGATGATGATGATGAACAAACTGTTGTGTTTTCGTAGGTGTTAGCGCGCATAATGAGCGGCACGCTATACGCGGGGCAGACTGTGCGGGTGCTCGGCGAGAACTACAGCTCGCAGGACGAAGAGGACTCTAGGATCATGAACGTAGGCAGACTGTGGATATACGAGGCCAGGTATAAGGTGAGCCCTTTCAAATGTTAGCAAAGCTGTTTTATTTAAACCTCCCACTGACTAACGACATCATTAAAAAGTAGTTATATTGTTTATTAATAATTATTAAAAAAGAAATCATTAGTATAAAAGGAAATAATTTTAGTCTGGGCTACAAAACCAATACCTTTACATTGTAGCCAGAATAATTACTCGACATATTGAGACTTAACATCTTGTGTCAAGATGGTGAGTGTAGTGGAATGCCAGGCACTGCTTTGTAATGGTGTTGTTTGGCTACTGTCCATGAGCGGTCATATCGCTTACCATCAGGCGAATGGCACGCTCGCCTCGCTATTTATTGAAATAAAATTAAAAATTATACCCATTTGTCATCACAAGGTGGAACTCAACCGCGTGCCGGCAGGTTGCTGGGCGCTCATCGAGGGCATCGACCAGCCCATAGTGAAGACGTGCACGCTGGTCTCCGCGGACGAGGACTGTGAACTCCACACCTTCACGCCGCTGCGGTTCAACACGCAGGCGGTGGTGAAGATCGCCGTGGAGCCTGTCAATCCGTCGGAGTTGCCCAAGATGCTGGATGGGTTGAGGAAGGTATGGACATTATATTTTTGGTGGTTTAATTTTATGGTGTAAATATATGGGGTATACAATGTGAGTTACTATCTGAAGGGAGTATCAGAATTTGGTCCAGAATCATTCAGAGTAGAAGGAATTGCTTCATGTAATTGATTTGATGTTTGAATAATAAGTTGATTTTTTACTACAAAAACTTGTCTTTGTGTAATGGAGGTTTCGATTGTTTCTACAAACAGTAGATATATCGCTATTTCTATTTCTATCACTCCTGCGTGGAATCGTTGTTCCCTCTCGCTCGACTAGCCCGCAGTACGCACTTTAATTCATGATAATAATATGTAACATATCAACGTGTGCAGGTGAACAAGTCGTACCCGCTGCTGTCGACGCGCGTGGAGGAGTCCGGCGAGCACGTGATCCTCGGCACCGGCGAGCTGTACCTGGACTGCGTCATGCACGACCTGCGCAACATGTACTCCGAGATCGACATCAAAGGTATATCACCACACAAAGGAACGATAATGCACCTGACAGGAAGTGCAGTCCAGTCCAAGAGTATCAATCAATATCGATATAACTGTACTGGATTATTTAAAGCATGAAAAGGACTGCCTCGCTGGCGTAGTTGTACTATGGTGCGGTTACAACGATGAGGTCTCGGGTTCGAATCACGGGCGGGCTAAGTTAATTAATAAATTGATTTTTTCTATTCATTCATATCACTTTGTAGTCGGGAATTTGTGTCTGATATGGCGATAGGCTCTTCCCCTATCACATCGTAAGACGCAACAGACAAGGCGAAACCAGGAGAACTTTTGCCTACCCCTTCTGGGAAAAAAGTGACAGTTTATGTATGTATACATGGAGTCTTCCCGAGGCATGAATTGATATTCCCGGGATTTAACATTTCTGTGCAGTATAAAAATTATCGATAGTTTGAAAGATACAATAGATATCGGAATCTATTGTACGGTGTGCTACCTTAACATATATTTTTTAACAATACGTGTTACATTTCAGTCGCGGACCCAGTGGTGTCATTCTGCGAGACAGTAGTGGAGACGTCGTCGCTGAAGTGTTTCGCGGAGACTCCCAACAAGCGCAACAAGTTGACGATGATCGCGGAGCCGCTGGAGCGAGGCCTCGCCGAGGACATCGAGGCGGGCGCCGTGTGCGTCACGTGGGACAGGAAGCGGCTCGGAGAGTTCTTCCAGACTAAGTGAGTTATACATATTATATACTTCTATATTTATTTTTATTTTATATATTGTAGCCAGATTAACTACTGGACATATTGAGACTTAACGTCTCAGGATGTCGAGCGCAGTGGATTATGCTACTGTTTATGAGCGGTCGTATCGCTTACCATCAGGAACGGCTTGCTCGTCTCGCCATTTAATGCAATAAAAAAAAACTGCTATCTCGAAGTGCGTTTAAGAATACAAATTCTATCCTCAAACGCCCAAACCTAAGTCAGAAATCAGAACATTTAATTCTTAGGCGAAAAAAATAATTTCATAGTGCTTGCGTCTAAATGTAATCCTAGTATGAGGACTTTTAATAAATATGCAAAGCTTTTGTAATATGTAATTGAATTTGCGGGGTTATCCATGGATATTAACAGATTCGAATTCTCTACTATCATTTTACTTATGCTAATATAGAAATCTTTTTTATAATACAGTAATAGACATAAAAAATAATTACCCATTGCACGCATTGACAATAAAATGATTTTCATTAGATACGACTGGGACTTGTTAGCGGCGCGTTCGATATGGGCGTTCGGGCCGGACTCCACGGGACCAAACATTCTAGTAGACGACACGCTTCCCTCAGAAGTCGACAAACACTTACTGGCCTCCGTTAAGGACAGCATAGTACAAGGTGAGTTTTGTATTTTTATTCAATAAAAAATAGTAAAGTAGTAGAGCCATAGTTTGTCAGTTATGACTCATGGCTTAACATGAATGGGCAGACTCCTCCAGAGCGGTACTACTATCTCATAGGAAGTTGATATGAAGTGACAGCTTTGCTCTGTTGTTTTGTTTGGTGAGTGTTTCAGATGCTCAATAAAAGAGTTATTCTCTTCCTATGCTATTTCTTGGCCTGCAACACATTTAATATCCAAGAGTTATGCATTTTCATGGATCTATGTGATTGCTTACCATCATGTGACCAATTTGTCTGTTTGATAGACCTATATATATACCTATTGAATGAATAAAAAAAATCTAGTTTAACAAAGAAATCCAAAATGAACCTAGTAGTTACAAGAATAGTCCTGTATTCATACTACATTGTGTGCCATAGCATAATTATTTTTTATTCTCATTACAACAAAATAGAACTTAATTAAATTGTCCCCCAGATGACGTCGAAACCAATAGTGAAAATACATATTATAAACGAATGTTATAGCGCGCTTAGCAGACTACCTAAAACTTAATTAGGCTTCATAATATGATTTATTATTCTAAGAAAAATAATAGAATTCCTGAGCTATTAATAAGTATGTAGCCAATTTCATCAGGTTTCCAATGGGGCACAAGAGAGGGACCGTTGTGTGAAGAGCCAATCCGTAACGTGAAGTTCAAGATATTGGATGCTGTGATAGCACAGGAGCCATTGCACAGAGGAGGCGGACAGATCATACCCACTGCTAGACGAGTGAGTATTGTTATGTAATTTATACACTGAACTATTTTGAAATATTTGTTAAAGGGTCTAGGAATCTAGGAATTATGGAATTCATTTTTGTACATTCGATAAATTCAAGTTCCAGATTCAGATGCATGCTTTATCTTGTAGATTACATGAGGTCGTATAAAAATATTCAATAAAAATCGCAAAATATAGCTCATTTATACAACTTGTGAAATGTTATTATAAACTTTACTTGCTATTGGTGATTGCTATTTGTTCAAGCACTATTTTGCGTGTTTAAAATACTAATTCTGTTCTCCAGGTGGCCTACTCAGCGTTCTTGATGGCGACGCCTCGTCTCATGGAGCCGTATCTGTTCGTGGAGGTGCAGGCGCCCGCCGACTGTGTCTCCGCCGTCTACACAGTGCTCGCGAAAAGAAGAGGTATAGTAGATGATTTATTTTATTTCCATCCTTGTATATGGTACAATAAATATAGGGAGGATCCTTAAGTATTTTTTATTGTCTTTGTGTATTTAAGTCATTACCTATTGTAAATAAATTTATAAATAGCTTATTTAAACACTGATAAATTTCTGAACACTGATTTTTTCTAATTTTATTACCAGGCTGTACAACTTGTTTTTAAGAAAGATTATAGTAAAAGTAAGATACATGTTTAGCAATTTATTTTCCTGAAAGCTATTAATTAATAATGTAAATTGGTTACAGTGAACATTTTTTAAAGTAATGTGAATTATTTTTAAAAACACAGTCAAAAACTACAACATCCACCATAAACCCTGTACTATAATGTTCTGACTTCTATGTAAATGCGCCAGGTCACGTGACCCAAGATGCGCCCGTCCCCGGCTCGCCGCTGTACACGATCAAGGCGTTCGTGCCCGCCATCGACTCGTTCGGGTTCGAGACGGATCTGCGCACGCACACGCAGGGCCAGGCGTTCTGCCTGCAAGTGTTCCACCACTGGCAGATAGTGCCCGGCGATCCGCTAGACAAGACCATTGTTATACGGTGAGGGATTGTAAATAACAGCCTCCGTGGCGCAGATTACGCTGCTTGTGAAACGAGAGGCCGCGGGCTGGTTCCGAGGGAAATGTTTGTGAAACCCACAAATATTTCTTTCGGATCTGTTTGTGAGACTGGAAAAGTCTCTCGTAGTTTGTGATACCCACGACATGACTCGATCTTAGTGTGAGGTCAGGAGTATGTATGTGACTGTTGGGCGTTATGTATTATTTTGACTATAATCATTTGGTTGCGTCTGTGGGTCAGCGCCATGATGTATATTTTTTTCATGACAGTGAATTTCGAGACAAGCATGCTGTTTGTCTGATGGTAAGCGATAAGACTGATAATGAACAGTAGCAAAACCAAACAACACTTTGAATTACAAAGCATTTACTGCAGTTTAGTGGGAGAAATAGACATTGCGGCGGTTTTACTGGCAGGGGACGACCAGTAAAACCTCCTTTTAACAAATATATGATAAGGTCTATATTTTTATCCCCATATAGATAGTCTAGTCTAATTAATGTTTTTTATTTACAGCCCCCTAGAACCGCAACCAGCGACGCACCTCGCCCGCGAGTTCATGATCAAGACGCGACGGCGCAAGGGCCTCAGCGAAGACGTGTCCATCAACAAGTTCTTCGACGACCCCATGTTGCTGGAGCTGGCCAGGCAAGACGTGCAGCTCAACTGACGCGTGCGCAGGGTCATCGTGTGCTCGGCCACCTCCTGCGTCCTCACTCACTGGCCCATACTAGAATACGACTTGTGAATGTTGCCAGCATGTAAAATGTAAAAAGAGGTTTTAATGGAAATGTACAAATATTTTAATGTTGGAGCAATTGTCGTGGTTAAGTGAGTGTGTACTGTGTATTCAGTGAGTGTTAATGTGGCCCTATGGTTAATACAGAACTGCTGGGATTCCAAAGTGGTCATTGAGTAAAAATATTCTGTATGTAAAAATAAAAATATTAAATGAAATTAAAAATAAAATGTGTTTATTTATCCTATAATTATATAATTAACTAACTATTTTATATAGTTATGTTGAATTGATCTTTATTATTTGGTTTATGTTACACATTCTTTCACAACAGTAAAGGCACTGTAATAGAACACCTACTTCACTTATGTTATGGGTGATATTCATACCCAGTTCTGGCACTACTCGCGCTCTGGACGATATTCCTGTGGTCCCTTGAGAGTTTCATTGAATAGAATTCATGATAAAATCCTATGAAAGCTTACTCCTGAAATGCTTGTTAATTTGCAACACCCAATGTGGTCACCTGGCTACGCCTACCCTAACATCACTAGTCAGTAGTCACTAGTGAATATTGTTGTTATTTTACTATATGAGTACCTTAATTTTTTGTAAAGTTGGATTGTTATATTTGTAGAAATTCAAAGTATAAAGATGTAGAGCGAATTATAAACTGAATAACTGCTAGAATCACCGCCGCCGCGCCGCGCCGCCCGGTCTTGGTTTTGTTAGGCCCTGCGCAGACGACAGACTATCCGTGACGCACTTTTTAGTCTGTGAAAATAGAACCTATGCAATTTTATGCAGTAACGCACACGACGCGCAAAAAGTCGAGCGCACAAAAAATCCGTATAATTCGGGCAGACCGCACCGCGCCGCGGCGCGCCGCTCCGCACAAAAAGTGTGTGAAAAAAATTGAACGTTTGCTTCAACGCGCGCTAACGCAGACGGCGCACTCTTTAGTCGGCAATCTGCATTTGCTAGAGGTGGGTGGACGTAACGCACGCGATCTATTATCATGGCGCCAGAGGTCGATGTAACTATGTTAATTCAAGAAATACAAAACAGACCAGCAATTTATGATACTTCTAAGGCAGAATATCATGATAAAAAAATAACCATGATTAATTAACCTAACCAAAATCATGATAAAATAAATAGCAATTCATCAAATGTAGGAACAAACATTTTATAAAATTTGAAAAAATTTGCCGTATGTTGTTTCAGAATTGAATGTTTAGTATGGAACTGTCCCTTCAGTAATCTTTCCGAAAGTATAGGATGTACCCAAAATTCTCTATTTCTTCTTCTTTTTCTGTACTTCATGTACAAAATAATACTTCGCGATCTCTGCACGATTTCCATAGCGTCTACGTCCCTACAGCTCTGCCGACAAAATGATCGAAGATGTGCGTCGTGTGCGTTGAGTCTGTGAAAAATCCGCGACCGACTTTTTGCGCGCCATGCAGACTTTTTGTGCGCCGCAGACTCGATCGCTCAAAAAGTGTGCCGTCTGCGCAGGGCCTTATTGTTATTAACCTGTATTGTTTACAACAAGAAGCTTATACCCAAATGGAGATTGCATTCCGTATATAAAAGTGAAGCACAAAAATTTCACCTTGAATGACGTCGCTGTTGCCTTCTATCCTTTTCTTTCGAGTGACAATGAATGAACAAAATGTCATATTCATTCATTGTCACTCTAAAGAAAACGATAGCAGGCAACAGCGACTGCATTCAAGGTCAAAGTTTTGTGCTTCAGTGTTTTATACGGAATGCAATCTCCATTTGGGTATAAGCTTCTTGGTTTACAAAGTTTAATAAAACATAAAAATATATATAATATTGTCGTTGTCGTTTCTCAAAATAAAATAGTATTTTTCTATACACTGTTTTTTAAATTAAATGTATATTTTACATATATTTAGTGGCATAAAATATTGAGCTTTTATCGTTATTCATTCGTGTTTTGGTGAAAACTAAACAACCTCAGAAAACGTTGCATGTAATGTCAGGCGTCAGCTGTCAAAAGAAATTCGAAACGCGCATCAGGTGGCCAAAAAAGTTAAAATTTAAATGTTTTAGAAATACTAGCAAAGTAATTTTGAAGACTTAGTGGTTTAAGTGTTTTATATAGAGTAATCAAGAAAAGTAATTTATCAAGAATGGCTCGTGGAAAGGACAAAAAGAAGTAAGTTTGGTTATGTTGTCATGTGGTTACCTGTGTTTGTTTGTCAAGTTTCGTGGTAATTAACAAGCAATTCGTGTTAAAAATTGCTATAAACTATTCCAAATACTAATTTCTGATGTTCCAAAACGTGTTATAATCTGAAACTGCGAATAAGTATAACTGGCAAAGGAAGTAGTATCGCGATTTCGTACTTATACAAAGAACAAGTTTTTTTAGTTTCTGGTTTTATACAACGTTATTTTAAATAAGGATCGCATTTACATTTATAAGATTGTATTTTGTGAGGTATATAACCAAAAAAAAAAAAAAAAGTTTTTTACTAATTTTATAATAAAACAATGGTCTGCTCTCACAAACTTTAATAAATTATTCTAGACGTAAACTCGAGAAGAAACAAGAAGGTGACGATGTTCCGAAGAAGAAGCCTCACACTCTGGAGTCTCTCCGTGAGAAGGATGAGACTATGCTTGCAAATGTTGACACAGAGGAGCAGGAAGAGGTATAAATAAAGCTGCTGATTTTACAAGTCTGCTTAGAATTGTTGTTTATTTGTAAAAAGTAACAAGTTGTAATATTATATTGAAAACAACAGATTATGTTAACACAATGATTACATTCTGTAACAACAAACTATGTTGTTATTTGGTCATACAATGTAGGCGTGTGCATTGCGTACTGCGGTAGCCATACACCCTTTGGACTTACAAATATGTGTTTTGGGGCAGTCCCAATAACATAATCAAGAAAACTGCTTATGTTTTCGCAGTATTAAGTTATAGAAATTCTTGTGAACTGATTATTTTCAACTTTTCATGTCACCACATAAAATGTACTTATGAAATAATACTTTTTGACAATCAATTACAGTTAAATTACATCTTTTTCATTGTATTGTTTATTTTACAGGCACAAAAAGATATGGAACTGGATGAGTTGTCAGCATACTATGAAAATTCATATGAACCAAAAGTTCTTATTACATATTCAGACAACCCACACAATAAGACTAGGATATTTGGCAAAGAACTGATGAGGATTATACCAAACTCCATTTCTAGATACAGACAAAGGTGAGTCTTAGGTTTATGGTCATTTTAAAGACTTCACAAGAAAAATTGTATGGCAAATTTTTTATTTTAATTTATTTCAATATATGCCTCATATATCTTATGCTAAGCATATTGAGACTCATCCAAATAAATGTATATATACTCCCTTGCAATCTGATGAACCTCCTACACATTCCATTGGTTGAAAAGAAAAACTCTGCTAAACCTTGTATGATGCCACAAAAAAGGAACATTATACTATATTAGTGGAAAAGTCACTCTTTCCATGCAAGACCTTTCTGCAACACTTCTAAATCTAGCCAAATGCCTGAACAAGCAAAATTCAGACGTAAAATTATATATATATATATATATATATATATATATATATATATATATATATATATATATATATTTTAAAAGAATAATATAATTTGGTATTGACCAGGCTGGTATAGTTGTGTCAACATGTAGTATGCTAGATAGGCACACAGAATAGGTATTAAATTACAAAATTATTGTAAAATGATAAAAACCTACAGGATTTCTTGCATTGTCAGGCTATTTGTACTATGTATATTATGTGTGATAATATATTAGTATTTTATTGCAGATCATCAGTAAAACGCATAGTGCAGTCAGCGATTCGTGAAAATGTTACAGATGTTATTATAGTCAATGAAAATCAGAAGCAACCCAATGGATTCTTATTGATCCACTTACCAGACGGACCTACAGCACACTTCAGACTCTCCAGTTGTAAAATAACTCCAGAATTGAGAAAAGATTATAAAGAAATTACTAATCATAGGCCAGAGGTACTTGTTATAATTGTACTTAAGATATTTCATATTGTTTTGAAGATTTATTGTCTTAATTTTAATTTCATACATTATTTTTCCTTTGTCAGTACTGTATTTATGTGAAGTTTGCAAAATATTAATTATTTATCTGAAAATGTTCAGTCTTATTCCCTATTTGTAAGTAACAGCAATGGGAAGAAGAAATTAATCAGATGAAGTTCAGTAGATACAATTTTGGTTGCCAGTGAGTCCTAACTTTTGAACAATGTTTCTAACAAATGAATGGAAATCATTATGATTGGATATTTGCAGGTAATACTGAATAACTTCAGCACCAGGCTCGGTTTGACTGTAGGTCGGATGCTGGGCGCATTGTTCCACTACGAGCCACAGTTCAGAGGACGGCGCGCGGTCACCTTTCACAATCAACGAGACTACATATTCTTTAGGCATCATCGGTGAGTAGATTCATCTTTGTTTTGTTGAGACGAGTTTACTAGTAGATAGTATCTACTAGATACCTATATCTTAAAGTAAATTTATGAGATTCTGCTGGTGTAGTAAACAAACCCTCAGCTTCTATTTTTCAGACTTAAAAAAGACGAAAGTTCACAATTGGCCGCAAACTTTTTTTATAGGCTGCAATTTGTCAGTTAAATTGATTCACTAATGCCACAGTTCATTAAGTTCTTAATATGAATTATAAAATGCACATTGCACAGTTACTGTGAAAAGGAAAGCAGTATAACTTTTATTCGGATCTAATTTCCAATATGACTGTTCAGTTACGAGTTCACATCAGACGGCAAGCGCGCGAAGTTGTGTGAGCTGGGCCCGCGGTTCACTCTCAAGCTGATCTCGCTGCAACAAGGCACATTCGACTCTAAGCGCGGAGACTACGAGTGGATCATAGCGGGCCGCAGGCACCAAATGGAAACTTCAAGACGACGGTTCTTCTTATAAATAAAGCATTTTTTGGATTACGTTGCAGTTTTTTTTCTAAACCTAATCGAAATTGCGAAGGTTCAATCGACCTATTGTATTCGAAGTTAGATGGAAAAATTACAAATGCAGCTACCTGAAATTATATTTGTTTGGTATGGATAAAAACAAACTACCTTCAACACGACTGACGGCCGATGCCAATAATCAATCGAAAAAATTAGATTGAAGTCAATCTGTTTTGTTGTCAATTGTTTTCTACTTTTCGATTGGTCTCCTGTCATGTTGCCATAGTTTATTCACTACTGAGCAGCGCCGGATCTAGGTTTTTTTCGAGGCGGGGCAAAAACTAAAAAATGCCGCCCCCCCTTGCCTATATTTTTATCTTAATCATCATCATCATTTTTAGCAACCAGACGCCCACTCAACACAGGACATCGTGAAAGAACGTCATTTTACCACCATGTTAAGCATTTTTACACGATTTATATTAGCGTCACTTTTGAGGGTTAACGTCACACACGTCTGTAAGCTTTGACTCTAGTTTTCCTACACGTAACCCCTGGGTAGTGCCAAATGAGTGACACAGTTCGTGGTGGTAGGACTTAAGTGTCCGTCTGTAGTTGGACATCTACTGTCACCGTTTAAGATGCATGAAGGGCCCCACCTTCTCCGCTTTGTGTTTGCACGTGAATCTTGGTTGCCTGAGCCGCATCGACGTGTGCCTTTACAGGTCTCACAACGGGGAAGATGAGACGACGCGGCTGTTCAGGTATCTCAGTCATGTGGCTGATGACGGGCGGACGCAGTTCCCGTCGGCTGAAATGGTCTTGGGGGATTTCAATACACATCACAAACTGTCGCTGGGCTCCTCCAAGACTGGTTCAGTTGTACATTTATCCTGGGCTGTTTAAAAATAACAATGGTGGTTGTATCATTGAGATAAAACGATGTATGGCGATGGCTAGAGGGGCAATGGAGAAACTCAGGAAAATATGGAGGAATCGTACTACTACAAAAGCTGCTAAAGATCAGGCTTGTCCGAGCACTTTCTCGTATTTCTGTATGCCGCTGAAACATGGACGTTACGGGAGAAGAAAAATGTAGCTTCCCTAGAGATGAGGTGTTGGAATGCTTGGAATATCAGGTCCGAATTCCACACAAACGTTTCAAGAACTCTGCATCAAGTAGCGTCTTTCCGAGATAGTACGGCCCCATATACTTCGAATATTCGGTAATTTCTCACGACGAATTAACGACTCCATAGAACGTCTTATGGTTAATAGGGCAGAGTAGACTGAAATAGACCTCGTGGTAGGACACCATACACATACATTTATATACATTATACATACGTACAGCGGCACAGATATTATGGCGGATATTATAAGGATAGCCTTGTCAGGCCTCAAAACTTCCTGGTCTGATTCAAACTCAATTTCCTAAAAGCGGAGTGAATACAATACCTTTTTTTTAATCGATACCTACGGGGAGATCATAAGGTGCATGTCGAGGTCTCCAGTCTTCCAATCTGACGCACGGGGACAATTATTGTCCGTACCGCATAGATTTTGCAGCCAGATAGGATGTATTACGGACAATAGGCGATGCGGATGAGCGAGTAACACCTAGTTGACTCGTCGTGCCACCCGGCGCACTTCCTAATATGGCTCCTCACAACTTAGGTAGGCGTAGATTTTCTCTGCAACGGACGCCCTAACCGTGGGCGTCCGCTATGAAGCCACGAGTTCTGCCGCACATCTTAGAATTTGCCAGCGACTCCAATGACCCCTATTAATCGCCTCTTACGCCAGGCTTACTCTTACTTCAGGAAACCGTGAAGGAATTTCGCCGCCCCTTGACCACGGGGTGCGTGAAAACAATAAATAACCAATTTGAAAAAAACTATATTTTTAGCAAGGAACTCTAAAGACTATAATCAATGTTAATAGGTGTTTCTTCACATTTAAGCAAGATTTTTTTATAATGTATCACTATTAGAATATTTTATAATATCCAAGTATAGATATTTACTTGGGAGTGTCCTACCCCGAATTGCCCCCGAACCAAGGTCTTGTTGCACCTGAAGAAGTTCTCTATAGTCCTCGTCGCATGAAGAACCGGAAAGCGGTAGGGCCTGACTATATTCCGATAGAGGCGTGGAAGTCGTTGGGGCTTCATGGTGTGGAGCTTCTTGCTGCGTTATTTAACCGCATCCTAAATACCAAAAACATGCCTGACTCATGGCGGTTGAGTGTGATAACTCCCGTGTACAAGGGTAAAAGTTGTGTTCAGGAATGCGCTAATTATCGTGGCATTAAGGTCATGAGTCATACCATGAAGCTTTTCGAACGCGTCATCGAGTCCAGGATCCGCCAAGAGTTTACTATCTCTGAGTGTCAATACGGCTTCCGTCCTGGCAGTGGTACTACCGTCCCGATATTTGCACTCAAGCATCCGCTTGGCGAGGCATACAGAGCGAAGAAGACGCCACTGCACATGGCTTTCTTGGACCTGCCGAAGGCCTTCAACTGTGTGCCGCGACAGGCAATCTGGTGGGCGATGAGGATGAAAGGGATACCGGGAGCCTATGTGGACATTATCAGAGACATGTACCTCCGATCCGAGTCCTTCGTTCGGACCGCCGTTGGCGACACGAATCCTTTCCCGATTGATGTCGGTGTGCACCAAGGCTCGGCGCTGAGTCCGTTCCTCTTCAGTGTTGTGCTCGACGCCATTACGTCTCACATCCAGGACCCTGCGCCCTGGTTGTTGGATATATGCCGATGACACTGCACTGGTGAAGGAGGTCCGGCGACTTTTGGAGCGCAAGGTCAACCGGTGGAAGGAACGCTTGAGAGCGGTGGTCTGAAGTTAAATGTGGCAAAGACCGATTACATGGCTTGCGGGAGTACGGACCCCCAAAGCATCGTGATAGGGAACGAACTTGCCGTGAAGACGGACAAGTTCAAGTACCTTGGGTCCCTACTGCATGAGTCCGGTGACATCGCCCTTGACGTCAAAGCCCGTATAAGCGCTGCTTGGGCTAAGTGGAGGGAGATCTCGGGCATACTCTGCGACCGCAGGATGCCGATGAGGCTCAAGGGTCTCACCTATAAAAGCATCGTGCGGCCGGTGCTCCTGTATGGGTCTGAGACGTGGCCTGCCCTCAAGCGGCACGTCGAGGAGGTCCACGTCGCGGAGATGAAGATGCTGCGGTGGATGTGCAACGTTACGCGTTTGGACAAAATCCGTAACGAGCACATCCGTGGCAGTCTTAGTGTCCGCGATGTGGCTGATAAACTCCAGGAATCCCGCTTGAGATGGTATGGTCACGTCCTAAGGAAACCGCAGGAGTGCGTCGGTAATGTGTGCCTGAGCCTCAATATTCCCGGACCTCAACCGCGGGGTAGACCAAAGAAGCGCTGGCTCGATGTCGTCAAGGAAGATATGAGGGTCAATGGCCTTACTATTGAGGATGCCGAAGATCAGGCGAAAAGGAGGAGAATTTGCCGGAAGGCGGACCCTGGCACCGGCCGGGATAACGTCAGGTAGAAGAAGAAGAAGAAGATCGAAGTATAGATATTTAATAAAGTGTTTATTATTAAATTGTCAACGTGGAAACGTGGGAACATATTACTGAAATATTTTAACTATTCTTAATTTTCAAACCCCATTTTTTCAGTGTGTAAAATATTGCCTTTTATTATTTCAGTAAATCAAAACAAAAAAAATTGGCCCAGATTAGCCGCCCTAGGCTCCAGCCTACTCAGCTTACTAGTAAATTCGCCACTGCCTGTACCACATAAAAGACGTTCGATGGTTAATCAACTAAAACTAACTACTAAACACAAATTGGATATTTGAAACTAAACGTAATTGTTGAGATGGATAAATTATTATACATTCCAAATATTAAGTTTTCATCTCTTTTTCACGCGCCGTCTATCGCATAATCACTAATTCGCGCACGGCGAAAAAAAAAAGTGTAAGTGGTGTTACGTTATTGATGAGTTTTGTAGTTGTCTCCCAAGATTCAATATGCCGCCCCCTGAACTTGCCGCCCGGGGCACGCACCCCGACTTGCCCCCCCCTAGATCCGGGCCTGCTACTGAGGTTGATTATTGGCAATATAGTATCAGAAAAACGATTGAGCTGTCAATCTAAAACGGCAAATTTTGGATTGGGTTTGTTTATTGGCAGCGGCTGTGAGTAAGATTCACTTGCCGTTGCATTAGAAAGTACCAGGGGAACATAATCTCATAGGAGTTGTCTGAATCTCCTTCTTTCTTTATTCTCCAAGCCCATTTTTGCTTGTTTATTAATTTTCGTACCTGCGCATCTTTTTGGAACATTTACTAAAACGGGAACACATAACGGTGGTTGAGAATTTTTATTTAAGCGCGTAACTTTCTTACTGGCAAATTTACTATTATTAAATTAAAATGGTTTTCGCCTTTGAAGTACCAGGAACGCATGAAGTTGGTAGAGGTATTCTTATTCATAATTAGAAGCTAACTTCCTATTGGCTACACCTGAAGATCCTACCAGATAAAGCCCCGCCCACCATCTACGGAGTACCAATCAGTCTTCTTAACCCACGCCCACTAACTATGAATAACCAATCAGGGTCGTCTTAATGTTAAGTATTGATACGTCACACCATTGATATTAATCTGCTTAGATTCTAGAATGTAGTAGACTCATATATATATATATTTCAGGTTATTAATGATAGTCTATTGTAAAATTCGTGACTAGAATAATATTTATGTACCCACATATTTTCTTTTATGAAAATAATATAAATTGTACGTGGGCTGTCCTTGAGTCGCCCGATGGCATCATAAAGCACCGGGCCTTTACTATGGTTTATTAAATCGAAAAGCTGAAGATCTCATCTCTTGATTCATAGGCTTCTACTAACCCGAAATAGTGGCCCATTACTAGCGTTGACCCATAATATTGCTGTCAGCATTGGGCTTCCTATGGCTTAATTCACCTCATATAAAGAATCATCCAAAATAGGCTTTCATTAATTCAGTGAATTTCCAAGTATATTTTTTATATGCTTATTCGATTTTTTAGTTTCGTTAGAATGTATTGTGAAAATTTATTTATCAAATTAAGGTGTAAGAACAGGGTTGTCGATATTGAATAAAAATAAAAAAATATTTAAAAATAATTTATTTCATCAGGGTTATATTTTAGCGGAACAAAAGCTAATTTTCTAGGCGATCCTGCGTGCGTGTTCAAATGATATACCTGCAACAATAAAAACACAGAATATAGATATATTTATTCAGAATACCAATTTTACACACCTCCCTTCAATATTCACGACCGAATATTATGTGGAGTTCAATCGAAGTATATTTAAATTTATCTTTCTGTAGTTAGTCTATATAACCGAGGAGGCGTCGTTGGCGCTACACCCCGGCAGTTTTGACCACTGCGCTCTGCGTCCCGCTTACACAAGCATGCACCACGGGGCGCATGCCGATAGGAACGAGACGCTACTTCAGAACAAGTTGAGGAGCCAAGTCGAATAAGAGTTTGGTGACTACTGACAAATAAACAATACTATTACTTTTGAGATTTTAATGTTGAGATGCGCCTATTAGTTGCACCCTTCTGTGTAGGATCTCCCAATGCAACAAAATATAGAGGCTGTTTAAATTCCTAAATTAACAAAAACAAAACCTTTTGAAAACATTTTAGTTATCAAATATTTTGTCTTCTTCGCTCAAACTAAATTCAAAATTCGTTCGAAACGAACAAACCATTCGATAACTCAACTAGTTTTTAAAACTGTATGAATAGGAGTAAATATTTTCTTCAAATTGCACACTTCAAACTTGATTAGGTTATATTCTAGTATTACCGGTAAAAATAAAAGTTTCCAAAAATACTTACATTATATTTTAAATCCATTATTGTTTCTATTTGCGCTGGAAGCATCTGGAAACAAAGAAAATAACCGTTAATGGACCAAAAGAAATCTCATGTTTATAAAGGTATAACAGTTTTAGTCAGACGTGAAAATGGTCAACATGATGTTTTGGGTTCGCTCTGTTGAGGGAGACCTGAAGGTCGAGTCATCATTTAGTTTCTTAAAATTAGACTGAAATTGACGACAAAAATTATTTGATGTATTAATTTATATTTAAAATCTCATACAGAGTCCAATTGAAATTGATGTTTATAGAAATATACTCAGATTGTTTGTTAAAATGTTCTTTATATTTGTTAAAAACGATGAAAGAATAATATAATGTGTACTTACATTTGCGCGTTGATTTCCATAAATACACGCCTTTATAAAATCTGAAAAGAACAATGGTCTTGTAAAAAAATGCATTTATATCTACACATATTATATGATAAAAAATATAATCAGACGTGAAGGTGGTCAACATGATGTTTTGGGTTCGCTCTGACGAGGGAGACCTGATGGTCGGGTCATCATATTACATTACTAATTAATATTATTCATAAAAACTAAAAATTGTTCCAAAAACTAATCAAAAAGGCAATATCTAAATTCCTTTTAAGTAATCTGAAGAAAATAGTTCATGGTTCTTTCAACCTTTAGAAAACATGACTGAATCCACTGCTATTAGAATAGTAAGAATTAAGAAATAAAATTCCATTTTTACTTACATGATTGTTGAAATAAACTTATTATTTCAGTATTCTAGTTGAAGAGAAGTAAATTCAGTTCTTGTAAACATCTGCAACAAGAAGAAACAGAATTATATACTCCACCAACAAGGCAACTGCATTATTTTAATTATGCATAGGGATAATCAGACGTGAAGGTGGTCAACATGGTGTTTTGGGTTCGCTCTGACGAGGGAGACCTGATGGTCGGGTCATCATTTTAATTACTTTAGTAGAAAAATGATTTATAATTATTTGTTAAGTAAATAGGTATAGTTACTAAATAAAATCGTTGTTAGAAAGGTTCAAATAACTAATGAGTTGCAGCTGAAGTTCAGTTTTTTAGGATATTATTACTTTTAACAGCGTCTATTTTGAATTTAATGCACTCCTATGTTTAAGGTAATGAATCAAAGAATATTTGTGTGGAGAATTGTAAAAAATATACTTACTTTTCTTATGTTGGGTACATCATACTTCCATGTGGAATTTTCCTGCAATAATAAAAAAAAACATTTGTAGGGTTTTTTTTTCTCCAACATCCATATAGTTTTATAGTTGAAACAAAATCAGTCGTGAAGGTGGTCAACATGATGTTTTGGGTTCGCTCTGACGAGGGAGACCTGATGGTCGGGTCATCATTTTATAAATAAGTTATAATTTAAATCAAATATAGCTATTAGCATAATTAAGGAATTGTATGTAGTCCAGTCATGCACTTTTTGGTATAAGTTACAAAATATGACAACTTACCATTGATAATACTTCTGTGGCTTCATTCTCAAAGCTCCAAGACATCTGTAAAAAATACCATTTGCTTAGAAAAAAGTAAATTTAAATATTATTTCTATGGTTTATTAGTTCTTCAGACAGCGGAACACAGTGTTCATCAAATAAATTCAGATGAACTATAATCATCACATCCATGTAGGCAATGTATGGCCAATTAGTCACCAACTGTCTGATAAAATATATAAATACAATACGCGATAAATTTTGAATGTTTTATTCAATTTAAAAAATATTTAATGATAATTACCTTTGTGGATCTTTTAGAAGCGGTGTCATGTTGGGAATGCACAATCTGTAAAAATAAAGATTCATTAAAATCTGTGCGATTTTTAATCATTTTATGGAAATATAATTTTAAAAGTCAGTTGAGATAGTTATGTTAACACCATTATGATGTCTGATGTCCCTATCAAAAGTCATCATTGGATTGAAGTTATAATTAAAATTATTTTTTTATTGAATTGCAGAATTCTAAACAAAAATTATATTTACCTTAATTTTTTATTTTCCACAATCATAGCAGGGAGTGAGATAACCTGAAAAGAAAACAAATGTGTTAAAATCTACAACTACAAGAAGTTGTTCATTATTGCATTTATAATATTCAGTGTAGATAGTTATATTAACAGCATTATAATCAGATGTCCCTATCTGAGATCATCATTAAATATATTGAACGAAATACAAATTAATTTTGTGGATATATTTAAAGTAACAGTAACAAGTTAACATAAAAAGATTTAGCTTTCTTTTCAAAATAGTAACAAGAAAATTGATATAACCTGACATTACAAAATCTACAGACCACAAATACGACAAACAATATTTACCTTTTGTGAATTTTTCCCTCTGTACCTGTTAATAAAGCAATGCAATTAGTGTTTGCTTTTATAATGATAATACTGTATATTTAAGATTATTTTATTCAGATAGGAGCGAAAGACAATAAAGTGTTATGCATCATAGTGCTCAGATGAACTATGAAGTCATCATAAAAATAATACCTATTTTTTTCATTCAAACAATTGCATCTCTACTTTTAAATAGTGACGATTTAAATTACTATCGCATCTCGCCTTATACTTAAGGTTTAAGTCTAAATAAATAAATATGAATATGCATTAATTTCTTCATCAATCATCTAAGTAAGATCAAGTATGATCTCGTCAATCTGGAATCCGGTGATCTAATCAGCCTTGTAAATAACAACATTTTGACTGTTTTTTGTATGCACCAGATATTAAATATATTGAACTCAGCCCAATTATGAGTTCGATTTTATGCTTTCATGAGTAATGTTATACATTAGAAAGACCAGATTAAGTTGTGGTTAGATTTAATGATATAAATAATTCTTACCTTCAGTAATTTTATCCTTTCTCTTTCCATTTCTTTCCCTACAGGCCTTCTTGGAGTTGTTATCTAAACAAAACAAAGTTATTTTAGTAACAATAAAGTTAGTTTTAAAATATTGAAGATTCTACTTGTTCAATCAGATAGGAGCGAAAGACAATAATGTGTTATGCATCATAGTATTCAGATGAACTATGAAATCATCATTCAAATTGTTGATTAATTATTAAAAAATGGTTTAATATTCAAATACAATTAAATTTTCATTTGTAAATACTGTGTTATAAGACAATACTTTAATTATTCATGCAGATAATTATGTTTAATCATAATGAATTTAACAAAATACATTATCTCAACTCACCAATCATAAATTATTTCCATTCCAATCATGCCCTTTCTGGAACAAACAAAATCAACAATACAGTTATTTTATTTTACTTTTAAATGTCAAAGCTTATAGAAGAATAGTTCAGACAGCTTGAAAAAGCTTTTTAGCTTTGCATCAGACCTCACAACAAGCAGCCCTATGCTAAAATTTTGACAAAAAATGACAACAAAAACAAGAAATATGACAAATTAATATACTAGTCAGCCAATAAGTTTCCTATTCTATGTTCTAGCTTGTTGTAAGGCAACAGAAGGTTTTCAGCTGCACTGCGATGTCATCATTAGTAGTGGGGTAGAAATTTTATAAATTTATATAATGGCAGTATGGAATATGGAGTGCAATAAGGGATTAAATATTGGTATGGAGGCAGCTGATAAAAAAATATTGTATTCAAATGTATTTGCTACTCTTCCAAACCCAAAGGGATGGAATGAGATAGTATAGGACAGATGATATGATACAGGAGAGGACAGGATTTTGTGTCTTGAATAATTTAACATAATGAGATGGGACATAAAGAGAAGACTGGAAAATTAGTATAAAGAATGTCCATCATATTGAGTTTAACTATAAAACATTTAGTATGTGGAGTAATATGTCTTATGTGGATGGAATTCAATAGCACTGGGGCAAAGCCAGATCACTAGTCTTATAATAAAATAAACATACCTGTATATTACTCGAAGGGGACATTTCCACAATTTCACCTCTCTGAAACAAGCAGACTTTGCTGAAGATATTGTTCATAGTAATATAAATAATTTTCACAATGTAATAATTTCAGATAGAGCTAATATACATGCAAATCATTATTATATCAATGGTTAGCACTTTTCATCATTAAATTGACTGTTAAGTTTGTTTTTTGTTAAGTTAAAGATATTGATTTATATGTATTCAGTTTTACAAAATAGATGAATGAAGATTGAGCTAGCAATTGCAACTACAAGTAAAATGTCTATCCATAGTAACCATTGGATATTTCAATGGATATTATTATACAAATATCTGCATATAATAAATATATACCATCACTAGGTTTCTTGTATTTCCCTTGAACAAAGATGCGTGGAACATCAATTCCCTCTTTGAAGTTAACTGTTCGCCTCTGCACATAAGTGTTCATGAGGATTTCAAATCCGGCATCAGTAAACAGCTTTGACAGTTCTTCTTCAGTGAAATAGTAGCTCCTGAAATAATGGTCAAGTATTCAATGCAGGCAGTTAATGTAGTAAAATTAAATTTAAATGCTGAAATTATTGTTTTAACTGAAGTCCAAGTCTTTAAGTTAGTCCTGTCCAAGGAAGAACTGTTCACTACACAATGTACAAAATATACATTACATTAATTGTTTAAAATATTCAAGTAATACCCCTAACACTTTTATACGACAATTATAGTGAACCACATGTATAGAAATCAAATGCATATCCTTTGACAATAAACGTGAATATTTACCTGGTACCATCTTGCCTCATGTAGAAATTCTCAGCTATTTTGTGCCCAGGTTTGAATCGCAGCTGCGCCATGTCGTACCTCCCGTAGTCTCTAAAGAGCAACACGCCGCCGGGCCGTAGCGCCCGGTACGCCACCCTAGCCACGTGGGGCCAGTGCGAAGGGTCAATCGCAGACAGTACAAATATCAAACTTGCTAGATCCATAGATCCCTCTTTAATGTTCTCGAATAAATCCTCCGTAGTCAAATCAGCGCAAAAAGCTTTCATCCTGCTCTCATCGTAGAGTTTGTTTGACTTCACAAACTCGATCGCACGTGGTGAAAAATCACACGCGTAGAAATGGAAGTTTGAAAAGCTTTCTTCGACTAACGGGAATATCATGTTCCCCACACCACATCCGAGCTCCAAAAAGGATATTTTTTGATCAGAGTCAAAGTTTATCAACTCTTGAAACTCACGTGTTGTCCAGTGACGGTCTCGGAAGAACTTCGTTTCGTTCCGCTTGTAGAAAATGTCCCAATGACGCTTCGCCTCCCGTTCTAGTTTCGCCGCTTTAGATTCAGGGATGATACGCGAGTTTTGTGCTTCAAGACGTTGCTTTTCATTTTCCGTTAATTGTTTTAATCGATGGACAAATACGTCGCCGTTTGCAGCAACGCGTTCTTTTTCATCCGTTTCCATCTTGACTAATATGGATAAATTTAGAAAAGATTATAGTATTTATGAAACAATTTACTTGTCATCTTGAAGAATTCTGGTTTATTTAGAGTCTGTCTAAATTATTTAATCATAAACTGTATTTGAGAAAGCTAGAAACGAAACGAATGAACTTGCCGCGCCGCGCTGTGTCCAGTGCCGCCCTCTTATATTGTTGCCAGATGAAGAATGCCAAATTACCGTGTCAGCAGACTAATTAAAATAAAATTAAAATTCCGCGTTTTCGGAAAAAATACCACAGTTTCATGTTTTGCATACATTGTACATTACCGTGTCAATTATTTTGATTTTCGGTATGTTTTTTAAGGAATGTTTCAACTTTAATTGTTAATTAACGTTCAGGTTTTCGTTCAGTTCACGGTGTTTTTGCTTGTCAGTCTAATTATCACTGTTACTTTTACAGCGGGATGATCTTGCGTTATTTCGCCAAGAAAATACGCAATTCGACAAAACAGCAAAGAACCTTAACGTACGTATTACATTCTTGAAAAAAAAACATTCAGCATACCATTAAGTTTAATATGGACACTATACAAGAAAAAACACTGCCACAAAATCTTTTTCATCTGTCCGGATTGTACGAGAGTTTTGTTGTATTGACGAAATTATTTGGGTAGTTGAGTTTACATAATTGTTTCGATTTTGAATATTACCTACACGGTAATATATTTTATAAATTATTGTAGAAATTGACATGATTACCGTAGACCGCGTTTTGGTAAAAATTACCCTGTATCTACGGTAATTACAGTGTATCTGGTAACACTAGTGTTGTCACTTGTCAATGTCAAAGAACATTGGTAAAATCAAATTTCATGTATAAAAATGTTAATATAGGTCTACCAGAATCTCATGGCATTTTGGGAAATTTGAATTTGCGCATCGCAACACTGGGGTAATTGGATGAACATATTTTGATACTTTCAATAATTGTAATTTATTATTATTTCAAATTAACATGATTTTTTTAGTAAAACTTTGTAAATAAAGTACATAATGTTTTAAGTATAAATATATAGGTTATTTAAACATTAAAATGACTTCAAAATTGTACTTTTTGATTAATAGCCAATTAAAAAATGTAAATAAGATTTTTTTCAATACTAAATAAATAAATAATAACACCCAACAGTCACATATATAGTCCTGACCCTACACTAAGATCGAATCTTGTGTCGTGGGTATCAAGAAATACAAGAGACTTTTCGATCTCAGAAACACCCAGACCCGAAGGAAATATTTGTGGGCTGCACAAACATTTCTCTCGGTGCAAAACCAACCCGCGGCATCTCGCTTCACAAGCGGCGTCTAACCAACTGCGCCACGGAGGCTGTCATTTTAAAGGCTGTCAAATTACAAAATACATACGTGCCTTACGGGTATTTATAATATAGAGGGAACGCTGGTATTTCCAAAACGTAGATAAAAATGGCGGTACCGAGCCACCAGTTTCGTTTTAATTCTCTCTTCTTATTAGTTCTCACTTAATCTAACAATTTTCAAATTCTAAATTGTACGTAGTTTTATTATGAGTCGTTTTTATTTACATAAATATTAGATTCCAAAAATGTTATATGAAAGATGCAAGATTGTAAAATAAAAAACGTATTATTTTATTTTCAGTCTTCTTTATTTCATTAACAGTTTAGTCATAGGTTACTTCTAAATACTCTTCCTGTACATCTTCTGATGAAGACGATGAAGATAAAGTATTAATAATAAACCGTTCCTTATCTAAAAACTCTGGAAACTCCTGAAAATAGGTATTCAATACATTACTGTTTAGTTTCAAAACATGATAACAAAGTAAATACGATAAAACACATGTACAAATCTAAAACTAACCAAAAAACATGAAGTATCAAAACTATTCACTCCGACTTATTTGTTAAAACGACGTCGATTTTAAAATCGACGATTTTGTATAAATTTGGCCAAATTACTCACGGATCTGGCACTTGTGCTGCACTGCACTTGTGATCGTAGAACTAATTTGTATATTTTCGCTAAGGAATTAAAGAAATCTTAAAATATTCACATCAAATGACATAACTCAAGTTTTGAAACAGCTGTTGACTGACGGTATTGCCATATAAAAATCATTATGTTTGTTTTTAATTTTATGCCATGAGATTCTGGTAGACCTATAATTAATTTTCTAAGTAATTTTGATGCCTGGCTCACGGCGTACCTAAGCCTGAATTACGAAAACACATTTTTCGTAAAACTCTATTGATATTTGCTTTATTTTTATTGGAGAAGCGTTATGTCGTTTCAATGTTGCCATTTTTAAAATATAAGCTTGACTGGCTTTCTTGCATTATCTTTCTCAGATAATTAATGTAAAAAAATAGTGCAGAGAAGTGAGAACAGCAAAATAATCACTGATTAATTAATTAAGGAATAACAATTTGTTTCTGTCGCCCGAAAGCGCTATTGTGCAAATAATAATATATAGTTGTCCCCTGTTTCCTTTTTATTACATTGCACATGATATTACTATTAGATTAATAAAATAAATAAGTACTTGATATTTAAATTGCGTGTAAAATATATATTTTTACTTTTATTTGTGCGTCATAACTTTGCCTCACGCCAATATAAATGCAACAAAATAACATTAACTACCCACAGAGTTTGATAAGATGTAGAAAATCTGTAAAACTTTATAGTGGAATATCTTTTTTCCTAGGCTTGCTACAATAGTAAATTTTAAGAAATAATTGTTAAGGAATTCGAAATCTATATTTTAAAATATTTTTCATCTCAAGACACACAAAAAAAATTACAACAAAAAAATGTATGGAGGATTATCATTGTTCTTTAGACAAATGGAATAGTCATGTGCCAACTCGTGACAAACTCGATTCGAGTTTACTCGAGTTGAAATTCAGGTAACTCGAATTGAACTCGAGTTACAGAACTCGAGTCGGAAGGAAGAAACCGAGTGTTGAACTTCGTAGGTAGGATGGAATTGAAAAGGTTTTTATAGTTTTTACTGGTATGTAACTGAATTGGTATAATATGTGTGTGTCTTATAGGAGAAGCCGCCAAGTGTTTGTTACTTCTTTACAATTCAAAGCAATATTGATGAAATTTCATATGTATGTAGCTGATATCCTGATATAACGCATAGGATACTATTTATCCCGAAAAATGTAGTATCCGAGTGCTAATAGCAAGGAAATCAAATATGCATATTTGCTACTCTTATGTACCAAAAGGCGTTCACCTACCGCGATCTTCAAACTCGAGTTAGAGAGAATTCAAATCGAGTTAACTCGAATTTGGCACAACTCGAGTTAATTCGAGTTAGTAAATCGAGTTCAATCGAGTTGACCATCTCTAAAATGGCAACTGATGGAATTTGGAATAGTAGACAATTTCACTAAAATACGAGTTGGATGGAAACTCTGAGACAAACTGGATTGCCTGTTTATAAATGAATTTGGCTAACTTTTATTACAATTAAGGTTAAATAATGAACTATTTTTTTAAAGCAGCAATGAGATTTGAAGCCCAGCCTGAATTTGGACAATTATTGTACGGATTTTAACTTTAGTAGCAATTATTTCAAGAATATAAAGCGATAAAAAATGCACAGTTTACAAACTCCAATAAAGATAGGAAAATATGTCTTTTTTCACTATTATTCCATTAAAAAAAAAAACAATCAAAATATGCTTTTTTTTCCGAAAGTTGCTAATCATTGGTAGAGACGGAATTAGGAATATAATAAATACATACTTGATTTATTGAGACTTAACATCTAATGCAAAGAGTATAGTGATTAAAAGGGTTCTTATATCTCAGTAATTGAAGGTGTTGTTTGATTTTGGTACTATTCATGAGCGGTCGTATCGCTTACCATCAGGTTAAATGCATGCTAGTCTCTACTAGTAGGTACCTACACTCTCTAATCCAGTGATTCTCAACCTTTTTTTTGTTGCGGCACATATTTAATGATTTCAAAATTTGGCGGCACACATTTAACGATTTCAAAATTTGGCGGCACACAAAGAAATATAAAAGTTATTTACTTACTACAACACACTGCATAAATAGTTTATGCCAAAATATTTAAATATACAAAATAAACTAATATATACTACAATAATAACTAAACGTTTATTAAGGGATTAATTACAAGCTAATAATAAAAATATATTTAATGCGAAATTTGAGCTTGATTTTTTTTTGATAATTTGATTTATATTTGGTCGTAAAAATGACAATGCTACTCTCATATCGTAAAGAAAAGGTGCAGTAACTACTATGCAACACCTTGTGAATCCCAACTATCACTAAAACAACACGTTTTGTACGCAGAAGTGGCAAGTGTGCGCCGACTTGAGACATATTCCTATTGCTATGCACGCCGCTTCATCATAATTTGGCACTAAGAAAAAACGCGTTGCAAAGCAAACAATAAAATAATTAACTTTTATGTGGATTTAAATATATATTCATGTAAAAAAAAAATTCTTTCTAAATGATATATTTTAATAATAATAACATTATTATATATTTGCAAAATTTGGCGGCACACTTTTGAAATTTGGCGGCACACAAAAGTGCCGCGGCACAGTGGTTGAGAATCACTGCTCTAATCTCTAGTAATATTAATATGGCAGCCCGATAAACTACGACGAAAAATGTTTAGTTATTTGTTAAATTTCTGTAGTATATACCATAGTGACTTGTAAGATTTTTTGTGTGGTCAAGAAGTTCAAAGTACATAGGACCTCCAAAAAACAATGCCTACGGGCATAATAAAAGGACCTTTGACTCTGGGTTCGCAGTCATGTGTGTATTAATAGTCAATCATCACGAACTATAACGGTGAAGGAAAACATCGTGAGGATATTTATATGCTAAGCCATGCTTGAAAATAAGGATACAATATTTGTAGCTAATTTTAACTTTAGATTAATCGTAAAAACAATACATTTGTTCTACAATTCCAAATAATGCGCAAGTAGCCCATTTGCGCACAAGGACGATATTATCACGAGGGTCCCAGTATCTAGTAAACCGATGAATTGCCTTGTAAAACGCTCAATGCGGGCTTATGATCCATGTACGCCTTATCTAGGCCAAATTCATTTGAATCAACAATTGGTTGTTTACGTTTATGCAATCATTTGTCTTATATTGTGTTCAGATGGACCAAGATGGACTATAGTCGTTAACGGCCGGTTACTATAATCTATCTATCTTTAACAAGAGATTTCTTTCGAAATTTCGATACATTTTTTGCTTCAGTAAAGAAAGACAGAGATATTTAGATAAGGTGCATATATTTATACATATCTATTATCTAGGCAAGATAATATTGTATGTCTATCTTTGTTTATTGAAGCGTACAGTGGTATCGACATAGTAACGATATTCATTTTAACCTCTTGTTAAAGATAGATAGGATATAGAGAACGGCCGTAAATGATCACCACAGACGAGTAAACATGATTGTCATGTTTAATATAGTAGTGTATTATATTAGTATTGTCTATATGGGTATTTGCAACTTCAGGTTAGTGGACCCTTATTTATGGCTAAATAATTTGAAGATATTAAGATGATTCAATAGCGATGTATGTTATTGACGGTTTACACAGTAAATATAAGATACAATTTTTTAAAGTTTTGTCTGGCAACTCTAATTTTATAAAGTAACGGTTTTAAAATGTAGTCACCACTAAGGATTATGATAATTTTAAATTGTAAAATAAATGGAGAGTGCTATATATGGGCTCTCATGTATGGATGTATCTTGGTTAGAACATAAGTTCCAATAAATAAATAAATAACACCCAACCACCCAACAGGCACATACATAGTCCTGACCCCACACTAAGATCGAGTTTTGTGTCGTGGGCTAGTGATCTATCTATTCTTTGGTAGTGGGTATCAGGAACTACGAGAGAAATATTTTTGGGTCGCACCCCGCGGCCTCTCGATTCAAAGGCGGTGTCTAACATGGTCTAACCGCCTGCACCACGGAGGCTGTCTAAAACGGTAACAATTTAATTAAATAAGCTATAAAATCGAATTAAAAATATGCGGTATAAAAATCACTTATGCGGTGTGATTATCAAGCTCCAGGCTCCATGACTATTCGTAAATCTAACCGCAATACTCAATAAATTGTGAAAAATATGCTCACTTATTCGTTTTCTTTTTTTTTCACAATAGGTATGGCAAACAAGGGAACAGGTTACCAGTTGGTAGGCTACAGCCGTACCTACTCTATATCCTATCTATCTTTAACAAGGGGTTAAAATAGCTACCACGACTATTTCGGTACAATTACCATTTCATTTCACAAAATTAGACTTATATATTCATCTAATCTACCTATATATAAAAATATGCACCATATCTATTCTTCTCTATCTTAGTTAACTGAATCATAAATTGCATCGAAATATCTAATGAAATCTCTTGTTAAAGATAGATAGATTATAGAGAACGGCTGTAAGTGAATCAGCGATCACTGCCGTCCATGAAAATCCTCAACGCTTCGATCGCAGTAGTGCTGCCAGCTGTTCGGGAGGTGAGCCGGAAGGATAAAATATGGGAAAAGGAAAGGGGTATCCACAATCCTCTATGTTTCCTCAATTGCCTATGTTTTGTTTGTGTAATTTAATTTATTTAAGTTCCGATGTTAGGTGTCCATTACTAACCGACTTCAAAAAAATTTGGAGGTTCTCAATTGAACTCCATGTTTTTTTCGTACTACTCTGCATTAAGGCTGTCAGGAATTGTAATAGTGTCGATGGAATACTCTCTAAACCACATTTTATATTATAGCGTCAATACAAATAGTCAACCTGTGCTAATTATTATTTTTTATTGTAACTAATGGCGAGACAAGCATTTGCCGATGGTAAGCGATACGGCCGCTTATGTACAGTTGCAAATCAAACAATTCCATTAATTATAAACCAATGCTTGGCATACCACTGTGCTCGTCATCTTGAGAAATAAGATGATTAGTCTTGTTATGTCCAGTAGTTACTCTACAATGTCCTTCAAACTGGAACACAACAGTGCATTTACACTGCTATTTGGCGGGAGAAATAGACATTGCGGTGGTACCTACCCAGGCGGCCTTTCACATATGAGAGACCTACCAGTAAATATTCTTAATAATTGATATTATTTTCTCTCGTCTTCCTTTCTTTTATCCAAACAAAATTGCAGTATTACTTCTTTCTAATTTGAAACATCATTAAGAGACTCATTATATTAATATGACTTGACTTATGTCTCTGCAGATAACACGTTATAAGATAACGACCTATTCTAATGACCTGTGTATATACAGCCGAAAGAGCTCGTCTTGTGCAACAGGTTCCAGAAATAACTTGTCATGCTACTCTCCTGACTTACAAGTTATGTAAAAAACGACAAGTTCTAAGTTCATGGACATTCATTGATTTAAAATACTAAAATTATTCTTCACTATAAAATGAAGTGTCTAAGTTTATAAACGCTCCTTGTTTAAATGCAGTCTGCCAGAGAAGTAATTCGAATTTCAAGGCTGCAACTCAGGAAACAGCCACGAAACGAATTTAAAAATAGTATTTAAATGTAATTTTCTTTCCTATAAACAATCCAAAGTAGAAAAAAGTTGCTAAATAAAATACATACAGTAATTCTTATGATATTCAGATAACAAACCAAGTACCATATATTATTTATGAATGGAAGCATGTCTCTATGTCATTTTTGTCGGTATTCAGTAATTTAGAGTTATTCTCGTCGGCTTGCCTGCTGAGGCAAGTAGCACAGCAAATCCTTAATGACGATCATATCCGACGTCCGTATTGATGTTTGTTTGTGCTGTTAAATCTCGTCAAATCGTAAAACAGTAATAAAACGCGATGTTAATAGGTGTGCAGCTGTCGACAGTCGGTGTGTCGACTTTTAATTTATTACTAATGAGTATCCGATGTATACTTTTCGAGACGAAGCATCCGACCACGTTCTTTAAATGGCTTTATTTGCTGCTTCCATTTACTGTATTAGAATGTGCGTCAAGCTCGTGTTTTTTGCGGAATGTTTCAGTTCGGCTTTCTAGATATTATGGCTTGTATAACATAAACATTCTCGCTGTTATGACTTAAATATCGCTTTACCGTCGCCTTCTTCCCGTCGTTTTCTTCTCTCCTGGACATGACCGGATCTACCTAAAGGCTTTTTGGGCTGCAGCCCAGAGCCCCGTGGATACAAAAGGCCCCAGTGCTAACGTTTTTATATGTTCATTTTAACGTTACAAAACAGCGTTAAATCATTAGGAATAAATGGGTATCATTAAAAAATATAAATAGCACGTCTTAGTCCTATTTTTTCCTTTACAGTAAAACTAGATCACTCTTCAAATCATTTTTGTGACGCAGTAACAATAAGTTAAATAATTAGTGGGCCTCTGAGCCGTACCAGCTCAGGGCCCTACATTTTCAGGGTCCGCCTTTGCTCCTGGATGAGTTTTTGCAGTCTATAAACTTTCTTTCGAATTTCGATAGTCTATTTCGTTTTGATCTGATTATACTGTAATTAGACAATAGTTCCAAATTTTCTAGGTTTGCCTTGGAACGGATATTCGGTTTTTTCTCTTGCTGCAAGCACAATCAATAGTCAGTGTCGCAAGAGTTTACCTTAAATTTTAAGGTTCTACTAACTTAATATGTTAATTTGCTAGGAGAACGCTTGTGAATTAGGTTTACAATTATTAATGCGTAGATGTAAATTAAGAAATCAAAATATATGATTGAAGTACATAACGCTTTCTCAACATATAAGTACGTAATCAACTTATTTAACATTAACCCACTTATAACACCTACTCGTTAAAGGTTTTTGAAAATATTGCACGTTGAGTTTTGTCAACTCTGCATCAATTGTATGCACTAAGAAAGTAAACAGAGAATGCTTTGTTTATGCAAAATGTCACGTAGTATTGAGCGCACATGTGCACGACATGTGCGAATGGACGATCGTCACATGAGACGCATTGCGAAAGATGTTAGGGTGAAGGGAGAAATTAGATACTACGATGTATGTATTCTTTAGTTGCGAAAGTAATAATCATGTGGTTATATCATTTATAGAAAACGGTGTAAGGTGTCGAGGAAATGAATATCGACTAAAACTATGAGAGCCAATGTTCTTTCAATAGAGGATGCCAAAAACAGCAAAATGAAGAAAATTTACTATGAAAGAAAATAAAGAAACCTGTCAGCATTTAAATGCAGTGTCTATTTATTATATGTAAGTCTGCCAACCCGCACTAGGCCACAGACTAAGAAGTAAACACTATGCCAGCGTGGTGGACTATATGGCCTAACCACTCTCAATCGTACTCTCGATTGTAGAGGAGGCCCGTGCCCTGCAGTGGGATGTAGGTATATGGGCTAATACAGAATTCAAATATTTGCTACTATTGTATTTGTATTCATGGATTATAGCATATTTCTAATATAATAACATACTTACCTTTATCTTCTATATATTAAAGTAATCATTAACATTTCCTATAAACGTATTTTTTATATCTAAGTATAGGTAAATTAGAATTTCAATATATAACCAATTACAATGAACCTTATTAATAAATAATTAATGTCGTAATTACATAATTGTTTAAAACCCTAATAAAGTTGGACCCCATTATTATTTTCGAATAATTTAATAAACCAATCATAAATCTATTAATCACTAGTTTTCAATAATCTTTTTTCGTCCTTTTTAATTTATGCGTGTTTATGATAGATCTGATGCTCTGCAATTGAAATGTGGTCCTATCGAATTTTTATCACCTTTATCTATCTTTGCACCTTAATTGACAAGAAAAACTCATTTTAATTTTAAGGCCAAAACTTTGTAAAATAGTGTTTAAACAAGTACAATTTAAAAAATAACATAAAATTGATGCTCTTTATAAATATCTTTGTGACCCGTGAGTTCCTAGGACCTAGACATTGTTCTTACGTCAAGTAAATAGCTTTTCAATTAAGTAGTTAGGAATGAGGTCTCCCATGAGCCATTTTACTGAAGGCTGTCTTTTCTCGAACAATAAATAATAACTAATACAAGTCGTGCTAAGTGTAATGAAGCGTGTAGTTAAGGTAAGTTGAAGATGTAACTACTTACGTTTACAAAGAATTCGCACACACCTTTCTAGTTTGTTCAACAACTATCCGGTGGTCGGGGCCCTCCTTTCATTTCGTTTCTTAGAAACAGTTCATTGTGTGTACATCCTTTTGTTCGTGACCAAACGGCAAACATTGACCGTAGATTTCAATATTCAAACATGGTCGTAAAATGTACTTCTCAAAGACAATGTTATAAGATCAGGTTCACAATGAAAGTATTGTCTATAAAGTTATTGTGCGGAATAAGTTATAAGCTCGAGATTTCCCTATGAGAATATTTAAAATGTGTGAAGTTCATTCATACGCAATAGGTTCGCAACGTTTGCCGTCCTAAAAGTTTTTATTTGTGTAGGATGCTCATGCCCAACACTGGGTTTTTTTATTGTAGTGAATGGTTAGACGATCATTCCATTCGCCTGATGGTAAGCGATACTACCGCTTATAGACAGTATCAAAACCAAATAACACCATGAATTAGAAAGCAATGTTTGGCATTCCACTGCGCTCGTCATCTTGAGACATAAGATAAGTCTCACTCTGGTTGAAATATCCTTCAAACCGGAACCTACCTGTGAACACCAGGAAAATAAAGTATGAATAGGACGTTTGTGGCTGCCTTTGAAATGACGGATTATTCATCAAGTTATATTAAACAAAGATAGTATTCAATGAATTGCTCTCGAGTCAGCTTCTTATATTGTGTGTTCAATAATATGAATGTAGACATTTATAGAGGTATTTTAGTATAACAAATTTATTCACAGACAATTTATAAAACTATTTTGTTATCAAATGTTTTGACTTTTGTCTTCTTCGCTCAAATTGAATTCAACAGTCGTTCGAAAGGACAAAACATCCGATAATTAAAGTCTATACTAAAAACATAAATATATTATGTCAATTAGCAAGAAGCCTAGTAATGGAAGTCTGTAACACATTACATATGAAAACCTTAAGAATGTGTACTAAAAGGTAAAATGGGGAGTATTAATTTACTTTGTTTGCAATTGTTTATCGTAAAGTTTTTCCTCATATTGTTAGGCCAGTCCCCTATTTTTTAAAGTAATTGTAGTACTTTGGGTATCCTTGCTTAATCCCCAAATTAGAAGGGTGACGGAATAATTGCGTAATATAAATGACTAATAACCAAAATAACACAATTATTACGCGATATGTCTGGACAACCATTTTGGTCATCGGCATTAACCAGGAATATTAATTCATTAATTACATTATTAACTGTTAGTTAATAATTCGAGTCGAAAAAACTTTTCACAGGCCTAACTCACACAATTTCAATAACATTTTCCGTTAAGCCATAATTCCATGGATTAAAAGAAAATGTAATTGAAACATCGCGTAGAATATAAGTCAATGAATTGAAATTACAAAGTTACGAAATGTCAATAAAGGTACAAAGTTGAAAAGCAGGAAAAGTCAAACGGTATCGGGTTGGTTTATTTGGATAATAGTTAAATGAAAATGAAAATAATTTATTGAATCCATTAAAATTTTCAACATCGTTTAGATTCAGTCATTTTTTTATCTACCCCCCGGTTCGGAAAGCGGTTTTCGAGAATAGGTGTTATTCCCTTTCAAGCGCACCTAGAGGAGGCCCAGGCCCAGCACTGGGACGTATAAATAGAATTTAGCACAAAATGTTGTTTTTGCTAAAACCGTGTACCAGAAATCATTGGTACATTCTGTCATTGGTTTAATGGGCGATATAGGAAACGGAAGAAGCTAGCAGTAAAAAAAAAACGTTAAGACCAGATGTTTTGTTGTGTTGTTTATTATTTACTGCCTCGGTGGCGCAGTTGTACTACGGTACGATTCAACGCTGAGGTCTCGGGTTCGTGCCAGGGTCGGACAAAGTGATATTATTCTTCTATTCAATAACAGCTCGGATTCAGGAATTTGTGCCCCATACGACGATATGTTTGCCGCCTATCACAACGTGGGACGGAATACTGAACACAAAAGGCGAAACGAGTGTGCTCTGGTACCTACCCCACCTAGGAAAAAGGCGTGAGTTTATGTACCTATGTAATTACTATTTATCATTATAAAATTAATATAAGTAATGTAGTGTGTGTAACGTTGCATACCTATTATGTTATGTATTGTACTGTTATTAGAGTAGTATTAAATCATGTCTAAAGGAAAGCGAACGTCTTTTTATTTATAAAAGCTACGTCAACATTATTACATGGCGACCCTGCCATTTACCGGCGGTCTGGCTGTTTTCGATCGCGCACGCAAGCATTGGGGTGCAAATTGAAATCAAAATTTCAAATATGTGTCGATCCACAATTGAAAATGACGAGGTGATCAATAACAATTTCGGTGGATCAATGACTACAGTGGATCAAATTAAGACCCAACTCTCCGTAATTAACGTTATGATAATCATAATCTGCACTATCGTTGGCGTTGCGGCATGCTACGGCGTGTATAAATTATACAAGCGCTGCCATTCCAATTGGATGAGAAACGAGATGCTGATGCAGAATTTACGCCGATCTTGCATGAGACGTCCAGCTGGTCCAGAGCCTCAAGTTTGCTACCAGTGCCGCCACCAAGAGCCAAGAGTTACCATGGATGGTGAAAAGTGATTGTGAGTGCGTGAAAGTGTTAGAGTAAATTTTGTGTTGTTATTTTTATATTCCTCGTGTTTTTTTTTATTATTGTAATAAGGTGTGGTAGAATACAGTGGCGTGCCTACGGTTGTGGACTAGGGCAAGCCCAATATTTTTTTCAGTAACAATATGTATTGGTTCAAGAGCAAAATGGTATTAAGAAAGAAGAACGTGTTCATCATGCGATAGAGGGCGAGCCTATGCGATGTAATTAAATAAAAATAGACCCCAGATTCGAATCCGAGACATCAACTTTGCGCCATCGAGGCAGTCCCAGACCTACCACACGATCTATATAAGATTAGGATAAAAACCAATAAAATAATATTAAAATTTTACCTTCCAATAAAATTTGTATTATGCTTCCAAAGACGTCCGAAGTCCCTTATGAGAGTACATCGATTCTTTCTCCTTGCCTGGTCGCTAGATGTCGCTACTTCCGCCACCTAGATGCACCTACAGCGCCACCTACCGTTTTCCGGCTGCATCTAAACCACCTACTAAATACAAGCCGCTCTCTATGTCATTGTATGGCTCATAATGGTATAGCCCCAGGAAGACATTACTGGGACTTCGGACGTCTTTGGAAGCATAATACAAATTTTATTGGAAGGTAAAATTTTAATATTATGCGTTCCGTTTGACGTCCGAAGTCCCTTATGAGAGAGTGTTTGTTATCTCCTGGTGGCTTGTATTTTTTGTAACGCTTTTAAATTAAAACGCAACAATGTGATTGAACATATAATGTAATGTAAATGCATATTGATTTAGATGCTAGGTATAAATCAAAATATTTCTCTGTAAGTATTATGAATCAGGTTGAAAATATTGCGATAAGGATTTTTCTGAAATAATTTCTCTATTAGACTTATTAATTTGTTTCAGATAAAACTTTTTAAAAGTACATTCATGCTGCCAATTAGCTTTAGCTAGGATATCATTAATATGGTAATTTTCTACCCAATTTAAAGATGAGACTGCTGATCTACAGCTTCCAGCTGAAGCCTGAATACCAGCATCAGCTAGAAGCCTCTTCATCCAACCCCCAATCATAGCTGCAGTAGCTGGCCTTGTAGGACTTCTAGTTGCTAAGAATAAATTAGTAATATTTTCACGGATCCCTCGCGTCATATCTACTAGTGTACGTAACCAATATACTGCATCGATGCTTCTATCCGGTGCGGCCAAAAATGTCCAGCTAGATTGTTGATATGAGGATGAATCAGTTTTCGACCCAAAAGCGGGGTGCAAAGTAATAGAATCAGTGTTATCTATAAAATGTTGACTATCAGTATGTAAAAGAGTAAGATCGTGTACTCTACGGCCAGAAGATAATAGTAAAATAGCAGCTGTGTGTCTAGATACTTGATATAAACTATTTAAATTTACATTGTAATTCTTTAACCATCTAATCAAAATCCTTGCATCCCAAATCGGTAATTGAGAAGGCGCCGGTTTTGCCACGGAAATAGCTTTCAGTATGTGTTTTACTATCGGGTTTGCAGTAATTTTAACATCAGATATTGTTTCGCAAACGGATGCAATAACCGATTTATGAACAAGAATCGTTCTGTAAGAGAGACCACTGGTCAAAAATAGATAACCGAGATACCTCGCTACGTTTACAGGTTCCGGTAAACGAAAATTAATGCTATTTTCTTGGCAAAATCTCACCCATCTGCTCCAAATGGGGGCATAAGTTTTTATTGTAGACTGTCTCCAACACGATGACAATAACTGTTTCTCTTGCGGCGTCCATGTATCCGTCAGGGCATCCCACCCGAAATGAGCCAGGCTTCCAGGTGTAACTTGCCGACTTGTGCCGGCGGTAGCATTGTCGCTGTGTCCACCAGTGTCTTCTCCAGATTTTTGAGTTTCGCGGGACGTTTCAGAGCACGATTCTTCAGGTCTGGCCTCCAAAAGGGCTTCGTCCACCTGGGTGCTATTAGAATGTACTGGCCTGAGGCTGAATTGAGATGATCCAGTACCCTGGGTATTAGGCTGGGCGGCGGGAACAACCATGCAAGTCGGTAATGCCAGGATCTGCTGAACGCGTCGTGATAGTAAGCGTTCGAGTCTGACAAGTCTAGCGAAACATAGTTTGCTACGACATGTGCTGTTTTTGACGCAAAGAGGTCTAGATCTGGCGTGCCCCACATGTTGAACAGTCTCGATGTTTCCTCGCCTGTGAGGTGCCACTCTGCGGCAGCGCGATTTCGTGAGAGGTGATCTGCTTCGGTATTGCACAGGCCTGGTAGGTGGTGAGGCCGAAGCACAATGTTGAGGTGGTCCGCCAGATCCAGCAGCTGTTGGGTCAGATCTAGCAATTGACGAGATCGTGTTCCTCCTTCGTTTTTTATATAGGACACGACTGTTTTGTTGTCGCTCTGAAGAATCACTGTAGAATTCTGGAGCTCCATTGCTTTGGCTGATATAGCGGCTATCACAGCATACATTTCCTTCAGATTGCAATGCCATTTTGCCTGGTGTTGCTCCCATAGGCCTTTTATCATGTCGTTGTTCACCAGGGCTCCCCATTGAATGTCCGACGCGTCGGTGATGACGTGGTTCGTCGGCATTCTTTGGAGATGAATCGCTGACCTCTGACTGATGTTCTCCACCCACCATTTTAGTTCTGTATGTACCTCTTCTGGGTACTGAATCTGCGATTGAGGACACTTTCTGAGTCTGTTGCTGTGTCGCTGCAGTAAGCGGCAATGCAACCTTCCCCGTGGGGTGATGAAGGTTGCAAAGTTGAGATGACCTAATAGGCGTTGCGCCTGTTTTAGGTTCCAACTGCCTGCTTCGAGTCGTACTCGCAACATCTGATGAATTCGTTGTATTTTCTCTGAGGGTAGGAACTTTGTGTTGAATTTGGTGTTCCATGTGACTCCCAGAAAATCGATTTGCCTCGTTGGTGTTGTTACCGATTTCTCCATATTTATCCACCAACCCAGACTGCTCAAAAACTGTATTGCGATTTCTATATGTGCTGTAAGCGTATTTTTGTCCTGATGTACTATCAGATAATCGTCCAAATAGACCACTAACCTCAGTCCTTTTTTGCGGAGTATTTCTGCGGTCCAGTTCGTTACCGAGGCGAAAATCCGTGGAGCTGCTGCCAGACCGAACGGCAGACACGTCATCTGTAGCAGTTGACCTTGATAGCTGATCCGGAGAAACCTTCTGTGTGGATCTTTTATTGGCAGGTGGTAATAAGCCTGACTTAGGTCCAGTTTCACCATCCAATCTCCGTGTTGTAGAAAATTTGGCATTTGGTGATGGTGGAACAGATGGAAATGCTTTGGTTTCAAGTACTGATTTAATGCCTTGAGATTGAAAATTATTCGACTTTTGCCGTTGGATTTCGGAATTATGAATAGAGGCGATATAAAAGACGGTGTCAGGGGAGCCGGCTCTAAGACTTTTAACTGAATTAAATTTTGAATTTCGGTTGACATTAACTGAGATGTTGGAGTTTGATACTTTGTTAAAACATCTGAAGTTGGGAGAACTAATGGGGGTGTCTTGTTGAATGGTATTCTGAGACCTGTTATCAATTTCCATATTGATTTTGGTGGATTGAAAAGAGCCCAAGTGTTTTGAAAGCGTCTCAGACAGCCGCCTGAAAACCCTGTCGAGTCATTTATTTTTATATCCCGATCTTTTACCCTCTGCCTTATATTTTCTCCCTCCCCCCCTCTTCTTGGCTGACGAGTTGTTGTGAAAGAATCGTTCGGAATCTTTGTTTTCAGCACGTTTGGGTTTGTAATTGTTATTCGGCTGGCTCCGAAACAACTTTGCGTCAGCAGAGGAGGTCGAGGGCTGTGGCGATTTTGCCCGGGTTCGTGTAGAAGATGGGGACTGTTTTTGTAATTTATCTACTCCACCAATTTTCTGTAAATATGTTGACAACTGACCGGGGTCAAACATGTACTCGCAAGACGGCGGAATCCTACTCAGATCCTCTCTCATATATTTATCTTTTAATTTTTTAACTAAATCTCTACGGCGCAATTCTAACACTTCAGCTCGTTTCCCGCAAATCACCTGTAGTATATCGTGAGATATTGTCTTATATTCGGAATCACTACCAAATAGCTGGTTTAACTTTTCATAAATAGAGGACGCATTAAGCTGGATGTCCCTAGAGGCAGACCAGTCAACTAGATTTTGTAATGCCGAGTTTACGGCTTCATTTTGGGCTAAAAATGCATTGGATAATGCGGCAAAACTACGTTCCATTTGAAACCAACGTAACGGGGCAAAAGGATCCTCCAGACGTCGCAGCTCCTCATTTACTCTTAATTCGGTAAAAGCTGGAAAAGCCGCGTATTTCTTCTGAACGTCTGTATACCGAACCGCGTTCCAATCAGGTGAGTCAAATCTTTGCATAACCTTAATTTTTTCAACACGTGCGCAATTTGCTTTTGGTACAGCCGGTTCTTTGACAGACACGTCCAAGTTGACAATACTACTCGCATCTAATTTGGGTGGATTTAAAAACTGTTCATTAGATATTGGTAGCGAACTGTCCGGCAAAAGCGAAGTATGTGGCATGCTGTTGCTATTAGCTAAAGGCATTTGCGCGGTTAACGGCGGGGCCTCCGTAGATGTAGCGAATTTGGCCGTTAAAATATTATTCAAATGACTCACCAATTGTTGTGACAAAAAGTCAAACCTTTCCTCCAGATCCCGTGAACTGGTACGCCTTTGGCGTTTCCTTGGTGGCCCTTCTTGATCCGACGAACAATCCGAAGAACTATCACTATCATTTGAATAAGATGCGATAACCTCTTTATCACTCATTTTTTCCAAAGAGGTAAAGGTAACGGAAGACAAACTAACTTGAATAATGTTTGAATTTAACTTTCTACTTAAATCTCGAAAGCTAATTAAACTAATATAAAATTTGCGACAAAATTAATCTAAATAATGTAATAACTAATAAATATAGATTTTTTCGTAACGACCATGTGCTCGGTTCGAAAAACGACGCAACAATGACATAGAGAGCGGCTTGTATTTAGTAGGTGGTTTAGATGCAGCCGGAAAACGGTAGGTGGCGCTGTAGGTGCATCTAGGTGGCGGAAGTAGCGACATCTAGCGACCAGGCAAGGAGAAAGAATCGATGTACTCTCATAAGGGACTTCGGACGTCAAACGGAACGCATAATAACTATCTTTATCACCGATAATGAAAAAATCTATTACAACAAGTTGTTTCGAAAAAATCTAATAGATGGCGCGATTTCCACGGCCATCTATTTAATATTGCCAAAATACTGCAGGGCCCATCATTAGTTTTAAATAGATGAATAAAACAAATGTGTAAGTTAAATTACTTTTGGGCATGCATACGTAACTTTATATTGTAATTATTTTGTAAATTAATAAACGGTACTACAATAGCACAAGTACGGCGTCGTGTTTAACTTCGCGGCCACAAATTATTGTTAATATATTCATGTTATGTTTTTGTGTATGCATGTGATTTTTTGATTCATCATGAGCTCTGAAAGAAAGCTAAGGAATATCTGAAAAACACTACGATTTGTGTCTACGCGAGCATGTTTTGAAATCTCATCACATATTATGTATATGACGCATAAAGAGGTTACCGGAATTATGAAAATATATTAATGCATTCACATGTTTTTGTCAATTACTATAAAAGTACCAGTTAAATTATTTAAGTCACTATAGCCGGAACAATTCCAAAAATTTAAGTACATCGTTGGAAAAAAATATACAACACCGACAGTATAACTTATTAGTATGAGAACATCCAGCAATCTATGTAGTTATGTGCACTGATCTATAAAATTGTATTCTATAGTTTTCACTACTTTCGAGAAATACACAACAAATCAGGCGTAGGTTTTCGACCAGATACGAGTAGTTGTTTGTTTACGAAATGTAATGAATTTACCTTTTCCTCGCCGATCAACACTTGCACACACTTCAAACCATCACAAGGCACATTTTCACCCATTATTATACATAATAAACGTAAAATACTATAATGAAACAAAAACTAAACGTATATGTTCAGTTGTTACTGGTTAATCGTCCGCTCGAAAGACATAATAATAAGCGTGAAGCTAGCCACAGGTCCTAAATTATGGACAATTCCAAATTAAGTATTCTAATTCTAATACATAAATAAAAATATTTAAAACATCATAATACGGTCTCAAAAAATATCTATTTATTTTATATATTATCCAATATAACTTGTAGCAAAACATAAATATTTTTCGATAAATTTGGATCTTAATATGACATGTCAAGTGCACAACTTCACTCCGCGAAGCCGGGCATTTTGCTTGGTACAAATTGCATAAAAAAATAGCTATATGTATAGGTACGTAGTGTCATGGTAATAGCATTTCACCCAGAGGTGCGACTGAGAGGGCAATATACGCCAGAAGCCAGGTAAAAGCACACGAGAGAGAAAAAGATAGATAATACTTTGGTGTGTTCCATCTTTTTAAGATATTGCGTCACGCGTTGATTTTGAATGAAATAATTTTATATTAGTTTTAGACCACGGCGCGGCGCTCGCTTAGGCGAGTTGCCGGGCGCGGCGCGTTTGCTTCGTCGCAGGCGCGGGGTCCATTATAGCGCGGTAAATTTAAAAATGATAGAAGTTTTGCATTAAACGAATATATTTTATTTAAAGTACTGATTTGTCTTTAGGATTGAGTATATGCGTATTAAGTAAGGCAAGCCGGGCTTTTGGGCTTGTATGGAAGTACCGCCACTGGTAGAATATATGTAGATGAATAATATTAATGGCTGACGAATTAAAAACATTGTACGAGAAATTGAAACGTATTAGAGAAAGTTTAGTAAAATTAAGTTATACAAAACGGTCAAAATTTATTTTAAAAAGTAAGTTAGAGGAAGCGAATAGTATACGTAAAGATTTTGATAAGTGCTTAGATATATTAGTGTCGCAAATAGAATGTAAACAAATTAAGGGCAAAATATTAGCCGAAATTCAGTTTTATTGCGATTTAATTAAAGATTTATACGCGCAAATAGACGAATTTTGCTCTAAGGACTATAGTCTACAAATTGGTTCCGAGTGCACTGTTGAGAGTATTGCAGGAATAGCAGACAACATGGAGACATTCGACTTCAAAACCGCAGCGTCTATACTTCCAGTTATGACGGGTGAAGAAGATGTCACCAAGAATTTAATGGACGCTATCGAATTATACAACTTGGCGCTCAATGAACAAGGTAAGAGTATGCTAATAAAGTTTGTTCTTAAAACTCGTTTGAATCGAAGTGCCAAATTACGACTTTCCAACTCTTATAGTTCTTGCGAAGCTTTACTTCATGATATGCAAAATCATTTGCTGACAAAAAAGTCTAGTACCTCGATTCATAATGAGTTAATTAAAATCAGACAAAATGGGATCACTTTAGAAAATTATGGCAAAAAAATTGAAGAATTATTAGTCGATTTGACGATTTCACAAGCCGACGGCGATGAAAGTTCACATCAAATTTTGCGCCCTATTAACGAAAAAATTGCCATCAAAAGTTTCACAGATGGCTTGAGAAATCGCCAACTTCGTACAATTCTGTCCGCGCGTAATTATAATACTTTAAAGGATACAATAAGAGCTGCGAAGGATGAGGAGGCGTCATGTAGCCGACAACAAGACACGGAAGAATCCATTTATGTTGGAAATCGAGGGCAGCCGAGGTCTACATATTATGGTCGTAAGTTTAACAACACATATGGAAAGTACCGAGGTAATACAACAACGCACCAACAACCAAGACCTATGAATAACTCCAAGTCACTACAGATGCAGAAAGGCTTCTTCGGACGAGGAGGTCATCAGCATCGCGGTGGAAGTCGTGCCAGAGGGGGTACGTACACTAATCGTTTTTACTTTCGCGGAAAAAATCACGAAGTAAATTCAATGAATCGAACCCCATATCAAAATGATGGTGTAACGCAAAATACCTATAACGCTCAAAACGACGCTAATGCCACTTCCAAGGAATTTTTTCGTTTCTAACAATAATAACATATTTAGTTGCCAGCTTAGCAATTCGATTGAAGCACCGCTAGGCAACACGATGCATAGATGGTTGATAGATATTAGATACCGGAGCGTCTTTATGTGTAATTAAATATGAAACCTTATGTGCGTCAAACATTCCAATGAATAATGAACATATTTATATTAACGGAATTGGAGGCAAATTGAAATCTGAGGGCTTTGTTTACTTAACTTTGCTAATAAACGGGTTAGAATTTAGAAATAAATTTTATGTTATAAAAAAGTTGCCAGTAGCAACTTCTGGTATTTTAGGTATAGATTTTCTTCGAAAATTCAAGTGCAATATTGACTTTGAATTAAATAACATTACATTACACAGTTTTTGTAACTCGGTTACATTGCCACTGCAAATGGGTAGTTTAGGCAATAATAACTATCTTAGTATACCTCCACGATGTGAGATGATATTTCATATTGATTATAATACAAGAGAAGACTGTGTGATTTTTCAGAAAGAACTGTGCGAGGGTGTTTTTCTGTCAGGTGGAATTGTAAAAGCATCTGTAAATGGTAAAATACCAATTCAAATATTAAATACACGGGAGGACCAAATAAGTCTCAGTTATTTTAGACCAGAAATAGATGTGTTGTCGAACTATTCAATATGTAAGTTTGAGAAAGATGATATTAATGGCGAGCGAATTCACAAAATGTTTTCTTTACTAGATTTAAAACATTTAAATGAGGAGGAAAGGACATCATTAATGAAAATTTGTGCGAAATTCGTTGATGTGTTTTTGTTACCGGGCGATAAACTGACGACTTGCAATTTATATGAGCATACTATTCAATTAAAACCCAATTGTGAACCTGTTTATACCAAGCAATACCGCTTGCCTTATTCTCAAAGAAACGAAATAGAAAACCAAGTAAAAAATATGTTAGACAACGGAATTATTGAGCCAGCCTGTAGTGAGTGGTCGAGTCCCATTCTGCTTGTACCTAAGAAGGCAGAGACGGATTGTGATAGAAAGTGGCGTCTAGTTATTGACTTTAGAAAATTAAATGATCGTGTCGTTGATGACAAATTTCCTTTGCCGAACATCGCTGACATATTAGACTCTCTATCAGGAGCAATGTATTTCTCTCACTTAGATTTGAATCAGGCATTTTATCAGTTAAATCTCAATCCTTCTAGTCGACAATATACAGCTTTCACTACTCAATCGGGGCAATATCAATTGACTAGAATGCCAATGGGATTGAAAACGAGCCCTAGCTCATTTTCTCGAGCTATTACAATTGCAATGGCGGGACTTAATTACGATAAAGCTTTGGCTTATCAAGATGATCTTGTTTGTATCGGACGAAATTTAGAAAGCCACAATAAAAATTTAATAGATATATTATACCGTTTAAAAAGTCAATTTAAAACTTAATCCGAAAAAATGTAATTTTTTGCAAAAAGAGCTTCTCTATCTAGGCCACGTTGTATCTGCCGAGGGAATAAAACCTGATCCTAAAAAAGTATACGTTTTAGAAAATTACACCGTCCCCCAAAATTCCAATGATGTCAGGCGGTTAGTTGCCTTTGCGAATTATTATCGCAAATTTATTCCAATTTTTTCGGAAATCACATGGCCACTTAATAATTTATGTCGCAAAAACGTTATATTTAATTGGGATGATAAATGTGAGGAATCTTTCAAAAAAATTAAACAGTCATTAACTACACCGCCTTTACTTCAATATCCTAATTTCGACGAAAATAATAAATTTATATTAAAGACGGATGCATCAGGTTTTGCTATAGGCTCAGTATTATGTAACCAAGATGGACGACCAGTGGCTTATGCTAGTCGTACATTAAATAAAGCCGAAAGAAACTACTCTACTATCGAAAAGGAATTACTTTCGATAGTATGGTCTGTAAAGTACTTTCGACCTTATTTATATGGACGCGAGTTCATTATAGAAACGGATCATAAGCCTCTTGTTTATTTATTTAACATGTCTAATTCTTCAAGTAGATTAATGAAATTTCGGTTGGTACTTGAGGAATATAATTTTGTGGTTGAATATGTGAAGGGAGCTGACAATGTAGCTGCAGATGCCTTGTCACGCATCCGGATATCAAGTCAGGAATTGAAAGACATGTCCGATAATATTATTTCAGTTCTAACGAGAGCTCAAAGAGCCCGTTTGAATGATCGTATTTTGAAGGAGAACAGTGACAAATCTTTGGTCGATAAGGTTACCACAAACGATTGGATTGATCACCCAAAAGTTGTAGGTATCCTAAATCCTTAAACAACCAAAGGATTGTACCGAGTTATTGTTCGTTGAGAAGCCGGAGTGGGAAAAAATAGTTAAACAGAATAAAGAAAAATCAAAACTATTTTATTTTGATTATTTAAAGTCGATTTTATATGTTAATCCATTTATCCGATCATATTGTGCACGAGTTGACTTTGTGAGGGAATTGGATTCATATTGTAAAGAAAAGAAAATAGATAATCTTTATATCGTACGAAATAATAGCAATATAAAATTAATAGAAGAGTTAACTCGAACAATTTACGAAATATCAAAGTGGTCTGGACCACGCATACATATTTTAAATGGTGTTCAAAGAATATTGGAACACGAAACCAAACGTATAATATTAAATGACTATCATATTTTGCCAACAAGCGGACATGCTGGCATACGCCGCATGGTAAATAATATTAAGAAAAAAATTTAGTGGCCAAATCTTGAGAAAGATGTGACAGACTTCGTTAGTCGATGTGATAAATGTTTAAGGAACAAACATTTTAATAAATATATAAAAGAACCAATGGTTCTCACTGATACAGGAACGTCAGCTTTTGATACAATTTATTTAGATTTAGTGGGGCCCCTATGTACGGATAGCGATAATAATTTGTATATACTCACACTACAGTGTGACTTAAGTAAATATGTCGAAGCGTATCCACTAAGAAATAAAGATACAGTTTCGGTGGCATCAGCGTTCGTTAACCATTTTATTTTGCGTTACGGCATTCCTAAGAAAATTATATCTGATCGAGGAACAGAATTCGTGTCTACTGTAATGAAACAGGTATGTCAAACTCTCAAAATCCAACAGATAACTTCTACAGCCTATCATCACCAGTCCATAGGATCTTTAGAGAACAGCCACAAGAACTTGATGTCATATCTTCGGATTCAAACAGGTAATGAGCCTCATAACTGGAGCACTTGGTTACCTTACTGGTGTTTCGCTTATAATACAACAGTGCATACGGAAACAAAATTCACACCTTTCGAACTGGTTTTTGGAAAACCATGTCGTCTACCTAGCAATTTATGCTGTGATGTTGCACCTTTGTATAATAGTTATGATTATCCGCAACAACTTAGATACAGACTTCAGAAAGCACAGTTTGATGCAAGAAATAACTTAATAACAAGTAAACAAAATAGAAAAATAAAATATGACTGTAATTCGAATTCAATAAAATATAACGTAGGTAATAAGATACTTCTAAGAAATGAGCAATGTATGAGTAAATTAGATCCAATTTATCTAGGACCTTTTACAGTTATTAAGAGCGTATACACCTTGCGCGCAAAGTCAACTATAGGTATTTCTTCGTTAATTTCACGCACACATAAGCGACCAAAGCTGTGTGCGTAGAGCAGCCGCGTCGCCTCGCTATACAGTCAGCGCAACCAACTTTGATCCGTGCGCTTCAAAGTTCTAACATTCAATTGAAATGTAACTTATGATTTATATATTGGTAATATTATATCATAAGAATATTTTATTTGCATTATAAGTAGATAAATATTACTGTGCAAGCAATGAACAATACAAATTTAGATAATAATCATATTTTCGTTATTATTACATTGTTAAGTTGCGTTCAAATCAGTGTTCAATCAGTAGACACTACGGACGTTTATTAATCATTTCGTGTTCGAACACATGAAAAGAGTTTAAGGCCCCTAACTCTTACAATTACGAAATATATTTAATTTTATATAACAATACATAACATAATTTAGCCTCGGAATTACATCCCATTATATTACCTGAAACATCATTTATACTCACTACAAAATCATTGCAGGTAATAAAAAGAAAAAATATGTTTTACTACCAAAGTACTAAGATGTGGCAATCGCAGTCCGCGCGTGGCTATTTTTACTACGCACGGCAAAAATCGACTGCAGCCAGGCCGGAGCGACAAGCGATACGTCCTCCCTCTAGAAGGCCTTGCGGCGGTCTGATTTGATGGACGGCGGACAGCGTGTTTTATAGTGGTTTTTAAAATAATTGTAGAAAACATGAAAACTAATTTTGTTGAAATATAAAAATGGCAATTTATTGATAAGATGTTCTTCTATTATAATATGCAATTGTTATAAAAAATTATGTACGATAAGTTGGTGAAAAAAAATATGTTCTTGACGAGAATTTCTGAATAATTTCGCATTGTTTAAATTTTTATTTTTCAGGAACTAAACACAAAAAGATTATTTTTCTCACCAAAATCCCTCCATAAACGTATTATTAGTCGGATAATATTTTTATTTTCATCTTATATTTAGTGATTTCGGATATCTTAAGCTTCTAAATTGCCACTTAAAGCCTAAATAACGAAACTTGTGTTCAGTAATCCTTATAGTACTCACAAATTATCCATCAATCTTATAATGTTTTCCACCAAAATCCCTAGATGACAACCTTTTCTAAAATTAGTACTAATTATTTTTCCTTTAAATTGTTTATTGATGGCTATTAACTCGTTTGAAAAGTCCTGTTTTTTAGCCAAAAAGCGCGCAAAGGGTATAAACGCTCTTAAGGATTGTGAACCGAACGTAGAAATAGATTATAAAGGTAGAAAAATGTTAGTTCATAAGAATCGTACTAGACCCTACGTTAAACAATAAAACTATATGTACACTTTTATATAGTGTTTATGTAATAAAAAAAAATGAAACAAAAAAAACATTATTGACATATTTTTTTTATTTTTTTTATCGATGGGCATGTAGTGTGTGTAACGTTGCATACCTATTATGTTATGTATTGTACTGTTATTAGAGTAGTATTAAATCATGTCTAAAGGAAAGCGAACGTCTTTTTATTTATAAAAGCTACGTCAACATTATTACAGTAACGATATTATGGGCAATGACAAAAGATCAATAACCATTTATTGCATGTATAGACTAAGTTATAATTATTAATTGAAGATCGGTGCTGACAGCTTCCTATTGTGAAAACCAGTATACAAAGAGCGTTATTCAAGTCATGCCAACACAATATTGATGTATTAAACATTTGATTCCATAGATTTTTATTCATGATAGATGAGTGTGCTCGCTCCTTCCGCCACTTGTGTACTTAGTGGACGGAATTATGCAAATCATTTTGCATAATTGACATGATATCTATTCATGTTGATAGACCAACGTAATGAGAAACGTAATTATTTTATAGAACAGTAATTGTACTCGTACTAAGTTACGCTTTCAAAACTGTCTATCTAGTATCTACGTCATTAATAAGTGTTATGTTGAGGAATGACATCTATGACGCATCTATGGATTTAGTTTTGTGTAAAGCGCCATCTGTGTCTTAATGTAGTTTAAGTTTTCAATAACAGCCCACAGAGGTCGTTAGTTGACAAACACGGAACAACATTCAAGAATCAAGATTCAAGATCAAGTAGTGTCGGTTGAGCCGTGATTGTGAACAAAGCGAACTTGTTTTGCTAACTGAAATTTGTATTGTGTTGAATCATCATGTATTTTAGCGCATAATTAAAAGGAGCCGTGAAAGAAACAAATCTTAATCTTTTTGTGGCAGTAAATATATTCAGAAAATATGAACAAGTCGACTAAATTTTGTCGATATAAAAAAGTTCCATACACGTGTATTTTATCAAACAGTAAAAATTACAGTATTGTCGAATTCGCTTAATTGATCTCTTAAAATTAATAGTTTATTGCTTTTTACAATATCGTATCGAGTATAAAATACGATAACGAAGACATCAGTGTTAACTATCTAAAACTTAGCAATAAGCCAGCCGTCCACTCGTCCAATCTCGTACACGATATACACTTAATTTAGATTTATAATAATTACATATCACAATGAGATATCCTTCGACGATAATTCACTCGCACACAGACAGCACAGTACAAAACGAAGGCACGAGATCTACCTACTAGCTACGACTATTAGTAAACATGCCCCAATTAACCCTAAATGCGCGCGCGTACGTGACGCGACTCAGTCAAATGTTGCGTTTGGAAGAGCCGTCCGCCGGAGCCGCGGTGCCACGGAGCCCCGCCGCAGCGGGCCGCGGCGCGCCGCCGGGCGGCGTCAGGTTAAAGCGGTTTTGGAATACAATGAGAGCGGTCGGGGCTAATGGAATGTCGGCACGACCGCTCCCGGCGCCCTTTGTGCGCGCTGGCGCTCCCCGCCCGCCACGCCGCGTGGGCCTCGCTCTCACACCACGGCCACTACACTGTATCCTTTCCTTCAAACTTTTCAGCGAGCTCGCCCATCAGCTCCTTGTAGATTAGTGGGTCGATGTTCTTCCCGAGCTGGTACAACACGAACCAGTCTCCGATCTGCAGCTTGCGCGCCACCGTCTCCACTTGCTCTTGTGGCGCGAGGCGGCTGCGAGCGCGCAACAGGTACAGGCGCACACGCGGACCCGCTACCACTGCCGCACGGTACAGCAGCGAGATACCGCTCAGGATGGACAGGATGATGAACCAGAACCATAGGAACACGTAGATCTTCTCATTGACGATGTTGAGTGGCAACACACACAGGCCGTCGAACTTTTGCACAGTACCGGAAGGACCGTATTTGTGGAATGTACACTTGGTCACTTTAGGAAACACGCGAGCCATGGGATCCACGCGTTCCTCGGGCTCCATCTCGGTGAAGCTCACCACGTCGCTGCCGTAGGTAGAGAACTCGCCGTCAAGGAAAAAGTCCATGAAGAAAATCTGTCCAACGACGTTGATAAAGTTTAAAACCTCACATATAAAGAAACGGAACGCGTAGAAGTTCTGTGTATTCAGATTCGTGTGGAAGTAGTCGACGAGTAACTTTTTTCTGTCTGCCTTGCAATCCTCGCCGACGACGGGACAGTTGAGGTCGAGCACTAACATCTTGATGCGGCCACCCTCCCATGTTTTCCAGAGGTATCGCGGCACGTAAAACAAGATCGCTTGGAAAAACAGCACGAAGCACACCCACTGGTAATATTTGTGGTACTTCACCTCGTCTTGCCCGTCGACGTGCGAGGCGACGCCGGCCTGTACCACATCTTTACCGACGCGGCCCACAAGCCGGTTGGGGATGGTGAACGTCGAGTAGATCCAGCAATATGTGTCCATCACGGCGAGCGGGATCTCGTCCACAATGCAGTCGATGGGGTCGCCGATGTACTGGCGCGATGTAACCAGTAGCGAGAAGGCGATCAAGATGATCACGGTGGCTTTGTAGTGTAGACGGAACACATTGTTGTCGATGCAAACGGAGTCGAGTTTGAGCAGCCCCTTCACGGAGCCGAAAACGTCAAACATGGCGGTCGTGCTAGCCGCAGGTGCGCGGCGCGTCGGTCGCGGTCGAGAAAGTCGGGCGTGCGCTTCGCCCTCGCGTCGAGTGCGGAATGCACGGCGGCAGGGCTCCCCGCCAGTCGAGGAGCGCGCGGGCCGCGACGGGCGGGTCGTGCGGTGCGCGGGGGGAGCTCCTCGCTTCAGATCAACGACACAGCACTGACCCTATTTCTACCTATTCGTGGCGTCATCTGGTAGCCACGATGGCGTACCCAGGGGCTATGCATCTCGGCGCTCTCGCGAGTCGCGGCAAGGGACGCGAGACGAGCCGAGTGGCGCGTAATTAAAGAGGTGTGCGCGGTTACATCACTGGGGGACCGACAACGGCGAGACAATCGAGATCGCCACACTCACACTGTGAAAGGTTAATTTGAATCTCGAATGCAATCGTACTGTGACCAGACTCACTGCAACTTTAGCTGATTAAGTACTCAAGATTTGGATACAGTAAATTGTATTTGTAGTTTGTATTGTACAGTTACCGTTATTGTATCGCCAGCTGCATCCACACAGTTGACATACCGTTTACTTTGATCAGAGATTGTTTACAGCTTGCGTTCATATTGATATTAATGATGATTCACAACTCAACAATCAACAAGATGATGACAAAGAAGACAATGAATTAATTTAAAGAGCTGGAATAATTAAGATTGTATTACTTTATACGAACAATAGAAGTCTTCATTTCAGTTATGCAATATCAATACAGAGCTTCTACTTTGCAGCAAATTCTTATTTTATATCACTAACATAAAACCAAAATACATCTTAATAATCCATATATTGCAATTTTGCGTTAAGTTTTAAGAGACATGGTGACGTCCATATTTAGATCATATTACACAAAGTTGCAACTGGTTTCGCCATGAATTGTAAACGTGTCTAGCATATTCCACCCTTAAAATAGGGTGACGGTGTCTTGCCGTCAATGAGTTACTTTGATGTAATTATTAAATTGTTTAAAATAATACAAAAGAAGTGAACACTTCTTTATAACGCCATTAAAAGTGATGAATGCCGTAAAAATTTAAACATACCTTCAATATTTTATGTTTGTTCACGAAAGGGTTAAGAAGGTATATTTTTATTACGAAAACATTGCAAAATTGATTAACCTTTAAAAGTTATTCTCATTGGACATTTTAATAAATGTGTTCAAAATGTTTTTGTAAAGATATAATTTTAAGAAGTAGAAAGATTGATCCAAAAATATTAAGATAGGCCACGAGGAGAACATAAATTACATTGCTAATTTTACTTTAAAATATACACGGCCAGACGTGAATTGTTTATATCTTTGACTTGTAGAAATATGAGCTTATAAAGGAATTTGAAACATCATGTTGCCACTACAAGTAATTGGAAAGGCCCTATAAAGGTAGACAGTTAAATAATGCAATGATCTTAATATTTTACGATAAATAAAATATGAAACACATGTTGAAGACAATTCGAAATGTCATACAGGACTCGACTAGGTCAAGGCATTCTCGTCGTAATCTTTTGAGAGCATGGTCGTATTTACTTGTGGCACATGTCTGAATCACTGTATTGGTTGGTGGTCAAAGTCTATTCTTTAGAGTCTAGACCTATTGAAACAAATGAGTAGCTTGCCTATCTCTAGATATGCCTAATTCTGTGAGATTGCTGATGTCGAATTGTCTGAATAGTTATTATATAATTACTGGACATACTCGTAACAACTTATGTCTCAGAATGCCAGGCATTGCTTTGTGATTCATGGCGTCGCTACTGTCCATGATCGGTCATAGCTTACCTGACTAAAACCTTGACTAAAGAAATAAATTAAAAAAACTAGTTGACTTTATCTAAATTCTAAACTATGCCTAAAATTAGTATTAGTAGTAGTTAGTTGCATGGGATGATACTACTTTTATTTTAATTACGATTGGATATTTAGAGCATATTTTATAAAATAAAACTTAACTTTGAATTCATAAATGTCCAAAATGACTTAATTAACTTCGTATATCCTGGTATTTTAAGGAAATAATATTCTGGTTTCTGCGATATCATGATTCATGTAAATACTAATATATTTTCTGAAAAGTACTACGTATATTGTATTTGTTCGCAAGAAACCTTGTAATCTAATCGTCCGACGGATATCACTGATACGGCGACGCTTCAAGTGGAATTACCACGTAATTCTTAATAATAGAGCACCAATTCTGGGCGTGCTGTTCATTGAGTAATTGCTATAAGAAAACAGATTTTAATGGGTTGCGATAGGCAGCAATCTGGCTATGCTAGTTCCCTGGCCAATGCCAATGCGAAATGCTTCGCAATGCGAAGCTCCATGGGCGGCAGCGGGTCGCAAGCTCGTCTGGCAGCCAAAGACCAATAAAAAAATTACTGACACTCAGTGTCAATCGTAGTGTTGATTGTAGAGGAGGCCTGTGCCCTGCAATGGTTCATTTAAGGGTTGATAGACTACACTCATAGTCGTGTCGTCTAATTATGATGTATTTAATTCGAGTCTGAGTGTGTAACCGAAGAGTCTCATATAATGTCTGACTTTAAAGACAAAAGATTTGTTACTTAGTGTGAGTCAGGATTATGTGTGTGTCTGTTGGATGTACTTATTTATGTTAAAAACAATATTTTTATAACAAAAATAATATTAATTTTGGAGCGCACAAAATTAGACCCAATACTAAAACTTTTGATGAGAAATTGTTGCCCGCTATTTCACCTATTTATATGGTATAATGACTAATTTGGATCATATGACGTTTTAATACATTTCTAGAAAGTCTACTAATCGATACGGTGATTAAACGTTTATAATTACTAAGTTAGTATTACTAAGTAATTTAAATTAGTAAAATAAGTTCAAAATATTCTCGTTAAAACATGGCTAGTCTTCTATCTTTGACCTCAGTTCCTGTTCTTATTTTTGGCCTTTGCGTTATTACCACCCCGCAATTCTGCCAGTGTCAAGTTATATAAACAGCAAATGAAAATGAAAATTGTGGAGTCTATTTTCCAAGTTGACATAAACCTGCAACACATAGAGACGAACACATTTCTAGCTATGGGTAAACCTGATAAATACATAGACGATTATTTAGTATTATACGAGAATATTATGTATATATATTTAATATTAATATTGTTAAATTAAATTTAGATACTGTTAAATCTTTGACCTCGAATTATGATGATCTCGTTATTTCAACTATCTAAATCCTTGATGATAAAATATTGACAGTGTTTTATCAACAATGCCTAAGTTATTGACGTATACAGAAGTACGTTACCAACGCCTCAACTACCTTAGAAACTGATTTTTTATTATTGGCATATCGGAGAAGAAGAAAAAATTTCTAAGAGGCAAGTTGATTTCAGTCTTGACTTAGCATGAATGAGCAAGGTTTTCTGGAGCATACCGCTCCAGACTATACGACGCATACTATCTCATAGGAGATCGACGTGATGCCTAACAACAATTCCTCTTTCTCATCGTTCTTCCTTCCCGTTTTCCTGATGGGCCGGCAACACATCTATGATCAAATGGTCACACAATGGTCTTATAATGAGAAAGCTCATGATTGAATAGTAGAATATGAGGGAAGCCGGTCCTTGACACCGGCCGGGATAATGCTATCAGAATGAAATATAATTCAGTCTATTTATGCTCATGCCTTTATTTCTAGTCTATATCGGTAAGTCGGACTTACTTCTTACTCAAGATGTGATACGAGGCGAGTCTATTGCCATACTCTAATTCTAATGATATATCATTCTATAAAAACCGTACAATTCAATTACAATTTTGAAACCAAAGAACTTATGCAAAGTGAATAAAAATCAGGATCTCAATTATTTTGATTCACAGCCCGTCTATTTTACCATCAGCTGCAGTGCAGTAACTTAGCCGTGCTAGTTAAAAATATAACATATCAATAAGTTAACTGTTGACGTCAATTCTGTCAGTATCAGTGATACTTCGAATTACACATGTTTTGATTATTTACACGAGCTTTGTGCACAAGCGCATATCATCACGGAAAATGACTCATAAACAATACTAGGGTGATAAGCCACAATGTGCTCATTTGAACAGACGGCTTTAGGCTCATCAATGTGTCATTCCTTGTTGTAGGAGTAACTATGGTCAGTATTTTGAGCCGTGACGAAGCCATAGCACATGGAAACACAGCTGGAATGCGTGAGCTGATTGAATTGCCATTGATTCAACAACTAAGGAACTATCCTTCAGTACATTTGAAGTATAAAAAAGATAGACGTCATAATCGCGAATTCGTGAAAATAAAATGAATATTAAATTAAATAATGTAATAGATTTTGTCTAAACGGTGACAAGATTTAATATATTTTTATTACTAAAAGCTTTCTGTCATAATTCGTTGTAATAATGGCTTATAAGTAATCATTCTAAACATACCTCCTTTGATATCCTTTATGATAATGAAGTTAGTCTCGGAATAAAAACTGATGAAATCATTACAATAAAAACGTTGCCGTAGTTAACTAAATAAAATGGCATATTTTTTAGGTATCTACTAGCCTAGGTTATTGTGTTCACCCGGATAATATAATGAAAATATGTAATAATAGGCTATAAGATAGCTAGACACTGTTAATGTTATAAATAGTTATTTGTGATTTAATTTTGATCCGTTGAGTAATCAGCAAACTCTGTAGGCTTTGTCCACATGCAATAGAAATATGAAAAGTTCGAACCAATGTTGGTCTATTAATCAAAACATTGAACTTAAAATGATCGTCTAATGTATACATTCTCCCAAGAAATCATATGAATTAATTAGTCCCAGAGGTGGTAAGTTTAGCTCCAATGATAGGTAAGACAATAATTCTGGAAAGCAAGGAAGATCTTCCTTGATTTACGAGAGGATTTTATGTAGGCATCAGTGGTAATATGCCGTAATATCAACTACCAATACCGTTTACTTAATATGTAATTTGAAAGTATCGCTTCGTTATTCCAATTAGTTACAGTGAAATCTATTACATAATGATTTATTTTTAATTCGGAGTTCATTTATCATCTGTCTCGTTTATCAAATAATTATTTCGTGAGGTTAACAAATTCTATGCTCGCAAATTCAAGAAACGTTTGGATGCTGTGCCTGGCAATACAATTATTTTTCGATATTTTAACAGTAAGATAAGTGAAAGAAATTTCTGGTTTTATGCATTGTGCGACACTGGTTAGTATACACTCCATTGATATACCATCCCACTATGTGAAAAGTAGTTCTCTCCCAAAATTACCACAGCGACCTGGTACGCGTGCGATTTTAATGACTAATTAATGTCAATCAACTACTGTGAAGCTAATTAAAACATCGCAATTTCACTCAAAAATGGAATACACACTTGTGTTATGACACAAGTGTGTATTCAGTATGGCTCATAGTGTATGGGCCTTGTTATATAATAAACACGGAGGAGTGGCGGATTAACTTTAGTCCAAGGATTTAGAAACGATTTAATTATTTTAAAAAGCAAGGTGTTCACGACTTTATTTATAAACACCGATGTGCTTCGACCTAACATTACAATCATGTTACGGCAACCTACTGATTTTAAAAGAATAATACGAATGAGCAAAATAATCGAGTGAATTCTAAAATCTTGGGCTAAAGTTAATCCCTAAAAAACAATCGGGTTTATTAATAAGTAAAAAACCACCGCATTTTTTTTTATTTTATTTCAATCAAAACAGGCCAAAAATGCCATTAAAAAATTAGTTTTCGCGCAATAAGTGTGACAGTTTGGTGTTGAACCATTAGGTACTGTGATTAAATCAAGGGGATGAATTATATTTTTCGAACTGTAGTTATTAAGCTGTGAATACCCGTAAGTCGTAAACAATACAATGATAGTCGGGAAAATTAAGGGGAAAAGGTACATTAGGTTTTGGTTATTCATCCAGAGGTGACAAAACTGTAAAATCTGAGTCAGGTGTTTACGTGATTTTTTAGACTTTCCTTGTTTATGAAACCTAGAATTTACAGGAAAATAGTATAGTTGTGTAGAAGTGAATTTGTTTGTATACAGTTTAATTAATATTGAACCGCAGGCAAAATAAGCGTTGAACTTATATATTTACTCAATGGCTGTAAGCCTTTCAATTGAATTGTCAGTTATAGGTTGAGGAGTGCCGTGTTTAACAGTAGGCAAAATAGGTTGATACCGTATAGTTTACCTCCCATGTTCCACGGTCATCCACGATTTAACATGAATGCACGTGTCCCAAAGAAAGTTTGGTTATAAGTATGCCTTTGCCCTTACGAACTTGAGCCATAATGCATTAGCATTCGGCCCGTTACTTCCAGTTTATGCTTCATGTACGTTCGGAACGTCGCGTGGAATATTAAGCGTTTTCTATAGAAACCAGTTTTGTAATGGTGACACTTTGGTTATATGCGTAGGTGCCGCGCTTCGAGATGTGATACAAACTTCATGGTGTGAAACTTTTTATCTTTCGAACGTTTGGGTTTTTAATTTCGACTAAGGCAAAAGGTTATGCTGCCTGTAACACAAGATAATTAAATTATTGGCCACATTAACGCTGCGACTCTGTTACGTTTTTGTCACCTTCGTAATAATGTTTAAAGCTATTTTTTCGAATCGTTTAGACTTTTGGGCGAGATAAGAAAATCCATACCTAATTCCTCGAAAAACATCAATCCAGACCACTTGGTGTCTCAATTGGAGGCCGCGTTCTTACGTGGCCTTTAAAATGAGAGAAGGGTGAAGTCAATTGTCAAGGCCCGTCATACAACTTGCACTGTGGTATAGTAATGTTTTAATTAAGTTGTGATATTTATATTACTGAGTACATATGTAGAAAGTATCTGCCTCGGGGGCGCAGTTATGCTACGTTACGATTACACCGCTGAGGTCTCGGGTTCGAATCCCGTGTCGGACAAAGTGATATTGATTTTTCAATTCATTATCAGCCCGGAGTCAGGAGTTTGTGATATGGTGATAGGCTCGCCCCCTATTAAATCGTGGGACGGATAATAATAATAATAATAATAAGCCCCTTATAAACCTAACTTCACGTCCGGCACGATCACCTGATGCCACGTAAGGGGCGGACATTGGCAGCTTATAGCTAAATACTTACCAATGACCAACGAAGCACTAGTAAAATAAAATCAAATATATGCGATGCGACTAAGAAGTAGAATTTTACCCCAGGCGGGTACCAGAGCTAATAGCGATGGAGAATCCCGCCCCGGGCCCTCGGGCTCGGGCTGCCCTTCGTACTCTGGGGAGGGCACCGTATCGCACCAAGCTGCCCAGTTTCAAACTGCTGCAGCTCAACATGACCCAACGAGGTCATGTTCTTCACCATCATCATCTTTATTCTCATCTATCCCATCTTCCCCACCATCATACTTAGACTCCTTCCATCGTCATGCATCCTTAAGCCCATCATCACCACTAACCGATTATTCCCCTGAGGATGTTGTACAGGAGGCAAGTACTGCCAATAACTCTGTATCCACCGCAGGTGGAATTAAAACGCGCAAGAAATGGTCCGAAGAGATGAATATCTTTATCATGCGCACCTATTTTATTATCACCTCATTAGAAACTAATATTAAAAACTATTTAACACCTCTTTATAATAAATTCAATGAAAAATTCCCACACATGCAGGCAAGTAAACAACGATTAGGAGACCAACGTAGAGCCATAGTACAAAAACAATTACTTTCAAATGATACAATTAAGGAAATTAAATCAGAAGTAGAAGCTTATCTTAAAAGTCACCCTGTAAATGATAGTCAAACGCAGATAGATTCAAATAATCAGAGACTGAAATGGACTAATGACATAAATGAGATTATTATAAAAACATATTACCGCATAACAAACCTTGAAAATAATATAACAGCCTATCGTGAACAATTGCACCGAGAAGTAATCACATTATGTCCTAGCATATCACATGTATCCGCCCAAAGAGTAGCTGATCAGCGCAGAGCGATAATTAATAACAAGTACATATCAGTAGAAAGATTAGCACAAATAAAGGAAGAAATAAGGTTAGAATTAGTGAGAAACGAAGAAAATGTAACTACCCCCAATGTAATAGTAGATAACCCAGGGTTTCGACACGCTAACCTCTTAACTGATAGTCACCCAATAGAAACGTCTGAAACAGAAAACCATCCTTTAAACGAAACAGTAAGAACTGAAAACGAGTATGAATCTTCATTACCTACAGATATACAAGCACAGATAGACGAGAAATTTGCAGAAACGTTAGCTATGTTTAAAGACAGTAATCCTACCCAAAGAACCCCTATACCTAGACAAAAACCGTCGAAAAAATTAACAAGTATAGTTAATTATCTCAACTCATTTGTATTACCAAAATCAATGACCGATGACATTGATTATGATACTATACAGCTCATTCTATACTCCGCGGCATTTACTGCAGCTAAAATGAACGGAACTAAATTTAATAATATAAATAGACCATCCAGGGACCAAATACCGAAGTGGCAGGAAAATTTACAAAGAAGAATAAATAATCTCAGAACCAACATAGCAAGACTGACGGAGTATACGAAAGGAAACCAGAGCCCACGATTAAAAAAGAAGGTAGATGAAATTATTATTAGATATAAAGTACATTCCCAACACGAAGACCCCAATTCAGATCTGTCTCATTTCTTGGATACACTAAAACAGAAGTTGAGTGTTCTAGCTAGCAGACTACGTAGGTATAAGCAAACTACCCTCAGAAAAACTCAGAATCGGATTTTTACCAGTAACGAAAAAGTATTTTACAGGACATTGTGTCAAAACAATATAAATAATCTTCCTATTCATAGTACTCCTACTAACATACCTAGTAAAGAAAGTCTGCAAGAGTATTGGTCTGGTATCTGGTCTAACCCCAAAACACATAAAGCAAGTCAATGGATTGAAGAGGATAAGGATAGATTTAAAAATGTACCTACCATGGAATTTGAACATATTAGCTTAGATATTTTACGACGCGTAATTAACAGAACACACAACTGGAAAGCCACTGGGTCAGACAAGCTACATAACTACTGGTACAAAAAATTCACGAATTTACATTCACCATTATTAAAATATATTAATACGTTTATTCATACACCACACATTATGCCGCCTTATTTAACCGAAGGTATTACTTTTATGCTACCCAAAGACCCGACAGATACTATTAACCCAGCAAAATACCGCCCGATAACTTGCCTCCAAACTTTTTATAAAATAATCACGTCTTGTATAAGTGAAGTAATATATAGCCACATAAATAATAATAACATCCTAGCGGAAGAACAAAAAGGTTGCCGGAAAAATAGTCAGGGCTGTAAAGAGCAGCTTATTATAGACGCCGTAGCATGTGGCCAAGCTCACTCCAAAAACAGAAATATTTATAGTATGTTCATAGACTATAAAAAAGCGTATGATTCCGTCCCACATACCTGGTTAATATACATTTTGAGACACTATAACATCCATCCGACAATAGTATCATTTTTAGAAACTGTAATGAGGGGCTGGAAAACTAGTATAAAATTATACAGAAATAATCAATCAATAGAAACAGATTTTATAAATATTAAAAGGGGAATTTTTCAGGGAGATGCCTTAAGTCCCATCTGGTTTTGTCTGTCACTAAATCCTTTGTCAACACTTCTGAATAACACTAGTAAAGGGTTTAAGATTAAATTTGATAATACTCACTACACCCTTTCACACTTATTATATATGGACGACATAAAGCTGTTTGGTTCCTCTCTCGCAGAAATTCACACATTAGCAGACATCACACAAAAATTCTCCTCTGACATTCAGATGGAATTTGGCATTGATAAATGCAAAATTCTATCAGTTAGACGTGGCCAAATAGAACATAATAACTACATTTTAAATGATAACGCACAGATAGAACCTTTAGATATACTAGAGGGATATAAGTACTTGGGCTTTCAGCAGACGGTGCAGATACACCACAAGCAAATTAAAAATATCCTTACGGAAAAGTTTAGATCACGATTACACAAAATTTTAAACACACACTTAAATGCCCGAAACTCAGTTAAAGCTATAAATACATATGCTATTCCCATCCTCACATACTCTTTTGGAATAATTAAGTGGTCCCAGACAGATATAAAAAATTTACAGAGAAATATCAATACCATTATGTCAAAATACCGACAACATCACCCAAGAGCTTGTGTACAGCGACAGACGTTACCGAGAGCTGAAGGCGGGAGAGGAATTATCGACCTATCTAACCTCCACACAAAGCAAATCCAATCACTCCGCAGTTTCTTCTTGACTAAGTCACTAACATCATCATTACACCGAGCGATAGCTTTAGCTGACCACAAATACACACCTCTTAACCTAACAGATCCAACCACCCAGATAAACCAGACCACTATTGCACAGAAACTTGATGCCTGGGTTCAAAAATCCCTTCATGGGAGACATCGCCTTGACTTAACAAATACGATTGTTGACAAAAACGCGTCAAACGCATGGCTTAAGCGAGGAGATTTGTTTCCCGAGACGGAGGGATTTATGATCGCCATACAAGACCAGACTATAGACACGAAAAACTACAGAAGATATATAATAAAAGACCCCACAGCACAAAATGATTTATGTCGCCACTGTCATAGTAGTCCCGAAACCATTCAACACATAACCGGAGCTTGTAAATCTATAACCCAGACTGATTATAAACATAGACACGACCAAGTAGCTGCAATAGTACACCAATACCTAGCATATAAATATAAATTAATTAGCAATAAAATCGCATATTACAAATATACACCCAAAATCATCTTAGAGTCAGATAATTATAAACTTTACTGGGACAGGACTATTATGACCGATAAGACAATCCACCACAATAGACCAGACATCACATTACATGACAAAATAAATAAAGCAGTTTTCCTTATTGATGTGGCCATACCGAATAGTCATAATTTACAAACCGCATACACAGAAAAGATAGCAAAATATACTGATTTATCGATAGAGTTAAAGACTCAGTGGCGTGTAAATTCTGTTCGTACAGTCCCTATTATAGTGTCGACTACTGGCCTGATTCCTAAATACCTCCACAATAGCCTCAAAATACTCCAAATACATCCATTGACTTATACTCTCATGCAGAAAGCTGTTATCCTTAACACCTGTCGTATAGTCCGAAAATTTCTGTCAATAGAAACTTAACATTTAATAGCGTGTTTAGCTTTAAAAGTCTATCTTTATTTACAATCAGTTTCACTTTGGCCACAAGCCTGTGCAACTGATTATTGCGCCAGAAATGGTAGAAAAACGTATATATATAAAGAAATAATAATAATAATAATAATAAACGTTTATTTGGTTTAGAGAAAATAACACAAGCTAAAATAAAAAGTCAAATCATAACAAAAAAAAAATTAACATAAAATAACAACTAATACAATAGATGCTCCCTAAACCAAAAAGGTTCCAGCTCAGCTTATTGCCGCAGCCTGAGCTACGGCGCTGGTTTTCAGCTGGACCTAAAATATATACGAAGCAAGGAAAAAAAACATAAAAAACTTAAACTTTTGCTTAAAAACATATTGTCCACATTTTTGAAAAACAATTGCAACAATAGATATGTACGAGGTAAAAAAAAATAAAACTTAAAAAACAAACTTTCTAACTTTTGCTTAATAACGAATTGTCCACATTATGAGAAAAACAAAAACATTGACACATTAAAACATTGACACATTATGAGAAAAACAAAAACATTGACACATTAAAAATAAAACCCTTAAACAAGAAAATAAAATCGTTACATAGGTTATAAAATCGTTAAATAGGTTAATAGGTATCATTAAATAATAGTAAAACATTTAACACACAAAATATTCAATGAACTATAACTAATCGGTTAATGTGAACTCACATAGACTACAGATAGACAACATTGAGGAAGAAAACGCAACAAGCAATATCACAGTAAGGGGCTCGTTAAATCTGTATACCCTCTATCTGCTGTTTAAGGAAGTATTCTTTAATTTTATACCTAAATGTGCTAAGGGAAACGGATAGATTTCTAAGTGGAGGGGGAATAATATTCCAAATTTTGGTAGCGGTATACTTAAAACTACCTTTGAAGGCGCTGGTTTTGTGATTAGGACAAATCAGAAATGCTAGACGAGCTCGTGAAGACATCTCGATTTTTTCGAATAAATAAACAGGTTTACGTGTTTTTAAGATGCCAAATAATAGGGTTGCAAAATGAGTGCATCGTCTGAAGCCCATATTCATTATCTGCGCCTGATTTAAATAAGGTGAAACATGACTTCTCGGCGGTATGTCAAAACAAAATCTAGCACAAGCATTCTGAACACGCTGAATTAAGTTTTTAGATTTAGAAAGAAGTCTTGGTCCGTACACGGTATCAGCATAATTAAATTTTGATAAAATTACTGAATCAATAAGGTTTATACGGAGTTTTAAACTTAAATAGTGACGAGCATTGTATAAAACTTTTAAACGATAGAAACAATTACGTGCTAATTCATTAATATGATTTTCGAATCTTAATTCTGAGTCCATAATCAAACCCAAATTTCGTGCTTCTTGACATTCAGAGATAGGCTTGCCATCAATGTTTATCGTTGGTTGAAGAAGTCTAGTTTTTGTAACTTGTTGCCTCGAACCTAAAATCATGAACTTTGACTTGACTGGATTTAAAACTAAACAATTCTTCGTAGACCAATGATTTAACCTGTTCAAGTCATCGTTAATTTTATCCACGGCTGAAAGCATTTTCTTCGGTTGAAACGATAAATATAGCTGCAAATCATCCGCATATATATGATATTTGCAATGTTTTATAGAATTTATGATATCAGCACAATAAAGGATGAAAAGTAAAGGCCCCAGAATAGAACCTTGAATAGATCACACAAGGCGATACATAGATAGGAATTTACCACTGCTATGTAGTCCTTTTGTCGGGACACAATATAAATAAGATTAATACAACTTAATGATGTTTCCCTTACATCCTGTACGCAGATATCATCTGTTTCCCGCGTCAGAATACATTTGAACAACAAGTGAATGACGTGTTTCATTACGTTACAATGTTGTTACAGACGATTTATTATACTGGTCTTTCCCCTATACAAATGGGGATTTTAAATACATAATTACTGACCTCATTAGGAAAGTTTAATGTATTTAATAATATTAGTACACCCATATTGTCGTTTTAATAAACAAATATGGCCAAATCATATGTGGAATTTATTGTATTAATTGAATGGCGAAACGAGCATGCCGTTTCCCTGATGGTAAGTGATAAGACTGCTCATAAACAGCAGCAAAACAAAACAACACCGTATGGCATTCCACTGCGCTCGCCATCCTGAGACAGATGTTAAGTCTCAATATGTCCAGTAGTTACTCTGGTTACAATGTCCTTCAATTCTAAACACAGCAGTGCATTTATACTCCTGTTTGGCGGGAGAAATATGGGTTGACGTTGTAATAAACAAATATGGCCAAATTACCTTGGAATTAAGATATATATCGGGATTTAAGTTCATTTTGTGGGCAATGGCTTCTACGGTAAATAATGAAGGTCTTACGCTGATATCCCGTCATTCGGAAATCTTGTAAAGAAAACTAGGGTATGTTCCAGAGGATATTTTTTTACACTTAAAGTTTTTAAACAGCTCTGTCGAGGGATCTAATTTTAGTCATATTGAGAAAAATTGCTTTTCTTATGGTGGACTACTTTATGTCTTGAAACATTAAAGTGTCTTTGTTAAAAACTTATAGAATGTCTTTACTATGTAATTAGCATTACTATGTTAATGACCTAATAACATCTTTATCACTAACATTTTACACGCATGTGTTATCAATTTTAAAACAATTGTATAATATGTGTTAGGTTACATGATAAAAATAAATGTTTTTTTCTGATCATACATCCAGAACTAGAAACAATAAAACGATTCATATAAATATTTGCTAGTAATTAGCCATTTACTAATGTGAGGCGTTTCCTAGTTAATCATTTTATCGTGTGTATAAACAGTTAAAATATATGTATAATGCGAAGTTCCGTTTTTGTCACTGATAAGATTAATTAAATAGAGGAGGATGTTTATAAACTGGTTAAAACTATAATGGTTTCTTAGGTTTACGCGAATATTACACATAGAAATCTTCGATAAATATACACTAGATACAATATGAGCGCTTAGAAAATGGCACCAAAAAGATTGCTTTAAGCACTCTTTCGCCTTCAGTCACGCACCGACCGTTTCCTCTAAAACGTCGCAGAACTTTAGACAATATTATGTGAAAAGTTACTTTAAACTCCAGGAATAAGGTGGAATTTGTGTTAATATATTTGGAATATGTGATCTTTTTGTTTGCTTTGTTTGTTTCAATGCATCGGTGCCACTTTTTAACAGAACATTTACAGGGAACTGTGTATCTAGTGTATATTTGATCGAAGATTGAAATAATAGTTTTATTTCAGTGGTTAAAACTTATTTATTACCACAGGTTCCTATATACAGTATACTGCGTTTGGACGTCGGAGGACCTTACATAACATTCCTGCTACCATCATCAGGGTCACTTAAGGTTGTTTTTGGTATTGTTCTGACATTTAAGCATTAGGTCGTCCTTATGTTGCCGCAAACTATACTTGACATTGTGACATCAATCGACCAAAGTTTACGTGCTGTTTGAGTATAAATACAATATTTATCTTATGATACGGTTTTTTAGTATACTAGTAATATAAACAATGAACGAATGTTACACATTTATCTATAGCTGCCATTTACGAGTGTCGATGGGTATAAAGTGGCATTAAGTTGTCACAAATTGTTTTATCGGTTTGCCGACAAGCCTCGTCATAAATAATAGTACCGAGTCTTAGATAAGTAATTAGACGTGCTAATACACGTGCTGTGTATCGGTTTATTGTAAAAATGTGGGTAGTCAAACGTACAGTATATTAGATGTATTTACTTTAATACTTTCTTAGATTACGTTGAATAATTAAATAAATGAATATATCAAACAGTCACATACATAGTCTTGACGCCACGTTAAGGTAGACCCTTAGTGTGGGTATCAAGAACTACGAGAGACTATTCGATCTCACAAACACCCAGACCAGACAAAAATACCCGTGAATCACACACACATTAATTGTCTCTGTGTGGGGATAAGAACCCGTGACTTCATGTTTCAAAAGCGACGTCTAACCAACTGCGCCACGAATCCTGTCAATTTCATATAAGTTTTTAATTATCTTGCATGATTTGACTTCTTTCCTTTGCACAGCGACTGGAAATACAATATTTTATAGTTTCTATTCATCAATCATTGGAAAAGCTGACCTTGTGAATCGAATAAATATTTCTCCAAATCCTATGCAATTGGCACCTGCCAATGAAGCTTACATTATCTACTTTAGGCGACATGACGAATGTGTTTGTACTGAAAATATTTAGAAAGTGCATATTCTAGAAATATTTTTACTTGACAATGATTTTTTTGGTTCTTGCAAAACTGATTGATGAAGACATAATACAAGCCTCAATTACAACAAATAGGTATTATTGGTTGCAGTATTCGCTAAAATAGCAAACTAAACACCTTGGACATAAATGATTATTAGGAAATATATGATGTATTAAATTGGGATTTTCCAGGTTTATAGAAACTTTATGATCGCATAGCATTTAGAACGACCGAAAAGCGCTGTTTTAATGTCATCCAAGAAGATGTGTGAACCATGATGTGTGATGTGTGACTTTGCAATCGAAGATCTTAAAGCCCTGGTCAAATGGCCACAGTTGAGTAGGAGGGCAGACCCTGACATCGGCTGGGAGACTACTAGGTTGAACGAATGAAAGATTTTCAGAATTCTTAGAAAGTTGTAAGCATGTAATGAGATTTCCTAATAATTTTTGCTTCCTCTGGAGAACATTCAACCCATGTTTGAATAAAGGAAATAAAATAAAAATACGGACATAGCACCTAGCATTTCCTTCACTGTACACCTGATAATTATGACAACTGATAACGACGATTAAACACAATTAGGCCGCACCCTTTCTCACAAAACGTATGACCTTCGTATCGAGGTGTGGTGAAAATGCGACTATTAAAGATAACGTTTATGTGCAATAAATAACTAATAAAAGCATTGGAGATTTGAATCTAGATAAAGATCGGTGGCGAATCGAAGTGGCAGCGGGTTAAGTCAATAAGTGATAAGCAATAATCGCATATGATTTTGAAGGTGACATTTGGTAGGTTGGTTTAGGTATAGACGGAAAACAAAGCATCATCGTCATGCGTAAAGTGCGTGCGGAACCTTTGTAATAGATCAGATGAGAACTGCCAAGATGGTGATTGCGGCTTCGAATGTCGGTGCATACATCAGAGTTTTCTGAGTTATACATGTTTAGTGATAGTCAATATCACACACTTTTAACAGTGACATGAATAACCTAGAGATTGTAGTAACACTTTGCTAGAGACTCAAGAAAATGTATTTCGTTTTATATTCACCTTGTGAATATACCTAAAGAAATAAAACAGATAAATCATATTTGCTTTAAACATATTTTTTTTCTTCTTTGATTGTTGACATGAATCATAAAAATTGTCTGACCTATGTGTAGATTATTTTGTACAATAACGAAGCGTGTAAATAATGAACTATGCTCTTGTAAAGTATCAACATCGGTCTATTAATAATGCCGTATAATGTTTCCGACATTAAGTAAGGTAATGTGAAAATACCTGCATGAATGACTTTGCGGTGAGCAATGTGGCCAGCCCGCGGTCGCTCGTCACTGAGCACAACGCGTGGGGTTCCGGATTCCAAACCCTCAATAACAATAAGGTAGGTAAAGCTCTTTGTTTTTGGAAAATTCACTCACAGATCTTTTTTTCTTAATTCTCTATTTTAATGAGAAGGCAAAGGAATGTAGCCATACAGCCTTGTAATTTGTAATCTAATATTGTTACCATAAATGGTAAACATTGTTAATTAATACGGGTAAATTATTTAACATCCTTTTAGCGCCCAAGCGCCTTTGAAATACCCTTATCCGAGTTCATCATAAGCGCCCAAATGTTTTTGGGACTCAGCTTTGATTACCGCCCAAACACCTTTATAAAAGACATATTGAAAAAGAATCTGTAACATTTTCATTTTACAGAGGTCATATCAATTATTCGATTACGTTTGTGGACGAAAGAATGAAGAACGGTTTCCGGTTAACCTTTATTGGTTGTCACGAGTCACGACTCTAAAAATTAAAATATCAATCCATTTTGGACGGCGATTTAATCAATTTGGAATAGCTATAACAAGGTTTACAATTATGTTCTTCAGAAAGGACCTTTGGACCATAATGACAAGCTAGCTCAAAAAGTATCTGGACGCTAAGAGGCTATGGATATTTAAATGCAGCCTACGTCGTTATCCAATGATGATACTAATCATAGTATCATAACATTTTTTCGGTAAAAAATGCGTGTTTGTTTTATTGTTCCAAGCCTATGTTAAACAACTAAGTAGACCTTTAAAGTCTTTTGCACCTATTATGAAATAATTTACACGTGGCATTATGAGAACCTCCTCATGTTTTTGAAGTCGGTTCAAAATAATATGCTGCGAGTTTATCCTTGATAGAAGAAGGTGTGATATTCCCGGTCTAAAACCCGCAGGAATATCTTTATAATTTATTTTAGAAAAGATACGCGACTGACATAAAACATTTTATTATAAAAAGTGACATAAATGTCAATCATACATTACACCCCTACACTTAATTAACACTTTAAACTAAACTACAAATTGTAATAAATTAGTTAACTATGTACACAATAATAATAAATTAATAATTAAAAGATATAACATAACGTGGTTCTAAATATTACAAATAGGATTGCCATACCGTACGATAGGTTTAGTGTTTCTTCGGAGCCTGTGTAACGAAACCGGTGGCGAATATCTTTATAATTTATTTTAGAAAAGATACGCGACTGACATAAAACATTTTATTATAAAAAGTGACATAAATGTCAATCATACATTACAGAAGGCATCCTAGGCAGAAGTTCAATGATTGTTCCAAGAAACACTTTATCTACGTTTATTCGTTCTGTGATATTTTTATTTTTATTTTTTTATTTTATTTTATTTGGGTGGCTCACAGCTATCAATAGCAAACAAACATATATTAAACAAATTGTATACAAAAGATAGCCAATTACGAGCTACCGCAGATAGGATTACGAGCTACCGCAGATAGATGAAACCAATGCATAACCTATGGACCATAGACACATCTCCTTATTAGCTTAATATGAGTTGGAATTTATATAAGTAACTATGGGCAGATTACCTTTTTTTTTAATAACTTTCGTTATCCTAGAACATGTTAAAGTTCCTTTGTTTTGTACTTTCCTCATTTTTTGACCATTGCCTCTCACTGCTTCCTTTGCATTGAGATGTATTTTTAGCCAAGTTTAGTTCCTTGACTCTGCTTTGTAAAATGTTTAATAATTGTAAAATAAGGGTCGTTTAATTGTGAGTCCCTGAACGGTTGACTAGTTCGGTCTGTGATCACGATAGCTGTAATAGAAAGGTCGCGTAGGGAAGTTAAAAAATATAAAATTTTAACACAAACCGCGATAAAATCCGTACAATTAGTTTCATTTCAAGATGCCTATTAAGTTAGGATACTCCTATAGTTCTGATCTTAGAGTTCTGATAATACGTGGCCAAAATTTCGTATGCATTGCTAAAGCGTATTCGCCTGAGTATTTATTTTTATTTTATTGCAATATAACTTGCTGTCACGAATGAAATATATGTAAGTGGGTGACTTGGCCCTTGACTTGAATTTCTTCCTATCTTATCAGTTGATAAAACTTATTCTATTGTGAAATTGATATTAGGTGAATGACAGTCGGCGCCATTGATCTGCGTGAAACAATTTTTATCTGCGCTTAAATTGTTCTTCCGAGTTTCAGGTTAGGTCCTCTCTTCCTAAGATTTGCCTTATATTTTACGACATGCTACCTTGGTCTAGCAACTAACAATTTAAAATTGTTTTTCTAGTCCACTGCGAAGACCTGACGCGGCTTGTAGACTTTCGGTATGAGTACATAAGTATACGTCCCACTTGCAGGGCACGGACCTTCTCTACATTCGAGAGTACGATTGAGAGTGGTTAGGGCATAATATAGTCTCTAGGCCAGGCAGGCTTTAGTTTTACATCACTTTGAAAATGTTAAGACGAATTTTCGGATACGTAGATTTTCTTACCTTCTTTTCTGTTAACATTAAATTATAGGATAATCATCTAAGATATAAGAATAAAGACGTAGTTTCAACAAATTGGCAGGTATTGTTTCTCCTATGATTGAACCTGCTTGCGTTGATGCTTCAGTTTTCCTTCTATAGGACTAAATTAAGGCGAAGCAGCCTTTAAATATTTCATAACATTCTCTAAATTTTAGTGTGTTCATGTACGTACCAAATGAGGATAATGCTTTTTATTCATATTTTTTTACTCAATCCAAAGGTTGGGAGAGTTGCAGTGTCATTAAAAAAGTCGATATTGGTAGTATTAAATATATTACGTATGTACATATTTTTTCTGTTGAGTCTAAAGCATACACTACAGTAAACTCTATCACGATACAATTTGGTTGTCAACTTTTATTATCATTTTTACCAATATCTACTGTACTTATTTCTCGTCTGGAGTACTCGGCCAATTTGGATGAATTGTCCACCATTTTGGCTTTACAGCAAGACATAAATATGTCATTTTTTATTATAGCTGCATAATCAGAAATGAGAACGTTTATCAAGACTTTGATGTTCGCGACGTGAACACGACAAGAATATTCAAAAGACGCCAGATAAAAAAGCCAAGGCTAAGCTAAAGAAACTGCAACATTTAAATCCGTAATTGTTCCTAGATGGACCACGACCTGCGCCGCCAGACGACCAGGGTAGCAACGGGAGGGGAAGCGGTGGCGGGAAGGAGGGGAACGAGCCAGGGGCAAGGGGCGACGCAGACGCGCGGGAGGCGAAGATGGGTAACACAGAACCCGTCAGACTTGCAACCGGAGTCCAAGACCCTCTCTCGCGAAATACCTCTAGGTAACCACAACCTAATGTATGCTTTAGTAGTTAAGTTATAAAGATGAAAATAGTATAAACGTGTACCAATATCCGTTAAAGATTCTATACCTTTTTACAGCTCACACTAAAACAGCTTTAAATCTACATTTATCTAATGAAACCTCGCTGTTGACGGTTTTGACATAAGGATTCTATTTCTCTGCATTTTATCTCGACAATCAATATGCGATTTGGACTTTGATATGAAACAGTTTATGTGCATTTTTCAATACTATTTAGTGTTGGATTTGTGACCTTTTAGTAAATGATAGCGGATAATGCAGAAGATACGTTGGGTGTTTCTCAGAATTGAAAAATGTTTGTCGTTAGTTGGACCAGAGACTTTTTAGTATATTTTTTTCAACAAAATTAAGTTGTCGTTATTTGAAAGTTATAAAAACTGGCCGGTTGTGAAACGGATATTGATATTTACTAATGCAATAGACAAAGGGTTTGCTTTTGTTTCATTTTTCTTTCACACCTTGTTTTTAGAATTTCACACTTTCTTCTAAACCAAATATGCTACAGGATATTACTAGATAGTTATGCAAATAAACAAACAATATGACATAATTTTCTAAAAATAATATGCAACAAGTTGTGTTTTTATTCATGAGGTATAAAAAATACTTCTCTTTAATAAAAATAAAAATTTATACATACTTTGGGTGCGGCGCAGGTTTATACAGCCACATGACTACCTAACCTATTTTATTTACTGGGACCTACCCCGACAGCCTTAAAATAATATTTGTCAAACATTATTACTAGACAATATATAGCATAAATTAATAGATTCTCAGAATATTCAAATTGTAATTACGTTTTCTTCGACGCTCGTTCATATGAAAAATTCTTAAAAATTAAATATCAGCTATGGAAAATGACCCATACAGCCTCACAATTTACCTTTGGTCAACTGAATAAATTAACACAATGGATGGCGTTTGGATACATTGCATTTTTATTACCGACCGCTTGCTTGCCGGGCGTTTGAAATATGTCCACAAAAAAATGTGGCGAGAATCGCCGCAGCTATTTATCTCAGTCGGATTAGAGACTCAGCGGTCTACTGTTGTTTGCTTTCGTCGTGTTTTTTCAAACCATAGAGATTTTTTATTTTATGTTTTGTCACGGCTAGGCTGTGCAAGCGGCTGTGTCAGTACCTGGCTACAAGCAAAGCATAAAGCAAAATTATAGCTTTGAAGATATTTGTAAAATATTGAAATCGTTATTCTTTTAAAGTAGATTTCTGGGTGTAGACATAGGCTTTTCTAGATGTTTGCATAAATAAGGCAAAGTTCGACCGAAGGACGGCTTAAATCTCTATGGTCGAGTTTGGTTTCATTCGTGTTCAATGTCTTTTTTGCCTTAATTACTACAATATCTTCCATGATTACATGATTTCATGATACGATGAAAAGTTGCCTAACTATAAATATGGCATCATTAATTACAAATATGTAATAATGCCACAGGGAAACACTTGAATTCAATTTTTCATTTCGGTATTATTATTCATATCCTTAAATATATATTATTAAAATATTAAAAATATTGTATTTTATATTACACCTACATAAACATGGTTTTGAGTTATTAAATAAAAGATTTATTTCACTGGTGACCATTAAACTTTACCACAGCGCGGCGTGGCGAAGATAAAGAAATAAAATAAATACACTCAAAAGTCACATACATACACCTAACCCCACACTAAGATCGAGTCTTGTGTCCAGGGGCCCTACTATATTCATCCGAACGAACGAACGACGAATGAAGTTCGAAACTTCGGACAAACGAAGTTTTTTATACGATACGAATGTATATATATAACGTACACCGTAACTATAAGTCTATGGTTACGACCATAAATCAATAACAACCATAAGTTTTATGTAGGTATATTCGTATCGTATATAAACTTTGATGATCCGAAGTTTCGAACTTCGTTTCGTCGAATATAGTAGGGCCCTTCGTTCGTTCGTTCGTTCGTTCGATGAATATAGTAGGGCCCCTGGGTTTCAAACTACGATCAGTGTCACAAACACCCAGATCCGAAACAGATACCTGTGGTTCACACAAATATTTGTTTCGGTGCGGGGATCGAACCCGCGGCCTCTCGTTTCACAGCGTCTAACCTACTACGCCATGGAGGCTGTCAAATGAGGAAATAACACGGATTAACGTAAACAAATTTGGAGAGTACGCACAGGAAGATAAAAGGCGACATAGGAAACAGGAAAGAATAATAATGTAGTATTAAAACTGAACAATTTAGGCTTTGTTGCTTACATCAATGTGGAATTGTTTTGTTTTAATATTTAATAAGGATAATATACATTGGTTAGTTTAGTTCGGACCATAACATGTCCAGCCCAATATCTCGTGGTGGGCAAAAAGTGCAAAAATTACAAAGTAAATATGAAACAAACAGCGCACACCTCTGACTTTTCGGAGTCGTGTGTATTGGTAGTCAATCTTGTATCAGCCCATATACGTCCCACTGCGGGGCACGGGCCTCCTCTACAATCGACAGTACGATTGAGAGTGGTTAGGCTATATAGTCCACCACGCTGGCCTAGTGCGGGTTGGCGGACTTACATACCATAGAAATTTTTATAAATTGGCTATGGTATGCAGGTTTCCTCACGATGTTTTCCTTCACCGTTTTAGTGCGTGGTGGTTACATTGACAGTAAAGTTGTCGTTTCACGTCGATTTCATATGAGATAGTGGTATCGCCCCTGGTGAGCCTGCACATTCATGCTGAGTCATGGGTGACAACAGCGTGGCTCTATCACTTCCAAAAAGAGAATCTTTCAGAACAATGATTATTAACAATAAAAATACTTTAGTTATTTACTTTAGTTATTGTTCTGAGGAGAATCTAAGGGCTAATGCCTAAACGGGCTAATGTAATGGCAAAATTACGTTTGACAGCCTCTGTGGTGGAGTTCGTTTGACGTCGGTTGTGATATGTGAGACCGCGGGTTCGAGCCCCACACGGAAACGAATGTTTGTGTGATCCAAAGTATTTGTTACGGATCTAAGTGTTTGTGGGACAGAAAAGTCTCCCGTAATTCCTGATACCCACAACAAAAGACTCGTTCTAAGTGTGGCGTCAGAATTGTGTAGGTGACTGTTGGGTGTATTAATTTATTTATTTACGAAGGGATCGTGCATCAAGAAGCGACTTTGTGATATTGAGTAGGCATTTGTATTAAACTCTGTAGTTTTTTTTATTCTAGGGCCTGTTAGAATTGGTATTACTATTTTGTATATTCCTGAAGCCAATCACTGTTGTGTTTTGAAGGGTTTGAAGGCCATGGTAACCAGTGGTGATTGTCCTGCTTTTAGCAGTGGACTGCTTACTGAAATTAAAATTCGTATAAACTATAATCTAATGAATAAATAATAATGTTAGTCATATTATATGAATGAATAGTCTTACGAGACACAACACGGACACAATGCAGGAAAAAACAAAAAATACGCATTGTAAATTACCTTTTTGAGTAATCAATTGCTGGAAATGTTCATTCATGCCAAACCGCACGCTGAAATAGGTACCCTCAGACCTCAAAGGGGACCTTTCAATGTATGTACATAATACATAATTACATATATGTATTAAATGCGATACCAATAGCTAATAGAAATGAGTGCACTTTTCCTTGACATGAATATGGTGCAATAAAAAGATGCAGTTTCTCCAAGGCCTGCTTGTTATAGTGATTTAGTCCTTTGGAATGGCATTCGATTACTCCGATAAAGTAAAGATGAAACAATAATTCAGTTATAAGTAATGATGACTCACATTACGAGTGATGTCAACAACCTTGGTATATCTAGATTATTCTCTATGCACTTTTTAATAAATTATTATGTGTATGCTTAGAGTATTTATATATAGAGGGAGCGCTGTTAAGATGTTTATAAGAGCGCTGGTACATACTTCAAAAACGTAGACAAAAATGGTGGTGACGGGCCATATTTTTCTGCCCTCCTATTGGCTAATATTTGAACAGGTTGTGCAACATACATAAATTACTCGATTTTTTTTAACAATAATTTATGTATATTAAATTTCACTTAAACTCGTTTTAAAAGGATAATAGGTAAATATAATTTCGGCTATCAAAGGAATTTATAGCAATTTATTGCTAAATAATTAATTCAATTTTTACTAATATAGGAGCGCTACCAACATTACGAACAAGAAAATATCTACGTTTTTCAAAACGCGAATGTATGACAGCGCTCCCTCTATATATAAATACTCTAAGTGTGTATGAGATATTTTTTATCCTAGAGGAAGCATATATATGCTGTAAACGATGAGGTTCTGTCTTCAGAGTATGTTAGTCAGGTTTACAATTCACTTTCAACAGTCTTTTATAATGCTAATACTCGTTTGGACTAATCCAGTGGACGCAAAATATTGAATTGTATTTCAAAGTTATTTTCACAAGTGTAGAAGGCAAACGGGAATATGGCACTTTAGACGATAGGTAAAATCATAATCAGCAATTAAAACCCACAACACCAAGGGAAATGTTGAAACTGGTAGGTTTTAAAGAAATTGTATGCCCTTAAAGCGCTCTAATTTGTAATTCCTATGATTTTCCACCAAAACTCAAGTAGTTAAGAAGCTATGAAACGTTATACGTACATTCCATTGGGTTAATATAAGGTCATACGTGTAAGTAGGAGGTAAGGAGTGACCAAACTTTATACTAGCTTCTGATACATACATAAATACCGGTCAAATTCCTAACCTTCCGTATTGTATTGTATTATTGTAAACTATGGAATTTCTTGCCAGCTTCCCTCGTTCCTCACTCATACAATTTGGGTACTCTTTAAATCGCGAGAGAATCGGTAGCTACTGGGTTTGCATGTTTCATCGTAGGCCGTATCATGGTTAACATCAGGCAGATCGCGGTCAAATGTGAAGCCATCTAAAATGCTTTTTCGAAGTCGTGTAAAGTAATGATAAAAATGACATAAAAAAGCCTTTTATTCATGCAGATTACAAAAAATTATAAAGATAGTTTTGGTTTAATGTTCGTACCTATTTCAAGTTTCTGTTAGTATATTATGTTTGGTTCTTTAGTTTATTTGTTTTAAATATTATATATTACATTACTAATTCTATGTTATTACTAAGTATACTAATCATTCTGCAAGAACCCCTCTGTAGGTGAAGGCTTCCTCCATATAAAATAATAGTTGGTCTTATTTCTGCCGCTTCATCAATCTATGCAACAGTTTGCGGTCCGCGAGTCCCCTCCTACTGTTGGCCTTGACTTCCATTTAGAAGGGCAATTAAGGAAGCCGGTACTAGTTATGATATCTTCTTAGGCGTAGTTGATAAAACATGAACTTCTAAATGGATAGGCTGCGTAATCTACGTACCGAGACAAATTGAGACTTCGTTCCGGCCTGGGTGTTTGGGATCGAAAGTCTCTTGTAGTTTCTGAAACCCACGACATAAGAATCGATTTTATTGTGGGGCCCGGACCATGTATTTGACAGTTGGGTGTATTAATTTATCATTATTTAGTTAATTTTGTAACGGTGTTAAAACATCGTGAGAAAACCTGCATACCATAGCGATTTATAAGAATTTCTATCGTATGTAAAGTCCGCCAATTAGTGCCGCACTAGGCCAGTATGACTTTATGGCCTAAACACTCTCAATCGTATTTTCGATTATCGAGGAGACCCGTGCCCTGCAGTGGGGCGTATATGATAAAGATTTATTTGATTTGGAATCGTCAGTTGTATTATTTATGTAACAGTTCTTGTCATAAATGCCTATATACTCGTACGTACAAACTTTGCAGTAGAGACGAAGTGTCGGCGTCTCTGTATTTATCACGGCCAATCGCACGGCGGCATAAAATGGTTACGAGGTTTCCAGCACACCAATAAATTACATTATTACATAACAATCAAACTTTTATTCGCCGTACTTTTATTTTCCTTATCGTTTGTAAGACTTTATAAACATAATTTAATTATACTAGGGACATGATGATCTTGTGGCTTCAAAGTATAGTAGTATAATGTTTGGTAAGGAAACCGTTTGATATTATATTCATTTTCCAAGCCGAGTAATCAATTTTATATACGTTGTTTGTTTTGATAATTCTCGAATTAGTTGACCGTAATTTGTGTCCAGCAAATAGGGTAAGCTGAAGACAGGGAAAAATGGACATTAAAATGCGGTTGTTGATGGTGAAATAAGATGGACCTCTATCACATTTTAGGATGGTAATGAGCACCGCCATGTTTGGGTCCCAGCACAAGTGGCATCTCTGCCTAACCCTTTAATTGAAACAGAAGTGAGAATATTTCAGCAAGTTTTTTTATGATATAATCTATAACTCGTGTAGCAGTTGCAGAATGTAAGTTATTTATATTACAACACATTTATAAAATGTGATAAAATAAGTGTATAGAGTTTAAATGCTAATGAATTCCAATTTGAGACTTGATCGTTACCTAAGCAGTGTCGTAAATTTTGTAGAATGTTGGTCATAGTAAACCCAAAACCACTTTTTCGATAATTTTCCGGTTGTGCCAAAGAAAACATAGCACTGTTAATTCGTTATAAGATACGTAAATAACATGAAATTTTGGACTATCCTTAAATAGTCTGTATTATTTTCTGTGCATATAAATTTACATGTATGTATGTATATAGTATGAAATAAAACCACTGCCCACTTTGCCTATGAACGTTTCGATTTTTAAATTACGCACCGGTTTAAAATGCAGATTTTTTTGAAATAGATAATGTAATTGAAGATGTTTCTTATGTTTTATTGCATAGATGTGGAGTGAAGCAAAAAAATATCTGTACACGAGCGAAGCTGGGTGTGGCTGCTTGTTCCATATATTTCCATCATACTTATTTCACTTCACGATAATTATTCATAAAATATCGCTAATCAACCATACATATATACGTAAATTAGTTAAGTCATGTTAATAGGAGATAAAACGTTCATTAAGTTTTACCATTCATAATGGATTTTTGTACATATTTTAACTAATATTGCCACTTTACAAAGTGATTTCAATCACTTGACAATATCAAACGTCCTGTGCGTCCGGGAGACAGACATCCGCCATTTTCTGCTCAAAATTTGCATAGACTAGGGTCTCAGCCATTATAAAGATAATAAGTTGTTAAATTACATTAGTGATTTTTAACGGCTATGAATAATGTTTTTGAGTCAGCTTATTAACGGCATTTTAGACCGCGTTAAATCCTTATGAAAGAAGAGGTATAAATTCCAGACTACGCAAGTTTTATAAGTCATAATTCAAAACTGAAACTTGTGCTTGTAAAAACTTTATCGTCCATCATACTTACATAACTTGAAGCCTTTTAAGTCCAAGTTGCCGAACACGGCACAAGACAGCTTGTGCAACGAACAGGCAGAACAGGTTTGCATTTATTCGCTTAGTGATTTTAAAAACTATTTATATGTACGGTTCGATGACTTATTTTTTTGGTACTGCCTATGTTACATTAGGTTGCCTACGATTTTAATGGAGGATGCCTATTTTACTATGAAACTTAGTATTGATGCGAAGATTTTTGTGCCTGGAAGAAACTTACTTTTTATGTAGAGATAAGTATATTTTTAATGAATGTCATTTCATTCAACAAATTTCATTTCATTTTTCATTCATTCAATAAAATTGCAACCCAGGCCCGGAGTTCTTGGAAAAATGAACTTGATTTTTGTTATTGCAAAGAACGGCGCGACGAGCATGGTGTTAGCCTGATGGTAAGCGATACGACCGTTCATAAAAGCAGCAAAATCAAATAAGCCCTTGAACTACAAAGCAATGCTTGACAATCCACTACGCTCGCCATCCTGAGTCATAAGATGTTAACTTTCAATATATCCTGTAGTCATGGGCGTAGACACGGTGGGGCAGAGTGGGGCACTTGCCCCACCCTGGCTTTGACCTGTAAGGTACCTAACGAAACCTAAAAAAATAAATTATCTAGGTAAACTACTAGGCAGGTGTGCAATAAGTGTTTAAATACAGATACAAGGTGCTATAGGGTGTAACCTTCTTGTATAAAAAAAAATAACCGGGGTAAAACGTGGATACAGTTTGCTAATTATATATTATTTTAGACTGCTGCCCCACCCTGAGCCCATGGCTGGCTACGCTCATGCCTGTAGTTACTTTGACTACAATGTCCTTCTGTCCGAAACACAACAGTGCATTTACACTGCTGTTTGGCGGGAGAGATAGAAATTCCGGTGGTACCTACCCAGGCGGCCTCTCACATATGAGAGACCTACATCAGTGATAACTAGTGATTTATTTATTACCAAATATTCACATAGGATAAACGACTTTTCCACTTTGTAATACCTAATACTGTATGATGTTATTTATTCATTTTGTGTACTCGTACATTTGTGTTGTATCTGTATCTGTATGAACCCATATACATCCCACTGCAGGGCACGGGCCTCCTCCACAATCGACAGTAGGTACGCATTTATAAAAAAATCTATGCTATGTAAGTCCGCCTACCCGCACTAGGCCAGCGTGGTGGACTATATGGTGTTGAATATACATTAAATAAGATTAGATTCAGTTACTTTGAACCGTATTGTATTTATAATATATAATTGATTTTGTCCTAACACATAGAAAAAAAAAACCACGGCAAAAAACTTGTGTCTTAATCTGGGAAAGCAGAGGCGCTTGAAGACCTTTGAGGCTACAAAATACAATAGAAACTCCAATAAATTAAATACTGCCAGTATGACAATGTTGGTATCTTTAAAAGCAATCAGTGTTAATTGAAGTGCGTGGTGGCCGGTTGGTAAACGGATTAGACGCGGCTGCCAACATATTCACTGTGGTCGCGGGTTCGAATTCCAGGGCACACCTCTGACTTTTCGGAGTCATGACGTGTGTATTGATAGTCAATCACCACGCACTAAAACGGCGAAAGAAAACATCGTGACGAAACCTGCACACCATAGCGACTTATAAGAACTAGTGGTCGCCCAGTGGTCGAAATTCGACCAAATCAAGAAGAGAAAAAGTTTTTACCTGTATGATGATGTTGATATACTGATAATTCGTGCACATTTAAATGTACGTATCTCTAAAAATCACTTATTTATCCTGAAGTATATGCAATTACTGAAAGTCCAAAGTTTTTGCATCACGTATTAATATATAGATTTCTATAGTATGTAAGTCCGCCAACCCGCATTAGGCCAGCGTGGTGGACTATATGGCCTAACCACTCTCAATCGTATTCTCGATTGTAGATTTGATTTGATCTGCGAGGCCCGTGCCCCGTGGGACGTATATAGGCTGATACAGTGTTAATTCAATGCGCAGCGTAGAAGAGCTTGTTTGACTAAACATTAATATTTAACTGGTTAAGGAATGCAGACATCATAAAATTATTTTAATGTTTACGATCCGTTCAATCGTTTCGTTAGCCAAACAATGAACACATGTCTTACTGAATTTGCATGTACTATAGTCTACCACTTTTGAGTAAGTATATTGGTTTGAATGACATTGTTTAGTAGTCAGAGATTTTTTTAATTGCATTTATTGCCGAGACGAGCATGCCGTTCGCCTGATGGTAAGCGATACGATCGCTAAACAGCAGCAAAACCAAACAACACCTTGAATTACAAAGCAATGCTTGGCACTCTACTGCGCTCGCGACCGTGAAACATAAGATGTTAGGTCTCAATATGTCCAGTAGTAGTACTGGACACATTCTTGGTGCTGTTCTGTTTTACTACTGTCCATGAGCGGTCATATCGCTGGCTATCATGCGAATGGTATGCCCGTCTCGACAGTCAATGTAATAATGAAACCAAATTCGAAATTTGTGGTTCTCTTAAACAATAGCTACGGTGCGAAAGTCATACCTATTCTTTGAGTTGGCTTCTTAACCAGCTGATCCTTGGAGGCTGTTTAAATACAACGAATTGGGGAAAAGAAGGAAGTCTACGTTCAGGTTTTGGGGATTAGTTTGGCTGCGAATGGCTACCTAAAAAAAACTAGTAAAAACTACACTTCTGTATTCTAAGTTTTACTTAGAATAGGCATGATGACTGATTTTGAAAAACTACTTCAGAATGTTCGTATACATTAACAATACTTAAAAAGAATTGAATTTTTGAAAACAAGTAAAGATTTGCGCGAAAAATTACGTTTTAAATTTCTCATTTTAACCTTTGCTCAAAAACGCCGTAATAGTAATGGCGTCCGTGTGTGACGTCATGCTTTTGTAAATGCTTGCTCGTGCAATGTTTACGTGTATATTGTGATATAAACATTTTATTATTTTTAATAGTAATGCCGTGTTTTGATGTGGATCGATGATGTGTAGTTCCGCAATGTAATAATACATCGATACAAACTCCGAGCAATTTGTTTATTAATGTTTCAATGGATAAAAAAGTTAGAAATATATGGCTAAAAATGGAAAGGCAAGATCCTAGATCTTTATCTTTAAATTCGATGATTAATTTCCGTGAACACTATTTTGACAGAAATAATAACTTTATTTACAATGTTCATAATGTTTGACGTGTCTAGAAAATAACATATCAAAATTTAAAATTATTATAAATAACAATAGCGATAAATATCGGAGGTACGATTCATTTATTTTCTTTCGGTATTATTATCATGCCAATCGCTATGTATATGAGTTCTGAAAAACGTTATTAATGTTCCAATTAAACAGTGATATGGAATATCGCATAGTTCCAAATTTTGAGATATTTGCGATGAATCCTTATTCCATGAGTAATGTTCCTTTTTCGTAGGTAGGCCGAAACTGATTGCATTACTAAAAAAAAATTAGATCAATATACTGAATAACATAGAAATGACCAAAACTAGCCAACAAGATCGCGTTATGACTATATAAGTAATATTTACGAAAGTGACACGTCACTCGCTTCTGATTGGCGTTTCAGCTAATATGGCGGATCCTTAGGTTTTGTACATTTATTTTTGCAAAAATATATTTAATCTTAATTAAAAACTAAAGCAAATGTTTATTTTGAGAATCCTTCTATTATACATTATTATATTAAACCATAATTTCATTAATTTGTTGTTACTGTCATCATCCCCATTTAGCTATTAATTTCCTATGTGTTAGTATAAGTTGGCAACGAACGTGAGATGAATTACAAAGTTTACTTTTTAAACTTGTAAGCATAGCGGCATAAAATGTGCGTTACAGCGCCACAGTGCCGGATTAAGGAAGGCAAGAGACAAGCAGTCTGTTTAATTAGGTGCTTCGAAAATGTTATGCGAGTCTTTGAATGTAAACGCCTCGCCGCGCGGCCCGCGTCGTTCAGAATTAGATTAGAAACAAATAAAGAACAATAAAATACCTTAAGCGAGCTAGACAAATTGGAGTAATAGGCATCGTATTACTCTCGAACGAAAGGATCAACTGTTAAACTTAAACGGTCTTATTACAAAAAGCGAAATAAACCTTGGTTTAAACCAAGTCTAGCAAAACCAGTCTAATCTGCAGAACCATGGTTTAAATTTACTAGTATTACAAAACATAAATAAACCATGGTTCCCTTGGTTCATTCCAGTTCATTCTTTTGAACCGTAGTTTATACACCAACCACAGATTAATACAAATAATATTCGCTCAACATGATATCATTCCATCGCAATGTTCCATATCCACAGACAAGAATACGTTTTAATAAAATTTTAATGATTAAATAATGTTTAGGCGTATTGAACCTATTGAGGGTTGGACATTTTGCTAGAATGTCAATATTGGTTGGTATGTCGATTATAATTTATTTATTTTTTTCATTTGGTTCATGTTATATTAGCTAGTCACACATCCAAACACGTGTGATGGAACGTAACATTCTGGCGCGTTACGTGAAACCATAACAATAAACAAAACTATCGCGAGTTAAAATAAGTTCATTTAGCATTGGAATGTATTTACTATTTAGTCAACGAAGTATGTGAAGTGAAGTGATATAAAATAATTGTCGCTTAGGTAATTACATAGTAATCTAATTTAATAATATCGTGTTGTGGTGGACCTACAAAATGAAAAATGGTCTATGAATTTGAGTAGTGAGAAAAAAAGTGAGTAAACCAACATTATTATATGGATGATTACATTGCAAAATGTTTGGTAAACCTATCCTTATGCGTATATTTTTATCGGAAAAAATTAAAACAGGGTTTGACGCGTAGACGTATTTTGTTGGGCCGACATGACGTTTTTAATCGCTCAAAGGCTTCAAAATCCTTAATAACGAACAAATTCATCATATTAATATCAATTTTAGAGTAAAAGTAACATAATACGATGAAACAGACACTAAATCCAAAAGAAATAGTTGGTAGTTTACGATTTAGACCACCGTGAAACTAGGGGGCGGTCAGGTTTAGCGATAAACTATAAAAAAGGCCATGGTTTATCGTTAAACCACTTTTTGTAATATGAATTTCATATAAACCATAGTTTATTGCGATTTAAACTAAAGTTTTTAGATAAACCACGTTTTGTAATAAGGCGGTAATAGTTAAAAATGGGCATGTAGGCTGTGCTAGTCTATGACATTTACGTACTAAGTTGTCTTTAGAACGTAACGAAGTGAATAAAAAATAGCATTATAAGAATATGCTAATACATACTAATACATACGCCTTTTGAAGTAGATAAGTGAACGGGGAACTTAATTCAGTTTTTGTACGACGAATCTGCTTTACCTCTCAGTCCGCCACTGCATCACGCTCTCACATTATTCTGACCACGTATATTGATAACCGCGGGCTTTGGAGCCGAGTTCGTTGGTCATGAAGTCTGGTGCGAAAGTAGTTCTGTAGCCGGTGTACTACGTGAATAATGCATTTTTCCCCGTGAGAATGCTTTTTGTTAAAATAATCTGTATGTTATCGACGTATCTTATGAATTGTTGGAATTTAATGCTGTACACATAGAGGCTGATTTATTTAAAGATTCAGATATTTAAGGTTATATTAAAGATTAGTAACTCGACCCGGCTCCGCCAGAATGCAATTTTGAAAATATTTTATCGCCTACGTTCATCAGGGATAATGAGGGTTTCTAATAGTGAAAGCTTTTTTCGAATCGGTTGAATAGTTTCAGAGCCTATTATTGAATAGGCAAGCAGACAATGAAATCTTTCCTTTTGGTTATATTGGTTGGAAAATGATAATTGACTGCCTCGGTGGCGTAGTTGTACTCCGGTACGGTTACAAAGCTGAGGTCTCGGGTTCGAATCCCGGGTTGGGCAAAGTGATATTGGATTTTTCTATTCAGTATCAGCCCAGAGTCAGGAATTTGTGCCCGATATGGCGATAGGCTCGCCACCTATCACATTGTGGGACGGAACATACAAGGCGAAATGTGGGTGCCCTGGCACCTCTGCCTACCCCTTCTGGGAACAAGGCGTGAGTTTATGTATGTATGTATGTATGAAAATGATAATTCATTTTGATAGTTTTTGAAGATTTTAATTGACTAATTGATTGATTAATATTGACCTTATAAATAGCGCTCTTTGGAGAATTTTATATGTATCTACGGAGTTTGAAAGTTTTAACGTATTTTTAATGAACGTCCCAGGTTGAACTGTCTCTATTCCTGTAGGTACTAATGTTCTACCACTTCAGACTTCGTTTTCATGACTCATTGTAGTGATAAATTAAAACACGGCTGCAATTGTCGGCTTGCAGTAATGTAACAAAGGTGTTTCTTTATCTAACAACATTCTGTATGACCCACATTTACTTTGCACTTGATTTAAAAGTCATGATAAGTTGATAATAATATCATAGTTGTGATGGTTCCTTGTCCATGTTTATTTCTATGATAAATAAAAACATCTATGATAAACAATAAATATAATGGGATGTTTAATTTAAAAATAAGTATAATGTTGGATACCTTACCTTACTGTGGATGCATTTAAAGGTATTTGGTTTATTTGGTATACACTAATCCTTGTTAGTGCAGTAAGAAATATGTTGTACAGTCAGCAATATAAGTCGCTTAAGTCACGAAATTTGGAATTGTCTTATCATCCAAAATAATAATTATTTTCAATATCGTATGGCACTTCTCGGCATAGATGACTTTACTTGGTATATTTTATGACTATAGAGTAGTACGTACAAATTTTAATTCATAAAAAGGTTATCAAAAATGTTTATTTTATTTTATTTTTATTTCTTTAAGGACATCCAATGGGAATTACATTATTTCTTAAATCTAATACACTTACAATTTAGTAACATGTTAAATGCACTACCTGCAGGCGTCACAACATGCATTGAATAATAAATAACTAATAAGTAATACTGGAATCAAATTAAAATAAAAAAAAAAAACATAATGAAATCTACAATCATAAAATTAAAATTAAACCAAGTGAAATATTAACAAAATTAGAACTCAAAAGAAATAACAAAGGAGTCAAAAAATAACAAAAACATAAGTAAATACTATGACAATAATTAATATGCCTACAATTTCTTATCATTTATTAGTTTCATAACTTCAGTCTTGAAAGTACTCAGTGAGTCATTAAACACATCAACGCTTTGGCCGAGAGTATTGTAAAATCGACATAACCTGGCTATTGAAGAATTTTGTTTCAGATTGGTTCTCGATGAAGGTGGACACAATAACCCCATGGGTGTTCTTGGTAATCTACTAGGAACACGTATTTTTATTAAGTCTAACAATGGTGGACAATCTACTTGATTTCTTAAAATTTTGTAGAGAAAGTTCATATCTAGGAGTTTCCTTCTGTCACTCAGGCTGTTCATTTTAAAGCGTTTTAAACGTGTAGAGTAAGAATTTAATGTCTTTTGGGCTTTACTGTAGAAGGCAAGGTGTCTAGTAAATCTTTTTTGAATCCGTTCTATGCGTAGTTGATGAACTGTATAATGTGGTGCCCAGATAATACTGCAGTATTCTAAAATTGACCTAACGTATGAATTGTAAAGTATTATCTTAGTTCTATGATTTTTAAATACTTTGCCATTTCTGATTACGAATCCAAGCATTTCAGACGCTTTGCTTATGATATTGTCAATATGAGGTAAAAAAGTGAGTTTGGTGTCTAATAGAATTCCTAGGTCTCTTACTTTATCGTATTCCTGTAGGGGTGTACCGTTTATACTATAACCAGTAGGGAATATGTTGTGTTTACGTGTGAATTTTATGTGATGACATTTGGTCTTATTTAGTCTTATTTATGTTAAGTGTACAGCGACTAATGTTGCTGACTGTACAACAATACCCCGTAGTTTGTCTTGCACTATGTTGACCAAAAATTAACACGTCGTTTTTGATACCTATTATTGGCAAAAGACGCATTGAAATAGATATATTGTTTTTCATGAATGGCCTCTAAGCAATTGATAACACAATTAGTCAGTTCTCTGAGGATCAGAGGCTAAATGGCGACAATCGTGGGTATTGGAGGGACGGGCCTCACTTGACCTCCGACCTCCGCTGGAATGCACGCACGACATCGCCGTATTATCAGTTGGACTTTTGTAATGGCCAGTAATTGGTTCATAAATAAAATATGCGCAATCAATAGTCTGAGCCTGACAGCGTGAGGGACTATCTGTTAGATAAACAATTCCAAAAACAAGCTTTGCGCTAACTTACATTAAGTTTTTTTAAGATTATTTTTCCTCTTGGCTGCCTTGACTGCCTCGGTGTTATTGCAACCACGACCATGGTATTATTTCAAAGCTGAGGTCTCAGAGGCGAATCCCGAGTCGGGCAAAACAGTATTGTATTTGTATATTCATTATTACCCAGGAGTCAGGGATTTGAGCCCGATATGGCGATAGGCTGGCCACCTATCACATCGTAAGGCGGAATACACATGGCGAAATTTGGGTGTTCTGGTAGCACTTCTGCTTATCCCTTCTGGAAAAAAGGCATGAGCTTATGTGTGTGTGTAGTTTTCTTTTTCGAGTGCCTCTTTTGTTTTGAAGGTTGGCAGTCAGCTTCTTGTACTTCTTATTGTCTTTAGCCAGGGCAAATGGTTTTCATGCCTATTCCGATATTCCGGCGTAAAAAATATATTCACAATTAAATTTGTTCTAAATACCAGTTGCTTTGTAGTTTATAAATGTGTTGCTTACTTGATCCGCAATCGGTATTGGCGCCAGAATAATCCATAACTTGATAATTTCAAATAGGACATTGTTATATTTGGTTGGTTATTGTGTATTGTTTGCGCTGATATCGCGTCATGTTATATTTATTAACTATTGAGTCTCGCCCGATATTTCTGCTTATTTTCCTGTGTTTAATTTTACATTGGCACGATGAACTAATTACTTCTACGTTGATGGTAAACTTAATGCCATCAAAATAGAAATTCTACCGGTGAGAAATAGTTGTCGGTCGATATAATTATGTCAGCCTGGTAGGAACTGGATTTACAATACATTTTACACCAACCGGCTCGATGAAAATATCAAACCCAGAGCTAGATGGTGAATATTGGCATTGGTCGGGATAACGATGAATAGAAAAAAGTAACGATATTCACCTATTACATCCGTATTCCTCTTCACTACTGCTGGGTATAGGTCTCCTCTCGATTACACCGCTTGTATCTTGTACATCGGCGAATCTAGGGGGGAGGTTATGGGGTCATGATCCCCCCTGGGCTGGCTACGGAGTGACAGAATTTATTGATTCTCTGTATCAGCCCATATACGTCCCACTGCAGGACACGGGCCTACTCTACAATCGAGAATACGATACGAGAGTGGTTAGGCCATATAGTCCACCACGCTGGTCTAGTGCGGGCCTATTTATTTATTATCTTGTTTATTAAATTATAAATACAGATAAATTATTTTTACGTCGATAATTCAAGTAAAAAGTGTGTGTATTCCCAAATCACGACAGTAACAAACTGTTAAAAATTATTATTGCGAATTCGAGCATTGAAATCGTACCCAATGTCCTGACAAGAGCTATATGAGCCCATGGCTTGGTACCTGGATCTGCCCTTGATATTGTGTAGCCTATCGTTTCGCCGGAATACTTCGTGACGCAATCAGCGTAAACAGCCTCTGGTTTTTTAGCTATTTCTAGGTAATACATATCTAATCAAAGTTGATTTATTCTCATAGATAACAAGCGCGCCAAAGTTTTGCAATATGGCGGTGATAACAGGGTTAGGTATTAAAGCCTATTCGCGAATTTAGCCTGTATCGTAATGGATATGAATAAATAATATGTAAATGTATTTATAACACGTAAATACCGTTTTTGTATGCCTTGTTCTATTGTGTGTATCTGTATCAGCCCATATACGTCCCAGTGCAGGGCCTGGGCCTCCTTTACATTTGAGTACGATTGAGGGGAGTTAGGTCGTATCGTCCACCACGCTGGCCTAGTGCGGGTTAGCGGACTTCACATACCATAGAAATTAATACAAATCGCTATGCAGGTTTCATCATGAGGTTTTCTTTTACCGTTACAGAGCGTGGTGATTGACTATCAATACACACGTAACTCCGAAAAGTCAGAGGTGTGCTCGGAGATTTGTACCCGAGACCACAATAAACGTGTTGGCAGCAGCATCTCGTCCGTTACCGACAGAAATGAATCAATAAAGTCTATGTACTTTACAGGATGTATATGAATAAATATAACGTAAATGTATACTCGTAATACGTAAAAACCATTTTTGTATGACTTGTTCCGTTGTTTACTTACGAACCTAAATATTAATGTATTTATCACATTTTATGGATTCAACAAATCTAGGGTTTACTAGGAGTAGGAAAAATCATGACGAAAACTGCACACCGTGGCGATTTGTAAGAATTTCTATGGTATGCTAAGTCCACTAATTCTCACTAGGCCAGGGTCGACGGTGGATTTATGGTCTAGCCCTCTCAATCATGCTCTCGTTTGTATAGGAGGTTCGGTCCTTGCAGTTAGACATATATGAGGGAATACAGAATTATCAGTTTGAGAGCTAGAATTGCATTTTACTTACGGACCCTTAGATCCCTGCTTATCAATGAGGCAAAAGTACCGAATAGATAATATGTTAATAGCTACTACTACAGATAAATAGATGTTACACAGAAGATAAAGCGATCGTAATATTGACAATATGAATTTTAATTTTTATAACAATATTAGCTTCTGTTTAGATTACTCGATTGAGATCTAATTTCTATATTAGTTAAAATGTTTGTTCAATTAATATTGCTACAATCACAAAAATCTGTATTCAACCTAACTGGCTGTTTTTTCATACGAAATACGGTTAGAAACAACCAACTGTTTTTATTTTGAGTGCCAACGTGAGCTAAGTTCGCTACAAATTCAATTTACTTTTTAAGTTTTCTATATTTTTAATTTATAATATGTAATTTGTTTGCATTATAAGTCATACAAATGTTTTCCATGATAACCTTAATCCTTAATAACCTTAATCCTTGATTAACCTTACATGACCCTTTTAACTATGTAGTCTCTTGATATTAATATTAAATAGCTTAGTTCCCAAGATACAGGCACGCCTAGTTTGGGACCAATAGAAACAAGATATACTGTACATAATTATCTTTTTGGATACAAATAAATTATTCTTATTCTATTCTTAAATTATTATCTCTTACTTTCAAGCTTATCATCTAATTGGTGATATGTAAAATGTTACTTTTTGATGCAATTTTATATTATTTTACTAAACAAAGTTACTTAAAAGTTAAAACCATCAATATTTTTATTTCAAACAATTTTTATTGGTCCTTCAAGCCGGATTATTTAGGAAATCCATCAACATCCATTACAACCTGACTGTTCTAGCCATGACAGATTACAAATATCGCTCCTGTACGTGTGTTCTATAGCTCCCTCGGGAACCAGACAATTAGTAAGGCCTTGGCCGCCTACACGCCCGTTGATTGCCTGATATACTATACCGACGCCGAGTCTGATGAGTACGAGTATTATGTTTCTTTGCTTTAGATAATTAATTACTTGAGATGTTCAGCTAATGACTTGATGGGTGTTTGGAATTTGCATGTTTTGTTGTTAGGCTAATGAGTAAGGGTCTTTTTTTTGCAGTGAATGGGAGACGAGCATGAAGTTCACCTGATGGTAATCGATCGTTCATTAAAATATCAAAACGAAACAACGCCTTGAATTCCAAAGCAAGCATTGCTTTATGGCATTACGTATCGGAGACTTACCACCGGTAAAGTATAATATCCACCCATCTATCAACCAAAAGAAGTCCACTGCTGAACATAGGCCTCCCCAATGTTTTCCAATTGGAGGCAGCCTGCAATCAGCGACATCTAAACTATAATATGTACACCTGTAATAAATGCACATTTATGTTACTCGCACAGGGGGTTACTCTATAAAAACGATACGAACTTCGAATGTTCGGATTATATTAGTAAGACTTCTAAAAATCAATACTATTCTCTATTTTATTGACCGACTTCAAAAGAGGAGGTAATCAATTCGACTGATTTTTTTTTTTTTTTGTATGTTTGTTACGCGATTACGCCGACAATTGTGAATCGATTTTAAAAATTTCTTTTTTTTTACTTATAATTTTCTCTGAACTTAGTCTATGGTTGGGACGTACGATAGAGGAATCCAAAATATTGTAGAGTATCTAGGTAGTAAGTAAAGTCAGCAACATAAGTCGCTGAACACTTCACATTTTTTGATAACCTTTTTATGAATTAAAACTTGTACGTACTACTCTGTAGTCTTAAAATATAACCAAGTAAAGACATCTATGTCGAACAGTGCCATACGATATTGAAAATAATAATTATTTTGGATGATAAGACAATTTCAAATCTCGTGAATGTGTAGCGACTTATGTTGCTGACTGTACATTAGTGAAGTTTTACGTACGGCGTCCGAACATTCGAAGTTCGTATTATTTTTATAGAGTAACCCCCCTGGTTTATAAATAGATTGATTCTCCAACAATACGATCGTTTATAACGGTGCACAGTCGCATCCTGTATTCGAGGGTCATCGCAAAGATACGTGCTATTTGCGGATACTAGGAAGCGGACCATTTGCATCCACTTGTCTCTATCAACACGTCCTTGCTGCAGATAAACACTGATTACTGTAATCATCTCTTCCCGCAAATCAATCTGTGATAGGTTATATTTATTTATTTAATACTTTATTGTAAACTAGATATATAAAAGTATAGCTTTCCATGAAAAAAATGGACGTGTGGCGGTTTTCTTGCTTAGAGTAATTTCTGCCACAACCATAGAATGGGTAAAGGATGGACGAACCATAGGATGGATTAGAACGAATGAAAGTTGGGGCAGATTCAGTTGTACCAATAATTTAACTTATTATATTATAAAATGATATATTAGGCTATTTATTTACACTTTATTACACACACAAATAGTAGAAATAAAAACGAATCTCACAAACATAAAAAGTACAATTGGCGGTCTTATCACACAAGGACAATTTCTTGCAGAAAAACATGGGATGGATTACAGAAAAGGATTAACAGAGGGCAGTTTAAAGTGGCTATATTATCATAAAATTAATCTAGGTTACATATTGGTATGGAAGTGGATTAAGTTAATGTGATATGTCAGGATTGAGGTAACTTGCGATCCATAGTTTACCTCTACGACAGACGTGACGACTGTGAATGTATGAACAGATTATCGAAAATCTATTGGCGTGTGGCGAAAGGAACTACAAATAAAATTAAATATACTTTTATATAGTAGTAATATATAGTACCCTAAATCTTTAGTTAAATGCAATAAAAATGAATGGGTATAAAATAGGATAAGAAGAGAGGGCAGTCCAGCATATACAAGATTCAGTCCAGTACATTAAGATATAAAATGATCAGCTTAAACTTTAATGTGACTCCATATATGTGTGTACTACGTCCTATATTTCCAACTTGCGATGTTTAAATATAAACCAAAAAGTACCTTCTTCAGAAATTGAGCAGATTAATTGGAAAATATTAAATATTTCAAAATAACCATTATAGTAAACAAATTGGTCACGGTTTGTGCCTTAAATAAATAAATGCATAAAATTTACAGGAAAATTGATGAGGCTTTGTGACGCACGAACAACGCACGTTCGCGGTAACTTGCGGAATACCCTGTTACTGAATGGGTAGGTATTTGGAAGTTAACCCATTCAATGCGGCGCACGCCGATCGGCGTTTGCGTTAATAAGTATGCCGCATCTGGGTAGCGAGAGCAAAATTTGTTGCCGCATTGAATGGGTTAAGACGAAGGGTTCAATTCAGAAATTAAACAATCGCTAGTGCTTTAAATTCGGTATTAGTAGGTACTTTAATTTTAATTTTATATAAAGAAATTGGTTCCGGCGAGTACGGCTTTTAATTCAAAACCTTAGACAAATTAATATTCAGAGATTCGACGTTAAGGAATAAGAAATCACTGCGCCTATATATGATCAATTTTTTTTTCCAATTCTGGGCCCCGCCAAGCCTTTTCCGATCATAAATTAAGAAGAAAGAAAAGTTTGATAAATGTTCACATTATTCCTAGACAGCCTCCGTAGCGCAGTTGGTTAGACGCCGGCTTTGAAACGAGAGGCCCCGGGTTGGATCCCCGCACCGAGAGAAATGTTTGTGCGGCCCACTAATATTTCTTTCGGGTCTGGGTGTTTATGAGACCGAAAAGTCTCTCGTAGTTCCTGATACCTACGACACAAGAAACGATCTTAGTGTGGGGTCAGGACTATGTATGTGACTGTTGGGTCTGTTGGTTGTTATTTATTCATTTATTATACAAAGTGCAATACAAATTTACCGAGATAAAGAGATTTCGAAATTAAAGTTACATTAGTGCTTCAAAAGGAGACTAACAATCCTAGGCACTTAACTTCTAAATACCAATTCCAGGCACTTACAACCCCATGCTTACGGCTAAACTTGTATCTGTAACAAGTCCCTCGTTATGAAGACATTAGAAGCACAAATAACATGAATTTACAAAACAAATGAGGTATAGCCTCGCGCGGTCAGCGTGTTATTAACCACGACCAGGTAGGCTGTGATGGATAGTGAGTCACGCCGGGCCAGGTAGGACCGGACTCTTACTGCGAGTCACGGTAGTGGTGACCACTATTGATTTGACTTTATCGATGTTTAGATCGGTTGTTGCAGTGAATTGTGTACTATAGGATAGGGATTGGTTGGTTTGTGTTTAAAGATAATAAATTAATGGCATTGTTACATGGTATGGTAGAAATTAACATGAAACTTAATTGAAATAGAAACAAATTACATTAAGTATATTGTTTAATGTATTTTACAATGCACGGTATTGGTGTAGAGATTAATCTCTTTGTCCTTTCTCACTTAACTTTTTCATCCATCATTCATAACATTCTGTAGGCCTACGATGTCCCGATATAGATTCTAAAGTACCTAATTGAAATCCGACTATCCAATGAACGTAGGCGATGGCGGTGGTGGGTAGTTGTATGAGCGTTATATCAATGGATTCGTTCTAACTTTTGCTCTATTCAAAAAGTCATATGTTAATTGAGGAATTATACTAGAGCGGACATCGGGAACAAAATCTCTGCGTATGGTGCGTGCACAGGGGTACACATTGAAGCGAGAGGGAAGATATGTTACTTTGTAGGCGTGACAGAGACAGAAATAGAATGTAGCCTTCATTTTGTTACAAACATTTTGTTTGCAGTGTATCCTCTAGTATAATGTCTCAGTGATGTTATACCACAGTTATGTTTTTTTTAAACACGAAGAAACCATTTAAAACCTAAGTTACTGATTGTTTCTATCAGTTAAAAATTATACACAATACCATTTATTTGTGAGATGGCAATATCTTTAAACATGTTCTTAATTCTAACTTGATTTACATAGTTACATAATATTTTTTAGAGCGTCTCTCTATTTGTAAACTTTCGATACTATTGTTATCGATACATTATTTATCGATCGCAAACATCATTAGTGAAGCGTAAATGCAGTAGTCGTAACCCAAGACTACTTTCCTAACGGGTCCTTCTTTGTCTCTTTCGCTCTTAAATATATCCAGTATCTTCCATCCCTGTCTTGTGTAGGTGTAACCCAAATAGCTGAGTGCAGGGTGATAAGGGCTCATAATTGTGTTTTCTAAGAGTTTCCGATGAATAGCTTTGTTAAGGTTTATTGTTGATTGTAACATTGATTGCTAGGTACGTGTGTTGCTGGGTCGTAAAGAATTTATGTATTCCGAATTTAAACTCAACTGCTGAACATTACAAACTTAAGTACGTCATTAGTGACTTATATGTTGTTTAAGCTACTTAACAATGAAATAATATATATAAAAAAATTGATTTTGCTTTAAGAAAATATCTGAACTATTTTTTGTTATCCTATCATTACGTCAACTATATGTGCCAATTTCGCAGTTGATATGCATATGTACATGTGTAAATAAGTTCACATTTCCCTGAAGGGCTGGAAGAGTTGATACTAGTTCATCGTGCTTATTTTCATTACAAATATGACGGTGAACGAGTGTAGAACAGCCACAATTTACTTTAGGCAACTTAAGACATTTTATAAATTGTAGATTAAACTCTTAGTCGATTTATTTAGTTACAAATCTACTAAGAAATGAAATCATACGTTGATGTATGTCACTTAGTTGACCTCCAAAACACATTAAAAAATTAACAAAACAAAACTAAAATACAAATGCAGAATCAAAAGAAAGAAAGAAAATTGATTTATTAGTCAAAGACACATGATAAAAGTATGTAATATGCGAGTGACATTGGAAATCAACTACCTACTACAACTGACAAGGTACAATAAAAACAACTGAAAATTAAAATAACACATATCCCATATCCCAAATTAATTATATATTTAGAATAAACACAAACAAAAATTTAAAAAGTAATTGTAAAAGAAGTACAAAAGGCAATATTGTTTTAATAGAGAGGTAATATTGATAGAGCTCTGATGACGCGGTGGTGCTCGAAAGGTCAACCTCATTGAGATAATATAAATGAAGGATAGATTCTATTTCTGTCTCTGTCACGCATACGAAATAACATTATTTTCCTTCTCGCTTCACTGTATACCCATGTGCACGCACCATACGCAGAGATTTTGTTCCCGATGTCCGCTCTAGTATAATACCTCAATGGTCAACCTTGAGTCCGGGAACTGGTTCCGCAGCGGGATCCAGGATCGATACAGATTTGGCGACATTCCACGCATAACTGGCTTTTTGCCATACATTATGTTGCGAGCGAATTAAAGGACTTTTGGAGTTGTGTAACTGTTAAAGCGGTCTAAGTAAGAACTGGTGTTTTGTGTCATTGATGCATGTATGGAATAGTTCTTAAAACAAATGAGCAAGTGATGATATTTAATAAAACCATTAGTAATCAATAAAACTTATATTACCAGTGCAACTTTAATCTCTTTAATTTGTAGAATATAAGTTATTCTTATAAAAAAATTGGAAATTGTAGGCTTCCTTCTATTGACATTTAATTAAGAAACGAAGCAGGGGCAAAATTTTATCAATCGATTAAGTATCTAGTAATTTCTCAATATATTTTCGCAAATCCGAAAAGAATTAACTAAGACTAATCCTATTATCAAAAAGATTATTGCAAGGCAGAAAGCAAAATTATAGTAGGTGTCCTGGTTTAATTAACATTTATTCGCGTTTCAGAAATAATTATAAATTAATTCGTACTTAAAAAAAATACAATACCAACATTTTTACTACAGAGAATTTATAAAATGTTCTAATAAATAAACACAAAACCGAGAAGTTACTGTCGCTATGTAGATAGCAGTGTTTGTGTTAAAACAATCACACACACAATCTCACAGACAGCATTGTGTGAGATGTGCGAGTGTGTGTGACTCACAGGTCAGACAGCCAGGTTGGCACTAGTCGTGAGAAATTACTAATTTATCTAGACTCGGTACTTAACCTTCATTGAGACCGACATGGATCGAGTCTAATGTTAAACAGTAATACGAATGGACAGTGATAGTTTTTATTACTTACTTTTTCTTTGAAGCTTCGTAATAATATTATGTTTATACCTTACATTTATACCTATGTCCACAATAAAATGTTTTTGAATTTTGTTTCTTTTTTAAGAGCTCTTAAGATGTATGTGAAAAGTCCTAAAGTTACAATTTCCTTTTTCATCGTAAGTATAAAATACTGGAGTTTTTCAGATTCATACAACTTTTGATTGTAGACACTGATATGTTTGAATGTGGTTTGAATTAAACATAGTAAGTATATTATAATAGTATATTAATACGATAGTTAAATGCTGCGGTCTCTTGTTACGGCCAGCTGCGATACCCTGAACATCCTTACAAGATTACCTTATTTATTAGACGGTAAATTATATGTTTTAAAACAACGTACTTAGTTGTATATGTAGATATTTCCAACCATACAAGGAAGTGAGTATATGGTTCTTAATTTATTTTTAAGGAAAGCTTACAGAGAAATTAACAAAATCGACTATAAATAAAAGAAATGTACTAATTACAAGCCTCCACATATGTAAAGAATCAGTTATGAACAAGATTCCTGGCATGAGAGGTAAAAAAAAATATTATTTAATTAAATATATTGCTAAGGTAGCATGCAGGACATCGTTACTTATTATTATAATATATTTATTTATATTATTTAAAAAAAAACTTTAGTATCAAATGTTTTGAATAACATATTAGCCAATCAATTCCGTTGATCAAAGTTTGTCATCTGGACGGTTTTATTACTTTAAGCAATTAGCGAGCATAAGTCCTGGTTGTGTCAATGTTTTTACTCAGCAAATTGTCTTGTTATCGTCAAAGTAATTAACAACATTTTAGTAGGTGGTTGGTTATCTTAATATATATAATTCACGTGTCACGTTGTTTGTCCGCGATGGACTCCTAAACCACTCAACTGATTATAATGAAATTTTGTAGATATGAGTTATTTGTTCCAACTTAAAGGTGGGATAGTTTTCATCTCGATTGAATTGACGAAAGTATAAAAAAAAGGAAAAAACATTTTGCCATACAAAATGTTCATGGGTTTGTAACTGTCAAAGATTTAATGTTCATAGCGTTGATACGGTAAACTCTTCCCTAAAATTAAATAACGTATTTAAATAAAGGTTTCGAATCGACAACATATAGCCGCAATATTCGATTAATGGCGTATTTTAGATTTTAAAGATGTAAATTAATGACAGTAATGAAAAGTGGTTGACATTTAAATTGGTTGTCAAATATTTATGCATACGTTCAGAAATTTATTTTGCGTAAACTAAAGAGTATATTATGAAGCTAAATAAATATAGGACAATCAAATAAATAATATTCACACTTACTTCTTTTCAAGATAGAATGTCACTTGAAAATGAAAAATCTTTAATAAAATAACACATAAAAATAAAAACTGAACTGAACTGAATAAAACAACAATTTTATATAACTATGGAGAATATTGCAGGGACTCTCAAATTAGGCGTTGCCTGTGTCTTGAGAAACCAGTTAAATATAATTGTTACTACATTAATTGTGTGTGTGAGTGTGAGTGTATTTCTATTAAAATTTATATTTCATCTCTTTATTATTAACAAAAAGTAATGGCGTAATATTTTTGGAAAACAGCATAGTGGGGGTGAAATAAGGGATGGAATATTGCATGGATATTCAAAATCGCTAAAGTGTTTAATGTCAACAATTTATAAGCCACACTATTTGGATATGGAGAAACGGGATATGATAGAGTGGGAGGTAGAGGAGAGGACTGGGATAGCTGACAGATTTGCATAGCAAAATAATGATTTGAATCAGGAGAGATGGGATAAAATGGGACATAAGAATAGGTACAGGATGGGATTGGAATTGGATAAGCAGTTTAGACAACGGCTGTCATATTGATTTTAAATAAAATATGGACTGGGATCTGTATTTGCACCCAGGCGAAGCCGGGCCGGGCCGCTATAATTATTATATATTTTTTCCAGTTAATGGCGAGACGAGCATGCCGTTCGCCTGATGGTAGTTTATACGACAGCTCATAAACAGTAGCAGAACCAAACAACACCTTGAATCACAAAGCAATGTTTGACGTTCCACTGCGGTCGCCATCCTGAGACATAAGGTGTTAAGTCTCTATATGTCCAGTAGTTGCTCCGGCTACAATGTCCTTCAATCCGAAACACAACAGGCTTTTACACTGCTGTTTGACGGGAGAAATAGACAATGTGGTGGTACCCACCCAGGCAGCCTCTCACATATGAGAGACCTACCACCAGTATAAACCGAGTCTATCATCATAATTTATAAGTACTCACGTAAATTGATGCTGCACCCATTATTTTAAGGTCCGATAAATAAAAAGGGCATTTCTAATTGCCAAAGGTGTAAATTGCATTAATCACCCGAAAACATTTAAGTAGTATTAATATTCGAAAATGTTGAGGCTCATTCAATCAGTCCGTCGAAGGAATGCAGTCTCGGTCGCTCCAGACCGCACACACACACACAACCATGCGAATAAACACATATTGTGTGTGTGTTGGGACTCTCGACTGCTACTAGTGGTTGCAAACTCATTGTAACTCGACTCACTGGCAAAGAGGATTTGTGAGTATCCTGCACGAAAAAGGATTTTGAATACGTCGTGTTTTATTATGTTCTATATTCGAAGCTTTAGTGAGCATGATGGACCATGTTAAACTCCGACTATCAATTAATTGTATTTCAAGAATATATATTTTTGGAATGCAGTTAGACTCGACCATATTAGTTAAAACTTAACTAAATATAACAGTTTTTTTATATATGACAAGAATTAAGGAATGCGAACTACGTGAACAATGGTGAACGTTACTAAGCTATTTTAACAGAGTTTTTTTCTTCTTTTTCAGCTACAGTTTCTCTTTTGCTAAACATATGCCTCTCGTAAATATCTCGTAATAATGTATAGGGACTTATAGAAAACGGCCGACAACCGGTGCTTTGCTTAATATAAATTAATTAAAACATAATAGTAATTAAATTACATTATTAAAATAAAATATACTTAATGGTGGCAGGTCTCTCATATGTTAAAGGCCGCATGGGTAGGCACCACCGCAATGTCTATTTTACCCGCCAATCATCAGTGTTAATGCGCTGGTTTGATCCGATTTAAATGACAGTGTAGGCTGAGTAACTATTGGATATATTAAGACTTAACATTTTATATTTTAAAACGGACAGCGCAGCGGAATGCCAAGCTTTGTGTCGTTATTCATGGTGTTGTTTGGTTTTGCTACTGTCCATGACTGATCATATCGATTGCAATCAGGTGAATGGCATGCTCGCCTCTCCAATCGTCGCTATAAGAAGTTTAGCATTTAAACATACTTTTATACAAATATTTTCAAGATTTAATTTTTCATTTAACTTTATAAGTTATCAAATAAAGCAACTGTAGTAAATACTCGTAAGATTCAAAACTCGACAGGTAAATACTGCGAGTTGTATTCGAGTATTCCGCGAGTTTTCTACCAATAGTAGAGGCTCGGTTGCATGGACAGTTACGTTTGTAGTATCCCGATTCGTTAAACACACAAACACACAAGCTGACACACACATACACGCACACACATTTTTTATTGCTAATCATGTTAATACACCTTATAACCAGTTTAGTGAGGCATTAAAAGTGCCATGTGAATGCATGGTAGTTTTGGGGTTATGTTGACTCAGTCTCTACCTTTACATTTTATTTATTTATTTTTTCACTATACGCCGCGGGTTCGATCCTAGCAACGCGAGAAATGTTTGTGCGGGCCACAAATATGTATTTCGGGTCTGGGTGTTTGTGAGACCAAAAACTCTCTCGTAGTTCCTGATACCCACGACACAAGACTCAATCTTAGTGTGGGGTCAGGACTATGTGTGTGATTGTTGACTGTTATTTATTTATTTAAAATTTATTTATTACGGTATTGCAAACTGTATATTTTTATTACATATATTGACACTTCTATTCTAATCGTGTCCAATAAAATTATTTTTTACTGGTTAGTAAATTATTGTAATGAATACAGGATTAAGATAATTTCATCTAGTATGCAATTGCCTGTCTCGGTGGCGTAGCTGTTCTACGGTTCGGTTACAAAGCTGAGGTCTCGCGTTCGAATCCTGGGTCGGGCATAGTGGTATTGGATTTTTCTATTCATTATCAGCCCGGAGTTAGGAATTTGTGCCCGATACGGAGGACAGGACATACGTCCGAATATAGAGCTAAATATCAAATATGTGCATTTAATATTAGCCGAAATATATATTTTTTGTCAATTGTTAGCATTATTGTAGCTATTAAACAAATAGTTAAACGTGGTAAGAAAAAAGAATAGAAAAATCCTAGCCAAAACTCTTTTCTATTCATTCGTTACGAGAGAATATAATGTAATAGATTTTTAACGTTAACGCTTGTAGAAAGAGAATATATTGGAAGCGCTTATAACTTGGCTAAGGGAGCTGTCCATATATTTATGTCAATGGTCTTAGTTTGCTTTAATATTGATATCTCTGACGTTGACATTTGATAATAATCGCCCTGTATCATGGCTGATTATGGAAAACCGTTAGTCAGCGTCAATTCTTGACATTTATTGGTGTCAGGCCATACTTGGCCCACACAGCATTGGTTTTCCGATACAACCTTAGATGACGTATAGAAGCTAAGCTAGTACAGTAGAAATTACAAAAAATTCAGTCTAGGTAGTCTATTTGCTGATCTGAAATTAGTACCCTATCCTAATCTGACTCCGTTATATCGACAGTTTTAGGTATGCCTATCCTGCCCACGGACCATTGTAAGTTAATGTAATAATAACATTGGATTAATATTATAATATACTAGTGGCCCGGCCCGGCTTCGCCCGGGTGCATATAGATTTCTCTACAATAATATGTACGTATTATACACATAAACCTTCCTCTTGAATCACTCTATTAAAAAACCGCATCAAAATCCGTTGCGTAGTTTGAAAGATTTAAGCATACAACCCTTTGTATGCTATATTGTTGTCCCTACATAGGGACAGAGAAAGCGACTTTGTTTTATACTGTATAGTGATGATGCATTAAATGTTCTGATAATTGCGTATTAATCGTTAAAATATATTTTCAGATTTCAGCATGAGTTCGTTTGAAAAACATAATTTGAAGCTAAATATATACAGTCAACAATAATACCACAGGTTACGTGACTTATGTCGTGTATATTAAAATACGTGACACTTATTGGATCCATAAAATCCTTTTGAGACACTCATATATAAACCAATCCGCACACTGACCATTGTGAATGAATGGAATACAAACATATGGAAAATTATGATTATACCTATATGATGCATAGAATATTTGATACTTTGATTCTGATGATTTGGCTGCCTCCTTGGCGCAGTTGGTTGGATGTCGGATGTGAAACGTGAGGCCGCGGGTTCGATCCCCGTATTTATTTCGGATCTGGGTCTCTGTAAGACCCAAAAGTCTCTTGTAGTTACCCACACCTATGACACAAGAGTCGATCTTAGTATGGGTTCAGGACTATGTACGTGACTGTTGAGTGTATTTATTTTTGTATTCACAAATATCTATTCCATTTATAAACGGTTGCAAGTTGTTTGAGGTAAATGTGTTACTTAGAAGCCTCGTTATTAATAGTTATGACAAATTGCTGTGTCATTATGTTACACGTAAATTAACAGCTGATTTGTCACTGAAGTTGTTGACAACCACTACAATTCACCTACTTTGGAAGGTAAAATTTAATTCGGTTTTATTTACCTGTGTGAAATACGACATATTTAAAATAATCACTATCGTTTTCTTGTTACGCCACAAGTAGATCATTGTTAACCAATTTTTGAAGTGGTAGAGCCACGCTATTGTCAGCAGGCTGTCGGCAGGTTCTTCGGGGCGGTACCACTGACTGACAGGAAATCGACGTAAAACGAAGGCTTCGCTGTTGCGTTTCGTTTGGAAAGTGAGATTTTCAGATGCCCAATACCTCTTTCTTCTTTCCATTCTTGTTCCTTGCGAAGTTTTCGCGATTTGAATAGCCGGCAACTCGAGAACCATTAAGCATCGCTGACCGAATAATAGTATTAAAGTATTTAAAACAATAATAATTTAATATACGAGTAGTACAGGAGTTTTTTATACATTTGAAGGTAAGAACGTAATATTTAAGGAATAAACTTTTAGTATGTCTGTTATCACAGAACTAGCTTTTATTCAAAGCATTACGGCAAGCAGGAGTTCTTCAATTATATTGTACTTGTAATGCACCACTCACGTTATCTCTTACGTTTTACTGGTATTAGGCCTCTCATATGTGAAATGCCGTCTGGGTAGGTAGACCACATTGTCTATTTTTCCCGCCAATCAGCAGTGTTAATGGCATATTGTGGTCGGGTTTGAAGGAAATTGTAGTCAGCACTCACTAGCCAGAGTAACTACTGGACGTATTGAGACTTAACATCTCATGTCTCAGGATGACGAGCGCAGTGAAATACCAATCATTGCTTAGTTTTGCCACTGTCCATGAGCAGTCGTATCTCTTACCATCAGGCGATCTCTTACGAATGTCATGCTCGACTTGCCATTCATTGCTATAAAAAAAGGCCACAATAAAAAAATAATAATTTAATAACGAAAATGTTGATATGACCAGTCGATGTGGGAATGGAAACCAAGTTAACCACCTATTTTGCGGTTACTCGTTCAATGAGACGATTGAGTTGTAGGTACAGTACTAAAACATAATATGTGCACTATTTGTTCACCTCCATATGGTTTTTGCGGTTTCATTCGTGTGATTAATGTATCAATTTTCCTTGGTTTAACTGTTACAAGTTACCTGTATGCGGAATCATGTTATCTACATATAGGCATATTAATCATCATCACTGATTACTGATAATACATTACCTCCGATGGTGGTGACGCAGTTTTACTACGGTATGGTTACAATGCTGAGGTCTTGGGTTCGAATCCCGGTAGGGCAAAGTGATATTGGATTTTTATTCACTAGCATCCCAGAAACAGGAAATTGAGCCTGAAATGGCGATGTCGCCTATTCTGTGAAGTTCTTTTTGACAGGATAATGAACAAAGAAAGACCATTAACCCGTTTTTTATTACAACACATACCCGATAAAAGAGCAAGCAATCTTATTCTAAGTGTTTTAAACTCCAGCAAATTTTGAAACTGTAGATGCGTTTGCTTTTGACAATATTGGATATACCAATTTTAATATGGCAAAAATAGGTTGTCAGTTAAGCCTATGATCCCGGAGGGTTCCTGTCACACATTGGTTCTACCCTAGTCGATGCAATTCCTTTCCTCTATATTAAGTTAGTACAGCATTATCTGTTTTGCAATTTATTTCTTCACTACATTCCCAACCTACGACAAAGGTGTCCTAAAACTTCTAAAATGCTAAGTCTGAGTAATTTACAGTTGTTTTAAAGAAACACTGACTCATAATGTGACTACATTTCTTATAATCAGAGGCTTTCATTCACAAACAACTCTGAAATTTTCTGAAAACATTGAGTAATCGCTATCAGTAAATTTTGTTATAAGGATAAGAAATTTACCGAAGTGGTAAGGACATCCGCATTGTTTTTGATATCAGATGGATATTATAACTAGTAATCGATTATAGTGCGGGTCAAAACTGATTAATTAGATCATTATCACCTAACATCAGATTATATGCATTTCGGTAGGCAGTTTTGAATTCTTTGAATTTTCGTGTATAAAAGCTTGTACGGGTAATATTTATTTTGGCTTGCAGTGCAGATTAAATTATGTACCATGGTAAAACTTATAAGTATACTCTCCTTATAGTAAGCAGCGACTTTGTTGTGCGGGATCCCTGGCACTGTGAAGGTCGATGAGCGGCCGTAACCACTTACCATCAGGCAGGCCGCATAATCGTCTCCCTATAAGGGTAATAAAAAAAAGTATAAGTCACTTTTAATATACTAACTGTTAGTGTTTCAGGAATTACCATCCCAATGAATCTAGATACTTATTTATTTGTAACATTCATAGGTGTGTAAGGGAATGCAATGTTTTGTGTTGGGTTGGGAAATCATGTTTACAGATCGCTAATTTCGGATACATGGTCGAAATGAGAATCTTGTCCAGAGGTAAATGGAGAGGCAATTTTCAGTTAATTATCCCTGGGTATTAAAATATCTGGCGTAAATCAACCACTTAAAAATAACTCACTTTTGTTAGTTGAGAAAATATAATTTCTAAAAGGAAGGTTTGATAAATCATTGATGCCGATAAGAATGATGAAAGATGCTTTTGTCAGTCATGACTCAGCATATTTGGGTAGGCTCGTATGCCCAATAATCTTTTTTTCTTCTCTGCCTTTTTTCATACCCCTCCTTCCTATTCCATACGCCGGAAGGCGGAAACTCATCTATGACACAAGCGATGTGAATGTTCATGGGCTGCAGTGATCCTATACCACTAGGTGACCTGTTTTCTCATTTTGCGAACCATTATTTTAATTACCACCAATACTTTTAATACATTAATGTATTACAAATACTGAATAAGTAAAAGAATCTGCGTGAGAACTTATTACTCTCAAGAAATAAGGCAATATATATTGCTGGCATCGCACCTGCACTATCAGAAATGTTTCACGCGATAACACACTCATTCTCCGATAGCTCAACGATAACCTCAATATTGTAAGAAACGGTACCAGGCAAAACTAACAAGGAAGTCTCAATACTAAAAAAATAATAAAAAGATATTTTTTTTCTTCTAAGAAACGATTTCGTATAAATATCTCTATAATACCAATCCGCACTAGGACCAACCCGCACTAGGTTAGCGTGGAGGACTATATGGCCTAACCACTCTCAATCGTACTCTCGATTTTGAAGGACGCACGTGCCGTGCAGTGAGACGTATATGGGCTGATACAGATACAGATGTCTATAATATACATATAAAGGAAAAAATATTGTGAGGAAACTTGCCTACTTTGGATATTTTTGCACATGTACTTCGAATATATCTGTTAGCTTGATAGACTCAAGCCTAAACTGTTCTTTAAATGATGGATGGCCTGCGTCCACCAGTGGGATGAATACTGTTGGGATATTATTTATTTATAGTGGTTTATAATCAAATCACGTTGCATGCGAGTGAGTAGTTCTAGTTTGTTGGTAGATGTTTTTATGGCTCATGACGTTACGAGCATGCCTTTCGCCTGATGGTAAGTGATACGACCGCTCATGCATAGTAGTAACCTTGGCTTTCAACTTGCACTCGCCATCCTGCCACATACGATGTCAAGTCTCAAGATGTCTAGTAGTTACTTTGACTTGTGTATTATTTCATAGCGTAGAATGGGGAAATATCGCGGGAAACTAATAATTTCTCTGGTGATTTGGGTGGTCATGGATGACGAAGACACCTACCATTCGCCATTTGGCGAAAGTACTTTTGCGAACATCTGCAATCTTGGTACCAACGTTCAACCTCACTGATTTACTACATCTATAACACTGAGTTGGTAGAACCTTGCGAGCTTCTAAAGATGAAGAATGGAAGCGAATGAAAGAGGTGGAGGCAAAGTAAAGTGCCTGGTGGCCTATTGGTAAACGAACTAGACGCGACTGCCAACAAGTTCACGGTGGTCGCGGATTCGAATCCCAGGGCACACCTCTGACTTTTCGGAGTAATATGTGTATGGATAGTTAATCATCTCGCACTAAAATGGTGAAGGTAAACATCGTGAGGAAACCTGCATACCATAGCGATTTATAAAATTTCTATGGTATGCAAGTCCGCCAACTCGCACTTCAACTTCGTCTTACTTCGTGCGCCGTTCGTCTTCTCTCATTTTCCATGTAGTTCTTTATTCCGTACCTCCTTATTTCAACATCTTCATCATTCATCCTCTAACTCTTTCCATCTTTAGTACTTTTATTCGTCATCTCTTTCACACAAACTACGCTCCATACCAGTCATTCGCCTAACGTTTCTTTTTACTCATCTTTCTTCATAACATTCAAAACCTACATGTATAATATAATTACTGTTAATTCTAGATATTAAATCATTCGATTGCATTTTATGCGTATTTTCGATAATGTGAGGGTTACGCAAGAATTTCCATCGCCTGAAATCGAGTATACAATATAAATTAAATCAGTACCACTCAAAACGTACATTTAATCCAGGTCGTAAATAAATCATTTTTCAATACATGTTCGTGTTTGATTCGTACAATATTAGTGCCAATTAATCCGCTTATCAGTTAATACTTTAATACCCTTGTAAGAATCTATGTTTAATTACAGTTTTTATCAGTGGTACAGTGGATGTACCCAAGATTCCATGTACTAGTGTTCATTTAATGTAATTAACCTATATGTTTTGTGTTATGTAAAATTAATTTCAATTAGTGTCATGTGATTTTTTGTGGACTTAAAAACGTGCTTTTAATAAGTGAGGCTTAGCTCAGGACTCTTCTACATTCATAATATTAATCCACCACGCTGACCTAGTGCGGGAAAGCGGACACCACATACCGTAGAAATACTGGCAAGACCTCCGTGACCTATCTTTGACTGAAAAGGTACATAATATATAATAACACCCAACAGTCACATACATCATTCACACCCCACTCTAAGATCGAGATTTGTGTCACAGGTATCAGGAACTATGAAAGACTTTTTAGTCTCACAAACACACTCACAAAAGAAATATCTATGGGCTGCACAAACATTTCTCTCGGTGCGAGGATCAAACCCGCGGCCTCTCGCATCACAGACGGCGTCTAACCAACTGCGCTACGGAGGCTCAAAGGTGTTAATATTAGCATAGCGGAAGCTACCGAAAAAATTGCTCACAAACCTAATAGGAAGTGGTTTTTGGAGCCTGTGACCACTTATAATGTCTGAAGACTAATGCACGTATTAGGAATGAAAGACTGGGAACTAGAAATCTCACTGATTAATTAAGTCGTAAAAGCAATAGTGCTACATTTTTGCATCTATATTCATAGAATCGCAACGGTATGATGGAAATGACCAAATTACCTTTTATTCATTTATCATATTTGATTTATTATTTATTTATTACTATATTATTCAATAATAGTCAGCGCTTTGGATAGCCTGATGGAAAGCAATACGACAGCTCATGAACAGAAGCAAAACCAAACAACACCTTGCACTACAAAGCAATGCCTGGCATTCCACTGCACTCACCATTCTGAGACATATGATGTCATGTTAATATGTCCAGTAGTTACTCTGGCTAAGCGACTACAATGTCCTTCAAACCGGAACACAACAGTGAATTTGCACTGCTGTTTGACGGGAGATATAGACTTTGCGGTGGTACATACTCAGGCGGTCTCTCACATATGAGATACCTACCACCAGTAAATAGCATTCCGACTGCAATGCAGATAGTTAGTACACGCATGTCGCGTGCTTGCAAGTGACAATATAACGAGATTTCCACCGTCATGCACGGTGCATCAAATCGTGGGACGAAACATAAAAGGCGAAATGCGCGTGTCCAGGCACCTCTGTCCTGGGAAGAAGGCGTGAGTTTTTGTATGTAAAAAACCAAATTAGCTTTGTTGACTGGCGAATGAAGGTTAAGTAATTGTGTTAATAACCAAGTATAGTTAAAGTACACATAATGTTTATACATAAGATGACACGTTAGCAGCATCATCGCGGATGTGATGACTTAATCATTCAGTTGGAAAAAATAATAAGGAAACTTTCAGTAGTGGTAGAATTAAGTTAATTAGACTGTTGTACTGTTTTGGGTTGGTCTGTGTGAAATCATAATTATCTATTTACATATTTGTATCTTTATTTCCATCAAAATGTTGGCAATTGTGAATAGTGGTGGTCGCAGGTTCGAATCCCAGGGCACAGCTCTGACTTTTCACGTGAGTCATGTGTGCATTGACAGTCAATCCATGCACTACAACGATGAAAGAAAACATCGTGATGAAACCTGTGTACCATAGCAATTTATAAGAATTTCTATGATATGTACCTAATAAATAAATAAAATAAAATAAATAAAATGTAAAGTCCGCTAACCCACATTAGGCTAGCGAGGTGGACTATATGGCCTAACCACTCTCAATAGTACTCTCGATTGTAGAGGAGTCCCGTGCCCTGCAGAGGGACGTATATAGGCTGATACAATACAGTACAATTGGCAGTGTTTCAGGGGTAGTGACTGCGCGATAACCGAGACAGCGCGTGGGTTTGTATTCATAATTATCGTTTATGGTTCAGAAGGGTGTCTAAGCAAAGGTATAGATATATGTGTTTCTGAAATAGAGACGTGAACAATCATACGGCACCAGGTTATCATGGTGAATGACGAAAGGGTGCTCTTCCCCATGAGAAGTGCAGCGGCTGGCCAACAAATGCCAGTGACACTAGTGTAAGCACTAGTAAATGCGCGCCACATTTACATAGAAACATGTTTTTTAAGGATTCAATCAGACTTACCAACCGTAAGCATGCTTAATTAGAAGGCTAACGATACTGTAATAGCACTTTTGGCATCTCTGGGGCAAATGAATAGGAAGAAACTCTGCGGCCTTTCTGTAATTACAAAATGATTACAGAAAGTAATTAAATTGTAATACTTTCTAAAAACTTATATAACTATACTTTTTAATCATTGCAATGAATGAAGATGAGGCATGTCATTTTCCTGATACCTTTTGTCCATTTTCTTGGACAGTAGCAAAACCAAGCAACACTATTAAGCCAAAGCAATGCTTGGCATTCCACTGCGCTTGCCGTCCTGCAACATAACATGTTAAATCTCAATATGTCATGAGTTGCTCTGGTTAAAATGTCCTTTAGCTAATAACCAACAACAGTGCATTTGTATTGCTATTTGGCGGGAGAAATAGACATTGCGGTGGAACCCAACTAGGCAACCTCTGACAGGAGATCTTATAGAGACCTACCACCAATAGGTATTCCTACTACTGCAACAAAATGATAACCATACGCCTATACAGTGTAATTTCAATAGAGTATCTTCCATGACCATCTCTTGCTTATCCTCACATCATATCAAATTTAATAAGTAGAACCACATACTGTTTGGGAATTGGTTTTTGATTCCCATAAGTTCTAGCCTAATTCAAAGCCTACACATAAACCGATCCATTGTTTTAACATATATTCAATTATAAATTTCCTATTAACATTACGAATATGTGGAGGTATTATCGTGAGCGTATCTTATCTGGTATCATCGAGATACGCCATACTCGCAGGTTGACGAGAGCTCGGCTCGGACGTCAAGTCGTGTTTAATTGTAATTCGCAATATTGTGACCGTGTTGTGATATCCGAATATAAGGTGGGTGAAATTTGTGATTTATTGTTGTTTTTGGGTTGGATCTGTTTGTTGTGTTGAAGTGTTTGCGTACGGAGAAGGGATATGGCTGCAATAATATATGTCTTAAAATATATTTAATACGATAGGAGTGAAAAAAAATACTAGTAAAAAATATCGGCTAAGGTGCTCTAATGTAAAGCATTGATGAATTCTATAAAATGTCTGTAAGATGTTTAAAGTTCTGATGAATTGAAAACCTTGATGTGTCACGTATTTTCCCAAACGCTTTTGTTTGATTTGTCCGATCTATTTATTGGTTAATCAATTATTGGTAATGTCCAATCGTACTTGTGTTTCCCTACTTCGTATTTTTTTTTTTTTATTGCAGTGAATGGCGATACGAGCATGCCGTTCGCCTGATGGTAAGCGATACGACGGCTCATAAACAGTAGCAACATTCCACTGCGCTCGCCATCCTGAGACATAAGATGTTAAGTCTCATTATGTCCAGTAATTGCTCTGGCTACAATGTCCTTCAATCCGAAACACAACAGTGCATTTAAGCAGTGTTGTTTCACGGAAGAAATAGACATTGCGGTGGTACCTACCCAGATGGCCTCTCACATATGAGAGACCTACCACCAGTAAATGTGTATTGTTTTCCTCTTGTTTTAGTGGACTAAACTCGGGCTTTCAGAAATACTATTGTTTTATATAAAGTGTGTTGTTTAGTTCTATAGTTGGATTGTTTCCTTCGAGGCTTTTGTTTGTAAATTTAGTAAGTTCTTTAATCCTTTTAGTTTATCGTAAGTAGTAATTAAGTGCGGCCACGATTGTCGCTGTATGTTACGTAGAAAATTCAGCTCCTGAATTATTATTTATTCGCCGTTTCGTAGACATTTTCATAAAGAACAATGCAGCAAAAAGCATTAAAACTTTCCGTCAAATTTCGTTCCTTGTACTCACTGATTGGACGTTATTTTTATATTGGCAAAGTACCTGCAATATCCTGGTTGTAAATGCAGGGTAATTTGAATAGAGTATCGACTGAAAAGACGTAGATCGGCACAATTGTCGTCCGGGTCTAACATTAAATCTAGGGAATTTGAATTGATTTCTTTATTAAAACTCATTTAAAAGTTTTTGACAGTTTAAGGTGTCTGAAATATCTCAGTATTGTTAATACTGTCCTTGGTTATTTCGAACCACGTAAAGATTTTCTTTTTAAATAAATATCTGATAATTTCTAGCAGTATATTAGCTCAACATTTTCGCCAATCCCACGCAAATTATATTTAAAAAAGGAAGAAATACCCAAAGTTATCAAGTTTTTTTCAAATATTTGTCGGCAGATACCTATATTTGTTTTCAAATTGTCGACAACTTGATAAACTCTTCGCGTCGGCACTAACATAGTAATAGTTAATCCAAGTTAAATAAGCCGATGGGATTAACAATTTTCGATAGTGGATAATCCACCGAGTATTAGCAGTTAGGGATTAGTAAAGCAAATACAAATCTTGCTTAGGGTTATTTTATGTACTACATAACACTTTTTATATATTTTATAAGTGGTTTGATGTAAAGCACTTGCTCAATACCTACATTATTGACAAATGACAGCTATATGATTTGAACGGTCTTTCAAAATTTAGAACATTTAGAATCAATCAGGTCATATGCAGTTGCTTATATTTTGGCTAGCTTGTCTGGCTTTAAGCTAGCGTGGTGGACTTTGAGGCCGAACCCATATGAATGGCATTCGTGACGCCCGCAGATTAGAACTTTTTTAGCTAGCGATTAAAAGTGTTTGAATAAGGGACGCGTAAAATTGTATGCAGGTCATAAGGTTGTCAGAGACATAGGTTGCCTAATAGAGGTTAACAAGAGGCTAATGATGATGATGGCTAACATTTTTGATTTACGTGAAATGGCAGTAGAATTATTCGTGTACAAGTGGTGTTGGTGTAGTTGATGTTGTAGAAATGTAACCTCCGTTGTGGTGTAAAACGGTAGAGAAAATATTTGTAATCTATTTCTGATACATTTTTTATTTCTACTCTAAATCACCTTTCTTCGAATGGTATTACTTATTATTTCAATATTAATTTACAAAGCTTTTCAATAAGCAGATTAACTGTTTAATGCTAGGACATAGGTTTAATGATGTTGCTTAGTATCTGTTATTAATTTCATATAAAACATTGTGGGTTATTCAATGTTAATTATAGTGTAGGAGTGACAAGTCATCATTAATTACCTTTATAACGTGAATCAGTAGTGTAATGAAATGTGTAAAGAAACGTTGTAAAAAACATTCAATCAATACGGTAGATAGGCTTGACTGTTTCTCCTATTTCCTAGCATTGCCAAAGTCTTAGCGTTGACGATCGTTACCATAAAGTGAAACTTTAACGCCCGAATACTGGAACGCAGCTTAAATATTATTTTGCACTTAACTACGTAAATCCCGCTTATATATACTGGCTAAGTGGGCCGGGCGCTGTTAAGAGCAACTTATTATTTGCATGGCGTTCGAGTATTCGGGCGTTATATACGTTTACCCACGTAAGCAATTGAAATGAAATATGACGGTGTAATCGTAAAATGCATACGATTGAATTCAATAAGGAGCGAATGTTAGTTGAAAGATTTTGATATCAATTTTGATAATTAAAAGCCAGATAAGCTGTGAAAGGCGTGGCGGATAAAAAGGCGGGCGGTTCTAATGACGCACGTTATTCTCATTAAATTATGAGTAGGTAAAGGGAAGTGACGACGACAACAGCATTCACAGAAAACTTCTATGTCAGCTTTGATTTTAGGTGTCCTGTGGTTACTTATAGATAGGAATTTTCGGATATGGATACCATTATCAAAGTTGTATTGGTTCACAGATATTAAATTATTTCGGATAATCATATTGTTTAGGTTGGTATAGTGAATGGAAATTCCACATATTATATTATTCAAAATATTTGAATAGAGTTCCTGTTTAGGTAACATTTTTGTGATAAATAATCGATATTTTCGGATACGGTTATGGAGTTTCATAACCTTTTTGCTGAGAAATTTACATCAGCTTTCAGCTCTCGCCGGTACCACAATTTTTTTTCTTCATTTTTACATCTTGGTGGTGGTATGATATAAATTGAATTATCGTTTATAGCAACGAACGTACATAAAATAGGAAAAGTCGGCACAGAGACTCGCAAATATGTCGCGTTTGAGGTTGTAAACCTTACTCAATTGCTAACAGTTTTATTTAACTATGCCATTACTGTGCCATAATATCTTCCTAGATATTATATTTGGATTGGACTACACTGATTCACCTATTTCTGAACTCTGAAGTCCATTGTTGCGCTAGTATAAGAAAAGTCGAGTTCATACGGACATTCCCAAACCGATTCTAAAGTGCCCCGAGAAAAGCGAATTTGAAAAAAAATATGGAATTCAGGAATTTGTCTGTACTGTGGATACTTCTTGACATGTTCAACGTCACATGACACTTAGTAATAGAAGGTTTCAAGACATACTAAAGCTTTAAATCCATACGAATTGATAACATTGATATAGTTGCGAGTATGTCATATTGGTATGCCTACAGCTCCGGTTTCTAGATAGCCTCTTTTGTCCTATCTGGATGTACTGGGTGAAGTTTAAACACTCTCAATTGATAATACGAATCATAACACTTACTTTTTTTCTTTTGGAAGATTTTTCTCTTGATCGTTAAATTACTATCTCAGTATATAGGGTGAAGTCAAAAACTTAGTTAATGAGTATTAATCACAATTCACAATGCTAGAACTTGAGACGAGAGACCACGGATTTAATCTCTCGCTCATCAATCCCCGCACCGAGACAAATGTTTGTGTGAACCACAAGTATTTATTTGGTCCTGGGTTTTTGTGAGACCGTAAGTCTCTCGTAGTTTCTGAGACCTACGAGTTTCGACACAAGATCATAGTGTGGGCTCAGGGCTATACATGTGACTGTTGGGTGTAAATAAAATAGTAATAACCATTTTGACATATTCGTTTTTTCGTAAGAGCCTTGGTGTAAATTTGTAATGTTGCAGTACAAATAGATTCGCTCGATTAAAAGGGTACCAAGTTGTTTTATATAAAAGAAACTAGAAGTTGTGATATTTTTGCTGGGTAAATAAGATTGCGTAAGACCTAAAAGCTGGTGATAGGTTATTTGAATCTGCCTCCAATTTACCATTAGGTAATTTCTTTCTTAGGAAATCAGACAATATTAAAAATTGATTAGAAAACACTAGTATTAACTAAAGATTAAATTATTAAACATTGAGTGTCATACATTAATTCCATCGGTACAGCTTCTTACAATAAGTTTTCAGAAAATAATTCTGGTCTCATTAAGCGTCGTAATACGAGACTTCTTGGGAGATAATTAATTATCTACAGTTCTACATTATAACGTGTAATATTTTATTACGGGTATATCATAAAGCAAATATATAATAATGCGTTGTTTACTTAACTATAAAACATATTATTTAATGTAGGTCAGGGTTACTTTATCAGTGGATACCTTAGTTTTTTCCACAAAATAATAAACACAACGAAAATATTGTAATTTAATGATAATTTTTTCACCATTTTTTTTTGTATTTACGTACTGTCGGTGGTGAATTAATTTATGTTTTCGGAGTATTTATACTCGGCAGTAAACGATTAATAATATAGGTTATAAAGTATTTAATTTATCTATTAAACTTCATCTGTTATTTAATCTTTCCTTAATATTAAATAATTGTACGTGCTAAACATAATATCTCAACACGCCCATATGTAAGGAGTATATTTTTTAAGATTAAATTGTAAAATAAGATTTACAATTGACATCATCATTATCGTTTTCATCTATAAGCAGTCAACTGCCCAACATATCTCACCCAGTGATTTTTACAGCAACCTTTATCTCTACGAACTCCTATACAATATTAGGTTTAATAATTCAATAACAGACCATAATTTTCCACAGCCCACCACCAACATCAGATGACCTAACCCAGCCGAATTAAGAAACCGTCACAATGCTAGCAGCAACACTTTCAACTCTGACACCGCGCGTGCGGTTTCAAGGGTCCAAGCCGAAGATCGAGAACATAGCCTTCAAACTCCACTACCAGCTCACAGTGACGCTACTCCTGGCCTTCGTGATCCTGGTGTGTGCCAGAGAGTACTTCGGAGACCACATCAGGTGTCTGTCGGATCAGGGCGTGCCCGAACATGTTATTCAGACGTACTGCTTCTTCATGGCTACCTTTACTATTGTAAGTTGATTTTATGGTATAAGATACCACCGCAATGTCTATTTCTCCTGTCGAACAGTAGTGTAAAACTGTAAATGCACCGTTGTGTTTCGATTTGAAGGATATTGTAGTCAGAGTAACTACTGGATATATTGAGACTTAACATCTTATTCCAGGATGGGGAGCGCAGTGGAATTCCAAGCATTGCTTTGTAATTCATGGTGCTGTTTGGTTTGCTACTGTTTATGAGCAGTCATCAGGCGGATGACATGCTTGTCTCGCCATTCAAAGCAATAAAATAATAATAAAAAAATAGGCAAATATGTAAGTTACATCCATGATTGGTGACCGGCGCCCATAAATAAACACAATACAGTAGACTCTTGATAATGCAAACCTTTGATTATTCAAATCCCTCTATATATTTTAAGCAACTGATGGATCCATGGGAAAACTCTCTAAGAATCAAATAATTACAGTGGGTTTTGGTTCACTCGGTAATTCTATTAGGGCTGCACTCAACGTTCTGTGAGGTGCCTGGTATATTCCATTTAATGTATTTATTTTAAGATTCAACAGGACCAAATAATTATAAAAAGAAATATACAATCACTAATTTAAGTTTTTTTTTAAATGATTGATGAATGGTTTGACTATCCTTTGATTCGCCTGATGGTAAGCAATACGACTGCTCATGGGCAGTACCAAAACCAAACAACAATGTTAATTACATGCAATGCAATGCTTGGTATTCTATGTTATATTCTATGTTATCTATGTTAAGTCTCATTATGATCAGTAATTACTCTGATTCAGTGATTGATGAGTGATTCAGTGTTAAAAAGCAATTATGTTACTTACCGTTATTTATTCTTAGGTGCGGCACTACAACGAAAGTCTTCTTCAAGGCGGTTTCCTTCCCCACCCTGGTGTGGGGCCGATCTCTGAAAATGACGAAACCCTCCACCACACATACTACCAGTGGGTGCCGTTCATCCTCTTCATACAGTCCATCTGCTTCTATCTTCCTCACTACATCTGGAAGAAAAAGGAAGGTGAGATATTCACACTTTCCAGTAATATAAATTGACCAGCTGATAGAACATGTTGTGCTTCATTTCTTCACAACCCTAAGGTAGACTGTCAAAGTATGCCTCAGGCATTAAGTCCGCCTGTATACGTTCAGCATATGAAGCTTTAAATAAAAAAAAAATAAAAAAAACATGTGCTGGTGTGTTTTTTTTAGTATTTTTGCTATAAATGAATGAAGAAAAGTAGCGCAATCTGTCGGACAACATATGCAAACATTAGACTATTTATTCACCTACAACAAAATTGACTACCATTAATACCATATACATACCATTTGAAAATTTTATATCAGCAATATAAATTTTTCAAATGGTATTGTAGAGAGATGATCTTGTTACCGTTCAAAATTAACCATCGTCAACATAAATAAGATCTTATAAATAATATCCTAAGTTGTATCAATTCGTTGAAAGGCTTTAAAGTTTACGCTAAAATATGATACTTAAGACGTGAATAAGCAATTTCTTTGAACTTCACAAAAATGTTGAAATGTTTCGTCAGTTTTACGACTCGTGATGACTATGAATACGTTTTAACCTGAATAATGTTGATAAGATAAACTTAACTTTGCCTGCCTTAATCTGAGAACGTGTTCGTCTGAGATCACAAAAAGAATGTCGTTGACCTATAGTCAATGTAGCAAAAACATAACCTGTCTATGTTTTTTATCATTGAAACTTGTTTGCGGAAATTGTTGTAGTATGATTGATTGTTATATTTATCTTCGTTACTAATAGAAATTGCTTATGCATCATCACTGAGGCACTAGACAGACGTAGGCGGTGGAACTTCATTTTATTAAGCGGCTTATAATTTTAACTATTCTCAGAATGGTCATCAATCTATCCTTCTCTCTTCTTGATGTAACATAGATGCTTAAAAAACCTTGGCCTTAAAAGTTTAGAAAATGAATATACTATGATTGATTGAAAAACTTACATAAAGCATATTATTGAGTGTAGTACTCGATTCCAGAACCTAGAGTTTTGTGTTTGGTAGGTATTATTAGATAGTTGATGACGAAAATAATAATTTATAATTATTCGAGATCCTTGCAATATTATTTCCTTCTAAAAGTATTTCTGTCATGTAAGGATAGCCAGCAAAAATCCTATCAGATTTTCATTCAAAAATCTAGGTTTATTTTCGATCCAGACACAAGTAACTGAAGTTGTTAAATTTCTTGCAGGAGGAAGAATAAAGGCTTTAGTAGACGGTTTACAGTACGCCAGTCTAGCTCTACGAGACGAAGATATGAGTGTCAATGGCATGGATGTGCCCTCCAAGAAAACCCTCGAAAAGAAACTAGACCTGATAAGGAAAGACATCGTACTTAGGTAAATATACATGATTTTAATTTTCTACTTGACTAAAAGGCTAAATCTTTACAAAATGTTGAGCTAAGAGCAGTTTTAAACGTCTACGTTAAAAATAGTGTATTGGCCATGTATTAGCTTATACAATTGGGGATCGGTGTAGGTATTTTTTTATTATGCATACTTCTGACAAATGAGCAAACAACTTACCTGGTGATGGTAAGTGATCACTGCCGCTCATGACCCTCCACACTTCGTCTATATGTATCGCCGGCCTATCATCAGGTTGGAACTGGGAAGGAAATAAGCTGGAAAGTGAAAAAGGGTATAGGGCATCCGGCAAACTCACTCACCGAATGTTACGCGATAGTAATAGATGTCACTTCACGTTGATTGATTGTAAGACAGCAGTACCGCCCCGGACGGGGCATACGCACTGAGTCACGACTGCGAACAGCGTGGTTCTTCCTAACATATATGTCTTTATGTATTACCAAAAAGTTGGCTTAGAAATCTTTGGCAGAATTTTTTTTGTTTAGTTTATGAGTGAAAACTTGTTGTTGGCCTTTTACAATTTAAGTATTTATTTTATGTATTTCCCTGTCTGTTAAATTTCCTTACATAGTAAAATAAAATATAGGAAAATTCTCTCGTTGTTTCTTATACCTCAGACACAAGACTCGATGTTTGTGTGGGGTCGGGACTATGTATGTGACTGATATGGGGCTATGACATGTATGTGGGTATGTATTTTATTTTTTATTTTATTTTATTCGGAAAACAAACAGTTCTATATCTAGGTAAAATACAATATTTAAATTACAATTAACAATTAACATGTTTTCACATTTATAAAGCTTATTACTAAGATTAACATTAAAAAGAAATTTGATCTATTGAACAGTGTTAAACCAATTATTGGATAAAGTTTGCCTGATTGCCAATGCCTTAGAGTTAAATACATCCAGTTCATGGTTGTTAGCCAGTTTATTAAATGAATTGGCAGCTCTTAAGAAAAATGTTTGTTTTCTATATTTGGTAATGGTCGATGGTACATATAAGGGAATAGGTTTTCTTATTGTCTTTACAGGGACATTTAAGTAAATTTTAGAGAGAAGGTCGGGTGAGTCAATTGCACATTGAGCGATTTTTAATAAAAACGTAACGTCAGCTATTCTTCTCCTTACTTCAAGTGGCAAAATGTGATGTCTTTTGCATCTTTCTTCATAGGTATTATCATACATTTTGCATTTGAATTGAATAAATTTTATAAATTTACGCTGTACTGATTCTAGTCTATGTATGTATACGTCATATTGTGGATTCCAAACCTGTGAACAATATTCCAGTATACTGCGAACATATGAACAATAAAGTATTTTTATTAATTTTATACTAGCAAATTGAGAAGATGATCTTATGACAAAACCTAGTGCTTTGTTGGCTTTCTTAACAATATATTCAATGTGTTTATTATATATCAGTTTTGAGTCATGTATTATTCCGAGGTCACGTATTTCATTGACACGTGCAATAGGATTGTCTTCCAGCTTGTAGGTGTAATCAATTGGGTTCCCTTTACGAGTGAAAGATATGATGTTGCATTTAGAAATATTAACGTCCAGGTTATTTAATTTGCAATAACGTTGAAATCTAATAAGATCTTGCTGTAGAAGCTGACAGTCATTGAAATTGTTAATGCGACTAAATATTTTCATGTCATCAGCATAGAGAATAAATTTTGAATTTAGGAAACACGTGTTTATGTCGTTGATAAATATATTAAATAATAGGGGTCCTAGTAAAGACCCTTGTGGAACTCCTGAAAGAATAGTTAGCCATTTCGATTTGTAATATGATATGTATGTATGTACTTATTTTATATACAATTATTTACCAGTGGACTTCGTGTGGTTAGTAAAAAGCTCAGTTCGAATTTGCCAAGTAACTAACCTACTACCCAGCATTCTGTAGGTTGTCTTTAGATAAAGCGATCATATCTATTTTTACTTTTATCTCGTTCAATATCAAATTACGTGTGTTTCTAACGCACGGCCGTCTGGTGACAATAAATTGACACCAGATATACTATCATAAGATTATATCCTGTTGACCTCCAAATATGACGATAAAGTCTGAATTGGTTTCATCATTATAAATCTATTCATCTCTTTTTGACCGTTCGCGGAAGAAAGATAACATCAGTGAAAATGTAAAATAGGTTTTCCTGACGTAAGTAGTACGTTCTGAGTTAGCAACTAAATTATAACTACGTAACTGACCTTATTACTACTACTTGACATAAAAGGTTTAATTAGAAAAGTGGGTTAAATTCTAGCCGCCTGTAGTCCGAAGTGTCATCAATTACATTTGCATAAATATATAAAATATTATGCTCTCATAAATTGTATCTATTGTGGTATGAGTAAAATAAAAAACTTAATTGAACATAAGCTTCAACATTTTTCATCTTATTATCTAGAGTAAAGAAATAAACTTTATTGTGTTTATTATTATTTGTTAAATATTGTACTAGCACTTCGCAAGTATAATCACCTCCACTTAATACATATGATCATTTTCTGTTGTTAACGATGTTTCCATGTCAAACAAATTCAAGTTTTATTTATGTCGCCTCTTTAAATTATTTCAAGAGCTACTATTTACTTTATAAAGTAAATAATCTAAATGAAATCATATGAGTCTATTTCTTCTGAAGTGCGTGGTGGCCTGTTGGTAAACGGATCAGACGCGGCTGCCAGCATGTTCACACTGACCGTGGATTCGAATCCTAAGGCACACCTCTGACTTTTCGGAGTCATGTTTGTTTAGATAGTCAATCATCATGAATTAAAAAAAATGGTGAAGGAAAATATCGTAAGGAAACCTACATACCATAGCGATTTATAAGGATTTCTATGGTATGTAAGTCCACCAACCCGCATTAGGCCAGCGTAGTGGACTATATGGACCAACCACTCTAGAGTGTTGTACTCTCAATTATAGAGGAGGCCCGTATCCTACAGTGGGACGTATATGGGCTGATACAGATTTCTCCTAAGGCGTTGAATGTAGTATCATTCCGACCCAAGTACACAAAGTCCGCAATGATGCAAGCATCAGTTTTAAAATGTATTGAAAGCGAATGATATCTTATCTGGGATATATAGATTGAGTGCGGCCGCGGCGGCGACTGATCAGACGATAATGATGCCTCTTTCAATGCAATTGGCTATTTCTTCGCGCTATCAACGGTTTCGAGTATTTGATCACAATCGGTATTATGTGGGATTAGTTTCCTGCATTGTAAAGGGCTCGGAATATTACTTTGTAGTTTGTACCATGTTTTAGGTCAATGATATTTTAAATTGTTGATATGCCATGACTACGCCTTTATTTCCAAGTATGTACATTCCTGAATTACGCGATAAAGCCCAAGTTTCTGATAAATTATGCAATTAAGATTAACACATTGATTTTAAAAAATGTTCCATATTTTCCGGTCTGAAGAGGTTTTAAAAAATTCTGTAAATAATATGAATATACTTTTCCCTACTCCATGGATCTTGGCTGTAAGGTTTCAAAAAAAATCTTTGCCTGAAGAAAGCGTGACTGTAAAACTTTTACCAACTTCAATATCATAGAATGTTATGTACTATGGTAACAAACCTCTAATTTGTGTAGGTTAAGGATATCTCGAACGTGGTCGACATGGCTGGTCGCCATGGAGGTGACCAACTTGCTGCACGTCATGTTCCAGATCTGGATAATCAACAAGTTCCTTAATGGAGCGTTCATATCGTTGGGCGCGAAGGTCTTGAACACCAGCGAGTGGAATCACATCGCTGATCCGTTGGAACTTGTGTTTCCAAAGGTAAGTTTTCAACCAGGTTATTAGACAGTCATTTTCCTGTTTTGGTCCTTTTACTCCTTGGCAATATCCGCATGTTTTATTTAATATCGGAAACTGGAGAAAAGACAATCAATGTAAAAGCAAGCAAATCTACTAATAGCGATTCACAATACTTATGCGTCATAGGTATATTGGCGGCCTATGAAAGCAGATTGACTCGGGTAGAATAAGAAGACGCCCAATTGTAGACCCTTCTTTTGCCAACGTAATGTGACGTCATGATGTGAGAATATTCATATTTCGATTAACATTGTAACTAAATATTGTGCTGTTTTGTTTGGTGGCAGGTGACGAAGTGCATCTTCCACAAGTACGGTCCCAGTGGTTCAATACAGCAGCACGATGCGCTGTGTGTCATGGCGCTCAACATCATCCACGAGAAGATCTACACCGTGCTGTGGTTCTGGCTGCTGTTCCTCTTCATCGTCTCTGTGTTTGGTAACAGACCCTTTCATTACTATCAAACATATATGTATCTTTTAGTTGTGGCTGGATTGGTTGTGATCGGGACATGCTACTGTTTCACAGAAAAATGTCATTTTACAGCCTGTTTGCGATCGATGACGGATATAGCTGGTCGCCTATTCATATTCCTCTTCTGTCCTGAAATTTTCTCATAAATAGTTAGAGTTTATACTTAGCTTACTACGGTGACACTGCATACAGTTCGCCCGATTGTAGGCGATACGACCGTTCATGAACGGTAGCATAACCTAAGAGGGACCATGAATTACAAAACAATGCTTGACATCCCACTGAGATCGCCATCCTGAGACATAAGATGTTAAATCCTTGTCTTTTTAATGAAATAAGAAACCCATCAAAAACATCCTGTAAAAAAATACCAAGTCTGGCAGCTCAATTTTTCTACCGCAAAAAGTTGTGAGATCCATGTAATACCAAGTCGGTTAATTTATTTAGTCCTTGCTTGCTAAGTTATTATCATATCAATATTAAAAATCCTTTACATTTTAAATACATAGATCGACTTGGCCATCGTATGAAAACACAATGTATCGTACAATTTATACATAATGCTGCTGGCCAAGACTTATTCCTCATAATAAAACGTTTTTCCTTTCTCTATCAGCCGTGATCTGGCGCATCATCTCGTACTTCATGTACCGGCGCTCGTTGAAGTTCAACGACATGATGTTCCGCCACGTCAGCAAGGCCAAGTTCGACCCTCACAACGTGATCGCCGTCGCCAATGGCTGTGAGTTTGCTGACTGGTTGTTCCTCTACTACCTCGCTAAGAACATGCAAGGATTTGTCTTCCAGTGAGTATACTGTTTAGTGCTTTACTTGTTAAATTTATTAAGCTTCAACAAAAAAAATTAAGAGGGTCGGAACAGATAAAATCAGGGGGATGATTAGGCATCTTTTTTGGCAAAATTGTCAGCGTAATTAAGCTGTCGAAATGTCTGATTATAAACAGGTGTGTTAATTAGTGAAACATGGTAACTACTTGCCATTCGCTAACCTCTTTTCGAGTGAATAGCACCATTAGGTTCATCGTAACAATTTAACATGCCAGTAAAATAACCAGGATTCAAACATTGAACAAAGAACCAAATTTATTTTGCAATTAATGGTGAGGCGATGGTCCTGTTCGCCTGATGATAAGCGATATGACCGCTTATGATCAGTGGCAAAACCAAACAACTTGAATCACATATGCAATCACTGCGGCATCCAGAGACATAAGAAGTCTCAATATGCCCAGTAATTACTCTGGCTAATTCAGCTAAGAAATTATTTTATAGAGCCCTTGCATATTGTAACGATAATTTATGTTATTTTTGTAGAGCTCTGTTCGAGCGTCTGAGTGAAGAATTGATGAAGAGATCAGTAGCAGACAATGACGAACCGAATAACAAAGGAGCGGAACCTGTGCTGGTCGGCCGAGTTGACTATGACGACGAAACATTACCCTTGAGAGATGACAAGAAGTCTTCGTGATGCAAATTTACGAATTTATAACTGTTCGAACAAGCTAGGATGATAATAAAAATATATTGTTTAAGATGCCTCGTGTTTTTAAACATGACGAGCGATTTTTACATGTTTTGCCAAAAAAATAGGTTGAGAAACTTATTTAGTTCATTTAAGGACAGCTTTGGGTGATAATAGCATTTAACATTATTTTCTGTTACTTAATATAAATTAATAATGCCATAACATTCCAAAAGTGTGCACTAAATCTTAAAGAAGAAAATATTATAGGTTTTATAAGCTCGAAAGTAGAAACAGATATAGGTAACCTAACTAAGAAAAATAGTCAAAACCGTGAACACAAACAAATGCGATTCTTTTTCGAATAACTTCTGAATAAAATTACCGACGTATATTAGGATTTAAGGGAAAGTTGTATTTAAATTTTTATCTTTAATGTATGTCAGTATTCATATGAATTAATTATTTTTAAATGCTGAACGAGTGATTTCTGCCATTTTGTAAGTGTATGCTAGTTATGTCATAAGTTAAGTGCCTTATTGTATTTTGCTCAAGTTAGATTAATTTTAATTGAAATGAGCGTGGATTTAAGCAATAACTTATTTCTAGTCGGACTGTTTGGGGATAGGCAAACAGCATTTTAAATATTTAAAGCTATAGGTACTAATGCTTGCGCCTGTCTGTGGAATTGTTTTTGTTGAATTTTTTATGATTGTGAATAAAATGTGTTTTGTTTATTTTGTCGTATATTTAATTTGAAAAAAAGAAAGCTGGATTCCCTTTATTCCCAAGCGACTAGATACTTATGTAATATGTACCGATGTGTCTACAACTGGTTACAAGAATATAAGCATTGATAAATCTTCTTAGCATAGTATTTAAATCTTAATAATAAAAGAAAAGAAAAAATGTGATAAGAATGCCATCCTTATACAGAAAGCTTACCTTGCCAGCATTGTCCTTGAACCTTGATTAGGTTATTTGTCCACGTTGGTTTCCCATTCATACATACAGAAACTCACGCCTTTCCCCAGAAGAAGAAGGCCGAGCTGCCTGCTGGAAGCAACCAGGACATCCAAGTCTCGCCTTGGGTATTCCATCCCACGATGTGATAGGGGGCGAGCCCATCCCCCATATCGGGCATACTTCGCCCGATCCGGGGTTCGAAACCGAGACCTAAGCTTTCTTATATATCATACCGTAGTACAAACTACAACTACGCTACCGAGGCAGTCTCCACGCCACATTTTAAATTGTTTGAATATTGTAGAATCAAAATTTCTAAAAAAAGGCACAAATATTTTACTTTCATACCAAGTTACAACCATACCTACTGGCAATATTCTTTACTATAATAAATCGTATAATAATGCCTTCACGCCGATAAAGATCATTAATAAACGATAGCAAGTTATTCCGACGATTTTGTATAACAAATAAACTATAAGTATAAGCAAATTAAATTACTAATAGAAATTAGGTTACCAGTGTTAAAGAAGACGCGGAAGTGTATTTAAGCTAAAAACACACACAATTAAGTACTTTAGCGGAGTTTTTTTGCGGAAATGTTAATGAGGAAACAAAATTATGGCATCCTTTATTTAGCAGTTGCCTTGACGATATCTGTCTAGTTGTAATTGTGTCGCCAAATACATGGTTGCTAAAACTGTACATGCTAATATGTAGGCAAATAGTGTTACTAGTTTCTGTTGGGTTTGTTTGGTGTTCTTACTAATTATCACGTACCAAAAACACGGTGATGAGTAGGAGTTAAAAGTTATTTAAGGGCCGAAACTGCGTTAAGCGGGCACGGGCGCGGTTTCATACAAAAGTGCTCCGTCGCGGGGATCCGCGCGGGCGTCCCGCACGGGGAGACGCGTCCCGCACCCGCGCCGCGGGGCCCGCCTTCGTGCGTCGGAACCCGTCGCGGGGGCACGCGCGGTACAGCGCGCGGTGTCCGCCAGCGGTAACATGACGGTGATGGCATAGGGCACCGAGACGTGGCCTCTCACTTTGGACTTCATTAGAAGGCTCAAAGTCACTCAACGAGCAATCGAGAGGTATGCTCGGTATTTCCCTACGAGATCGACTCAGAAATGAGGAGATTCGTAGGAGAATAAAGGTCACCGACATAGCGCAAAGGATTCTATAGATGATTCATAGCGAAAGGTTCTAGAGTGGAGGCCACGTACAGGCAAGCAAAATGTCGGACGCCCGGTTACAAGGTGGATGGATAACCTGGCTACATTTGCAGGAAGTCGCTGGATGCAGGCTGCTTCCAACAGGTCGATGCGGAGACCATTGGGGGAGGCCGATGTTCAGCAGTGGACTTCCTGTGGCTGAGATGATGATGATGATGAATATACTTGAGCAAAAATAAAGATTTTTTACTTAGCGCAATGTTATTGCCAGCCTTTCCGTTGGTGATATGACTGATACAGATTTTACCCTTAAGTTGTTGACCATCAAATATGGTTCCAGTTTCGAAGATAATTCGCCATAGACCGGTATCGAAACTTTAAAATATTTGTACAATGAGTTTTCATTTTCTCTTAATTTACTGAACTTTACAACAAATTCTCCGCCTAGCAACCTAAATTCAATTAACAGCCTTCCTGGCTGTCGGTTTTTTTTTTTGCTAGTCGTCGTTTTGGTATGTAATAATATATTAAGCTCTCCATCGACACGACTGTACATGCACACCTGACACCTTTAAAATTGAACCAGCGACACTGCGTAAATCCGGTCTCCGCGACGGGTACCCGCGACGGGGACCGTCGCGTTCTCACGGAGCCCGCCCGCGTGTCCACGCGAGGAAACGCGCGACGGTTGCCCGTCGCGGGCGCCCGCTTAACGCAGTTTCGGCCCTCAGACAAACGCGTTAATTATGTCCATAAATTACGCGCGCTCCACTGGCCCGTATTTTGAAAACAACAGTTACCGTTGCCGCGTTTGCTATTTTTATCATGTACCAACATAATAATAAAAGATTTACTTTTTTATAAATAGGATGTGACATCAAGGATATAAATAATTAAGTACATTCATTTTATAAGCACCCAAAAATAAACACATTTTAAAATGTTTCTCATGCACACCTACAATATTTTTAATGCTTTTTTGTAAATATTTTAAAAATATTCTCCTTGGTAGCACATTTATAAATATTGTAATTTTCTGTATCAATGTGAGCATTGGAAAAAGGTAGAGTCTTGTTTAATTCTTAAAGGGGCTTCCAAACCGAGATGTAAGTGGGGGACACATCTGTTACCTTATCAAAGGGACCAGACATGGTTTGGATCTGGATAACGAGGAAGAAATCGGGGCACTTCTCGCCCTCAGGTATCCAGTGTCGTCTGATAAAATATGCGCGACAGTCACTAAGGCGTTTTAGTTGGTATGTTGGTGTAGAATTGTTAGACACCCGGCTTAGCTCGGCCGCATGATCCGCATTCCGCGGTGTGCCAGGCTGGAAGGTCAGTGACATAACATACGCGTTTAGGCCTCCCCGGGGTATCGAAATGGGTGCTTGACAGCTTTTCCCATGACACAAAAAAAAAACTTAATCACTCTTTTTAACTTAGTTTGAATGCATATTCAACAACATCATCAAAAACTTTTCACAAGGAATTAAAATAACTCGTGTATTAAGTGTGTAAAATTAAGTGTCCACGTTTGGAGTTAACTGTCTATCCACAATACTTTCGTTTGAATATAGAATACGACATAAAAAAGTACAGTATCCAATACTGTCCATTCTCGGTAACTTGATATGTCCGTTCGGTAAACGTTGAACCGTTCCCATGTGGCAACGATTCATAAAGTATAATTCAGTTAGCCCTCCCCATAAGGCATGGAGTGTGAGAGTGTTGACCCCTAACGAATGATTCGCGACGTAGATAACTGGCCACTGGATATTTTGTATTTTACGTCACCATATTCGAAAAAGCTCTAATTTATCTGTCTAGGTTAGTATGATTCGGCGAATTAGCGGTAACTTTTATTACGTATTTACGTGCCCATCTTGTTTTATAAGTTTATTGAACCTTTGTTTGCTAAAAGGGTGTCAAGTAAACAGGGAAAAGTATAAGCACGGAGCCTTGTAAATCAGCTGATAACAAATGACTGTTCCATTTGTTAATATTATTGTTAAAATCCTATTTAAATAGTCTTTCATGAAATATTTTTAATCGTTACGTAAGACTTGGATGTTATCAATTGATTGGATGAAAAGCTTCCGATCTTTATTTTCGTTTTATTTCGTCTATGTCTAAATAGAAATAATCGTAAAACCTTGACAAACTTAATACGGTATATAATATTCTGTACCATAATATTTACAATAACAAACAATTTGTAAACATAACCGACCTAATTTTGAACGCAAACTATCAGTTATATTCAACATAAAATACGAGAAAATCGTGAATAACAAATTATCACATAGTAGAGTTATAGGACCCGATGACGCGAGGGGTAATTGTCTTCTAGACACTTTACTACTCGTCACGTAACGGTCATTCAGCTGCGAAATTGAAATAAACGGTAGTAGTTGAGTCATAAACTTGTGAATTAGATTCAGACCAGCTGATTAGACCATTACACTTTGCTGTCGCAATGGTACGCAAGTGGAAGTTATAAATTACTCATCATTTTGGTCAGTGATCGCAACCAATGATTTCGATGGAGCCGTATTAGCCCTAATTAACTTTTGATAAAATTTCAGCAAGGCATCGACCGCGTCTTGTCAAGCGTAGTGTAGGACGCCCTACAGCTAAGTGGAGTGACGATTTGCGAAAGCTGGCAAATACTGGATGCGACAAGCCGAAGACAGGGTGAAGTGGCGTAATTCGGAGGAAGCCTATGTCCAGCAGTGGACAACAGTATAGGCTGATGACGACGATGATGATGATGATGAAAGCCTTCAATCTACTGCGCGAATTAGTTTTGACTTGATGTACTGGGATTTCGTGGAGATTTCCGTAATTTAGAAACAAAATGTTTTTTACTGATAGTTTTGTTTTCCTATTTCAAAAATTAAGGTTTTGTTAGCTCTTTTTTATGTTCGTTTGTTCGCATATAACTTAAGCACGTCGTATAAAATTTGACTGTAGTTTCTTATAAAAAATCCATTACACTAGTATTACATTTGTGTACCTAATTAGTTATTTTAAATTATAATTCATTTCTTACAACGATTCATGTTTAACATAACAATATGTGACATCAGATGAGATATTTCTTGGAACAGGCAAGGTAGGAAGTCTCTACGATGAATACAGTTCCGGCCTCCGGTTTTATATTTTGAATCATTAAGAAGATAGGATGATGTTATCAGTGCAGTCGTTTAGGATTATCTTCATATCTTTTTCTAGTCTTTAAATAATAAAGGAATTTCAGATTGCGCATCATAATGCCTAATTAATAGTTTTTGATGGAATAATATGGATTTTTCCTTATTGGTACCTAAATTGCAGAATATTTGTTTGTATTTTTAAAGTAGATATCACGAAAGCAACTTGTAACAAGATCAATAGTCCACATTAAATTAATACTGAACCAGAATTCACAATATCTCTTAGGGACACTTTTGACTCGATCGTTATTGAAATAAATCAGAAATAAATAAAATAGCAGGAGTTGAAAACAAAATAATCGAGGGAAATTGTATTCTTCCGTGTTAAAAAAATTAGTAAATAAATGGAAATAAAATAAATGAAAAATGTAAGTTGATAAATTGATAATATATTTCATTGCTATAACTAACTGTTAATTATAAATCATTCGCACGATCATAGAAATAAAATGCTAGTAGGCCGTCCCGAAGCATCCGCTTCCATTTCCTGGAATTCGCCCACTCAGGTAGCGAGCTTACTGCCAGACTGGTATCGTTGCCGAGATTACAACTTGAGTAGGTAATAGGTATCCGTCATATTTCTGATCCAAACTTTATAGTTCAATTTAACTTATTTTGTGATATTAAAAGTATTAGGTTGATAACTTTAAAAATGAAGAAAATCGAAATATAGTTGTTACTGTTGTTATATTTAAAAATAATGTAATCGGTCTGTTAAATTTAAAATAGAATTGCCCTGAATAATAAAATGTATTCTCCTCATATTTTTTACATTTACTGCATTTGCACCTTACATTAATTACGTGATACTTAGATCATAGATGAAATGAATGCTTACGAAATGATGGTGGAATATTTTTCGTTTATAGTAAAAACACAATGTTTGACCTTATACTGCGTATGTCATTATTTATTTTTTATAATTATTTACTTTTTGTTACTTTCATATTTTAAAATAAACTAATCTCCAAAGAAATTTATGAATTTAAAATACAATATAATCATAATTTTATTACTTTTTTATATTACACAGCTGTTATAGTTTCTCCGTGAAACGGAACGTTTGTCTTATTATGTTGGTAGCGTCGCGCACAGACGACTAAAAATACAGACGGCCAACTCCATACAAATTTTTTAACACGTTAGGAAAACTCACACAACGAAACCAAACATTCTTTTCTACATATATAATTCATTCAATCTTCATCGGATCTTTCTTTCTTTTCATTGATAATTTTGTCACTGACCAATAGTATTTAAGAATTTTGTTCATCGTATTTGAGCCATCTCTTTCGCAAGTTATACGTATATATATTTAGATGCGTTTCGCACCAGAGCTGGAAATCGGTACTTTACCGAAATTACCGATTTTGAAATATTTAGGGATGTACGTTAAATCTTCAGCAATCCGATTTTTACTACCGAAAATTTACCGGTTTTTTATTTGGGTGTCATGCTTATATGTTTTATATCTGGATTTAAAATGAAAATAACAAATAAAACCAAGTTATAATTCGAAACCTTTACTCAACAATATATTCTTTGATTTATTTGATTTTATTTTAACATTCTTATCTTAATGAATATTATACCTACAATAGTTTTTTATACATCTTCAGATTCATTTAAGCATTTCCAATTTGTAAATATCAATTTTCTTTATTTTAGGACCAATAAAACAATGCCAAATCTAAGAACATGACTACAGAATTGAAATATACATTGACAAATAAAAATTTAAATGGAAAAACTAATTATTGCAAAATATATTTTACAATACCATGAAACAGCACAAGATTGCTTTGTTTGTAAATTTTATCCAAGACAAAATTAATATAAAGTAAACAACAAAGAAAACGATTTGGCTTACTTTTGGAGAAATTGAAAAGCAAAAACAAGACATACATAATTAAAATAAGCTATCAGTTAACAAATAATAATTAGTCAAATCATGGAACACATTAAATGCAGGACAGCTAAATACTAAAACTTTTTTGATTCATTATTATAATATATTAAAGTAATAGGCAAAAAATATGTTTGGAGTATAGTCATTTTAAAGAATGTTAATGCTATTACTATTATAGTATGCACAATGTAGGTCTGTCATATATACTTTAATAAACTACTGCATTGCACTGGATTTGAAAATATAACAAAAATCTTTAGCAAATGCATTTTTATGAGAATTTTAATTATTATATCAAGAAGTATAAATATTATAAACAGATTATTAATGGACATACATAATTACTTCTGTTGTGATTTAATCTTCACCAATATTAACATATAAACCTACAGTGTAATGATCCTGCAGACACAGTAGAGACTTTCTTTGTACTTCCAACGATGAACCCATTTGCCTGCGAATTGCTTGGAAATTTGACTCGAGTCTAGCCTAGAAATTATAAAACAATTAATTAAAAAATAATTATTATAAGGGCACAATCTGTTGAAGTTGACTGCTTTCCTGACTTTAAATACATGTAATCATAAAACTTTGAATAACTATCAATTAATATGTTATGAACTCGGAAATACCTTTACTGACAATAGCTTTAATCTTGCACTGTACTGTACTGGGTCGACTCATATACTTTCCACTGCAGAACATGAGCCTCCTCTACAGTCGAGAGTACGAATGAGAGGAGTAAGGCTACTTAATCCATCACTCTAGACACTAACAAAAAGTTAACCTTATCACATGTTCAGAGATCTAATAAATCTGTATTTTAATAGGTATTTATTTCAACTCATTGTTATTTCTTATATTCCTGTAGCAGATTAAACTAGAAATAGGGTCACAGCGGAATAACAAATTATTATATTTACCTTCAATAAGTCAGATGAGGTTAGATTTATGTTTTTCAATAATATGGTATTTCTTGCTCCGCCAACATAGCTGGTCACTTATTAAAGTGTTTGTATATTTTGTTTGTGAAGGCTGCACAGATATTTCTATGTTTTTTTCGTTTGTGCACTCGGGAACAAAACACATAACTAAAATTAATAATTATCACGTAAATCACAAGTTTTTAGATACGATTTACACAAACAAAACTATATCACGTTTGTACTGTTAAATATTTACGTTACTGATTACAAAACAGATGAAATAACATGCAATTAAAATAAAATAAGCAAATCCAAACTAAACAACAATCGACTGTTGAAAACTGTTGAAAAATATGGCGGCAATATGGCGGCCACGGCGCACGCCGGCACACGCACACATTCATAAAAGTGAAAGAGATGGGGCGAAAACGACATATGAGAAAGCGAGATAGAAAATTGGGTTACTTTTTATGCCCGAGTTAAACCGGCCTGGCGTCGCGTAAAATGACATTACGGCGCACAAGTGAAATGTCACAGTATGGCCCCTTGAAATATCTATATTTATCCTTTTCTAACATGCGTCATCGTGCCGAGTATCTGTTCATCTATCTCACGCGTTGCCACAGATAATATCCACAACTTGATGTAGCGATGTAAAATCAAAATAAATTGCCGAGAGCCGAATCAACCGCGATACGGGGTACTCAGGGGTACTTTTCTTTGACGTTGCATGGTTGTGCTGTGTTGTTTTGCGTATTATTTTCGTGTATTATTTACGATCATTGCGTTAATTTAATCGGAATGTAATAAACCTATGAATTTTTAATTTACGCGTGTGGATGTGACAATTTGTGTAATATTTAATAAATGTTGTGGTAAAAGACGTTCTTGCGACAGACTGATACAGAGACATTTATATTTTAGCAATAAAAACATATTTGTAACACAAAGGGTATAAAAAACAGATTGCATTAGAAACGACAACAAAATAATTCGGTAAGTGCACATCACGATGCTTGTAATTGTGTAAAATATATGTTTTAATGATTATTTTTGTATTCGCAAATTTGGTGGCTGTGAAAAAAAATTAAATCAAAGTAGGTCGATTGTTTATTCGTCTGAGATCAGTAGGTCGAGCTTAACGATGTTTTTTCCGATACGTGAAAAGCTAGGCTTTAATTCCATATAACCAGGTAATAATCCACTATGACGCAACGGAAGTGTTTTGCGTAAATTAAATTGTAAAGTACGAATAAATAAACCTTCCACGTGATGATCATTCCATTCATATTCATGTGATTATTGATACCTTCATTTGTTTTTGTAATGCTATAATATTTATGTTAATGATCCTAACTTGTATTATGTCTTTAGTTCTTAGCTGCATTCTAAATATCTGGTGTTTTGATTTTTTATGCAAGGGCTGAACCTTCAGTACAATGTATTAGTAATGCATGAAAATAATATAAAATTTAAATATTTCCTGACAAGATAAAGATAATATATCTTCTATGGGAATATTAGCAGATAACAATATAAATTATAAAATTATATTTCCTAAGAAAATAAGAATTGCAATTTCTGGGAGATAATATGAACCATAACTGAATTGAATATAAATCAGTGTTATATATTTTGGTTAAGATTAAACTAACATTGAACTTTGCCCTTTATATCAGTTTATAACAATTACGATAATAAAAAAAAAAACATTAATCATTATGTCAAAGTATTTACTTGGTTCTAAGAACAAAATTTACTAAAATCACAGTGATGCTTAAAATAATGAAAAATCACTATAGACATTTGTAGAAATAAATTTGAATTTGAATTTAGAATCTAAGTAAAATTCCATTACAGCACAGTTATACAATACAGTTGGTTGGCCTACTCTATAACTAAATTTGACATCATTTATGTCAGGTGATAATTCTTAGTTCAAATAAATTGTTAGCAAGTAAGTATGTCACCATACTTATTATAGCAATGATATAGAGTAGCTAGCTAAATGAGAGGCTGACGGAATGATCCGCACATTGACAAAATTGTCAATGTGGTCATTAATTTGTTTTGGATGTGGGTGTTGTAGGTTTGAAAAGTCACATCCAGTTTCAGGTACATGTTCTTCAAGCAATTAATTGTTTTTTATTATGGGTTCACAAATAGTTTGGACACCGAAAGGTGTGTAACCAATGTGTGTATATTATGCTTAAATATGACTATAACAGCAATTATGAATTCATTGCATTGTTTATTTATACATATTTCCTGACTATATCTTAAATTATTTATTAGATTCCATTAAGCCATAAGTACAACAGTCACATACATAGTCTTGACCCCACACTAAGACAGTCTGGTGTCGAGGGTATCAGGAACTATGAGAGACTTCGTTCTCACAAACCATCCATCCATCCATCCAAATACCTTTGGTTCACACAAATATTTGTTCCGGTGTTGGGAATTTAATCCATGATCTCTCGTTTCACAGCCGGTGTCTAACCAACTGCGCCATGGAGGTCATCAAATTAATTATTCAATGTATTTGTAAAAAAATACTTCTATCATATATGTGGATAACATATACTAAAGTTATTTGTTCTGAGATATAAATTCATAATATGAATGAATTAATAACAAATTTTGATGAAGGGCATTGTTTCATTTTTAATTATTACAGTGCTAATATGTTTTATGTGAGAAAATTATAAATTTTAATGCTTGTATTCCTTTGTCTACACATCTCATTAAAAAGTTAAAATGATTTTATTATTCAATATTCATGTTATTATATTGTATGCAATTTAAAATCTTTGCAAAAAACACCTGTTTTTCACTGAAGTAATAGAGTACATATTGTATAATGATAATATTAGCACAAGCATTCTATACAACTATAAAGGATACTGTAATAGTCTATCATACATGTCTGGGAAATTAGATTTCATATACCTTCGCTACAATCCTATAAAACTCTTGATACTTTGATGTTTTTCTTCTCAATAGAAGAAGTCATTTATTAATTATAACAATGAATATGTGTGACTTCACCTGAGATAATTGTATCAATAGATTGTTTATTTATTTATTTATTTATTCTTAACTGCACAAAAAAGGATAAACACTTAAATATATTACAAAAGAAAAAAAAAGTACAGATGGCGGTCTTATCGCTCTAGGCGATTTCTTACAGACAACCTTTGGATGGATAGTAAGAAAAAGGAAAAGATGAGAGGGCAGTCTAGAAAAAAAGGATACAAGCTCCAATAAAATAATAATAGACGAATTATTTATAATTAGTATTTACACAATATATGATACATAATTATATACATACATACATTATAATTATATATAAATTTTACAGATATATATACATACATAGATAAATATACATATACTATAAATTACTTTTAGGTTCAAATGCAAGGAATTATACTTTTCATTTTGGCTGTTCAGAGAGAAAGGTAGTGATCTTTGACCATTTTTTTGAATGCAGTTAGTGTTTGAGCCTGTCTCACTGCAACTGGTAGTGCATTCCACAGTCGAACAGCTTGGACTGTAAACGACTGATCCATGAACTTCGTGGTATGCACTGGCATTCTCAACTTCAGGTTCTCCGACGACCTCAAGGACTTCGAATGTGTCTCATGGAGAAATCGAAAACGTTCTTTAAGATATGTAGGAGTGAGGGGATTAAACAAGATATTGTAAAGAAAATGAAGAATATGAGCATTCCGACGAAGTCGTATGGGTAACCACTTGAGCTTAACACGAAACTCGGAAACATGATCATATTTGCGTAGACCAAATATAAATCTAATACAGAAATTTTGAAGACGCTCAAGTTTATTAAGTTGGTCCTCGGTGAGATCAAGATAGCTGACATCGGCATAATCAAGGATGGGGAGTAGGAGAGTTTGTGCAAGCGAAATCTTCGTTGTAGTGGGAAGAAAATTGTGTAACCTTCGCAAAGACCCAGCGGAGGCAAAAATCTTACGGCTAAGTTCCCGAAGTTGTGGACCCCAGGTGAAACACTTGTCCATATAAAGGCCAAGGTTCTTAACCGTGTCACTGTATGGTACAATGATACCATCACAGTAAACAGACGGTAACTTGTCCCAAGCAAGTTTTGATACCATCCTGGGGCTGCCGACAACAATGACTTGGGTTTTGGAAGGATTTACTTTCAATCCATAGGCATTACTCCAGCGACAAATATGTTGGATGTCGTTGTTGATTGATCTTATTGCGTCGACCATCTTGTCCAAGGGTGCCCGAGTATAAATTTGCAGATCGTCGGCATAAAGGTGGTAGGATGAGCGAAGATTAATAGTAATGGAATTAATAAAGACAGCGAAAAGTAAAGGAGATAGTACGCCGCCCTGAGGTACGCCAGCAGAAACAGAGCACCAAGAAGAGAAGCTTTCCTCAAAAGTGATGCGTTGCTGGCGACCATACAGGTAACTACGAAACCAATCAACTGCCATTGGAGATATGTTGAGAGAACCCATTACGCCAAGTAATAAATCGTAATCGACGGTGTTGAAGGCATTGCTGAAGTCCAGCAATGCTAAGACAGTCAGCTTGCCCTCCTCCATGCCCGACCTGATGCCATCCGTAATATGAGTCAGTGTGGTCGTCGTGCTATGTCCAGGACGAAATCCTGATTGTAAAGGATTTAGGAGATTGTTTTTGGAAAGAAAATCATTCAGCTGGGTATGGATTAGACGTTCAAGGACTTTGGAGAGGAAAGGAAGAATGGAGATGGGACGGAAATCTGTAAGGTTGGTTGCATTGGATTTTTTAGGGATTGGAATGATATGTGCTTGTTTCCAAGCAGCAGGAAAGACACCAGAGGAAATAGAATAATTGAGGATATGGGAGATGATAGGAAGGATTTCGTCTACGATAGGGAGAATCATATTACGGCTGACACAGTCGTTTCCCGTCGCATTAGACGAAATGAGCGCAATGGTCTTTCTAACATCACAAGCAGCAAGTTGTTTAATGACGAAAGCAGAACAATCGGGAGTCTTGAGGGTCGAAAGGAACTTAATAGTGTTATCTTTCATCGCCTTATCAAGAAAAGACGATGAAGAAAAATGATTATTTAAGGAATTTAAATCAATGGACTTACAAAAGGAGTCTTGTTTAGACTTACCCACTCCCATTGTTTTGAGAAATTTCCAAACCTTAGCAGGGTCTCCGTTTTCGACAGAGTTATGGATATATCGGCGTTGAGCACTCCTACACACCTTACTGCAATGATTGCGGATTGAGACATACTTCTGCCAATTTAACTCATTGGGTCTACGATTGTACCTGGACTTGGCCGACGCTTTTTTAGAGATCAGCTCTTTTATCTCGGTTGTAAGCCAAGGAGATGGTAGATGTTTTAATTTTACAGGCCGGACAGGAGCATGTTTATCGAAAAGATCGATCACTTTACTGGTAAAAATATTAACTTTATCATCGATAGAACTAGCAAATAGCAGCGAACTCCAGTCAATATTGTTCAATCGTTGTGCTTGTCCAGTCAATTGTTGTGCTCCTAAAAGAGGTATGTTGTACTGATTATAATTGATTTGTAATTTTTGTCACTACTCGGAAGACAACTGTAGTCATGATCCTACTGATTAGTTTTAAATGATATTTAAAAGCAAGCATTTTTACTGGTGGTAGGTCTCTCATATGTGAGAGGCTACCTGGGTGGGTACCACCGCAATGTCTATTTCTCCCGTCAAACAGCAGTTTAAATGCACTGTTGTGTTTCGGATTGAAGGACATTGTATCCCGAGTAACTATTGGATATATTGAGACTTAACATCTTATGTCTCAGGATGCCGAGCGCAGTAGAATGCCAAGCAAAGCTTTGTAATTCAAGGTGTTGTTTGGTTTTGCTACTGTTCATGAGTGGTCGTATTGCTTACCATCAAGCGAACGGCATGCTCGTTTCGCCATTCACTGCAATAAAAAAAAAACATTAATACCTTTAGCTGATTATCTTAGTTTTAAAATTAAATAAATAAATGAATGACACCCAACAGTCACATTCATAGTCCTGACTCCACAGTAAGATCGAGTCTTGTGTCGTGGGTATCAGGAACTACGTGAGACTTTTCGGTCTCGCAAACACCCAGACCCGGAAGGAATATTTGTGGGCCGCACAAACATTTCTCTCGATGCGGAGATTGAACCCGCGGCCTCTCGTTTCACAGGCGGCGTCGAACCAACTGCGTCACGGAGGCTGTCAATTAAGTCAAATTAAGTTCAAAATGATATAAAAATGAGTATGAATTGTGCATGAAATGTCTAGTCAACAATGTAAAAAATTCCACTTTAACACAATGTTTTTAGCTTGTAAGCTTTCTATACCAGTTTTGTTTCATTGATGGGTGCCTGGTGAAAGTGAAACCCGCTTGTTGTAAAGTTTCTGTGTGAATTTCAGACATTCACAAAACTAATAGCAGCCTATGATGTTTAAACAATGTGCAGTTTAGTTAATTACCACAGGATTTTATAAATAGTAGCTAACCTGCTGTTCACAGGGGCCATGTTTCGACGTGTATCTATTTCTTAGATGTTCATGGACACCATCTTTTCGATTGGTTCATTGTTCACCGATTTAGCTTTATATTGTGATATTTGAGAGCTTAAAATCATCTTAAAAAAATGGAAGGTTTTTTAAATCCCATATTGGAGTTTTCTGAGATTTTCGCGTTTAAACATACGCACTTTGCAGTTATCTTCGGAAACTGTTTTATCATTTCGTATTTTTTACTGTTACTAAATAATTAAAATAGATATAACCGGATATAAAGTTAAGTAATATAGTTATTGTGTCCTTCTGACGTCAGACTGAATGACCAGTCTCGATAGGGGTAGTGGCGTTAAAAAAACTGGGTTTACTATTTCAATAACGTCGGTATCTCATTAATTAATAATCTTATATAATTATTCGTATTTTTAAAACTTTAAATTAATTATCTTTAAACTGGTATTCATTTTATTGTGATTCAGTAATTGAGACGCAGACAAAAACTTAAAAACTTAAATTAGTTTCCGTCGAAAAACCTAATTCGGCATTCATATTCTACCCACACTTTATTGACCAATAATAATCATTTCGAATTTGCACCTAAAACATTTAAGGTCACTGACATTTCACTCAAATGTTCTTGTGTGAGACACAATAGCTGATTATAATTTATTGCTAGACTTTCTAAGAGGAAACAAGTTTGAAATTGTAATCTAAATTGGTTCGGAAATAATTATATTTGTATCACGCCAAATTACAGTCAAACTTCATTCAAGTACGTTATTATGTAGTTAGTGTTTAATAATAAGCTTATATTTTGCAATATTGAAGTCTAAATTGGCATTCAAATTATAATATGCCGTTTTGTAGGAACACAAAAGAAAAACCAATGCATTAGTATTATATTATGCATTAGTATATTTTATTTATACGAGTATTGTTTCAATTTATTAGCGAATTTCATCATCTAAACTAATATAATAAAACGGAAAGATTTGATTATTTGTTTGCATTTAATAGGCTCTAAATCTAATGGGCCGATTTAAAAATATATTCCTCATGAACATAGGTAAATCTGATCTGATCAAACGACGTTGAAGTTTGCCGAATTAGTCTTATAATAAATCTACTTTTGCATACATACCTTACTCAGAAAGGTTCAATTCGAAGATACTCTGAAAAAATTCAACAAATTAATCAAAATAATGTATTAATTCCAAGATGTCATTACCAAAACATTGTCTTCAGGGCTCCAAATGCACGTGCTCGCAAACCTGAATAGTGACCGCGGCATTTTGAAGCCCGCACGCAGCCTGACTATAATTTGACCCATCCTGCTCTAATCACTTTTAATGATAGAACCACGGAGCGGTCGAATGATTTATACCACTCGTCTGTCGAGCTGCCCGAAATTATCTAACGGCTAAGTAAGCTTTAGTTGTGGTTGCCCGAACCGAGTTTGCCTCATGTGTTTTTGGCTGTGTTCAATGTGAGTACAAACGTGTAATTAAGATACGTAGACAGGTGTTTTTCTTCTTGGGAGCCTCACGTTGTGAAACAGCAGGTATAGTATTACATTTGTTAAATAACTTGCAAAGAACTCTTACCAAATACAAGAATTTTACGAAAGCTAACCACATATGATCAATATATCTGTGCGGAGTTTGAAATCGCAAGTCGAATGCTCTGCTGCACAAAGATCATTTTTAAGCTGTTGTTCCAATAGAATAATAATGATCTTAACTCCAGTAAAATATTTCGTAAAAATGTAATGAAATAGAAAATTACGCATTCATCTAAATCTTTAAAATGTAGTATTGAACAATAGGAATGCATTGACATAACTCAGTGATTCTCAACCACTGTGCCGCGGCACTTTTGTGTGCCGCCAAATTTCAAAAGTGTGCCGCCAAATTTTGCAAATATACATATAATAATGTTAATATTATTAAATTATATCATTTAAAAAGAAAAATATTTTTAACATGAATATATATTTAAATCCACAAAATAATTTATTATTTGCTTTGCAACGCGTTTTTTCTTTGTGCCAAATTATGATGAAGCGGCGTGCATAGCAATAGGAATGTCTCAAGTCGGCGTACTATTTGCACGTAGTGTCAATTTATAAATTTGTAAACTTATTAACTTTACAGTACACCTATCCACACAATTTCAGAAAGGTTTAATTTTCCATATTCATAAGTTACAAGTGAGTGCATAATTTAAATTATTATAAATTCAAAAGTAATATTTGAACCATTTTTTTAATGTTTTGACAATATTATTTTTGTTTTATCAGATCCTTCTGAAAATTGATAAATGGTTAAAAATAAGAAAGTTTAATGATGATAATAGTGATAACGATAACGTTAGGGACCAAGTTAATGAGCCAATCCCCGGCACAAGTAAAAACACTTCTTGCTCAAAAAAATACGTTGTCCATCGGAAATATAATTATGACTTTTTGAAAGAACAATGATAATCCTCCATACATTTTTTTGTTGTAATTTTTTTTGTGTGTATTGAGATGAAAAATATTTTAAAATATAGATTTCGAATTCCTTAACACTAATTTCTTAAGGTTTACTATTGTAGCAAGCCTAGGAAAAAAGATATTCCACTTTAAAGTTTTACAGATTTTCTTTATCTTGTCAATCTCTGTGGGTAGTTACTGTTAGTTTGTTCCATTTATATTGGCGTGAGGCAAAGTTTTGACCCACAAATAAAAGTAAAAAAATATATTTCACACGCAATTTAAACATCGAGTACTTATTTATTTCATGAATCTAATAATAATATCATGTTCAATGAAATAAAAAGGAAAGAGGGGACAACTTTATATTATTATTTGCACAATATCGCTTTCGGGCAACAGAAGCACATTGTTATTCCTTAATTAATTAATCAGTGATTATGTTGCTGTTCTCACTTCTCTGCACTATTTTTTTACATTAATTATCTGAGAAAGATAATGCAAGAAAGCCATTCAAGCATATATTTTAAAAATGGCAACATTGAAACGACATAACGCCTTTCCAATAAAATTGAAGCAAATATCAATAGAGTTTTACGAAAAATGTGTGTTCGTAATTCAGACTTAGGTTCGCCGTGAGCTAGGCACCAAAATTACTTAGAAAATTAATTATTAATATTTTTATACATGAAATTTATAGACGCTTAAGAATTGCATTAACAATGATTTTACCAATGTTCTTTGGATTTACCTCTACAATGGAAAATTACATAGTTGTTCCCGAGTGTATGATATGTGGTTTTAAATTATCAAATAGTGCTATGGTTCCTAGCAAACTCCAACGTCAAATATAAATGAAATTATCAAAAAAACATCAAGCTCAAATTTCGCATTAAAAATGTTTTTATTATTAGCTTGTAATTAATCCCTTAATAAACGTTTAGTTATTATTGTAGTATATATTAGTTTATTTCGTATATATACATTTTTAGTCATAAACTATTTATCAATGCTCGAAGATCTGAGCCGGGCAAGCCTTGAAGTTGGGCTTCAGATGAATGGGTCAAAGACAAAGATAATGACCAACAGCATAACACCCGCAGTGGCGGTAGACGGGCAAACAATACACTACGTCGACGAATACGTTTACTTGGGCCAGATAGTTTCTTTCAGGAATAGACAAGACTGGGAAATTTCCAGACGAGTCGAAAATTCTTGGAAGAGCTACTGGTCCTTAAAAGAGTATCTGAGAGGTGACCTCCCGCTCTCTCTCAAACGCAAACTCGTGGACATGTGCATTTTGCCCGTCCTAACCTATGGCGCCCAGACTTGGTCATTGACTGCGTCTCAGAAGCTCAAACTCAAGGTTTGCCAGCGAGCAATGGAGCGCAGTATTCTCGGTGTTAGGCTGACCGATCGCATCCGAAACACTCAACTGCGCTCGATGACTCGCATTATGGATGTCGGGCGCAAGGCGGCCTCACTTAAGTGGAACTGGGTGGGACATGCGACTCGAATGCATCCAAAACGTTGGGCCAGGCTGGCTACAAGCTGGATTCCTGAGAACGGCTGGAGAAAACGCGGAAGACCAAAGATGCGGTGAAAAGACGAGTTGGATGTATTCGAGCCAAAATGGCAAGAGCTTGCCGAGGACAGGGTCAAGTGGAATGACAAAGGGGAGGCCTTTGCCCAGCAGTGGGACACAGTTTAGGCAACAAAAAAAAAAACAAAAAATACTATGCAGTGTCTTGTAGTAAGTAAATTATTTTTATCTTTTTCTTTGTGTGCCGCCAAATTTTGAAACCGTTAAATATGTGCCGCAACAAAAAAAAGGTTGAGAATCACTGACATAACTACACCAGCTAAAATACGTATTTCCCCTTTGGTGAAAGCCGAGTAAAAAAAAAAGCTTATCTCAAAGCAGTGTTAATATTGGGTTGAGGGGGCCATTCAACCAATTTAACGACTCCCCTGAGAAATTCGTAGGGATAATATTAAAAAGAGGGTTTGGTGCGGATTTGAAGGTCGAATGTACCTGACATTGCCAAATAGATTATAAAAAAAGTATATAACGAAGTATCATCAACTTATATAATTAATTTTACTAACATTTACTTCGTCGTCTTTTACTACGGTAGGAAACCATATACTTTTTAAGTTTTTAAAACAATTAAAACGGTCCAGCAGAATAAATTATTGCATTGCTATTGTTGTTTTGTTCAAAAGGTCATTATTTTATTAGACCTTGATATTTCTCTAAATCAGGCTTTCCTTCCACTGCATTATCAATGTAAGATTTTCTGTCAATACAACTTATGGGTCTTGCAGCTTGCTGTAGGGATGATAAAATTTAGAGGGTGGCCATTCGTTTTGCATCCCCTGTATCAAGACAAAGGCGGTGCCTAAACCGCCGTAAGTGTTATACTTAAAAAGCGAAGTGGCTCATGCTTCAGTAAAGTAGCTTATCGCTTAAGTGGTGGAGACGCCCCGTAGTGTATTACAAACGTAGTGTATGCAGTATTACATCAGCTGGTTGGTTCGACTAAATCTTTATTACTGTTTTATAAAACCACTAGCGGCCCGACCCAGCTTCGCCTGGGTGCATATATTTTTTGATTCCACTCCACACCAAATATATTATGTTGTTTTTCGTATAATCTCTTGTATACTAAAACTTGACGTAGCTATCCTACTGTCCGGCTCAATCCCGTCTCATCAGTCTGTTCAGTCTCTTCCCAATCCATCTCGTCCCTTTTCTATAAAATCCATCCCGTTTTATAACGTGCATTTACATTTCGTCCTAACAAATCTGTCAGCTATCCCACTCCTTTCCCGTACCTATTTTACTTTATGTCCCTTCTCTCCATATGCATCCATATACATAAACATATAAAGATTGCCTTATGAATTTCTGACAATAAAAACTTTAGCGTTTTTTATTGTCCATCCAATATTCCTTCTCTTATTTCAGCACCAAAATGCAGTTTTTCCAAAAAATATTGCACGCCATTACTTTTTGTTAGTAATAAAGAGTTAAAATATGACGATTGATCAGCCATCGACCGGGGATGAAAAATGATTAAATTACTAAAATGACTATTAAAAAATAAGGGTTGATCGTAGAAGGGTGAAAATTGAGGATTGTATGTATTTTTGTATGTTGTATCATAAAAAAATAGAAATTAAAAATTTTGTCTAAAAAATAAAAATAAAAATTTTGGGGTGGACTACCCCTAACATTTAGGGGGATGAAAAATAGATGTTGGCCGATTCTCATAGATACCGGATAAGCACAAAAAATTTCATCAAAATCGGTCAAGCCGTTTCGGAGGAGTATGGCAACGAAAACTGTGACACGAGAATTTTATATATTAGATTGTGAATTCTTGTTAGTCTTCTTTGATCCAGTTGATTTATTCCTAGTTATACTTTGTAGTTGTATCAAACTATTATCATGTATCGTTACCTTATCTATCATTCCAAAACTATGGGTTTTTAAAGCGGTGTTAATTTTCCATGCAATGGTTTTTAAAATGTCAATCTTTGAACTTAACATGTGATGCAATCATTAACCAAAACAAAAGGATAATCACTCGCCATTCAACTCAATTTTGTAAGCTCCTTCACCATCTGGTACTAATGGAATTATTGCTATTTCAAGCTAACATCACTTATGTTGTTTTTGTTACCTTGTTATTTTTCAAGCCCTTATCATTTTCTATATTTTAATGATTGCTAATTGCCCTCCAGACAATTTATAAACAAAAAGCCTCATCATATATTATAACTCTTTTAAACATTTAAAATTACACACAAAATTGACTGTTCAATTTCTTCTTGAAATGGGTTCGTATAAAAAAATCTCCTTCATATATTACACGAGATCGTGTAAAAATATTAGCTGATCTGCTTTGTGAATCAAATCGCAAATCGCAAAAAGCTTATTAACACGTGAAATCTTACTATTGACTTTACTTGCTATTTGTGATTGACATTGCTATTTTATTTCATCCAACGCTACCACCTGGTATAAGTACGTGTGCGTTTGTAAGACAGTGGAAAGGACGCATTATTCGCCAGGTGTGTTGGGTGTAAGCCGATACGGCGCCGCGCACCCGCCGCGTTCGCCTTGACCGCTAAACGGACCTGTTGTGACACGCCCTTATTATGCAATGTCTGTACTGTAAAGCTAAACTGGATGCACTTGGGAAACCTGAACGCGGGATCTAATGTCTTGCAAGAAGGCGCACATAAGTTACGTGAGTTTTTTGATGGATATCTAATCTTACTTTATTAGGGTTCTTCAACTTTGGAGTAATAACCTGAGTTCGTTTGAAGATTTATTTAGCTAACAGCTGAGTCTGATCATTGGTGTATTAAAAAATATGATATTATAACATAGATCATATACCATAAATAATGTTATTAAAAATGCGAAAAGTTATTCTAAATAAGAGAGGGTTAAGCAGCGGAAGGAAAGTGGACCTGGTATCCACCGAGATTACGCAATAAGTAGGCAAAGAAAAGAAGGCATTGATCTATCAGCTGTAAGATAAACATAAAGGACATGGCCAGTTTTTGTATGGCGCTGTGCCTAGTACTTCGAATCTCGTCTACATCAATTAGTTTTGCATTGTTGGGGTAAGGTTTGTTCCAAGATTAATACAGAAAAGTTACAAAGCCTATGAAGTTCAGGGTTTTTAGATATTTACAAAAACATATCTTATTTTCAGGTTATGTTTTGTAGGTTATCCGTCAATTTATTGAATCTAATAACGTTTACATAAATGCTTTATCATCGAATTTGGAATTTAAAGGAACTAATATTTTATAAGTTACACAAAATATACACCGAGACGTTTTTAATTGTGTCACAATGTAAACAAATAAACAAAGCATGGTTCCTGTCAAGCAACTGTCAAGTGTCAAGTATTTTACTGCAGCGTTTAGTTGTTGCAATGAAAGTGTGTAAAAATGGGAAGAATATATGTGCAAGTATATACTACAAACATTGCTTTATATATATTTAGTATTGTTAGTTATTATGACCTATTACCTACTTATAGATTATTTTTAGGAATATTTTAGACAAAGTTATTATTTTTTTCCTACACTTGCTTTACTGCAAACGAAACGTTTATGCGGGGCCAACAATGGCGGAAATGGGTCATCAATCAATGCAAAATCTTATTAAACTTTATATTACTCCCTAAACTTCTACAGAAATATGACATATTCTTAAATTAATAGTTGATTTTTTATATTCATTCAATGATTGCTTTGTTTTTGTACATGATAAAAAGTAACTAGGCAGAAACTGTCCAGGTCCTTTATCATAAAACATTTAAAATCACCAGCTTATAATACTGGAGATATGATCCACAAGTCTCTTCCAGTGCTTACTTTAAGAAGGCTATAGTATTCCATAATATTTCTCACAGGTACTCCCTAACTACCGTTAAATATTATCGTTCATCCAAATGTGGTCTTCAAAAACTTCAATATACTACGATTTAACAACACGTACATCACATTCACGAAACTGCTCGTAGATCGTCGAGGTAAACAAGTACATACAGATATTCGCAGGGTCACACACTATCGCTGACTTCACGGTTCTAATACATCGGCGACATACTTATTTTTAACCAATTAAGACCTAAGTTATTAACAATTGGGCTTGTTGTTTGCGGTTATGAATCATCCCAATCATTAACCACAGAAAGTCCACTGTCAAATTAGAATGCTGCTAACAAAATGAAACCACAGAAAGTCCGCTACCCAATGGGGAGTACTGCTAACAAATGATAGAAATAAAAATGGCTTCAAATGTCGTCCTGTTATTGGAAAAAGTATTTGCGGAGAATTTGTTGTAGAAGGGTTTTAGCAAAATATTACTAAATTGTGTCACGGCACAGGGTCACGGACAACAGTATCGTATTAAAAAGTTATTGAAGAAAAAAAGTTAGGCTTGTGCGTCACAAATGAAAATGAAATTTAAAAAAAAAATTTAACCATCAAACAACAGATTCCTACTGTAAGGTTTCCTTTTGAGGTATGGAAGGCTTAATACGGTAACTTTGTATTTAAGAGGATAAATTCAATTGGAAAAAATAAGCTTTCAAAAAACGAAACATTGCTTTCTGATTCTATGCACGATTTCTTAAAATCTACACTACTACACATGGTAATCCATTACGATATTTTTCATTGTCATCAATGAATTTAGTAAACTGTGAACATTCTTAAATTTTAGCTAGAACAAACTGGGAGAAACGTGTTATATTATGATAAATTTGCCATATATTACATTTATAATATACCAAAGCCGTTAGACCTGCCTCATGTCCACCAAGTTGAAATTGTATACTTGTTCATTTATAGGGAGGTATGAAGAAATTCAGCATCTATCTATCAATCTACAATAAAACGCGGATGGCAATAGGTCGTCGCACATGTGCACATCACAGGGTCACATTTTATCGGTAACCTCAGCATCAGGCGCGTCACTCGCACAATCACGGCCATGTGCCACTTGACTCGTATTCACATTCATTTGGGTCGCGTATGTTCTATTGTGATGTACATTGATCCTTATGTATAGGCTTGTGGTTTAGAATATAGGCTGACCTATTTAGCGAAACTGCGTTTTTGGCAATTACGGCTCAATGATGTACTGTATGTTTAAAAGTGTACAATAATAAGGTTTTCTTTATATTATTCCGCCAACAAGGGCTTAATATCTTATTCCATCACATCGGACTTAAGCTACTGAAGCTATTACTTCATATATTTATTATTATTTTTACCTACAGTTCATTACCTCAGTTCGTAACCTAGTGATAACTAGGTCATTTATATTTTATATCTGCCTCTTATCAATTGTAGAGCTGGCTTGTGCTCATCAAAGTATAGATTTATTTGATGCCATCAAACAACTAAATATGTATTATGACAAGTCGAAAGTATCAATGATTTACTAGTGTCTAGCAACTGGATTGTCCGGCCGGATTGTTGAAATTACATTTATTTTCTGACATTGGTATGAGAGTCCGTGTTGGATAGCTTTCCCGTTATTCGGTCGCCTTAAAGTACTCTTCATTCGTGGATCTGAATTTAGGTGAGCCATTGTTTCCTACATTCAAGCTTAGAAAATGTTGATGTAACGCTGCTTTGTATGGAGATACACTTAAAGTGTGTTTTTTTTTAATTTAAAATACCTTGAAAATTTATGTAAATATTTAAATGTGGATTTTAACTTCTACTTCCTTCAATTTCATATGTCTTTGTATCTTAAAATAATAGTCCGAGTACAATATTTTGTCATTTTTTTCCTTCTCTTACTTACTTTCGATCTAATTTTTTACACGCTTTTATTAGCTTCACCTGTATGTTTGTATGTTTGCATGTATGTAACCGACTCCTTTGAGCTCTATTTTGCCCTACTTAGAACGATCAAAAATTCAAACTTTTCATACTTATCCAGGACCGATGACAACGCAATAATTTAAAAAGTATGTGACATTATCTTACCCAGAAACGTATAAAGCGTGGGGTGCTGTAGGATAAGTAATTGTTGTAAACACCCCACGCTTTGTAACAAGAAAATGTATGTATTTTACTCCGTTTTCTTTCGAATCTTAAACTCATCATCAATTATTTGTTAGTTTTTAGTTGGATCTTTTATGCAAGCGTGCTTTTTAGTTTTTTAAACCGTAATTTAATTGCTTGCACCAAAAACATTATCTACGGCTGTCTTATCAAAGAAAGACAGCTGCGCGCAAATTACAAACTTTTAATTTCTTTTTCAAAAAATCATTTTTTTAGTTTGCGTATTAAAAATGAGTGTCTCGCAGAGACTTAGTGAACCACAAAGCTTGGTGTCACACCAGTGTGTACCATTTCAATCTAACTCATGAGTTGCAGATTTGATTGTGTGGGCGGCATTGCTTAGTTTATATTCGCACATGCGCCACAAAAGGTGTCTTAAACTGTTTATATGTCATGAAAGTTGACAACTCCAAAATATGTTTGAAATGATGTAATCAGCTGAGGAGTTGCATTGTTGATGAGATTTTGTTTGTAATTGTTTCATAGCAGTAATAGAACAAGCATATTATATCATACCATATGTATATGTACCATAGCTATTTGTATCAGTTTCTACGTAAGTAAAGTCCGCCAACCCGCACTAGGCCAGCGTGGTGGACTACATGACCTAACCACTCTCAATCGTACTCTCGATCCTAGAGGAGACCCATGCCCTGCAGTGGGAAGTATGTATATGGGCTCATACAAAAAAAGGACAAGGCTCGCTAGATGAAAAGTGACTTCAAAATATCTAAGGGGCGTAGATATTTCTTATTTCCAAGCTAGAAAATGGATGCTGGAATATAGACGAGGTGGAATAGGTGAATGGTTTTCCTGAGAATTATTTCTGGTGATAAATTATTATAACTTATAGTGCTACTATTATTTTATCTTTTGCTGTTACTTAGCAAACTTCTGCAATCAGTGTGATGTGTTTTTACATATGTAATTAAGTTTATACTTAAAATATACGATTTGTCCTACGTAACTATGATGCAAAGAATTTCCTATTTATATATTTGTTATGATACTTACTGCTCAATCAATGGATAGTTTGTTGAATGTTGTTTGTGTAGTCATTTATGTAGAACAAACAAATGAACGGTAGTAACGCTCTGCGGAATGTAATCACGTAAGATTTTAAAATAAATAACAAACACTCAGTGTGTCTGAATGTGAAATACTGAACAATCGGCATATGTGTGTCTTACTGGGCTCGGATTTCTAAATTATATGGAGGAGGTTTTGAGCATAATCGTATTTGCCATGTTCGGGAGCCAGCATTTTTAGTTTTGGAGTAGGACCGGTATTGTCCCTTGTATTTTCTGGTATACCCTATGAAAGACATATGTATTTGAATACCATGTAAAAGGCTATTGTAATTAGAAGTCGCAATGGTTGATAACCCAAAAACCTATTGAAGGCTAATTTACTAACATATTTTTTTATAACACAGGCTTAAAGTTATTGTCTTTATCCATAGTCTTTAAATTATTATAAAAAGAAAATAAAACTTTTTGGGATTGTTTCTCCGGTTTCGAGAAACCTTTCAACATACAGTTTTGGTTGATACGCACCGAGGGGAACACGATATGCGGTCTTGAGCCGTGAGCTAAATCCGGAGGGGTAAATCGGAAATAATCTATATCCGGCTTCGTGCAGTTATTAATATATTTTTATTACTGAAGAAGTTTTAAATAACTACCAAAAATGAAATGAAATTTGAAGGGTAGAACCGCATCAAACTATGAGCTTCAGCAATGAAACAACTTTATCTATTTCAATAATTAATTTCGTGGAAGGAATACTTACGTCCTCTCGGATTAGAGGTTGAGGTGTCCGATAATACTGGCCACACGGAGATTTACTTAACCAAGCTAAAGAAATTGTTCGGTTAACTTACTCTCGACGCACCAGTGTTTCTAAAAGGAATATCGGTAGCGGAATTGCGAATGGCTGCTATCCATGCTAATACCATAGCCTTGAGTCCTACTATCAGTGGTACTGTATATCGTTCCATGCTGGTACCTATTCAGTCAGACCCCCGCAATTTTATTAAATAATCATTCCAAACTAATGGTTAGCTCGGTCTTTCAAATGCATCTTGACTCTGTATTGTGAAAAGCTTTTCACCATAGTCCAGTTATCAACCAATTTCTCAAGAACCATCTTCGGTACATGCTGCGTCTTCAGTCGCAGATCTTGTGCATTGTTGTTTCGTAAGCGTGCATTCATTGGCCAACGATGTCAATTGGGAGTGACACCGGCAATTGACCAATTCGGGACGAGATCGGTGCCATCTCGCTGTTAACAATACCCTATCTGCGGGAGCGGCATTGGACATGATTGATGCGCCGGGACCTCATAAACCTTGGACAAACGTTGGCGTGATTTGATCAAATTAACTCGAGTAGTTGACGTCAGGTGATGGTTTAAATGAATTTTGATGGAAATGTGGAGCTTCTTCAATTGGGAAAAGGTTTACTTGTGGCTTGTTTTTCAAATTAATAATGACCCAGAAATTAATAATGAACCAGAAAAAAAAAATGAGTGAAGTCCTTATAAACGACATACGCTTTGGTAACTTGTCTACTATTATGAAATTCACGATTGATTAAAAATTGTCTGTTTATAATCCAAAAGTATGGAAAATTGGTCACCATAGGCTTCAAACTTTAGAAATTTTGCAAGTGTTAAGAGACTCAACACTGAATCGGTGAAAACGATTTTTATTGGTATATTCATAATCATTGTTTTTGAGTTGAACGCCCTGTAATGCAATTAACTTCGTTCACATCGTAATTGGTAATTGATCCTTGCCACTTGCACTTACTCGTATTGTAGGGATATATGGCTAGGTGCAATGAGGTCTCCTTATTTGCTTTGTAATTCATGGTGTTGTTTGTTTTTGTTACTGTCCACGAGCGGTTTTATAGCTTAGGTACCATCAGGCGAACAGCAGTCTCATCTCGCCATTCACTGCAATAAAACAAGAAGAAGAATTTATTAATACAGATTATTAATACATTTCTGTGTGGATAGCGAGAAGAAAAAAAATATTATAAGCAAAATATTCTCCCTTATGGATGACTTCACAGCCTTGTGAACCGAGTGGTAGAGAACAAAAGTGACCGAATCTAAATAATGTACATATTACATTTTAAAGATTCAATAAGATATTTTCTTTTCTTTTCATTCCATAAAATAAACAAATCTGTTTTAATACTTATCTCTCTGCTCACCTTTTCGCGATACAGGCATAAGCTTACGTAAAGCTGCCATTAGACCGTTTTATCACCTGATACGTTCACGTGCATACGATAACGTAACCACCCTCAATCGTACTCTCGATTTATTTATTTTTGAGGAGACTCGTGCCCTGTAGTGGTACGTATATGGGCTGATATAGTATAGTGCGGTACAGATACGTTCATAGTCCAATCCTGGTATGTATCTCTACAGTGTAAAGACCCTCAATCCGACTAAATGACAAACAAACTTACTTTTAAAACGAATAATTGTATAGACTAAAGGCATTTTGTTTGTTGAATAAATACAGTGTCCTGCTGATACGGGAATATATTTAAACATTTAGTTTTCCTTTACGTAATATGGACAGTTGGTATTTGTTTGTGTTGGTATTAGGACGTTGTTTCTTATAAACTTTATTTCGAGAGGCTTGCAGCGGTTGCTTCTAAAATCCATGTAAGTAATTTATAATTTAACCTAAATATTTTTAGGCTAGTAGTTCCTATTCGCTCGGATTAATCTTTTATTGTGTATATTCTTCCTATTCTTCTTATGTAAGAGTGTCGCATTCCTGTTTCATCTGTGTATATCAAGATACAATCATCTGGTATAAATGTATCGAACGGCGAGCCATAACCATCTTGTATTGGTATGCATACTCTTTCTGGACTACACTTACCATCAGTTTCAATATCGTCGCTTTATCGTGGCCTGGTGTATGCCGTTTTATAACAAATATGCCTTCATGCTTGGATGATTTTATCCGTCTGTGGCGTCTCAGATCAATTCCGCGATTTGTTCTAGTCGCGTCGGCCCGGAGTCAGGAATTTGTGGCCGATATGGCGATAGGCCGGCCCCCTATCCCATCGTGGGACGGCACTCACAAGGCGAAATGTGGGTGTATTGGTTGCAACCTACACCTATATCTACCCTTTCTGGGAGATAGGCGTGAGCTTATGTATGTATGTACATATTATGCATATTCCAATTATGTAAGTCGTTGACTTATTGTTTACTATGATGTTATAGTTTTACATTTTAACTGCGGTTACCTGTCATAAGCTGGACATGTTTATTTTTGTGTGCGATGCACTTTTCTCCTGTTGGCGATTTTTTAATGAATTGATATTAGTAATAATTGTATAAGTGCGTGGTGGCCTGTTGGTAAACGGACTAGACGCGACTACCAACATGTTTACGGTGGTCGCGGGTTCGAATCCCAGGGCACACCTCTGACTTTTCGGAGTCATGTGTGTATTGATAGTCAATCATCACGCACTAAAAACGGTGAAGGAAAACATCGTGAGGAAACCTGCATACCATAGCGATTTATAAAAAATTCTATGGTATGTAAGTCCGCCAACCCGCACTAGGCCAGCGTGGTGGACTATATGGCCTAACCACTCTCAATCGTACTCTCGATTGTAGAGGAGGCCCGTGCCCTGCAGTGGGACGTATATGGGCTGATACAGATACAGTATAATTACGTTTCTACAGCATCGATGTCAGTACAAAGTGGTGTATAAGTAAATACGATTATCGATATCGTAACAAAGATTATTATCTCTCGCCAATTGTTTTTTTTTGTATTTGGAGAGCTGAATGTAACCACTTGTGCAATTTGTTTCTTGTCATTGAAATAATAGCGAAATTATGAATAATATTGTTTTGATTTTTGAATATTATATAGTAGGTATATCTGTTTCGGTATTTCCTTTTGTTTTATTTGTACTTAAGTTTATTTCACTTTTGTCATATATATGCAGTACATTTGCAATGCTGAAACTAATAGTTACATGGATAAGTATATATAAATATGTCAGCGCATTAGCAAAGTCTTCCTTATTATCCTAGAATTAGTTTTCCCAACGGGTAATGCTGACCTAAAAGTGACTCATGGCACAATAACATTATGTCAGTTTATAGAACTACGTTTGTGTCCTGTTAATTAACCACATACATAAGTTCGTTATTGTATCCCTGCAATTGTATCCTCAAAAGAGTAGACAGTCATGTAACTAGTGACACCCACTCTCCAACAAGCTTGTGCATTCCAAGATATGATATGGAGTAAGTTAAAGTTGTCGGGCATTGAATCGAATTCCAGCCAAAAATGAGACTTATCAAATTGGATTTTCCGCCCGGATAATAAAAACCCGGCCTTCTTAGGTCAGTCTACGGCTCCAGTTAGTATTTACAATGTGTGTGTGTGTGTGAGAGAGAGAGAGAAAAAGAGAGAGTTTAATTATTTTATTCACATTCTTCAAGCACAAGAACTCTGTGACTAAACGTAGGCCCAAGGATTGTCAAATGATTACTTGAAATTCCGAAGTCCCCAATTGCTATCAAATCTAACCTTGCCTAGTATAATTTCGACAAGGAAATTACAATGTGAATGTAGTTCATTATTTGACGTGTTAACATCCTGTGTGGCGACATTGCCGTATTTTTATATTGTTACTGTTGAAATTAAACACATCGGTGTCGTTGACAATGGACGATAGTTTTGCTCCAAATTGTTTCAAATGTATCATAAATTGTGATTCATTTTGTGGCTATTGATATAATTTTGGTTGTTTAAGCTTTAGGCACGGATTTACCAGTTTTAAGACGTTATTAAGGAAGAAATCATGTCAAAGAACGAAATATATCAAATTAATACCGACAGCCTCCGTGGCGCAGTTAGACGCCGTTTGTGAAACGATAGGCCCCGGGTTAGATTTCCGCACCGAAAACAATTTTTTGTGAGGCCCATATATATTTGCCTCCGGTTTCTCTCAGTCTCTCGGCGTTTCTGATATTCACGACACAAGACTTAACTGATTTTAATGTGGTGTCAGGACTATGCATATGACTGTTGTAGGTATGTATTTATTTATTAATTAATCCAGTAAATTGCACTTTGTAAGTTCATTGGTGCCATCTTCAGTTATAATATGATTTTGATAGAGTGCAGTCTTTATTGTGCTTGGTCTTTTGAATGTCTCAATCCTATTTGTCATAATATCCCTCCTAAAATATCTCACCTCTCCCGCAAAAAATATAGACGCCAAGATAGCATAGTGTTTGGTAGACAAGGCTCGCTTGTAGACTAGTTTGTTTGCGTGTTTACTGTCTCATCCCGAGGTTTGTGTGCGCGTGGAAACAATTATTCAGCCGCCATAATGATAGCGAGTCTCAAGAGACTCTCGCCTACACTGTGGTGTACTTACTAAATAGACCGTAGTCACTGTGAAACCATATTGTCTCAATTTTGAAAAAATTCTGCGTATCAAAATAAGGAATTTCAAGAGTTATTAAATGAGTGTTTTTCTGTGGTATACTTAAAGATAGGAGCGTAGCTACGGAGAAGCATTTTGATTCAATTCTTGGGAAAAATATTCCGAATTTTATTGGGGGATTTCAAGAGGCAGTAAAGTGAATGTTTTCAATACAGACAAAAATGAAAATGTAGTGCTTGAGAAGTTTTTACCCTAAAATACATTTGATCATATTCAATATTAGGTACCTAATTTATGCATTAGTTTGTTTAAAAATATTTAATCCTGTATTGAATTTAATATAACATATAAAGAAGGAACATACATATTTCGATTCACTCGTACACGTGTCGTGGTTTAATACCATGTCTTAGTATTAGTACACAGATGAACATTCCTGACCACACATAGTTCCATAAACCAGTAAGTAATAAAAAACTATATTTATCCAGTGCACCTTCACTGCAATAGTTCCAAGAAGTAATGCGTCAATTCCTCGCCAGTCGCCCTTCGAGTGCTACGGAAATAGTTCCCTTCCCTTCATAGACTCGGTTTACAGCACCTCGTAAATTGACGTAGTTCTGACAAGTTGGATTTAGTCGGGCTTTGCGTATATCCAGATCCATTGCTTGAGATGTATGGGCTATGTGTATGTATTGTTAACCTATAATAAACGATTGCAGCTATGTATTATAATTCCCATGCACTTTAATGGTAATGAATGCGTTCTTTCTATTGATTGTTACTTAGCCAATCTTCGCCATTTCGTCCTTCTTCTTCTCTCTCTTCGCTCTTTCGTATACTCCATTAAAATACTGTTATTTTTATCTGCTTTATAATAAGCCATCACTTTTTTAGCAGACCTTAGTACCTTTTTTGCCTCAATTTAATCATATTGAGGCGTAACCGTATATTGTTAATGAATCCTGTCTAAGTATTTGTGTAATATTTTTGTTTAAATCTATATTTTTCAAGTCTCAAAATTATGTCACATAGTCCAAATAGTTACCATCGGCTCAAGATTATAATGTACGGGTATTATACGCGTGGGAGTGAAAATTCTTGTCATACAAGATGTAGTACATCTATTTGAGTGGCTTATAGGGCCTGCGAACAATTTAGCAATCTGTAGACTGTAGCCAGACATTAGGTTGGCCGACGACACTTTGGTGCAATTTTGTGGCCGTTTGGCGCACGACTCCATTTATTTTAATTGAGTTTTATGACTTCATTCAACACTTTTTAAACACATGATGGGGCAATGGACGGTTAATAATTATAATTAAGGTTAGAGAGTAGTTGTTTTTATGTTAAATACTTAAATAAACTGACGCCTTTTCCCAGAAAGTGTAGGCAGAAGTGCAGGGTACCACGGTACCCGCGTTTCGCCTTTTATGTACATTCCAATGATGTGATGGGGTGAGCCTATCGCTATATCGGGTATAAAATTCCTGACTCCGGGCTGATAATGAACTGAAAAATCCAATATCACTGCCCGACCCGAGATTCGAACCCAAGACCTTAGCTTTGCAATCATTTCGAAGTACAACAGCGTTACCGAGGTAGTTAGTTTTTTTTATATGAAAGGGCACGGATTGATGAAAAGGCATTTCATGGACGGAAACAATGAGAAAACCCACATGCTATAGAAATCATTATGATAATTTATATGGTATATTATGTTCTCTAACTCGCAATATGGCAGCATGGTGACTATGGCCTGGCTCTGTCCATCAAATTACCGATTGTTGAAAAGTCCAGTGCTCATCAGTGGGTATAATAATAAGTTGGAGAAAAATAAGTCCATTATTTTTGCGTGAAATTCATGACTTTGTTTAAAATGTTTCGGATTGTCCGATTTGGGTCCAATATGAACCGTTTCATAAAGCCTCTTCACCTCTTAATCAAAATTTTATAAGTCAGGAAGTTTTGCAATTCCCTGGCATTGGTGGTTATCGCTTGGGGTCAGGTCCGGATGGTGGATGCATTAAATCTTTCCAACCAAGTTCCCTTCACCACCAATTCATGCTGTTGTATGTTTTTGCTACTGTTCATGAGCGGTCGTATCACATACCATCAGACGAATCGCATGTTCGTATCGTTATTCCTTACAATAGCAGAAAAACTCACCTTAATGTTATTATGTTTGATTGGTACTTGATTTTCATATTTACACTACTAAAGTTTTAAGAGTTAAGAGGATTTTTTTTTATTTTTTTTTATTGCATTGAATGGCGAGACGAGCAAGCCGTTCGCCTGATGGTAAGCGATACGACCGCTCATAAACAGTAGAAACATTCCACTGCGCTCGCCATCCTGAGACATAAGATGTTAAGTCTCAATATGTCCAGTAGTTACTCTGGCTACAATGTCCTTCAATCCGAAACACAACAGTGCATTTAAGCAGTGTTGTTTCACGGGATTTTACGTTTGGAGTGGGCATCTCATTTGCAAATAATTCATTAGTTGCAATTTATAACCCTCATAATTTATTACCCATTCAAAAATACAGGTCAAAATTGACGTCCAAGTAAAGCCAAATATTAATGTAACAATAAAATAAGATGTACATATTGTCTGCTAGCAAATATGACAGTTCAGATATTGCTAATTGTGTTGCAACTAATAACTGTGGGCGAAACTTAAAGGTTACTAGACGTTAATAATAATAGCTTAGTGTTGGTATAGCCATTTCAAAATTCCATTGTATCGTAAAAAAAAATATATTTGCGATGTACCGCCAAGCGTTTTGTGATATGCTTTGTAATTAATATTTTTTTTTTACTACTGTCCATAAGCGCTTGTATCGCTTACCATCACCCAAATGATATGCAAGTTTCGCCATTCATTGCTATAAAAATATAATAAACATCGAACAAACGAAGTTAAAGTCCGAAGTCCTTTTCGAAGGTATCAAAAACTACGAGTGACTTTTATGTTTTAACACCCATGCCTGGAATAAATATTTGGTGTTGACAATTTGGAATTATCATCATTTCACAGGTTTGCGTCCACAGCAAAATATATTGGGTTTATAACATCCCGCCATGATAAGATCCCGCGATTTTTCCTTTATTACAATTTTCTCATGATATGGCATGCAGACAATTGATGGGTCAATTCAACCTTGGAATGGCCGGGTCAATTCAACCTTGGAATGGCCAATATTAACGAATGTTTTTTACCTTCGTAAGCTATAAATAAAAGCCTAGGACCCGCATCATGGAAGCTAAATATGATAACAAGGCTTTAATCTCCTGCTTAGCTCAAGTTAGTATTCATTAGAAATCTATAGCTAATGCCTAGTAATCCGCATACAGCTGCAAAGAATTTGAATTATCCTTTGTGCTATGTGCTGTTTATTGAATAAGTGTGTATAATTTAAAAAAATAAGTTGTTCCCACATATGATGTGCCGTATGCCGACATGTATGTTTTATCAAACGATATCGACATACACCAAAGGGGTGACCAGAAACTGGATTTTCAATTTGATAGAATCTGGTTTATCGAAAATGATTACAACGTTGATTAATTCATATTATTTATATGTATTAAGTTTACAGTAGAAAAAAATATTTGAATGAAAACAAAATATTTGAGTCATTGACACTAACGAAGAGTGGTAAAATCATATTATTTTTTCCTTTCGGATTCCTTTCCAATAATTGACAATGTACAGCCCATTATATCAACTAAAAAAATACGGGCCAACCATGTTCATTTCATATACTCTGAAAAAGGCTCATTCATAATAATATTTAACTATAAATTAATTAAATCGCCATATTATAAAGTATTATGTTAATAGCATAATACTTTGTAATATGGCGATTTAATGTAGTTAATGTCCTTATATTTTAATGTAATTGTAGCCATTATCGTCAAATTAAGATTTACGTTATCCTGTTTAATTAAGGTATTTAACTTTTTGCTCATAATAATATAAACATTATAATTGCTTTGCATATAGTCACTACATAGTATAAAACAAAGTCGCTTTCTCTGTCCCTATGTCCCTTTGTATGCTTAAATCTTTAAAACTAATACTTTTAGTACAGCTTTTTCAGCGTTCTTGTTACCAATTGCGTGTTAGCTCTGGAATGAACTTCCTGCTTCAGTGTTGCCTGAGACTCTTCTCAGGCATTTACCAAATGCGGGCCGCCTGCTCGTCTGCTTATGATAGCTGTAAAAAAGACACGTAACTATGTAAATTTATCGTAATATTTTGTGCGTATTTAAGTGTGTAATATCTTTGGAAACATATAAATATCTGATCTACGACCCGGGTATACAAGTTGGAAAATTCATCACCGTGATCCCCGGTAGGGTTTCGGATTCTTCTTACCTATTCCCGGTTTTTAGCAACAAGAAACAATGATAGATCCGGTGTTTTGACTAGTTGACATATTGTCACTGTAGTTTGTACCATCAATTTTAAAGTTTAAAAAGTTGTAGAAAGTAAAGTATGTAGTGTAGTAGTCTAAACATGTGATCACGACAGCATTGTTGTCGTTTTAGAGTCTGCGACAAATTTTTCCGCGCAAATTGTCATCACAATATTATTAAGTGATGTATTTATCAAGTTCGTGTGGTATTTATCAGATATGTATTAACAGGCAACTTGGCGACACTTTCCAAATTTGCACTTTATTACAAATAGGCAAGGTTTGTCACGATTATCATTGTTAATGAATCTAAAGTAATATTATTAACAGGAAACATTTGATTGTTTGTTTGCATTGAATAGGATCTGAAACTACTGGACCAAATTGAAAAATTATTTCTCCATTAGAGTCCTAAATTATCCCTGACGAATATAGGCGATAGAATATTTTCAAAAAAGTGTTACTACCACCCGATCGAAGCCAGGCTTTGCCATATGCAATATATACATATAATACGATTTTAAACATTTAGGCTCAGTTGCACCAAGTAACTTTGCCAATACCTTTGCCTATGAAAATGTCATCGCCATACATTTGAGATATATTTGACCTTGCGAATGTATGGAATTGACAGTTTCAAGGGCAAAGGTATTGGCAAAGTTAGTTTGTGCAATTGAGCCTTAGTTACCTTAGTGAAATGACATCGAGCATTGAAGCCCAGCGGTCTCCGGGAATGTTTAACTATTCAATAACTTCGAACGAATTTAATCAAATAGTTATAATTGTAGGAGTTTGAAATAAATTAATTTCCTGGTGAATTATGTAAAAAATTGCGTCTTATATATATCTTGAATTATTCTTACTTCATCAGTAGGCTCAATAGGATCAAGTATAATATATATTTATTCTAAAATAAAAGCCCTGTGGGTGAGTGGGTTGATTTAGACATTAAAACCTTGTTACATAAAATTGAATGACTAACCAACCTAAGGTCAGTATGGTGAGTGGTGACCCAAGGTCTGTAATATAATTCCATCCGTCCACTGACTCAAATTGGGCCATTATGGTGGATTATGACTTAAACTGTCGCATAATATGGGTACTGAACCCAGCTGTAATACGTAAATAGACCCATGTAGAAAAACATATGAGTTTAAATGTTAGTGGTGCAGGTATAAAGCTCTAATATTAAATGTAAGATCATTTTATGACCGAAAAAACGATAGAGCGTCAAAAAATATTTTGGAGTAGACTTATACGGGGTATATACAGACTGCGACCGAAAATAAAGCCGGGTAGTAGTTTTAGCAAATACAGACACAATTCAAATAAAAATTTCGCAAAAACACCTGTATGTATTTAGTAATAGATGTAAGGTTGTCTGTGTGTAAAATTACGGGCTATATCTCTGCAACGCATTAAATAAAAATCATTAGCGATGTAAGTTAAATGGGTAATTAATATCGAATCAATATTATGTAATCGTCAATCTTGAGCGCTTGGTAGGTAAGTTAATCCACATAATTTATCGGTTTGTTTGAAAAGGTTTTCTTTGAGGGTGCGTTTGTGACAGAAGGTTACAAATATGCTAGCTTGTGCATATTCGATACCTACATTTTCAGTGTCATCGGTATACTCAGCGAAACCCGAAGAAGCAAATCCTGTGTTTTCGATAGCAGCATTTTGTTTAGGATTTATTCGAATATTCCACGATAATAATTGGATATAGATTCGCTTTAGGTAATATAAATATAATATGAATAATTTGCGATTTGTTTTATACCAATTAACTAAATTAACAGTCACTGAAAAGGTAACAGTACTGAAAAGGATTGTGTCCAATCGAGATAGATTATCGTCTGTCGCCAGTGGATACTATTCGTACAAAACTGTTGTTATCGTCAAGTGCAGTCCAGTAAAGTTAAAATAAACAAAATAGCATTTTGTATCCATGGCAAATAATCCAATGACTCTATAACATAAATGTGGAACAAGAAAAGCAATGAACACCAACAAACGTAATACAAACGTGGTCGGAAAGTGTTGAAAAATCATTCCTTTACAAACATGCATCTGGTTCACACGTGACTTCCATCTACAAGCACAGTCTACAAGCCGAGTTAACCAAAACACTCGTGGGTATCTGCAGACAATCGCCCATTGAGTCACTTATCGCGTGTTTGCACAACCCAACGCTGTCCACGTATTGACATGAAACACGAGCGATTCTGAACCATATGTTTTTTTTTGTAGAAGCAAAGGACACCATGTCGTCTGATGGTCAGTGTAAAGTATGCCCATAAATAGTAGCTATAACACTAGCAAAATTACAATTTATTACCTATTGCGAGCACTGCAAGCACCTATTTCTGGTTGATCGGAAATCGCGTATAAAACATAGAATATAATTGGATGACCTATTCTCCTCGTATGCTTTTTATTTCAAAAAGTCTGTATGTGTCTATTAGGTGGTTGTTTTTATAAATTTAAATGGACTATTATAATCACATTCTGAGGTTATACAAGGAAAAATCTGTCCAACTATAGGTAACATACATGTACAAAAAATTTCCTTTCATTCTTGTCTGCTTCACAAATTACATAATATGATTCAGTACATGCTCTTGTTATTAGTTTCCTTTAAATATATTCCTTCATGCATTTTATCAATGCAAATAAACTATTTGAACCGCGATTACTAGTGATACGGTCACGGCCTATTTACAACAATAAATCCTTTATTTACACATGATAGTCGGTCGTTGATCTGTGTGCAGGAAAGTTACTATAAGAGACGTGAGTACCTGCTCTTTTGGATAGACTTTATGGATATATCAAATATAGTTTAAGGATTGAATTGTGATTGTTTTGAAATGTATATTCATTATATTCTTAAGGTATATGTAAAAGATAGAATGATTGGTTTAATTTTTATTTTTTTTATTTATTATACTTCATATACATTGTATACAAGGCGGACTTAATGCCAGAGGCATTATCTACCAGTCTACCTTTGGGTGATGCAGAGATGAAGTGGGCGTATAAATATTTATTAACAAAATAGAAATATAAAGAATTTATAACGTACTCGATATTTTATAAATAACGACTTTTTGCATATAATATCACTTGATTTCGCATTTGCGAGGTTTATACATGATCTAAAGTTATTTTAGCGTTTTTACCAGTTTAATCCTCAGAATTTCAATGTTATAAAGCTTAACATTGGAACAGCCATGTTCATTTAATTTTTTTAATATTTAATGACTAAAGGTATGCCCAGATGCGAAAATAATTATCAGACATCACGTTTTTTCAATCTTTCATAAAGTAAAAATGTAAATACGTAAAAAAGCTAACCTCCCTATTTTTTGTTACAGATGCAGCCCCTAACTGGACAATAAACATTCCCACAAAGACTGATTACGCTAAGCATTCCCGAACATGAGAACGCACTGACACCATGTTCCAACTACTAGGAGGCCTTCGGGTGTACTTCCAGTACCAGCCCATCAAGACTGACAACGCTGTGTTCAGACTGCACAACATCTTCACGACAGTATTGCTGTTAACCTGCTCCTTGATCATCACCGCCACGCAGTACGTGGGCAAGCCTATACAATGCATCGTCAATGGACTGCCCACCAACGTAGTCAATACTTTCTGCTGGATCACTTCTACTTTTACGATGCCAGATGCTTTTGCTAGAGAGGTGAGTTTCTCTGGATTCCATTTTGTAAATTCATCATATTCTTCAGGCACAAGTTTAGGTTTTTCTTTACCTAAGAAGTCTGTAAAAAGCGATTTCTTACATCATTAGTAGGTCGTCCTGGTCCCTCTGTCTGTATCTACCTTTTAGGTGGAAATATGTTCAATGACGCAATGTCACGAAATGATTAAACAAGTTTATGGAGTTTTCATTAGTTTAGTTAACAAATATTTCAACGAATTAAGATATACCGGGAAATACTAATGATTATCCGTTTTACTTATTTAAATATTTGAATCCTCGAAAATAAGAATCTTTATCAGTTTAAATTGTAGTCTAAACTTACAAAGTCTGAGTTATATTATGATACAAAATCACGAACATCAAGTCTTTACTTGCAAATTTTGTAGATGAGAGGTAAGTCCAAGTAAAAAGAAAGAAAGAAAGTACCTAAGTCATTTTAGATTAGGGGAAGTCTCTCAACAATATAAAGTTTGTACGCCTCAGGAGTTTGAGGCGACGCGACAAGGCAGTAGTCCTTTAAAACTTTGTTAAGTTATTACATAGATTACTCTGGTTAAAAGACTTTCTAAGTACAGCTTAAGATAAACTTAAGTTTTTATTTTATAATTCAAAAAGGCTTAATGACTAAGATTAGTTAGGAGGAGCAAAACGAGTTAAACATCTACTGTCATTACTAAACATTTCAGTCTATGGTTATGACATCTCCTTAAACTCATAGCAATAGAAAACACAGGCTATTTTACATTAAATATAAAACGGGATGTACTTGTCTTCCAGCCTGTGTTGTGATAATGTTCGCCCTCAGTGACACGAATTACTCAATGTGATTTATAATAATTATTAACATCGAACATGACGTGTTCTCACATTATCATAATTATGGTGGTTAGCTCATATTATTAACATCAGTTTTTATGCTCCAATGCGGCTCGTTGAGGGTTGAAAACTATATTTTGTCTTTTCTTTATTAGGTCCACCAACATTAAGTCACAAGTCACGAAATGTTCAGCGTCAGGAATGTCACAATTTAAATATCATCTGTATTCTTATATTATGCAGGCTCGTTACTCGGATTAAAACTTAATTTATTTCATACCTTTGGTTTTATAGGGTTGATAGTTGATATTATTACTTATTAGATTCTAAAACGCCCATCATCGTACCTTCCTCACTACTAAACATCTGATTCTTTGTCCGTGGTATTGTTTTACTGGTGGTAGGTCTCTCATAATTATGTGAGAGGCCATCTGGGTAGGTACCACCGCAATGTCTATTTCTTCCGTGAAACAACACTGCTTAAATGCGCTGTTGTGTTTCGGATTGAAGGACATTGTAGCCAGAGCAACTACTGGACATATTGAGACTTAACATCTTATGTCTCAGGATGGCGAGCGCAGTGGAATGTTGCTACTGTTTATGAGCCGTCGTATCGCTTACCATCAGGCGAACGGCATGCTCGTCTCGCCATTCACTGCAATAAAAAAAAAAACGCATTGTTTGTCAGGACCATACTCTGGCCCACAGCCAAAGTCAGTCGCTTCCATTTCCTTTCAATTCTCCGTTTCTCCCTACCTGTTGAATTGATCGAGATGTTTGCAAAACGTTTGTGTTGACATGTTTGAGACTAAATGTGCATGAATAATTCTTAGGTATTTTGATTCAGTATATTCATGGTTTAGGCTGATTCTGTCTGTATTTATCTTTAGAAGTATTCTGTGTCAGCCCATATACGTCCCACTGCAGGGCACGGGCCTACTCTACAATCGAGAGTACGATTGAGAGTGGTTAGGCCATATAGTCCACCACGCTGGCCTAATGCGGGTTGTTATATAGTTTATAAGTATGCTAATTAGAAAGATTGCGGAGAAGAACTTTAGAATATGAACGCATTACTCATACAAGTTCTTAAAAATCTCGTTCGGCTTAAAGACTGCTCACGGCACTGCACCTTGTGCTAAGGACAATATGTTTCGGGTTGAGTATTATTGGCAACAGATAATTGTGTTTTGCTATTGGACACAATTATGCCGGGCTACTTAACTGCCCCTATTTAGGCGGAAGGGCCTAAGTTCATTCCATTGCTATGGTGATTTATTTAATCTAAGGGATTTTTTTATTAAGCTTGACACCAAAATCAGAATCACGGCAATCCAACGTACGCAATATCATGACTACCTACCATTTATGAGTTACTTCATAACGTAGTTGCTAGTAATTGAAAGAAGCTTGCGTGTAAATCAACACGTGAACGTTTATGTGGCATTGTCCCCCGGGCCTTAACGAACAGTGTTTGTGGGTCGCATCATATCATAAATATACATTTGTATTTGTATTTTAATACTACGATCGTACAAATCTTTATGAAATGCCATCGTTGTTTTATTGCTTGTTATTGAAAATCTATACCTTTTATTACCAACTACTAGAAATAACTGAATAAATTGGTTTCGAAAGTCGTGTGAATGTTTGAATGTTAGTGCATTTAAATGACTTAAATAGCTGTATAGGTTTAAGTGCATTTTAACGAGACATTATTTTGCTGTTTAAGTTTTACGATCTTGTCGTAAGTTTTATGATAATCGTTAGTGATTGTAAATGTTATAGTTTCTTTTCGATTTAATAGCTATGTTTATTCCATAGTGTTACATATAAACCAAACTTAAATTCCAGTCGTACTAGGAAAGGTCAGTTTTGGAAACAAGGTAGTAATTCCTTGATTTAAAAAAATACGGAAATAGTGTTTCTCAATCTGCGAATATGGATTCAAGATTTTTTAGAAGTTATCTGTAAAATATATGAGGCAGTATTTTATAATTGATAAATAATTAAAAATATTGTTCTTAATTGCCAAAAAATAGTCAATTACTGAATGAGCGATGTCAACTTTTTCAGTACATTAATCATAAGGGTACCGAGGACCCATAGCCCATCCTACGCACAATACAATCAGTGTCCATTACGAACGGGTCAATCAGGCCCGGCGGCAGCCAACTGGGCGCTTCCTGCACTGCGTTGGAGGGTTGGCCGCGTGATTCCACTCTCATTACCAATAATGTTGCGCATCTGCTTAGATGATTTAACCCGTGTCGCGTGCAATCTGTGCAATTAGTCATCGTGGTCAATTGGTCTATTGTACCGAATCAATGGCAATTAGTTCTTACAGATATGATGTCATGTAAGAGTCTTCTATTAATTAAATGAGGACACTTTGTGTATGAATAAATTGTCCGCCGAAACGTAATAGGCAAGGTCGGTTGAATACAGCCTTAGATTTGACAATTAAAAAGAAGATCCGTAACATTTCCTGGTATTTCACGATCATGGTTTGGTGTATTGCAATACTTAAAACCCCTAAAGTATTTTTAACATACATAGTTATTTATTTATTTCAATTTTTATTGTACATGTATAAATACAATATACAGAAACAATAAGTACAAGTGGCGGGCTTATCGGTTGAAACAATGTCTTACATAATAAATGTATTTAATTCGCCATGGTCTTCTGGATGTTAGCGAAAAAAAAAACAGTAGTTGGACTTGCTACTAATGGGACATCATAATTGTCATTATTCCTTGTTTTTCAACTGAGCTTAGGGTTCGCAATTACTTTACGGTCCCAGTTTGTAGTTATGGCGTCTGGCTAACATCCGTTTGCAACAAAATAAGTGGAATCAGATGTTATCACTGTTTCCACCCGATTCTTAGTAATTCATATCGGTTTATGGCATAAAGAGTAGCCGCCTTGCCATGGAGGGGATAATTACTTGTCTTTTACATTTTAGACTGCTCTCCCCCTTTTCTGTTTTTATATTATGGTGGTGATATTACAATAAAATGTATTTGTTTAACTGTTTCTTTTTCTTTTGATGTGATTGCAATACAAGATATTTTATATCGACTTATGCCTACCGTTTATGCGTCGGGACTGTTAAAAATATTAATCAAGCAGTATAAAATATTTTTATTTTAATTTTCAATTAATACTGTCACCGCTTCTAAAACTTATTTGTGAACGAAAATCGCTCATGTGAACGAAAACATTTCATTCATTTATGCGTTTCCTTGACCGACATTTAAACAATGAGAAAACAACAAATCGATGCAATTTTTGGCATCATATGGTTATTACGCTGAATAACAGAATATGCAGAAGCATAAGTGGTCGGTGACACATCGGTTGCACGGAAGCGTAAACTACAAAGGTCCGATTAAAAGCAATACATTTTCACAAACATCGTTTTTGTATAGATATCAATGAATAATGTTTTTGCCGCATAAAACATGAAATTTATTGATACCAACATGAAATTCTAATACAAATCTGAATTTCACAACTGTGAAATAATTTTTATTGCTTCCTTGTTTTCGATTTTGTATTTGAATTATTGATGTGATCAAAATTCATGAAATACGCATGATATGGGAATATCAAATATTTTACGATGTTCAGGTGTGTATCGAGGTCATGCGGGTTTTGCGTATTTGTGACTATTTTGATAAATACTACGTTTTACAACAACAAAGGAATCGTTACTTTGTTATCTGATGCCTCATGGATTCCATGTTGGTGCCTGGTGGATATTTTACCATCCAACATTAGATTTGTATCAGCCCATCTACGTCCTACTGCAGGGCACGGGCCTCGTCTACAATCGAAAGTACGATGAGAGTGGTTAGGCCATATAGTCCACCACGCTGGCCTAGTGCGGGTTGGCGGACCTACATACCATAGAAATTGAAATTACTTACATACCATAGAAATTAACATTAGATACCACGGGGTCGATTCAGAACGATTTTTAAAAGTGCGCAAGAATTGGGCTAATAAATATCTCCGGTATTCTCGGATATTCTTTTCGCCATTAGGATTAGACCTAAGTTCGACGTTTGGATTTTCGTGTACAAAACTATGTTTTCCTTCACCGATTTCAGATAATGCCATATGTTTTTATGCGGGTCACTTTGAACAGGTTTCGATGAAAATCTTTGAGGGAGGACTACGTTCATTGGACATCTTGTCACTGATGACGATTACATATACAGGGTATCTCAAGACTGCTACCGAAAACGAAGCCGGGTGGTAGTTTTAGTGACTTCAGACACATAGCTATGGTCATATTTGGATGGTATATTCATTTTTTTCCTAAAATAATAGTGTATACCCTTTTTATTTATAAGGACTCTAAGGTATAAAAGAGTTTAAAATATTATTTTAGCAAAAACTATGGATATACCACCCAAAAATTACAATAATATTTAAAAATTCATAAAAAAAATTGTCGCGTTTTATTTCGAAAATTTTAGTTGCATTGTGTTTGCACTCACTAAAACTACCACCCGGCTTCGTTTTCGGTAGCAGTCTTGATATACCCTGTATAACATAAAATATTCATACAGCCTATGTAATGACCCGTGTACTTGACTTCTCAATTAATTGCAATAACCATGTCGATGACGCGTTGTGATCAATTATTGCGTCAATGATCAATATACTGACACCAATTGGCTCGTGTTTTTATTAGATGCAAGCAAGTGTAGGTTTGAGATTGCATGTAATAACTATGATTATACTACATTTGATTGTAAGTTTGATTCTTTATGATTGCCGTCACTTAGGTATCAAAGAATGCGGAATTATCTCATTCTCAGACCCGCCACTCAAACTCCTATGAGTCGGAAGTCAACATGCAAATGAAGCCAATCTAACCCGGGATTCGAACCCGAGACCTCAGCTTTGTAACCGCAGTAACCTAGTAGATCTACGCCACCGAGGCAATCAGTCAGTCAACAGTCACTCACTTCAGAAAAATAGCCTTACAAATATCACTTTTCAATGTAGACTGGAGTTGTTAATATTGGATTGTTGTTCGTCAGGTGGGCAGAGAAGTGGCGCACCCCGGCATCGCCAACGAGTATGACAGTACGCAAGAGAAAAAGTACTACACCTACTACCAGTGGGTCTGCTTCGTGCTCTTCTTCCAGGTGAGAACAATTCCAAACATTCGCTCCAAGACGATGCGGAGACCCTTGGGGGAGTTATATTACAACTAATAATTCTATAAGTGTTGGTTCGTTGTACGTAGTTCCGTACATATCTAGCCTGCATGTAACAAACAGCGCCAACAGACTAACAAATGGCTACAATGAGTTATTAGAAGAAAAAATGATGTTAAAATCAATAGTCAACATAGTTATTTGAATATGCGGAATTCGAAGTTTAAAAAATGAAAATAATTTGTGGACGACGACTTATTTTATCTTACACGCTTAATTTAACTTCGTCTCGCTTTACACGCTTAGCCTAGAACTTAAAGTTTGTATGCTTAATTTTATCAATACAGTAATCCAACAACCAATCCCTAGCGCAGATAGCTTAACTACTGCACAAATTAATCATTTTAACCAGATGTCGACAACATCTGGTCATTTCAAGGATAAATTCAAAAACAATTTATTCCAGTTAGGCCGGTAGTTTTGATGTCTCAATTAATATATCCTTTACTAGAGCTAAAAATATATTAATCACTCTGACTTATATTATTAGCGCTTAGTCTATAAGCGGACAAAAAATTAGGTTAAAAATAGCAGCTCCGTTGACAGTTTGAAAAACTCCATGACTAAAATGAAATAATGACAAATAATGCGACAAAATTTACATAATCTCTATTGATTACAGTAGAATGAAGGCTTTATGCTTTCTTTTATGGAAAACAGCATGATTTGTGATATGTTAGGCGTCAACAGGCTCAATTGTAGTAAAACTATATATATACTATTGTATTATTTGATGATAAAGACTTAATTAAGTTTTTCATCATTTCTACCTGTCCATCCAAAGTCATAGAATGATGCAATACTTACGACAGCGCAATTTACGTGAGATGAATTTGGCAGTATTCGCATATCTAAATATGCCTCGTTTTGGTAATTAAGTTACTAACACGAGACAAGGTTAAAAACGATATAGTCTTCAGTAAATATCATGAAAAATTACGAATCTTTGAATAATTCGAGACGCCTTAAGCTTCGGAGCAAGAACTAAAATCATGAGTGCATGGGATTCTAAATTGGGAGATATCAAATATGATATTACATCAAATAAACAATAACACGTACGCATATTTTTTGAATTCTCATTACTTTGGGAAAATTAACTGAGTAACAAACCCTTAAAGCTTAAACAGTACCAAAGCGTGGACTAGTAATAGATTGAAGGCCCAACTTCGATTCTGCTAGCATCCCCAATCAATGAGGTTAAAACTCGAAGAGTATGTTCCTATTTTCTCGCTTTGTCCATCCTTATCCAACATCTACATATTATTATCTGTAGTGGACATTATATGTTTTTTGTTCCGGTTAATGATGTTTTTATTGCGTTTTCTTTTACGAATTTCAAGATCTGTCGGTTGCCTTTCACGTAATGTGAATAATTATGTACTTTAAAATTGTACCAAATTCATTGCCTGACTTAGGAATCCATCTCTAATTTTCATAATTTCCATTGTTGTAGCCAGGATCTTTCCATATAATTACCACATTTAGTCCCCTAAATATTTGAGTATAAAAATTGTGCTATCTTGGGATCATTTCCAACTTCAGTTTTCACATTTATTGATTCACGTACGTTGATAGTACTACAAAAGATTAGCATATCTAAATATGTTTGCGAATTATGATGCGTTGACATTGTGTCCATGTAGGTGTGATTTAATGAGTTTGTTATGGCAGTGCGGTGAGCGATGCTTCCGGATTTGTCGCTGTGCTGACGAACTGTGCATCCGCGGTCGTTCTCATACTAGGTACATTTTATGCGTATTTTATTGTTTGATTTATGTCCTGATTTATATCTTTGGGGTCATTAAAATTGAATTAGGTTCTGATTAAAATCATCCATAAAATATAATAAATATATCTAACGGTCATAGATATACATCACAAATATAAATTTAGTCCTTTGGGTCCAGACCCTGCGATAAGTGAGTAGAATTATGCCAGAGTTTTCATTTGGACGACACTCAAACTTAAACGGTGTCTAGTTAGGGTATAGAAATGATATGTATGGCTTTAAGACTTTGTAAACAAACAGAATTTGTCAAGGGCTTTTATAACATATTTTTGATCCTGGCAGTTACCAAATCGGATGGCTGCCTATCAACAATAGGCAATTGGCCACCAAATGACCAAAGTTGCAAGTCACGGTCCAAGCATCCTTGTACTAATGGTAGTGAGCCAAGTTAATAAACTTTGAGTCGTGATTCAAATCGAGAGTGTAGTTAGTCATCCTGCATTCGTACGTGTCGTGAAGATAAATTAAGCGTTGTCGTTTTGCGTATCCGTCGTATTGGCGAGTGTGCGAAGACGAGAGATTGATTCAGTTGTCAAATAATATTGTAGAGTAGTTCCATCAGTTGTTGTTAGATGTCACTATGATAAAATGGCACAGATAAAGTTATTAAGTGTTTGTAAATGCTGTCTTGATTTTGCTTTTGTCAGATCACAGAATAGCACCAAAATGAACTCTGTACCGTTATGCGGTAAAATGATGTAATTTTGTGTTTTCTAAAAAAAATAAGGTAATAAGGTTCTCGAGTGGAGGCCGCGTACAGGCAAGCGAAGTGTTGGACGCCCGCCTACAAGGTGGACGGACGATCTGACTAAGGTCGCAGGAAGTCGCTGGATGCAGGCCGCTTCCAACAGGTCATTGTGGAGATCCTTGGGGGAGGCCTATGTTCAGCAGTGGACTTCCTGTGGCTGATATGATAATGATGATGATGAAAAAAAATATGGTAGGAGACGACCATTTATGACTTATCATAATTATAACAACGATTTCAAAATGATACGTACATACATATATCCTAAATCATAAGTTACTGTAAAATTTACTCCGTAAAACAGATTTTAAGAAATAATGTATGTTCTATAAAGCGTGGAGTGCATGTCCTCTTCCCGCACAAGGTGCTTGAAAGCAAAGTTGGTTGGCGCACCTGGACGTTAGGAATGGGGGGCGTGTAAAGGAAGTTGCATATTGCACGCGCCCAGAAATGTAATACGCTCGTACACACAAGTTTCTAGCTATACAATAAGATGCATTGGCTACTGTTTAAGTGAACTGCTGGTGTGAAGAAAGAATGTATAGCAGCGTTGATTTATTATTAAAAGTATCTTTTTATCCCTTCATAAGATTGAAGATTGAATTACATCACCGATAATTAATTTGAACTCTTACAGCCGTTCTCTATAATCTATCTATCTTTAACTAGAGATTTCATTAGATATTTCGATGCATTTTATGTTTAATTTAACAAAGATAGAGAGGTATAGATATGGTGCACATGTTTATAGATAGATAGATTAGATAAATATATATGTCTATTTTTGTTTAATACAGCGTAGAATTGTACAGACATAGTCATGGTAGCTATATTAACCCCTAGTTAAAGATAGATAGGATATAGAGAACGGCCGTTAGGGCCTTGACAATAAACTTGGATGAGCAAGGGATTAAGTTCAGCCCAAGCCTTTAGAATTGTTTCAGTTATTTTGAATAGTTAGGTATTCACGAGTTCTTTAATAAACACGGATATATGTACTTCAGCGTAACATGACAATCCTGTTATACTGTTTCCATTCGTTTATTTTATTTTTGACACATCGAGTACTGAATCAAATAGTGATGGCCTGATGCGTTATCGAATCAATTTTTTATAACAAACGATTTTATTTTTGAACAAGTTTTAATCGATTTAATACATATTTTATTTTTTGCTCCATGCATTGTTTTATAAAACTTCAGGGATATTTAAGTTACTTGATTTAATAATTATATTAAAATAAACCATTTACTCATGTTAAGTTAATATTCTTATCACTTCCGTCGGCAATAGTAATGTTGTTAAAAACAAATTGTGAAACGGCAACACTGGGCAGACAGGTGACGCGCGCCGCCATTTTGTGGTCACTCACAACGAGACGCCCGCGCCCGTGCTAGTGTTTTCCGTTCGCTGAATTTTAATTCACATTTTTCATACGTCGAGTTGAGTATTTATATTCCTCCGTATTGTTTTACCCGTGAATTCCTACATTTGGTTGAATTGAGAACATCGTTCCTGCCTTCATCACTTTCAAAATGCCTAAAGGAAAGGTGCTTAAAGGACAAACAAGGGAGTTTGTGTTGCGACTTCATGAGTACTTTGAAAGGGAAAGCCGTAATGGTGGACCTCTTATACCAGTGACTCAAATCAGAGACCGTGTTTCAGCAGCATTAGGTATTACTGCTCCAACAGTTTCAAAAATAATTAAAGAAGGCTACGGCAGTAGTGGCATGGAACAAAACAAGCCATCTACACCTAAGAAAAAACGTCAGCCCTTTAAAGTGACAGCAATTGACAGTTTTGATGGTGATGCTATTCGTCGTCATATATACGATTATTACCAAAGAAAAGAGATTCCTACTTTACATAACCTAGTACAATCTCTGAAAACTAGTGGCTTGTTCCGTGGTCAAAAGTCTTCTTTGGCGAAGGTATTGAATAGGATTGGATTCCAATACAAAAAATGTGACAAAAGAAAAATATTGATGGAACGCAATGATGTTGCTTTGTATCGATGCGAATTTTTAAGACAAGCTAAAAAAATAGAAGACTGGTCGAATGTTGTTTTCACCGATGAAACTTGGCTCAATGCGAATCACACGGTATCAAAAACTTGGACTGACAACACTGCTAGCTCCTCGACCGCAGTGCCAATGGGAAAAGGTGAAAGAATTATAATTTGTCATGCAGGAAACGCAAAAGGATTTGTGCAAGATGCTATGTTAGCTTTTAAATCAAAGAAAACAGGGGATTACCACGAAGAAATGAATTCCGAAGTATATGAAAAATGGTTTCGGGAAATGTTATTGTCACTCGAACAGCCATCAACAATATTTATAGATAATGCGTCCTATCACTCTCGGCAAATTAACAAAATGCCAACGCAAGCCAGTAAAAAAAAATGAAATAATAAACTGGCTCCGTAACAATGGCGAGGAGGTGGACGAGTCCCTATTAAAAGTAGAGTTACTTAAAATATTAAAAATGAGGAAGCAGCCTAAACGATACGTTATAGATGAAATGGCTGCAGAACATGGGCACACCGTCCTTAGAATTCCTCCATATCATTGCCAGTATAATGCCATAGAGCTAATATGGGCGCAAGTGAAAGGATATGCTGCGAGAATAAATACAACTCCTCCTTTCACCGCAAACAAAATGCTGGAGTTGCTTAAAAATGCGTGTGAAAATGTGACGCCTCATAACTGGGCGAGTGTCGTAGATAAGACGAAGAAAGAAATAATGTCTGATTGGGATCGCGATGTCGCATTTGACAACTTACCCATGCACTCATTAATAATTAGTGTTACTGGGGATACGAGTGACGACGACGCCGATTCCGACGAAACAGACGATTGTTTATAAATAAAAATATTAACAAATTACCTTTTAGTTGTTTTAATTATTTAATCCTTAAAGTACTATGAATTCCAACATGGTTTAACTGTTTATTACAAGTAGGTACTAAACATTTATTTTCGTTGTAATCATTGTAATTATTTTAAATTAAACTCTTATTAAAAGTCACTTCAATACGTATACCTTTATTCATATAAATTAATTTGCAGCAAATACATTCGATCCTAATATTGGGTACTATATTACGTTTAACTGTTTTCATTAGCATTTTAATGTAATTTTATTTCAAATGATTCCGATTGATTGATTCTATTCAAAATCGTTTTTGTTATCTGTGGTCATTCGTTACGAATGGCACAACTCTAAGTGGGCGTTACCCGTCAAGAAAGTATCTACTTTTATTTCAAAATATTGTTCTACTGTAATGTCGTACTTTATAGGCGTGAACTGTCAAAAATAAAATAAACGAATGGAAGACGTTTAGGGAGACTTAGTGAAGTGAAAAATAAAAATAATGAATAATAATATAATCGGGTCGATTCTATTGCGTTGGGTTTAAATTAATACCTCGCTCATGCAAGTTTTTTAATAAGGTTTTTAAGAAGGAGCAGTAATAAGGCTTTTAAGCAGGAGTGGTTGAAAATTAGCGTTATTCGGACTACTGCACCGGCTAGCACAGGCTGAGCCACTTCCTTTTGATGTCGTCTTAATGCTTTGTTTTTTGTACCATGATTATTTGTTTTTGTCATTAGTATTAAGCAATAAATTGAATTTTTTTTTTTTTTTAATTTAGGAAACTATTTTAGTTCTATCCACTAAGTAAAGGTTTATAGCTTTTTAAAGTGTTTGCGTTTTATGCGGTAGCGGTTTGATTATGTCCCTGACTTTGACAAAGTTCACGGGCGAATACGGCCACTAAGCCTACGTAGCCATTAAAAATTCGTAATGTTATTCTTCGAGTTCTTCATAACTCAAAGACAGTCGTACATCCATGCAATCTTAAAAGTTTGACATTAGATCATTTGGCCTACAAGAATATAACGTTTTATAAAACCCATTATTGCATCATCATTGTTTATTTCATTAACAAGCAAACATGATGTACGGATTCCACACGCATGTTTCCTGCGAAAACATATTCTTAAATTCCTTTAAAGCATTTGCTTTAATTCTTGTTTGTCCTTCCGCATGACGTCACTGAACAAAAAGAAGGAGTATTTAAAGTCGGCCAAAGTGCGATAAGTATTGTGTAACCATTGTGTGAGCTAATTCCGAGTTTTGCGTTATAATTCACGCTTCCATTTAAATGTATAAAAACATCTCATTGTTGATCTTATCTATTATAATAGTTTGTACTTTAATACTTTATTTTTGTGATGTATTTTTATTTAGATTTTATTCAGAATATTAACAGGATTTCCATAATGGTTCACAGTTAGCTATTATAAACCCAGTAATGATAGTTAAAAATATATGTAGGTTTTCCAGATAGTTCGATGCAATTACAATCACCATCGTATTCCAATAGTGTCCGACGCGGCCGGAACTGGACATTTTATACTAACTAAAGTCCAAATAGAAAGGTAGTTAGGAAACTTTGTAGACTATCGCCCAAATACTGGAACGCAACTTAAATAAAAATGGCGCTTAACTACGTTAATCCAGATTAAATATACTGGCTAAGTGGGCCGTGCGCTGTTAAGAGCAACTTATTTGAATGGCGTTCCAGTATTCGGGCGTTAGCACAGACTAACGCAGCAACTAGCAGTGATGGTTTATGAAAACCCCAACACCTGGGGTAGAAAAAAATCCAGTTGTAAAGTTAGCCTTTAAGGCCTTATAAACTAGGGTGAGTGAGGGATTAACTTTAGCCCAAAGCTGTAGAATCGTCTCGATTATTTTGATCATTATTTTTACTTTTACAATCAGTTACCATAACAGGTTTGTCACGTTAGGTCGAAGTAGATATACTGTTCAAAATAATCGAGCTTATTCTAGATCATTGGGCTAAAGTTAATCTCTAGCTAATTTAAGGTTATTAATTAGGCTCAAGTGCCTTATAAACTGAAGTGCAAATCCGGACAAATGACTTCATGTTCTTCCGAAACTAACATTGATCGATGTTTACAATATCTCTGCAACCTCGGTCTTAGAAAACCTAATTAAAACTCGCTACGCGACGCGTCAATCTTGGTCAAAGATTTTTATTTCTTCGATAACCTTAAACTTCCAAATCGTACAGACGAAAAGCCTTGACATAGCTCAAAGTGTATTCCCCCATATAAGAATACAATGGCACTAAAAATACTCGGTAATGTGGCAGTCACGATCGACGGTTGTCGCGTCGCATTTGGGTCGCTGTACCATCGGATAACGGTACAATTCAAACAGGTGACTTGTTTAATGCCACGTTTTTCTAATTTCGGAAATAGGTGATCTTTTCTGCCGTGGATGATGAAAGAGACGTTGGACCAGCTAAAGAAAACACTGTTGAAATAAGACACGACACATGACTTGACAGATTTATTTTTGGCTGTGTTCTGAGGTTTAGAATTTCTTTATGGAATACTTCCTTGTTGCCTAAAGATTTTGAAATTTTATAAAGCAGGTTACTGAGTTTTTTTTTACTCCAAAGCAAGAAATATTGTATAAAAAATCACTTTATTGGTTCATGCTAGTGCTCATGTACCGTGACGGTTTTTGTCAATTTTAAATATACTAATTCATATACAGGTGTGCTGAGATATGGAATCGTTTAGATCGAGGGGGATTAAGGGTCTAGTGTAATTGTGCCATTTGTGAACTTTTATTTTAACTTCCATGGGAAATGTTCTCAGAAGTGCAATTTTCCTCATGTCGTTTTGCTTCACTATAACAGAGAAAATATTTGAGGATGCAAGATGTACATAAAGGTTGTGTAAATTTTAAGGAAATAGAATTATATTAACTTTGAATACCGGGAATTATGGACACCAACAACCTGTATAAGAATTTTAATTTCGCGTATTTATTGCTATGGTTCGAAGTATCCGTATTTGCGGTCACAGCTGTCTTATTAGCACCGTTTTCCTTTTCAGCAGTTGCGGTACGACTATTGTTCATGTATATTTAGCGTATTTCATAGTGAATATAAAATTTGTTTCTTATTTATACCTATGTATAGATCTGCAAATGACAGCTATGGAAGAATTTTCGGTACCTAAACTTAGAAAACTGAAACAAATATGTTGATCACATACAACAAACTTGTTCGGGGTTCAAACTCATTGCTTGGCGTTCACTAGTCAACTTTGCTAATTAAACTTGCGACCTCGTAGTTTACAATAAGTTTGCATTAGCCAACAAAACTCCCGTTGGGTGTACATGAGACTTCCAGAGTAAAGTTTATCTTACTCATATACTTATCATACTGGAATAATCTCATTAATAACAACTATTCATGCTCGACTTCTTACATTCAATATATCCCAGACATTCTACAAACGTCTTAATTATTTGGGTGTTGAATATACCCGAATAATAAATGGTAGTTAATAATAAACAGAGTCGCCATTAGATATTTTTACCAGACATATTTTTATATTTTTATATGTTTTTATATTTTTATATGTCGTAGGATGGATAACCGCTGTAGTAGGCGTGTTCTGGAATGGAGGCCTGATGGCGGTACGACTTACACAAGAGGGCTGGCAGTGACTGGTTGCATAAAGCAGCAGACCGGGCTCTGTGCCGTACCTTGGCAGAGGCCAATGTCCAGCAGTTGACTGTAACGAGCAATGATGATGATGATGATGATAATATTGTTTTCGGATCAATTTGGAATAACAATGTTTTTTTGTAATACCGATGTTAGCGAATAGCGATTATGTTTTAGTTCCATGTATAATAGTGATTTTGTGTCCAGGCCATAATGTGCTACACGCCCAAGTTCCTGTGGGACGCGTTCGAAGGCGGACTGATGCGCACCATCGTGATGGGGCTGAATGTGGGAGTGTGCCACCAGGAAGAGAAGGAGAAGAAGAAGGACGTACTCATCGGGTACCTCCTCAGGCATGAGAGGGTGAGTCGACTTGTGGACTTTTTTTTACAACCACATTGTACATTGTAGCCGGACTAACTACTGGACATATTGAGACTTAACATCTTATGTCTCAGGATGGCGAGCGGAGTGGAATGCCAAGCATTGCTTTGTAATTCATGGTGTTGTTTGGTCTAGCTCCTGTTCATGAGCGGTCGTATCGCTTACCATCAGGCGAACGGCATGCTCGCTTTGCCAGTCAAAACAATATAAAAAGCCTCCGCGGCGCCGTTGTTTAGACACCAACTATAAAACGAGAGGCCATGGGTTCAATCCCCTCACTAAGACATATGTTTTCCACGAGTATTTTTCTCGTGGCTGGGTGTTTGTGAGATCGAAGTCTCTCGTAGTTTCTGATATCCGTGATACGAGACTTAATTGATCTTAATGTGGGGTCTATGTGTGTGACTGTTGGGTGTTTATTATTATTATTTGTCATACTTCGGTCAGACTTTTATCATCTAAATTATTAGCTAAAAATATTTGGTTGCTTGTCCAAAGATATAACCTATGCTTCCGAATATTGTCTATGTTCAAATGATATTAATGTTTTTATTGCACTTAAAGACATGACGAAATGAGGAAACATGGACCCTCTAAGTCCCAGTGAGCCCCAAGTCAGGACTTTATAATTGTGTGCATCTGTCATTAGTCGGCATCTACACTGAATTTTTAATTACACGCAAGAAATTCCGAACTAGAAAAATGTGTATCTTGTAAATTCAACTGAACGCTCGCGTCTGTAATTACGCTTGCACCATTGCCATTCGTATCTACGCGGTGTGGGAATAGGCTTTCCTGCGAGCCGTTCGTGCATTGCCTGCGTAATTGTCTCGCTTGCCCGTTGTATTCATTGTGTGGCGCATTCCGAAACGCGCGGTCGTCGCGCCGGAGACTACGTTGTTCCCATTTACCAGTAGCCTGTAAATGTACAAGTTTATCTATGGAAATAGTACTGACCTATTTGTGAGATGCGATGGAAGTGGGGTAAAAATATATTATAATTGCATGCAAGACTTTTTTGTAAAATGCTATGGGGCTTTGAAGGCTTAGAAGTTATGCATATATCCGACAGCTACGTAGATAGTCGTGACCTCCATTGTATCGTGGGAATCTGAAATTACAAAGTGATGATTTACCAACCCCTCTCCTAGACTGTTTTGATTTATGAATGGAAATGAATTTTGCGTCATTAGGCCTAGTAAAGTAAGTAAGTCCGCCAACCCGCACTAGGCCAGCGTGGTGGACTATATGGCCTAACCACTCTCAATCGTCTTCTCGATTGTAGAGGAGGCCCGTGCCCTGCAGTGGGACGTCTATGGGCTGATACAGACAGATCTAGTAAAATCTCAATTCTCCTACAATACACATATCATAATGTTGCATCGATTCCAATTAAGTTTTAAATAAGGGTAACTAGACTAAAGGTTGTTGAACGTAGTATAATAATCTCCGAATTTATATGGTCAATTTCCGTCCGTCATACAATCATATAAAAATTGCAATACTAAGATGCCGCCGGACACCCTAGGTTCATTAAGCTCGCAATAACTAAATTGTCTTGAATAACGGACTTAATCAGAGCAAGCAGGAAACAAATAATTGTCGGCTTCCTCAAACTAAATACGTAATTGACATCAAAAAGGTCTAAAAAAGCAAATTTTGACATCTTTACAACAATCAATTTCGTTGTTGGCTAAATCGAGTTTCGCAATCCGATCCTTTACAATGTGCGCTCAGACATCGGAGGCAAAAAATCTATGATCGTGACACTCGATCGGATAGTTTCTTAAGAGACAACTGCGTTTTTTGTCTCCGGTCATTGGCCACGGTGGCCCGTTGCTCAGTACTCGTTACGCAATGTAATGCCAGTTTGATGTACATCGAAGGGTTTATAAAGTTAATCCCATTATTCCTCGGAGTTAAACAGTAATGGATACTGAATTTAGATCTCAATCTTCCGGTTTTGAAAGGAGGTTATGGTATATAACTTATTAACATTGATTTTGTAATGCGCATTAGAAATGTATGGTATTTGGTAGATGGGCCGAGTATAATAACCTAAAAGTTTGTTCGATAATTTGTAAAATATTTAATTGTAATGGTTAATACCCATTGCGTTTGAAAGAGTACAATACGTACTTGGAAATTTCCTGTTTTCTAAAAACCAGCCATATTAGGCATTTTATTATAGTTTAATTAAGTAACAACAAAGTGCAGAATTTTGCGTCATCGATATTACGCAAATGGGAAAAGGTCAATTAATTATTCTTTCATTTTGTGGTCCAATGGAATCGTTCTTAGTCACTGGGTTTCCAAATGATTTTTATATTTTATATCCTGACCACAATTCAGATACAGTCCACGTTGTTTTAGTTGCTATGCTGGTTTTCATATAAGGAATAGAAAGACATTATATCATAAACACATCACACCTTTTTCCTAGAAGTGGTAGGCAGAGGTGTTATAAGGATACCTACATTCCGTCTCGTATGTTCCGTTCCAAGATGTGATAGGGGGCGAGCCTATCATCATATTGGGCACAAATTTCTGACTCCGGGCTGATAATGAATGGAAAAATCCAATGTCACTTTGCCAATACAGGATTCGAACCCGAGACCTGAGCTTTGTAACCGTACCGTAGTACAACTATGCCACCGAAGCAGTCATATACATATTATAAGTAACGGACCGGTAGTTATTATAAATGCGAAACGCATAAAGTTATTTTTAAATATCAATTTAGCTTCGTCGAGGCTTTGTTAAGATTAATTATTTAGTATAAAAATGTATAATAAATGTTAGCTACAATATTAAGGTGTGGTGTCTAATCTGTGTGCCACTCCTCCACATATTATGCACAATACATAAGTTAAAAAAGCGTCAGATATCTGAAATAAAATAAAAAATGTTGCATTCGAACAAATACCGATTTGACAGCCTCCGTGGCGCAGTTTGTTAGACGCCGGCTATGCAACGAGATTCCGCAGATTTGATTACGATACGGATAGTGTGGGGTCAGGACTGAATGTGATGGTTGGGTGTATTTATTTACTTAAAAAATATATACTTTATAATACAATTGAGAGATCAATCAATATTTTAAACTTAGCTCGTTGCAAGATCGCAGGGTGTTGTTGGATATGATGTTTTTGCATAACTTGATGAATGGCGAGATGGATTGTCCGGGAATCATGAGTAAATTTTCTATTAATATTCCCGTAAAAAAACCCAGACTCAATAATTACGGTCCCTTTTACACTCGCCACTCATTTACTAACTTAGGTTCAAACTGTCCCGTACAGGCCCGGATCTAGGGGGGGGCAAGTCGGGGTGCGTGCCCCGGGCGGCAAGTTCAGGGGGCGGCATATTGAATCTTGGGAGACAACTACAAAACTCATCAATAACGTAACACCTCTTACACTTTTTTTTCGCCGTGCGCGAATTAGTGATTATGCGATAGAGGCGCGTGAAAAAGAGATGAAAACTTAATATTTGGAATGTATAATAATTTATCCATCTCAACAATTACGTTTAGTTTCAAATATCCAATTTGTGTTTAGTAGTTAGTTTTAGTTGATTAACCATCGAACGTCTTTTATGTGGTACAGGCAGTGGCGAATTTACTAGTAAGCTGAGTAGGCTGGAGCCTAGGGCGGCAAATCTGGGCCATTTTTTTTTTGTTTTGATTTACTGAAATAATAAAAGGCTATATTTTACACACTGAAAAAATGGGGTTCGAAAATTAAGAATAGTTAAAATATTTCAGTAATATGTTCCCACGTTTCCACGTTGACAATTTATTAATAAACACTTTATTAAATATCTATACTTGGATCTTCTTCTTCTTCTTCTACCTGGCGTTATCCCGGCCGGTGCCAGGGTCCGCCTTCCGGCAAATTCTCCTCCATTTCGCCCGATCTTCCGCATCCTCAATAGTAAGGCCATTGACCCTCATATCTTCCTTGACGACATCGAGCCAGCGCTACTTTGGTCTACCCCGCGGTCGAGGTCCGGGAATATTGAGGCTCAGGCACACATTACCGACGCACTCCTGCGGTTTCCTTAGGACGTGACCATACCATCTCAAGTGGGATTCCTGGAGTTTATCAGCCACATCGCGGACACCAAGACTGCCACGGATGTGCTCGTTACGGATTTTGTCCAAACGCGTAACGTTGCACATCCACCGCAGCATCTTCATCTCCGCGACGTAGACCTCCTGGACGTGCCGCTTGAGGGCAGGCCACGTCTCAGACCCATACAGGAGCACCGGCCGCACGATGCTTTTATAGGTTAGACCCTTGAGCCTCATCGGCATCCTGCGGTCGCAGAGTATGCCCGAGATCTCCCTCCACTTAGCCCAAGCAGCGCTTATACGGGCTTTAACGTCAAGGGCGATGTCACCGGACTCATGCAGTACGGACCCAAGGTACTTAAACTTGTCCGTCTTTACGGCAAGTTCGTTCCCTATCACGATGCTTTGGAGGTCCGTACTCCCGCAAGCCATGTACTCGGTCTTCGCCACATTTAATTTCAGACCACCGCTCTCAAGCGTTCCTTCCACCGGTTGACCTTGCGCTCCAAAAGTCGCCGGTCCTCCTTCACCAGTGCAATGTCATCGGCATACATCCAACAACCAGGGCGCAGGGTCCTGGATGTGAGACATAATGGCGTCGAGCACAACACTGAAGAGGAATGGACTCAGCGCCGAGCCTTGGTGCACACCGACATCAATCGGGAAAGGATTCGTATCGCCAACGGCGGTCCGAACGAAGGACTCGGATCGGAGGTACATGTCTCTGATAATGTCCACATAGGCTTCCGGTATCCCTTTTACCCTCATCGCCCACCAGATTGCTCGTCGCGGCACACAGTTGAAGGCCTTCAGCAGGTCCAAGAAAGCCATGTGCAGTGGCGTCTTCTTCGCTCTGTATGCCTCGCCAAGCATCCTGAGTGCAAATATCGGGTCGATAGTACCACTGCCAGGACGGAAGCCGTATTGACACTCAGAGATAGTACACTCTTAGCGGAGCCTGGACTCGATGACGCGTTCGAAAAGCTTCATGGTATGACTCATGACCTTAATGCCACGATAATTACCGCATTCCTGAACACAGCCTTTACCCTTGTACACGGGAGTTATCACACTCAACCGCCATGAGTCAGGCATGTTTTTGGTATTCAGGATGCGGTTAAATAACGCAGCAAGAAGCTCCACACCATGAAGCCCCAACGACTTCCACGCCTCTATCGGAATATAGTCAGGCCCTACCGCTTTCCGGTTCTTCATGCGACGAAGACTATAGAGAACTTCTTCAGGTGTAACAGGTGCAACAAGACCTTGGTTCGGGGGCAATTTGGGGTAGGACACTCCCAAGTAAATATCTATACTTGGATATTATAAATTATTCCAATAGTGATACATTATAAAAAAATCTTGCTTAAACGTGAAAAAACACCTATTAACATTGATTATAGTCTTGAGAGTTCCTTGCTAAAAATATAGTTTTTTTTTCAAATTGGTTATTTATTGTTTTCACGCACCCCGTGGTCAAGGGGCGGCAAAATTCCTTCACGGTTTCCTTTGCCTGGCGTAAGAGGCGATTAATAGGGGTCATTGGGGTCGCTGGAAAACTCTAAGATGTGCGGCAGAACTCGTGGCTTCATAGCGGACGCCCACGGTTAGGGCGTCCGTTGCAGAGAAAATCTACGCCTACTTAAGTTGTGAGGAGCCATATTAGGAAGTGCGCCGGGTGGCACGGCGAGTCAACTAGGTGTTACTCGCTCATCCGCATCGCCTATTGTCCGTAATACATCCAACCTGGCTGCAAAATCTATGCGGTACGGACAATAATTGTCCCCGTGCGTCAGATTGGAAGGCTAGAGACCTCGACATGCACCTTATGATTTCCCCGTAGATATCGATTAAAAAAAAGGTATTGTATTCACTCCGTTTTTAGGAAATTGAGTTTGAATCAGACCTGGAAGTTTTGAGGCGTGACAAGGCTATCCTTATAATATCCGCCATAATATCTGTGCCGCTGTACGTATGTATAATGTATATAAATGTATGTGTATGGTTTCCTACCACGAGATCTATTTCAGTCTACTCTGCCCTATTAATCATAAGACGTTCTATGGAGTCGTTAATTCGTCGTGAGAAATTACCGAATATTCGAATTATATGGGGCCGTACTATCTCGGAAAGACGCTACTTGATGCCGAGTTCTTGAAACGTTTGTGTGGAATTCGGATCTGATATTCCAAGCATTCCAACACCTCATCTCTAGGGAAGCTACATTTTTCTTCTCCCGTAACGTCCATGTTTCAGCGGCATATAGAAATACTAGAAAGTGTTCGGACAAGCCTGATCTTTAGTAGCTTTTGTAGTAGTACGATTCCTTCATATTTTCCTGAGTTTCTCCATTGCCCCTCTAGCCATCGCCATACATCGTTTTATCTCAATGATACAACCACCATTGTTATTTTTAAACAGCCCAGGATAAATGTACAACTGAACCAGTCTTGGAGGAGCCTAGCGACAGTTTGTGATGTGTATTGAAATCCCCCAAGACCATTTCAGCCGACAGGAACTGCGTCCGCCCGTCATCAGCCACATGGCTGAGATACCTGAACAGCCGCGTCGTCTCATCTTCCCCGTTGTGAGACCTGTAAAGGCACACGTCGATGCGGCTCAGGCAACCAATATTTACGTGCAAACACAAAGCGGAGAAGGAGGGGCCCTCCATGCAGCTTAAACGGTGACAGTAGATGTCTAACCGAATATACATACAAGCATACCCCGACTTTAGGCTTGAAGCTTTCTCCAAGCGAATAACCGGGGTACAGCAGATAGGAATATTCGGCCGGACAACGAATCCGCGTCTCCATCAAGAAGAGCAAAGAAGACTAGGCCGTCTCGAAATGGTGGTGGACGGCATTAAGGTCGTTTGGAGTTCGCGGATGTTGGTGAACTCCATAGTGAACTCGATGGTGGGGTTAGGCACCGCTGAAAGACCTGCTTTGTTTAATTGCGCTGTCATGAAGTTGAAGGGATGGGTTTGATGGAGAGGCATCGAGAAGCCAAAGTCCGGGCATTAAGTAGGCTGAATGGGCACCGGCATGAAAGGGTCGGCATGTCGCTAAATGTCGGCCACATCCGGTCACCAACCGGCACGACGTAACCGCCCAAGATTATGTGCGACATGGTGAGGCAGCCCCTCGTGGTGGTTAGTCACGATTGGGCTCTTGTACTGTACTGTCTCTTTGGCCAGCGGGTCAACACTCCTCCCTTTGAGAGCGATCAAAAATACGTACAAAATCACTATCAGATCACTATTACGGTCTTTACGCCCCGTGGACCGTGATCGCTACCCAGATGGACACTTAAGTCCTACCACCACGAACTGTGTCACTCATTTGGCACTACCCAGGGGTTACGTGTAGGAAAACTATAGTCAAAGCTTACAGACGTGTGTGACCTTACCCTCAAAAGTGACGCTAATATAAAGCGTGTAAAAATGCTTAACATGGTGGTAAAATGACGTTCTTTCCCGATGTCCTGTGTTGAGTGGGCGTCTGGTTGCTAAAAATGATGATGATGATTAAGATAAAAATATAGGCAAGGGGGGCGGCATTTTTAAGTTTTTGCCCCGCCTCGAAAAAAACCTAGATCCGGCGCTGGTCCCGTAAATAGAATCTCGAGAACCTATAATAAATTCCATAGGTGTAATAAACTCGACATCGACATCTTTTCTCAAAGTAGAACCAAATTCCGAGCAAATGTTTTAAAATGCAAATCCTCCAATTTAAGTTCACTTGAGGATTGAATTGATTAATTAATTAATTAATGTTCTCTCTACCAATTAATAAGATTAATACTATCAAATGCCTCTCTTAATTTGTTTTGTTTCTGTATTTTCTATTGTTTAATTTAAGGTCAGTTATTTAATTTAATTTTGTTTTATCTTATGTTTGATTTGTTATAAATGTATATTTTTTATTATTTGAATGTGTAATTTGAGTTATTATTTAATTTTTAATGTGATTGTTTTTTGATGTTGTATTATTACTTACTTGAATATTGGATTTCAGTTGCTTGTGATTTGATTTGATTTTGCTTAATTTAGAAAAAAAAGTAGTAATTCATTTTAATATTATTTAAGTAAGAACTAATTTGATTTGATTTTTATTGATAAATTTAACTTCAAACGTCATACGCATGCCGTGGTCGCCTATAATTGTAACGGTATTTAGCATGTGTTTTAATTATTGCTTTGTTAATAGTCTAAATACACGTTATGTTGGTGATCCTAATAAAATAAAATAAAATAAAAAATCAACCTTCTTTCCTGTTTTAAATTCGCTGCATAAAATTTAAAAAAAGGTCTTCCCCATATGTTATTGTTAAAATTCCTATACAGGAAGGCGGAATGGCAAAAGGAACCTTTAATACTCGTTTTGTTAAAATTATAGTGTTATTAAAATCTTGCCTGCCGCCATATTCCCCAGTGGATTGTAGCAAAAAATGTCGCGAATTTCGTCAGCTGAGTCACAGAACACGCAATGAATTTAAACATTTCGTCAAACTTCGTAGAATTACTTTCTAAAGTCTGTTGGGGATTTTTTATAGCCAACCACGGCGAAAACATGTTTTATTTAAAATTAATTGCTTTCAGATTTTTAATTAGATTTGTTACTGGGTTTTTAGTAATATTATAGTTAATGTTTATCGTTGTTATGGACTTTACAATTTGATGACTGTACTAAGGGAATTTACTATACTTATTTATTATGATGCCTTTCATAATTCGTAGAAACCACTTTCTAGTTTTTGCTTATATTATAAATCCATCAAAGAAACTTTAATTTTATAGTCCGATTTTAGTTAAACTATTTGAAATAAAACCATTCTAATGTTTCTATGTATTAAAGTATTAGAAGGTTTAAATATCAATGCGACTATGTTATCGCTTTCCTCTAGAATCCACAATGTGTGTAGATCAACTCTTACCCCCTCTATCTCTGCAATATTACTCACGCTAAACAGCAGTGTAAATGCACAGTTGTTTTCGGTTTGAAGGACATTACAGCCAGAGTAAAGTTACTGGACATATTGGGAGTTAACAACTTATGTTTGAGGATGGCGAGCGTACTGAAATGCCAAGTATTGTTTTCGTATTTATCGTGTTGTTTGTTTTTCTTACTGTCCATGAGCGGTCGTATTGCTTAGCATCAGGAGAATGGCATGCTCTTTCATCTGATGCATCTTGTCAGGCGTTGCAATAAAAAAGAACTGTCCTTCTAAGGCCATCAATATTCCTTTAAAACACTTTTATTTTCTCTGACTGTGATAATCTACATTCAGCTGTCAGCTAATTTGCCGGTCCTAATCGTCTGATGTGGACATCTGTCCCTTCAAAACACATTAGCAAAGTGCAAACTTAGCACCTGCAGAAACTGGATCACACGACAGATGTGAAGGTCGCCATTGAAGCTGCAACCTTTCACAAACGCCACCTACAACTTAGCTATGGTGTTTGTGCGACAGTAAGGGACATATTGACGTTAATCATAGAATAGTACCTTATTTAACTGATCTTTGGTGTTAATACAGATGCAGGTATTATCTAGTAGAAGTGAGTTAATTCTTGAATTTTGGTAAATTATTGTTTAAATAATTTTGATTCGTAAAATCGTCTAGGCTAAGTTCGCTGTTCACTACGACTGCTAGTAGCAGACCTTCATACTTCTTATGGAAATAAAATAACTATTATTACAGATAGGACAACAATTTCTAATGTAATTCTGACTAACTATGACCCTTTTGCTTGGGGTCGACGCAGGAAGTTGCACGGCGCAGAAAGATTTAATGTATGATTCTACGCCCCGTCGCCTGTCCGACATCTAATACTAGAAATATTTCAAACCAGGGCACTTCTTTTTAAAGAGATTTAGAACTCATTCTCGACAAATATTAACTACAAGTTCTTGTATTCATAAGAACTAGCGGCCAGTAACAAATAGTTCTTGTTCTTTTGTCATGAGCATGTAGGGTAAGTAGTGTAATATTTGTATACGAATTGAATAAGTAGAATTACGTGAATCATTTAATTTGGCGCCATGATGTCTCCCTCCCCTTCCCCGTGCCCCGTCGTATTACTAACTGCACAAATATTCTTATTACCCAGTTGCATCATTTTCTGCTTACTATGACGCATCATACCAGGACACGGAATTTAATGGAGTTCCATTAATTTGATCCTTTTATATTACTATGATTATATTTCTATATGTTGTTTATACGAGTTAGTAGTTTGTATTGTTCATATACAATGTTGTATGTATGTTGTAATTTTCTATAAATAAACTTGTATATATTAGTTTTGGGATTTTCGAGTTGAATTTGTTATTGCATGTCATGTTATTGAGACTATTTATATATTTATTATCCTGTACATGCTTCCTCTGATACTTTTATACTTCATATACTTAGGTTTATTTTCCAGCCATTTTCTTTTATACAGGCTATATCTAAAATGTTGTCTAATTCATCACTCACATTTGTTCACGTGGTCAATCTCATTAAGACCAAAGACAGTGTTGTAGTTTTATGAAAAAATTGCGTTTATCTCGAGCCCACACGGCGCTTAACCTTTTTATATCGTAATTTGGAGGACACGTATAATGTGGTGACCACGTGTGGTTACTCGAGTGTGGACCACTTTACATTGTATGAATGGAGCGATGCGTGGGAGGTGTGTAGCCAGGGCTTGCGGTTTGGTGTTGGGCTCAGAAATAAATTGTATAAATACTCATACGCATAGATTAGACCTAGTGTGATTATTATTCAACTGTTGGTAATGTATTAGACTAAATGGAGTCCATTTGGGAAAGGTTGAAAGAACACCTCATCTGTGCACATCATTCTGCTCGCCTCGATATACACATGACATGGGCTGAATCCGAAACGCGATTCATTTGTGTGATTACTATGCAATATTTTTATCATTCCACCACTAGGGTCACTTGGAAAATATATGTGAGATGATAATATAATTATATCTGAGATAATCGAAATTAGAACTTATAACTGTATAGAATAGTTATGAGGGCTACGTTGTTGTCGGTCATGACTCAGCACGACTGGGCGACCTGTCTCACAGGAGATCAACGTGAAGCGACAGCAATTCTTCCCAACCTACTTTCTTCCCGCTCCCTTCCAGATTTGATGGGCCGGCAGCATATCCATCCATCCATCACCCAAGGGTTGTAGATGTTATGGGCGGCAGTGATCACTTATCAGGTGACCTGTTTGGTCTTTTGCCAGACCTGCTCTATAAAAAAATACCTCCTTTGTCTTGCAGTTTTCTGTGCACAAAAGGCACCAAGATTATTGTGTAGTCTTTAATCAACCACCTGATTACACATTATGGATTGCGACACTCTTTTATACCCAAACCAGAAACGTTAGTTGCTTACACAAATGTTTTCTTGTCCATTACTCTACGAAAGCTACCGAGTTTTCTATATGTCATAGCTCCAGTAACCGTACAATTTAAGCTAGGTATAGATGTCCAGGGGCGTATTATCTCCATTAAAGCGTCTATACGTGGGAATATTGCGTGGAATCGTGCCTCCTGCTTACATCTTGGCTTTTATTGTTTTACTGCATTCAGAAGTTTCGAAACTACTTAGTCATAGGGGAACGGTGTATTAAGGAACTATTATAATAGGATTTGATATGGTTTTTGTATTTTATATTTGAAGGAGGAAATATGTGATCTATGTATTGTTTCGTAACTGGGTTTTGTCGGACCGTCTCGTATATTTTTTACCCATGATACAAGACTCGATTGAAGTGTAGGCTAGGAGTATGCGGCTGTTGGATGTATCAAGATTGCTACCGAAAACAAAGTCGGGTGGTTGTTAAAGCAACTTCAGACACAATACAATAGAAAAGTTGCAAAAAAAGCGTTTTTTTTTATTTATTTTTTCCTATTTATTTGGGTGGTAAATAGTTTTTTTTTTCAAAAATAATATAGTCCCAGAGATGACGACCAAAACCATGTATCATAGCAATACGGTCGAAACTGTATAAAATCGTTAGATTATGTAATTCTAAACCCGACTAGGTAGGTAGTAACGGTCAAAAGTGTAGCAATTGCATGTGAGGCTATTTCTGCTGTGTCCAAAAAAAAAGGCAGTCGGTATCATAGCAATACGTCTGATATTGGAAATGTACATAGATTTTATAATTTTATGACGAATAAGTTGGTTTTCAGACATTTTGCGCGTAGTATATAGCTGAAGCGAATTTTTGAAAATGTCAACAAATTTAGCCGACCTGTATCATAGCAATCCGAATGAAATTTTTTTCTACCGTTCGTAAATAAGGCAAGATTGCAAAAAAAATGTTTTCAGACATTTTAGATGTCGCATGTACTCCCAAAAGAGAAAAGAACGTTTTGGAGTCGCTTGGCCGATGCCTGAGCGCTTCTTACGTTTCTGCTGCGGTGGGAATGGTTGTTTCGCATATTATACTCCTACCACTCTCTTACTATACATAGTCACTCACCAGTTGTCCTAACCATTGAAATAACGCTCACTTAAAGTGACAACAAACTATAAGTAGCTCAGCCGGACGTGGGTGTGTCGCTGGTTGTCCGAGGGCTCGCGGACGTTTTTTTTCTTCTATTCCCAATAATAAGGCATAGTTTGCTCATCTCCCATTGACGAAGTTTTCGGGGATGGAAGAGTAGTATTTTAAAATTCAAAATTATCAATTATAATAGACGTTTTTATAGCATAGATACGTTGTCCGCGCTCTATTTTGGCAAGACAAAAGCAAGGTGATTGCCCAACTTGCAATCAGTCACGCTTCAATACGGTCGATATCGAAAAGTTGTCTGATAAGGGAGGTGCTACACTGAATTCTTCTGATATAATTTTTTTTTACATCTAGTTAATTCATTTCATCAATTTCAACAATTTTCAGACAGATTGCTATGATACCGATCGGTAAAATTCCTTAACATATTTAGAATAGTCTCAAAATTTGTTGCATCCGAATTTTCTTCTGAAAATAATTTTTTTCGTATTAACTAATCCTAATTTACCCGTAAAGAACATTTTCAGACGGATTGCTATCATCATATTTTTATGTCTCATTTTTAATTTTTCTAAATTATTTTATGGGTTCGCGCTACACTATTAACTTCTGAAAAATATGTTTTCGGTATCTTATGGCTATTATATAACTACAGTCAGAAAATCAGACAGATTGCTATGATACAGTCCGGTAAAATTTGTTGACATTTTTGAAAATTCAGTGCGGTCAAACGCTACGCGAAAAATGTCTGAAATTTGTATTTTCGAGTTCGAAATAATCAAATCTATCAATTTGATGCGGTTGTGGCCGTATTGCTATGAGACAAAAATTTTGGTTGTCATCTCTCGTACTAATAGTGTACACCCTTTTATTTATAAATAATCTAAGGTATAAAAGTGTTTAAATTATTATTTTAGCAAAAATTATGGGTGTACCACCCAAAAATGACGATATTTAAAAAATCATAAAAAAATATTGTTGCGTTTCTTTGCGAAATTTTTAGTTGCATTGTGTTTGTAGTCACTAAAACTACCACCCGGCTTCGTTTTCGGTAGCAGTCTTGAGATACCCGGTATTTGTATCATCATCAGCCCTTTGCAGTCCACTACTGGACGTAGGTCTCACCCAAGGTTCGCCACGGAGCCCAGTCTGCTGTTTTACGCATCCATTCGCTTCCGGCCCTTTTGTGCAAATAGATATTTGAATATTGGATCAATTACTGTAGTTATTAATCCATGATAATGAAATTAAATGAATAGGTAGTAAAAGTATTAAGTACACTGTCAATGTGCTTGTGACGATAAGTATGAAAACAATAAGTAAAGAGTAAATACAAAACAAAACAAACCGAGTTCAGATTTCACCGTAATTGTCATCCTTTGAAGCGCGACAAACGCGACAATTTTGTTTCGTTATTCAAGCGTTTCTTGATTGTGATATTTTTATTCACTCTACTTTAATCGGAATAGAATAGAAAACGTCTAATTTCAATAAGAGTTACTTAATAATGCTGGATTTTAAGAACCTTTATCCAAAAATATTCATAAAATGATTTATAGGAATTAGATTTTATTGCATTGTCAGCTATCAACTCAATTTTCAGCAAAGTTCAATTTCCTTGAATATGAAAATTACTTCGAATATTACTGCATATTTATAATATAAAAAATCACTTGATTCATGGTAAATGCTTTGCGGCACGTTTCAATTAACATATTCTTATATTACCTTTTCCTGCGTTGTGTATGGTTTTGAGAAATTAATATAAGTAAAACAAGTGTTTCTAGAATTTTGCTCAAACGATATCCTCCACAACCTCGTGTTGTCTTCAAATTGCAAATTTCGTGAATTTATACGGAATTCGTATTGTATGCAAATTCATCATGTAGCACTTTTGCGAATATTGATGTTGCAAAACGAGACGTCACTTCGAAGGCCTTATGAATTTTAATGACTAAATTATATTTTGTTTTAGCTTTTAAAACTATTTTTACTGAAAATGGTACGTGAATGTTATTAAAGCCTTTTTTATAAAGCTGTACGCAATATTAACCTTTCCTTATTAAATGCTTACCTTTTTTTGTACTGGCTGTATAGCACCCACAAAAAATAGCTGAGCAATTTGTTCATAGCAGCAATTTCCGGAATTTAAAAGTAAAAAAGCAATTTGTTGGAATTGTGTTGCATTTTTTTCTGCATACATAAATTTAAAATTCAATTTCATTCTAAATCAAAGAGTCGTGATTCGATTTTTAAATTCATCGGAGCTTTCATGTTATGCGCAGTTTGTTGCGTGTTCATGCATTTTAGACTTTACCTTTAAACTAATATGGGTTATTTTTGTGTGGTGATCATGTGTCGAGCTTAGTTTACGCACAAAAACATGGCTGCAGGCGGAACATCTGGCGGATACGTCGTGTTCGCATCCCGAAAATTCTATCACATCGAAAACATTGATATAAAAAGCCACGCCAAGTTGTACCTACTCTGACGTGTCATGTAAAAGCAATTTCAATACTATTACTCTATTATTCTAAAGACGATTACGAGTTGTTAGAAAAACTTTATGATTTACATTTTGACAATTATTAGCAAAGCCTATGTTAAGGTGACACTGGTATTTTTCCATCGCTCAGAATATGGTGTATTTTTTATACGTTTCCTGTATTTTGGATCATCATACCAAGCAGTATAATATAGCTGTCACATTTTTGGTTCACTTCTGTTTTTGTAGTTTTCTATCGCATTATATTCAGGCTAGGTCAGTGTATTGCATAATTGAATCTACGGGATCCATATTTGTGTACATTGATTTATCGGGTAGGCGTATCGTTGATAAATACATTTATGTACACAGTAATGAGTAGGTGTGCGGCTTTTGAGAGTTTATTGACCTCCAGCATGTTTTTGAACTAGACTATATATTTGTCTGTAGCTTCAGGGCATAACGTTACATCTTAAGTTGTATACATAATATTTCGACTTAGTTAGTTTCTGTGTTTTGGCTATTAACAGGAATAGCGTAAGTAAATTATTAAACTTGATGTCCTCAGTTTTATTCTAAAGTGGACCATTTACTTACCTGCTATGTGTTTTTTATTTGAAATGGCATTTAGTCAAGGTTGTATGGGCAGGCTAACTAACTAAGCTTCTATTTTTATACATCATACCAAACCTTTCTACGACATGCATACAAATCGTGTGGACCCCCCGCAAAACACAGATGATGAGATAGAACATTATTAGAGGCTCTGTCCTTAAAAAATATTGTATTACCATTTTGTTATGGTGGTTTTCAAAGCGTTTTATTATTGGAAATTTTCTAATGCAGTTTTTTTGTTTCTATGTGCATTTCCAATACTAATTAGAAAAGTAAATCTTACAAACAAAACGTTGTTCACTTTGAACATACCAGTGTGTTGGATTTTGGCATAACCACTCCCAATTTAACTGGTGTATAGGGTTGTTATATAGCAATATGCAATCAGATATCTTTGAATAATTCTGTCATTGATTTTCATTCTGGCTCAATTATAGTTCTGTACCAATGATTAGCTAATGCTGTCTTCATTTGGCAGCAAGACCACCTACCATCAAATCATTAATTCCTATATGACAAGTACTCGAGTATGTCTTGCAAATTGTATGCACTATAGGTAAATGCAGTGCGGCGGTGCAATGGTCTGCTAATAGCACGTTGTCGCCATTGATTGCATGCCGACGCTACAATGGACGGTTTCACTTGATGCAATGCCTCTGTTGTAATGTTTGTACTTATTTAATCATAAGCCATGAATACCAAATGATATCGTTTCTGTCCCTATCTAAGAATGCAGCTTGGATGATTTTATTTTGCGTAGATTTTCTAATTAATTTAAATTCATTCTTCTTTATTTCCGTTGTGGTGATGTTTGCATATTCATTTCACCATATTAAATAACATCAGTATCTACTATCACTAACTAACCTTGTAAAGTCATGGGTGGCATTGTGTAGATATTTCGAATATAACCAAAATATTTCATCATCTTGCCAGTAACTTTTTACAGTGTGTACTTAAAGTCGTTTTGCGAGTTTATTTACCTCTTTAATTCATTGTTTTGTCACCCGCTTTGCACGCCGGGAAGTGGACAATAATTTATTTCCAACTCTTCCTATTAATTTAACTTTCTGATTGATTTAGTTGCGAGTTAAAGACAAGTTAGACATTCCCGGAGACTTGCCGACTAGTCTATATAATACGAACTATTTTCATTCACAATATTGTTGCGAATAACCGGTCTGTAAACATTTGCACCCTGAGCCAGGTGGTAAACATTGAAGGGCTTCGCCATCTGCCGCGCTCCCCTCGATAATGATGTCGCCACGCATCTCCAAATCTCGTACGCTTCCCCAGTCACGTACAGAGTTACCACGTGGTTTATGTCCAAATGTTTTTTTGTGTTATTTTGGTGGTCTGGGTGTTGTCTTTACTGCAAGTTTGGCATTGAATATCTTGTTGCGTTATTTAGTTATGTTGATGTTTTGATTATAGAGTTCTTTCAAATATATTATGTAATTGAAAGCTTTATTTTTTGGTCTCATAAATTGAGTCTTACATATTTAGCAATGATTTACGATCAAAATCCATGTTTTTGAACGAAAAAAAAAATTGTGAAAAAACGACGTATTACCCACTTCGTTACTATACGGTACAATTGAACGATCAACCTTCCTTCTGTTCTGAATTCGAATCATATTTTTTTAAGTTAAGTTCTCCTCTGCAATTACCTTATTCAGAAATAATTTTGAAATTTATTTTAAATATCGAATGTTTTGTCTTGCTCGCTCAAACTGAATTCAAACGTCGGTCAAAAGGGACAAAACATTTGGGATCTAAAATAGGTTTTGAATTTGTCTATGAATAAGGCCGCAAAACTTTACCGTCTTTCAGAACACGACTATCTTTTATTGACCTCCTTAATATGTATATTGCCGCATTACACCGAAAGATCCAGGACCACTCCAGTTCTACTCAACATCAATAAAACTTTTTAATACAAACATAGCATTAATTTGTACCGTGAGATGTCGTCCTCGTTCCGAATACACTCGCCTTTTATGTACGTATCTCCAATATCTGGCTGACGCAGTACTCGTATTTTATAAATATGAAACTAGATCTCTGTGAATGGTTATGTAACGAATTCTCCATAGCTTTTTAAGGCGATCGGGATATCTATCGATCATTCTAGAATTTATCCACACAGAAATTCCGAAGTAGTTATGTTATAAAGGTTATTTTGATTTTGCGATTCTTTATGATTCCGTAATATTTTATCGTCTTCTGCTACGATCAAATCATAGCCAAATTTGAAATATAAGCCATGTAGTATCCAATCGACATGTCGATCTCACAAACATTTGACTCGGTGCAGGGATCCAACCCGCAATAATAATTTAGAACTTCGTAGATGTCAATTATATAGCGTGCTCGTTAGTCCGTTTAAATAAAAAAATGCATCATACATAAAACATGCCGTGCGGACCACACATATCGATAAAGAACAGAACACCCATCTTTATACTCATTAAATAGCGTTTTTATCAATGAACAAATTCATTGTACCTTGCATAAAAGCCAAGGAACAAAGACAGTTCAGTCTCCTTGATATAAAGACAGTGTTACCGAGCATTGTGGCTCCGATATCAATGGCTGTGTATCGTGGATATCATGCGATAACCCAAACAACCGAGATGTGAAGCCCACCCGCTGTGTTGTCAAGGAGGTCTGCTTTCATTGTTGATTGTTCCATTTAATAGGTTCATTGGGCCAATGTTTGCGCGATTTGCGAATATTTGCTATTTAATTGATTACTTATTGATAAGTTTTGTTGTGTCTATCTCAAAAATGGTTCCTAGAATATCGAGGGGCGGGAGGAGTCATATTGGTGTATTTTTACCATCGCGCCGATATGAAATAGGAATGAGTTAACCTTCAGGCTGAAGTTACAAAATTGTTATTTATGTTTTGAGAATGTCGAATCGTCGAAGTATAACTCTCTTGCAATATGCTTACTTTCTGTGGTGGTGTGGTGCTGAGTCTTATCATGTCAATAAAAATAACTCAGCAGTATCTCAGTCGATCCTGCCACAAGGATTTTACTGTTGAATAAAATCCTCTGCAGAGGTTTACCGTAATAACTTATACGAAGGCATCTGAATTTACAGATTTTTTTCTACCTCATCTAGGTCGCCTTTCCACCTCGTAGGCGGACGTCCGACCTTTCACGATGTCTCATTCTTACTATGCCGTAATAGAAGTCAATGTCCTTCGAATACTGTGTGAAGTAATCGAAGGAATGTGAAGTCAATTAGGTTAAATAGAAAGTCGTGTCTCGCTTTTCACGGCGCCCTATTTGTCAGCCGGGTGACGAACCATTGAGGACCGACGGATGATCAGGAATTCATGATGCGCTCGTCAAGCTTTTTTGTCTATGTTACCCGATGGTTGTGGAGTAGATTCTTTATATAGGTACAGCCTATAGGTAATAAGAATCTAGCCCAGGTACGCTCCACTGCAGGGCATGGGTCTACTTTACAATCAAGAGAGATATCGAAAGGAGGTTCTTTGTATTTGTATTTCTCAATAGTTTAAGCCTATGGCCGGGCAGGCCGCGCATGGCTGAAAGCTTCTTTGTGATACCAACCAAATCTTTGTGATACCAACACAATAGTGTCATATTATTATAATTCCATTAGAAATTACGGTGTGTAGCTGCAATATTCTCAAATACAACCATAGCAATCTACGCATATAATATATAATAATATCGATCTTGGCATGGCTTGTAGATATGGATTCATTGGTAAACAAACTTGTTTGATTCCAGATCTTACTTTAATTGAAAACAATAACTGTTATAAAATAATATAAATTAAATGTTATAAAAATATAAAATATTATGCCCTTGCACTTATTAACTAAATTGCAAATATTTTTCCAGAGGCACAAAATGTACGCGTTCCGATACTGGGGCTGCGAGCTGCTGTGCCTGGTCAACATCATCCTGCAGATGTGGATGATGGACAGCTTCTTCAACGGAGAGTTCTTCTCGTACGGCACCAGGGTGTTGGGGTACAGTGAGGTTCCTCAGGAGGAGAGGTAACGCTATCCGGATGATTGGTTTTCTTATTCTGCTGCTAAGTAAAACTAAAGTTATAAGAAATAAATTAATAAGTAATACCACAAAATGAAAGACTTAGCAAACACTGAAGACATAATATACTAACAATTAGATATTAGAAATAGTTTCTTAGATTTACGAGAATGTTACAAGTTGAACTAAAACGTAGGGAAGTTTAAATACTTATGTAAATTTAAAACTAAATTCGCGACAAAATCAGTAAAATACCTTGATATATTATATAACCTATCTTAATTCTCTACATCAGCCAAAGGTGACCTGGTAGATAATGCCTCGAGAAGTCACCTGTATTCTTTGTATAGAAAGCGTTAATAAATAAAATAAAGATTTATTTCAACACACTATTAACTTAATTCAATAAACTTTCAGATACGACGCGATGATCTACGTGTTCCCGCGCATGACGAAGTGCACGTTCCACAAGTTCGGCGCGTCGGGCAGCATACAGACGCACGACAGCCTGTGCATACTGCCGCTCAACATCGTCAACGAGAAGACTTACATATTCATCTGGTTCTGGTACATCATACTAGCGTTCATATTGACGCTGCTCGTCATTTACAGGTCAGTATTTAAATCATAAATAAAAACGGTCTTGATCTCATACTAAGATGGGAGTTTGGAGTCGTAGGAATTGGAAACTAGAGAGGCTTTTTCGTCTCACAACTCTTAGACTAGAGACAATTTTTTGTGGCACATAGAAGTATTGGTCTCAATGCATGGATTGAATTTCGTAGTTTTGTTACATAGTCGGTTCGGTCGCATAAATTAGTGTCGGAACAGGTATCAAATATGCAATGTCTCGTTTCAGAATCAGTTCTCAACAAACTGTGGTACCCCAGTGTTGGTCAAATATAAAGGAGGACCACATTTCTCAGTAATGCAGTTTATTTCCAAGGCCCTTTTTTAATTTACTGATTCAAACACTATGTTTCCAACAAATAAATGCTTATATTTAGAGTCGCGCTCGTTGAAATGGAACATTTTCATAAATTTATCATGCCATGTAAAACGCTACAACGTGTTTTTGTAATTTTACACAAAGTTAAGTTTATTATGGAACGACAATGCAAGTTCTACTAAGCTGATGGAGATACAACACATTCTAACAATTTAACAAGTGCAAAGCAATGAGTTATTGGTCCCAGATATGACATAAATAAATTAGTTGTTTTGTTGAAATCGAACAAATAGGAAATCATACTCGGCAACAAAAAGGAAGGGAGGTCGAAAATGATATTGGGCCTCGGACATTCTCATTCACCCAATGAAACACGACGGCAAAGCCGTTGCTTCACATAATATGCTTCTCTAAGACTTGGACCTGTATTAAAACGTCTGACTTAGGATTCAGCTGGTTCAGTAGGCTGAAGTACAAAGAAACCAGTGTGGCTCTACCAAATTTAAAAATTAATTGAATTGTATCTGCCTAATAGTCCAATGTATAGGACCCATCTACAACAGACCGTCTGTTGAGAGAACTTAGGCCATAAGCTCAACATGCTGGCCTAGTCAGGGTGCCATACATACATACCATAGAAATTGTTGCCAAGATTTTCATGAGTATTCCTTCACTATTAAAGTGCTATAACTATCTTCTTCAAGAGTATACTGTGATTGATGTGAGTTGCAGTATTTGTTACCGAACAAGTGTGTTATCATATTGTACACATGCTGGGTGGAACAGTAGGGTAATGAGCCCAGATAACTCGTGATTACTCTGTGTGCGCTTACATACCGCTTACAAACACTTGCTTATCTCGTATTTTGTTATTCAATAGCCTCATTAGTTACTCATAGTTAACAGATTATGTTGTAAACTGTGAATTATTTCCGATGTTTAGAAATATCTCGAACGCATAGTAAGTGTCGTATGTACAGAACGGAAGGAGGAGTTGATTTATGTTGGGTTTGCTTGAGAAGTTAATAAGGATCTAGGTCTAAAAAAATAACTTCACAAAATAGTTTGTAGAAATCAGATGGATATAATTTAAAAAGTATTAATAAACTATTTTTGTTCCAAAACGTGTCAAATAAATAATTATAATATGATTTTATTTAGTTCAATTTAATTCAAAGTTTTAAATACTGCATTAACTATGTTACTAAGCTACTGGCGATAGACGATTCAAGTGGATTATAGTATGGAACGCAATCAAAAAACACCTGTATCCTGGCGAAAGAGAAAATAGGCCACTAGTAAAAAAAAAAAAAACTATAAAAACGGCTATATTTGTATTTGTCGCAGGCTGGTGATAATCCTGATGCCTTCGATCCGGCCGCGCCTGCTGCACGCGCGCTCGCGCACGCTGGCCATGGAGACGGCCGTGGTGGTGTCGCGCCGCACCGACCTGGGCGACTGGTGGCTGCTCTATATGCTCGCCAGGAACATCGACCCGCTCATATACAGGTCTCTATACATATACACAAGCACCTATACGTAATCCTACGTACACACAATCACTTACCTATAGACACGTAAGCCCGTGCCTACGTATGCGTACGCACGCCCGTACTTACGTACGCATACACACACGTACGCACGCACACGTACAAGTACAGGTGCAAATACAAACATATGCATTTAGTACATATACACTTAGTACTAGAAATTATAATTATTTTTGTTCCACTACTGATGACTTTGCACAGATGGGGCAATCGAGCAAACAGGTCATCTAATGGTAAGTGATCACCGCGCCCATGAATATCCATAACGTTTGGATCATGGATGTGTTGTCGGCCAATCAAATCGGGATACAATGCCTTCATTCTGTGTAAATTCTGTTCGGTAGGAATGCCCTACTAGATTTTGTTTTATTATTTATTAGAGACAGTGACAGGATTAGTAAGGTTGTGCGTTTGATTGAAAGTTTTACGCCTTCCTTAATAAGAGCAACAATTAATATTAAGCTCTGAGTCAGAACTTATTATTAAACACTGCCTGGCACTATAGACAGTGCTGAGTCTGTTAATGCCCGGTTGTCTAACTACAATGTCCTTCCATCTCAAATACACTCCTGCTAAGCGGCTGGAATCGGAGAAGCGGCGGTACCAGACTATGAAATAATATTTCGTATTTTTTATACCTGAAATATTTTATTCCAATTTTCAGGGAGCTAATATCGGAGTTAGCGAAACGTATGGGCGAGAAGGGTCGCCCGCGCGCGTGACCTCCGCCCGAGCGCCACGTGGCCGTGCTCGCGCCGCCTGTCTGACACCGCGACACCGAGCCGCGACACCGCGACACTCGCGACACCGCCACGCTCTCGCATCACCTCATCGCCTCCGCCTGCCCGGGCCGCTTGTTCTGCGCCAAACCGATGCGATACAACCCAATTTCAAAACACGCGAAACTATACATTACAGCCGTCCGAGCCACCCATATATTTAAGGTAATGTGCATTTAAATAATTTTATCATCGAATTATTTCTCAGTCAAATTTAATTGGTGCAGTAATTTGGCTTGAAGAGGTATTCAAAAGTAGCAAATTGATCAAAACACATATCCACTTATGAGGTTTTGAAATTGGGTCGTTATATGTATATGATATTTTTAATATTGAAAAGATTTATTATTGTCTAACGACAGATGTTGAAAGTTTCTAATAGATTTGTAGAGCCTCTTGTATTAGTTAGAAAGATTCCATTACAAATACTCTTGGTTGAAATGTTACATTTTCAATATATTCAGTTCCTTTAAAATATAACTTATTGTTACGTACGTTTACAATGTCTTACTACCCATTAACTATATTAAATTACCGATTTGATGAGTATAAGTATCTTGATTATTTCCAAAATATTCCATGATATCTACAAATTTGAAAGTGTAACATTTTATCCGAATTTAGATTCTTTTAGCGTACAAATAATTGAAATAATTATTCTAAATGTCTATAGAAAGGAATATTTTAGTAATGGACGAGATGTTATTTTACGTATCACACATTTATTTAAATGAGCTGTAGCGTTTAATTTTAGGCGGCCGTTCTGCGATCAATAGTTATTGTAATATTGGTCGTTTGCAGTTCGCCTTAATTTCATTTTTAAAGGCACAGCTATGACTGATAGTATAATGAAGTCCTAAATGAATTGTTTCTGATGTTATGCTCAAATATTGTCATTACAATTTGCAATAACAATTATTTTCGATGGCGCAAGTTTTACGTTGTATTTTGTAAGCAATAGTCGTCACATGTGGCCAGTTTATTCTTTCTTTATGTTTTATTTGTATCGGCTCGAAATAAAGATTAATGCAGCGCTATTTTTCGTATCGACTGGTGACCAACAAACTGAAATGCTTGCCCATCGACATACATAAGTTAGCCTGCTGGAAATTATAAATCTTAATGATCCTTGAAATTACCATGGGTCAGAGAAATGCACTTTGTATACGGTCTTAGAATAATGAACAGACTTGCGCCCAGTTAAGTGTTCTCGAATCAAATAATCTCCTTAACAGATCTGTTTTACATGAAGTAGGTATCGAAATATACCAAACAAACAAATGCTCTACACTGCCATTTGGTATAGATAAAAATAAGTAAAAAAAAAATGGTGTATGAAATCAATGAGTGAATTTTTATCGATATTTAAACTGTTTCAGGGTTTGCCTTTATTAGCTTGTTAGTAGAGATCTGGTTTATTAAATCGATGAATTATTTTAAACTTTTTACAGTGACGAGGAAGAATTAACTCATTTTATACATTTGAAAATTATCGATATCAATGATTATAGTCTGCGAGATTGTATCCTTATTAGTGACGTGCCAAAATAATATTTGAAAAGACATTCATAACACACGTATAGATAGTTAGTTTTTTATGTTTACTGAGTGAGATAATGGTTGATTTATGTTTAGTTAAATATCACAAATGCATAGAAATAGGATTCATTACATTTTCATAACATTATCAGTTTTTATTTCTTGACGCATGCAAGATGTTTTTAAGCCACGTTGTTTTGTAACTACTATACTATTGTATGAATCTTGATAGTGGAGAAAATTAGGTATATGAGTTTTGTATAGTAATTGAGTTTCTATTGGTCCCGTATCATTGATGACCTGAACATGTCAAATATATTTAGTTTTGACTTGTTATCATAAGAAACAATTGCAAGACCTTAAAATGAAATGAAAATTTGTCGACTGAGGTCGATATTTTCAAGGTTTTTATTTTTTTTAAATCATTTATAGTTTTTTTGGGGTCGTTTTGACTATCAAAATACTTTATCGACTTTTATGTTCATCATTCAAATCATACACACATATACACGCTTAACAATTTTATATACTATAAATTATGCATTCAATTCATTGACTCATTCTTTACACTTTTTAATAGTTTTTTAACATTAAATATCAAATGTCACAACTTTTTGTTAATACCTAAGATTGAAATAAACAAAAAATTGCATCATGTTTGTTTGCAATAATATTAATAAAATATGATAATGTATATTATTGATGTATGTATAAAGATATAGACATATAAGATAACAGATCATGGTGTACGGTACAAACTCAAAAAAAAAAAACAGTCAAAGAAAATTATCAAAAATATTCATTACTAACATGTAAAAAAGCGTTTCAAATAAATACATAATGTTGGAAACGGTTTTTCCAACTGTATTTATTGATCTGAGAGTGCGCGACGCGTCGAGGTCTGTTATCTTGATTGACGAATATGTACTGATTATAAACGTAAGGACTGCCCATTTATGGCCTTAAGTTATATATGTGTATGTATATGTAATATAAGATTTTGTATTCGTTTATTTGAAATGTGGGTACAGTGCTTGCAACAAGAAAATGAGTGTTTGTTTTAAGTTATTAGTTAGGTTATAAATTTCAAAATCTAGTTTTACTGTTTTGAAAACTTACTTTACTTATTAGGTAGGTAAATTACACTTTTAATATAGTGGACTGAAATTATACACCAATGGACATATGCCACTAAAATTATAGTATTTTTTTGTAATGTAAAAGATTGAATGACATTTTTGAAAATAAAAATCATGAATTCTCATTTTTTTGTGAATCAAAAGCAAGCACTGTACTTGAAAGTATGCGGCGAATATATTTAAGAGTTGTGACAAAATGTAATTACGCTGTGTTCATTTTGATTAAATACTCGTATTGAGTATACGTGTTGTGTAGAGTATGTGCACGTTTAGAAAGCGAATTTATACATTGGTAAATTTATTTCAAACTCCTGGGATTGAGGAGTTTTTTGTGGGGTTACATGCGTAAAAACTACCTAATTGTATTGGGAGAGATATTGGGATAAAATAATGCTTATATATGAGAGAGCATATAGCACAATTTTCCTGAAGAAGTTCGCCTTTAGTATCGTTAAGGATATGGAAAATTTCCTACCAATTTCTAGTTCCATTAATGAATGATTTTGTGTCTCATTAGCTAACATTTAATCATGGGAATGTCCCACTAACAAACAAAATAATAGACAGTGTGATGCCTCGTTTATTTATTGGCCTTGGATCATGTTCCGTATTTCCCAATGGTGGGAAACAACTAGTGCATGTACAGGTTGTTCCAAAATAGGTCAAAAGAAGCCGTATCAAAGGACGTAAATGAGAAAGACCTAACTTAGTTTGTAAGTGTAAATTAGACACGTTATTGTATCGCATTTATTTTAGCATTAAACTGTTAATTGTAATTATTTTGTCTTATTTTAATATTAAGGCGATCGTCGATATTGTATTGGTGAAAATGTTGATATTTTAGTTTTAATACATTGTGATGTTATGTCGCTTGTGAGTTCAACCTATAAATATGTGGGCGGTTGGATCCAACGTCCAATTTTGTGTGTAGACGGTCGTCCAGACAGTACCATAGCACTTTGCTTTGCACTTTGCACCAACCGATTGTGTATTTAGATACACAATCGGTTGGTGGAAAATTGGATTGTTGGACGATCGCCTACGATACGTTGGACCAATTGTCTTGGGTTTGAAGAAGTGATAAATCAATTCAAGCTCGATAAGTGGGTGTTATATAAATCTTAGGAAGTTGTTGATAACTTGACATCTTTGGGAAGAATTTAAGCCCAAAATGGCGTCTAGAAATAGGATCAGTATCGCACAGATGTCACTGAAATTAGTGTTATACAAAATAAATCTAATTTTGAAGTTTGCCATAACTCAGTTCAATAAATGTGATAACATTCCATCAGATCTGTATATTTTACCTGAATTTGTATTTCACAAAAATATGAGTTAAAAGTTGACAATATTTTGATAGATCACATATAGACTGATAAGACTTTTTCTGCTCGAATGAGACCTTTTAAAAATAAAGATGAATAGCTTATGCATGGATATATTATGTCTTGGTTTGGAGATCTGATAAAGATCTGATTAAATTTTTATTCATCGGAGGATTCTCCTCCAATTTGTATGATATTTAAAATCGCCGATAATTTTAGACTAGTCCTTCCCTCGTAGAGCAGAACCTTTATCACTTTACTTTTTATGTGTGATCTGTCATTTCTATGAATTTTATACTACTATGGTTTTGATCCGTGTCACAATATAGAGTTTTTTAATATTACTTTAGTAGAATATTATTTATTAAAAGCCATTGTCACCTGCGTTCTCGTGATGGTTAATTTCTCAATTTGTTTAGATTTAAGTTTTAATTTAAAAATGAAATATATCATTTTGAATTTTTCTAATATTTTGTTTTATTTAAAATTGCATGATTTTTATTATGCATCTGCGTTGCACCTGACTTCGAGACAGCAATCGGGATATGGTTTGTTTTTATCCTTAAAAATATAGCAGTTGTTCATATCACCATTGAGTTTGGGATATATGCACCTGAAAATATATGAACAAGACAATTAAAAAGTAACAAATTAACTAAAACTTTTACAAAGTGGTAGAGCCACGCTGTTGTCAGTCATGACTTGGGGAATAACAATGGTGAAATCCTGAAATTTTCGGGATTGAAATAAAACAAAGGATAATGGCAATTGCTCATAAATAATGCAAATTTTTAGAGTTGTTTAAATTTCTTACTGTTTTACCATAGAAAACAAAATACTTACAAACACACCAAACTATTGCTCTATTTCAATTAATTGTAGTATTATTTATTTGAAATACAAGTTACAACGATTACCTACAGTGAACTGCAAAATTTGTCAATAAAGATGCTTATTTATATTTTGTTCATGTTGTCACCGTTTATATTTTGTTCATGTTGTCAAACTGTTTACTTGTATGTAATATGTGGTGAACAATAAAGTGTTATCTATCTATCTATCTCTATCACCTTGCGGTGGTAACTGCGGTCTCTAAGATATGAGAGACCTACCATCAATGAAAAGTACCTATTGAATACTTACCTCTCTAGTAACAAGACCTCCGTTTCGAAGCGGTACAGTACGCAAAAATACAGAGACACCCTTGTGAACAGAACAGAACATAACTATGACAGAGCAATGCCTTTGTCCAAAAGGCTAGGCCATCTACCACACTGGCGTAGTGTGAGCTAGTGGATTTCACACACCACAATTCTATGGTGAAGGCAGTTCAAACTGGTGGTGGGTCTCTCATATGTGAGAGGCCACCTGGGTAGACCACTTCAATGTATATTTCTCCCCCCAAATAGCAGCGTAAATGCACTGTCGTGTTGCTGTTTAAACGACATTGTACTCAGAGTAACTGCTGCACATAATGAGACTAACGGCTGATGCCAATAATCAATTGAAAAAATTAGATTGAAGTCAATCTGGATTGTTTTCTACTTTTCGATTTGTCATTTACCATGTTGCCATAGTTTTTTCACTACTGAGATTGATTATTGGCAATATAGTATCAGAAAAAAGATTGAGCTGTCAATCTCAAACGGCATATTTTGGATTGGGATTGTTTATTGGCAGCGGCTGTTAGGGTCTTATGCGTATTGGCGAGCGCAGTGGAATGCCAAGCATTGCGTTGTAATTTATGGTTTTTTTTTATTTCCTACTGTCCATGAGCGGTCGTATCGCTTACCAGCAGGCATGTGCAATGGCATGCTCGTCTCGCTATCATCGTAATACAAAAAACATGGGAAATATTTATGCCATACAACTTTGTGACGGATAATTTTAATTAATAATGCTGGTATTTATCACGCGCTGTAAACAATTCCAACTTTATAACAGGTTTTGTTTGGAGCTTGTCTCACGTTCATGTAGGTTTGGTTAATAATTTAGCAGTCAGTCGACTAATTGTATCTTATGATATCAGTTGAGGTAGTAATTTATGACATTCAGACAGAATGAGGCACTTCTTTCTGACTCTAAGCAAATTGTTATTTTTCGTACAAACTCTTGTATACCTAAACGCAGTTATCCTACTGTTCCTTTTCTTCCCACTACGACCTTTCCTGCTCAATCCCGTCCTGCCCCGTCTGTCCAGTTTCTTCCCGATCCGTCCCAACCTCTTTCTTTGTTATCCATCCCGTGTCATACCTTGCATTTTGTTTTATCCCACCAAATAAAATCTGTCAGCTTTCCCAGTCCTATCCCCCCACTCTTTTCGATCCTATTTCGCCATACTCAAATAGTGTGCACACGGTACACCCCGCGCTTCCTACCGGGACAAAATGTATGGTCCTCCAACCACTATGCCTCCGCTTTTCAAATCTCATGTCTGAAGATATCCATTTTAATGAAATTTTATAGTTTGGCATTTCGAATATTATTTCTATAACCATTTTTTTAATGCCAATTTTAACCGCATCGTACGCTTTTTTGCCAAGTTATACATATTTCTTTATTAATATATTCAACTGATTTGTTTGCATTGATATATTGATCTATTGTTTGCGAATTCATTGTTGATCCACGCCATTTTATTGTCGCGGTATATTCAACCCGTATTTCAATTCTACCTGTATTATATTTTCAAATGCAATTGATGAATGAAAAGTATGAAATAAATTAAATTATCCACAGTGGTCAATGTCAGTTACAATGGCAATTTCGTTGGAGGCTGTAGTTCTGTGTATCTGCGTCGCCACGGCGCGGCGCTTGGCGCTTTAGGGCTCATTAATCGGGACCTCAGACTCATATCAGAAGAATCCCGTAAGACTTTGAAAATTAACGTTATGTTAGAGATTAAGAATGTCATTTTTGAAATTATTGCATTGAATGGCGTGAACAGTATGCTATTGGTCTGATTGTAAGCGATACGAACGCTCATGGACATAAACAATACTTGGCATTCTACTACGCTCGCCATCCTGAGACACAAGATGTTAAATCTCAATATGTCTAGTAGTTACTCTGGCTACAATATCCTTTAAACAAGAACAGAACAGTGTGTTTAAACTACTCTTTGGCAGGATAAATAGATGGTTCCGATCCAGACAGTCTCTCATATCCGGGAGACCAACCACCAGTAAAATTAAAATTATTAAACATATTTAAGTTTTAATTACATAATTTTTATACTTTAAAATTCATTGATATCAAAAAACAATCCTTATTTCGTCCCTAACTCACTAACCGCGATAGCAATCAGTCGTTCATGCCGTCTAATTGACACTTCAATCGCCGTAGTTGACTGATCTTCATTTTCCTGCCAGACGGTGCGTATTCTGTTGTGAACCTTTGCATCCATTTTAATAGCCACTGTATTATTCACTAACATCACAATTATTCACTGCGTTGGAGAAAGAGTAAACTGATTCTTCATTCTGGACGACTTCCCTTCACTGAGCCGTAATAAATAACGTTAAATTGCAAATAGTTTAATCATCAGAATAAATAACAATGAATATACTAAAATGTATAAGTTGTATCCCTATATTGTAAACTGGTTTTGAAAAAAGGCAACACTAGCGTTTCTTCCGATCTGCTCTAGTGAAAACTGCTTTCAGAACCGGGTGGTAGAATATAAAAAAAAACTTTAAATCTAAATTATGTTGAACATTTTAATGGATTCAATTATTTATATATATTTTAATTTTCAATTGTGTTTAATTAAGAATTAGTATTTTAAGTTTCTGTTTCCTTGAGGTTTTCATCAATAGGCCAATGCCATGCCTCTATAGCGGTCTATTTATTGAAATGAAGAACTAAATAGTTTTCAAATTCTGTTATTCTATCCTGCATTTAACAAGAAGTAGCAAGTTGAAGTGATATTGGGCTGGGCACAAAACACGAAGAATTGATAGACGATGGGGTTTAAAAGTACAGAAATTTATAAGCCATCGGACAAGTCCGTCATCATCATCGACAAGTCGGACGCTCGCCGTGGAAGGACGATCTGCTTAAAGTTGTAGGAATCGCTGGGTGCAGGGCGCTTGCAACAGATCAGTGTAGAGATCCACGGGGGAGGCCTATGTTCAGCAGTTGACTTCCTGTGGCTGAACAGAGACAAGTATCACATACTCGTAATAGGTCCCATTTACATGTAAAAAAAATTTATCACCCGCTTTGCACGGAGGGAAGTGAACAATAATTATTTCCAACTCCTCCTATTAATATTACATGATTTCGTTGCGGGTTAAAGATAAGTTAGACATTGATTTGAAATGTAAGGGCGGGAGTAGGGACCATCATGGGAGATCCAACATGTCCGCATAGTGCTAAAATTAGCCCCATAACTTAAATTACTTAAGGGTTTCCACATTCGCTGATTTTGTTTTTGGTCGGTAGCCCTGTGTCACGCCCGATATTGAATGTTGGAAGTTATCTCGTTTCGGAGGATTTCAGTGTACCGAACATAATGTTCGGTTTTGCATATATGTTTTTTAAGGTTAAGACCAGTGTATTGCATTAGAGCGAGATGCAAATAACAGTACACTATAGGTACTTACAAAAAGTCATTGGATGCGGTTTGCTATGGAAATCCTAGGCGAATGCCTGTACTCGATTGTAGTAGATGCCCGTGCCCTGCAGTGGGACTTATATGGGCCGATACAACCAGCCAGTAAAACAAAAAATAAAAATCATTATATTAAGCTTTACTGAGGGCTGGGAAATTATAATAAACATCACTAATTTGAAAACAATATATTTATACGTGTTCTGTGTTTATACGAATAGCCAACATTTTGTAACATTTTAGTAATATGATGATAATAATTTAATATTTGTCTAAGCTTGGTCCTTGCACTTGAGCTGCGGGCAGCAATCAGGGTAGGGTTTTCCTTTGTCTTCGAATAAAAAGCAGGTTTTCTTCTTTTCTTCGTCTAGGTGGTAAACGCCACATCTGGAATGTGGAGAAAATATGACATTATATTCTTGATAAGCAATAGACTTTATGCAAATTGCATGGTGATGTTATGAAAGGACTGGACGAAGGAGCCGAGACAAAGGGTCGCGGATTCGAATCCTAGGGACCAGAACACCGAACACCCAAGACTTTTCGGAGTCATGCAATATACAGGTTGACATTAAACAATAGTGTGAAGAGGCATCTTAGCAGGCCGGCATAATTTTGTCTATTGACTTGGGACTGCCGTCCGATGCCAGTGGACACTCTGCCTGGGCGGCATTTGCGCTCACCATCAGGCGCAATGCGGCCACTATGCCGGGTCAGATTTAAAAAAAAACATGTTGACATTGAATAATTTTGTAACACTGGAATTGAGATACCTAAATACTCGTCTTGGATTGGACAGGGTTTTCTGTTATACTATATATATCCTGGATTATGTATAGAGAAGTAAAAGAAAATCTGCATCCGGGCGAGCTGTAAAGTAAATTTATTACTTACGTCGCTTCCTGGACGGCATCTGGGCCGCAGCGGTACTCAAGGCAGTACTTCTTCGATGCAGCTGTTGTGCCGGTAGCGATCACTTGGTCTAACTCCTTAATGTAACAGCCTTCAATGTGCTCTGAAAACAATTCACACATTACACTAAATTGCAGGATGAGATTGGATGATGGACAGACTAGATGTTAGTATGTTGGTCGCGGTTCGCATGTTACTCTAGGTGACCACTGAAAACCAGCGTTGCTCTGTGGCACGCGCCGTAGTGCAACATTATGCTGAGTGGTCACCTAATTGTCACAGCGATGCGGCGCGCAAACTCCTTCCTTATTGTTTTTTTTTTTGTATTAAATTATGTAGTGTGAGTGTGTGTGTTGTATAATGTATTGTTGTGACTAGTAACTCTGTTTTCTTACTTTCTTCTTTTTAAGATAGATTAAAGTAATTGACATAACTACTTAGAGTATTTATAATATAGAGGGAGCGCTGGAACTTAAAAAACGTATATTATATTTAATTCTACTCAAACTCGTTTTAACAGGACAATAGTTAAATAATACTTCCGGTCATAAAAGGAATTTATAGCAATTTATTTTTAATAGTTAACTCAAATTTCACTAATATAGTAATGCTACCAACATTACGAACGGGAAAATATCTACGTTTTTGAAGACGCAAATGTATGACAGCACTCCCGCTATATAATAATTACTCTAAGCATAACTAATATTTTAAATAGACTTACTGTATTTCTCCGGTTTGGGTTCCAAAGGAACAACGGATAGGGCCCCGAAAGCGACTGCAGCACAGGCACACAACACTACCGCCTTTACCAACATCACGAATATTATTACTAAACTGTCAAAGATATCATCTTTTGTATTCCGCCACGACCTTCATATTTATCGTGTGACTAGACATACCAGTTTATGACTTACGAATAGGTCGTCCCAAGTCAATCATGTTTTCCTCAATCAGTGCGTTATAATTTTTAGATGAATCGTGTTATATATGTACATAAACTCGTGCCTTTTTCCCAAAACGGGAAGGTGGATGTTTTACCAGGACACCTAAGTTTTTCGCCTTGTTTGTTACATCACATGATGTAATAGGGGGCGAGCCTATCGCTATATCGGCCACAAATTCATAACCCCGGGCTGATAGTGAATAAAAAAATCCAATATCTTTGCCCGACCCGGGATTCGAACCCGAGATCTCAGCTTTGCAATCATACCCGTAGTATAATTGCATCACCGAGGCAGTTTTGTATATGTTTACATTTGTTTTGTATTCTCGCAAGATAAATTGTGCGAACTTGATGCACTGGTAGTAGAGCGTTCGCCGGTGAGAGATTCTTAATTTATTGGCCTTGGATTAATTTATAAACATCATAATTTTATAGGAGGAACATTAGCCATTGGAAATAAACAAGTATACCCAAATCACCGAGACAAACGTTCGGGTAATGCATAAAGGCCAGCGCAGACCGGGACGGCAATTGACAAGGGATTTAATTCTTAACCAAAGAATATTGAAACTTTTCACTTAATAGAATTTTGTCGATGCCCTAACATCAATTTGAAACAATGGAATTTAAGTCGTATTCCCACCAGATCTACAAAACCGGCCATTGGGACAGTGTAATAAACGAAAATATTTAAGAATAAACAGACTCATAACTCCTCAAAATGTAATTAAAAACAATGACACAATATCATTTCAGGAAGTTGCTCCATCGCATATGAACACCGGACAGCATCGAGGATACCTTTGACTTTCGTCCCGATATAAATAGCAGGAGTTGTTCAATCCTGGTTGTACGAAGTCTAAACCGCACCTAAAATATTAACAAAATTATTAATTGAAATAAAACTATTATTTACGGATTTTATCGCGGATTTGGTTAAGTATTTGGTAAATTTTTTAACTTCCCGACGCGACATTTCGATTACTTTACAGCTTTCAACAGTCCACCCCGTGACCACGAATCACCATCACGCGAACGGCATGTTCGTCTCGCCATTCATTGCAATAAAAAAATCTGTTGTGACTGTGTATGTATTTGCATAATATTTATTTATGAATTACCCTGTCTGTCTCAAGAAGTCTCGCTCGCAGCGATACTCCAAGCAGCCGTCCCGAGCCGTAGTAGTAATAACAGTGCCGAAACCAACCTTTCTGCTTAAATTGTTAATGAAACAGCCTTGAGCATCTGAAAACGAATAAAAAATCTATAATAATCATATAAATGACCTTATACTGTCTCGATAGCGCAATTTGTGAAGATTGTGCATATTGTGAAGATGTAGGTAGTCTTGCCTCTTGCTCAAATCCTGGATCGGGCAGTTATATTGGATTTTTCTATTAATTATCAGCCCGGAGTCAGTAATTTGTGCTCGATATGGCGATAGGCTCGCCCCATATCACATAGTGGGATGGAAAATACACGGCGAAACGAGGGTGTCATGGTTGCACTTCTGGCTACCCTTCTGGGAAAAAGGCGTGAGTCTATACAGTATGTGTGTATGTAAATAACCTTACATATTATGCTACATGCGTGGTGGCCTGTTGACGCGGCTGCCAAGACGATGGGCCCGCCATCAAACCACAGGGCACATCAGAAATTTTCTCATGTGTGTATTTACTTGAATTTTTGGTTAGGTATCTTAAAACATATAGATACTTTAATTTTGCAGCTTAGATATTAAATTGGGTTAAGATAACATAAACGGTGTTAATAAAATTTGCATTGAACAAATGTACAAATAATGTTATCACTAGTGAATATTGGGTGTTTTGCTAAAGAAGTTACATATATAATAACTTTAATGGCTAAATAATATACATGTCGTATTTTTTGCACTTATTGTAGAGAACGGGTGCAGTTTTAAGAACCATTTATGCAATAAATACTAAATACACACATTTACACACATTTACTTACATTCCAAATTACTTTCCATAGCTGGAATACCTTTACCTACGTGCTTAACAAAACAAAAGTAAGCTTTGTAATTCAAGGTGTTGTTTCGTTTTGCTACTGTTTATGAGTTGTATCGCTTACCACCAGGCGAACGCCTGTCATGATCCCGCCAATCAGTGCTTTAAAAACAAAATTGAAAAAAAAAAAGAGTTGGACTACGCGACCTGATAAAAGAGAATAAATTTTTATATTCTTACTTCTCTCTGTAGGCAGAAATATAGTGTAACCAATCGCCGAAGCAACGCAGGCACACAACACTACCGCCTTTAAAAGCATCACGATTATTACTAAAGGATGTATTTCAGGACAAAATAAAATTAATTTAACACAATTACAGGAAACAAGTACAAATGATAGACGGTAATTGCAGCATTATGTCGCCATTAGGAATTACGGTTAAGGTTATTTTTAAAACAGCTCTTTGTGAAATCTCGAGATGGTTTGTTTTAATTCTTGGGCAGTTCCCCAAACAGGAAAAAATATTATTATATTATATATTAGGGGTGTGCCTGGCTCCACCCGGATGCAGATACTTTTTGAATCAAGTCCACATCAGCAACATATTAGTTCCCGTACCGTTTAAGTATATATACTAACTCAATGCGGTCCTCTGTCCTGCTTTTTCTGTCCCGTCCGGTCCCGTCCCGTTATATCCCGCCCTGTCCCGTCTCATTCACACTTAAAGCATGCAATCCAGGCCAATCATCTCTTTGAGTATAAAAAAAGTAACAGATATCGGAATTCCTTCCTCATCCCACGGAAAGACCACATTTTTCGGGATATAAAGTATCATAAGTGTTAACCCAGAGTTTCAGCTATTTCTATAACAAAGTTCATCGAAGTCCGTTAAGCTGTTGAGTTCATCGCGCACAACCGCACAGACCGACAGACACAAATTCTAAAAATAGTTGGTTTAGTTTCTATTACATTAATACAGTTCCCCCATATCACTTTTTCTCATTTATCTTCCATGTATAGACAATGATCGGTTTCAAACATACGATATGTATATAGAAAGATATATAGGGTGTTACAAGACTACCGGTAAAGCCGGAAGGAGGTTAAATGGGGCCTTATAAGACCATTCACAATTTTAAGAACCTTATTAATGCTGTATAACATACGCAAAAAAAATCTTTGTGTTATACCACACATAGTCATCAGTCAGATGGAACAGATTAAATTGTACAAAATAACTTATTTTAGTTTTTATTGTCTATTTTAAATGTAATTATTTGGTCGGTGGTTTGATGTCGTCGGCAGGGCAATCATTTCGTGGGCAGCAGTCCGGGTACGGCTTGTCTTTCTCCTCGACCACTTTGCAAGGGGGCACCACATCCACAAACGGACACCTGAAATGGTTTCAATTTAAAAATATTATAAAAATGAAATATATTTTTTAATTAATAATAAGACTTATATTTGATAACAAAGTAACGTATACATAGGTAGTTATATCTAAAGTATGCTTTCCCTCTTTTTTTAACAGGACAAAAAATGTCCTAATGTATGAAATTTGCCGCTGCAACCCTCAAAAGTTGGTACCATGCGTTTGTCTGTCTTTGATAAAATTAATAATATACGTAAATAAACAATATCTAAGCCAGCTTTTAACTGATTTTTGTGATATTTTTTCTCCACCAACGCCGATGTTCTGTGGATACTAGTGTTCGAATAAATGGCAACGAAAACCACAAATACCAAGTGAAGTCGATAATAACATTTTAAAAGTTATTTAAATGAGCTAAATTTTGTGATTTGCGATTGTGATTCACAAAGCCGATAATAATATAATATAATAATATATATACGATATATATTATTAATATATATAAGATATATATAAGGCTAATATCTTTATACGATTTCGGTAATCAATGAACTTTTTACGAGCCCGTGTAAAAAAGAAAATTATTTTTAAATTCTAAAAAAGGTTATTGACGGGGCTGAGGGGGCAGTTGGCAATAATAAAAATATAGTGAATGTTCACTGTTCAGGCTTCAAAAATAACAATGTGGTGATGTTAATTTGAAATAGCAAGAATTCTCATTACTCATATATACTATCAGATATTGAAATAAAACAAGTATTTACCAGACCCTCCCCGTGACCACGAATGCCGTAAAGTAATCGAAACGTCGGGTATTTAAAAAATGTAAAAATTAAACAAATCCTTAATAAAATCCGCAAATACTAATTTTATTTCAATGTGTAACATTTGCGTAAATCTAAGAAACCATTATACTATATGTTATCGTCAGTAAAGAAATAGAGAAGCCTTATGAGAGCGTATCTTCACTACATAGTATAAAACAAAATCGCTTTCTCTGTCCCTATGTCCCTTTGTATGCTTAAATCTTTAAAACTAGGCAACGGATTTTGATGCGGTTTTTTTTTAATAGATAGAGTGATTCAAGAGGAAGGTTTATGTGTATAATACGTGCATATTATTGTAGGGAAATCTATATGCACCCGTGCGAAGCTGGGCCGGGCCGCTAGTGTTTATAAATTGTATATTGTTTACTCACGAGGTGTAGGATATGGACTTGGCGCTACAGTAGTACTCTAGGCATTCATTCTTGGAAGACTTGGCCTGGTCCAATGGAATCACTTCGTCCAGCTCAGTGATGTAGCAGCCTGTTGCGTCTTCTGATTGCATAAAAACAAATATATAAATATATAACAAACTACTCATTAAAGTCAGCTGCAAAAATAAAAACTTGAGAGGTGTCAAGGGACACTCGGATGGAACGATGTTCCTTTCGATTAATTAGTGAAGGAATTGTAATAAAATTTTATTTCTTTAAGTTATAAGAATATTTTTTTATTATTAACAAATATAATATAATATAAACTTAATCAGTAGATCAATTTTAGTAGTAATTGGCAATGATACATAGTCAAATGAAGAGTTGATGATTGACAGCAGGGTATCAAACTAAAATTGTATAAAACGATTGTCAAATGTTTTAAATTGTTGTTACAACTTTTGGCCTTAATTTTTTCCGTCTAGCCCTCTTTCGCAACGAGCGATAAGGAACTTCGTTCCAAAAAAACGAATGTTTGAGTTTGTTTTTTTCCATCCATCCATCCATCAGCCAAAGGAAGTCCACTGCTGAACATAGGCCTCCCCCAATGATTTCCACAGAGACAACCAGCTTGGTTTTTTAACTGTGTGTAACTGGTGGATGTACTTAGTAAAATGTATTAGCGCAGATTTCCAATCTGGCGGTTCTTTAGAACCTTATTTATTATGTATGTTATAGTATTATAGTATGTTATAATATTATAAGTTGATCATAGATATGTCGCTGGATGCAGGCCGCCTTCAACAGTTCTATGTGGCGATGCATGGGAGAGGCCTATGTTTTGAATAGGCGTCATAACTAATTACATTCTGGATAAAATGTTTTGAAATATATATTTTTTAATATTTCAATTATCATCTTCTACTTGCGCATGGAGACTAAATAATATAGAGCTCCGAATTTTTTTTTGAATAAGTGAAAAAATACACATAGGTATGCACACTTGAAGTAAAATTATGCGAGAGATAACCTACTTTTACTATTGTAATTGATTTGGCAATATTCCATTTTGACTAGTGAGGGTCACTTCTGTAACAAATTACACACCATAATACAAATTAACTTTTAATCGTAAATGTATCTATGTTTTGGTCCACATAGTCCAGATATTAATTTCCTGACAGTCACGAATGCCGACCATATTAATCAATTAAAAGAAATACTCACTAAATTTTTCAGGCTTAGGCAGGTGTGGTCCGACGTAGTAAGAAGCGGAAGCTATCGATACAAACACACACAACACTACAATATTTGACCACATCTTGTACCCGACTGATGACTTTGTTTTATGTCTATTACTTTCACACTAGTCTAGACTGGGCAAAACCGGGCGGGTCGCGTAGTTCCGCCTACATTGTAATAGAGCCATCTTCAGAAACTAATATTTAATGGAGGTTATGCATTGTTAACGAAGCGTAGAATGATTAACTACAAGATGGACAGGCGAGCTGAAATTCACAGGATGCAAGCTGCTTTCAACAGATCCATTTGAAAATACTTGTGGAAGGTCTCTCATAAATGAGAGGCCGCCTAGGTAGGTACCACCGCAATGTCTATTTCTCCCGCCAAACAGCAGTGTAAATGCACTGATGTGTTTTGGATTGAAGGATATTGTGGCTAGATTAACTACTGGATATATTTAAACTTAACATCTTTGCCTCAGGATGGCGAGCGCAGCGGAACGTCAAGCACTGCTTCGTAATTCAAGGTGTTGTTTGGTTTGGCTATTGGTCATGAGCAGTCGTAATGCTTACCATCAGGAGAACTGCATGCTTGTTTCGCCATTTATTGTAATAAAAAGATAATTGATGGAGTCCTATGTTCACTGGACTTCCTGTGATTGGAAATACGGCTCACTTCTATTATAGTCGAAGGTCGAAAGGTCGTTTTTTTCTCTTCCATTTATCGAGGCTGTTTGTTATAGATGTTTATGGGCCACGTTTACTTACCATCGGGTGAAACGTATGGCTCCTGTGTCCAATCTGTACATTAAAAATAATTAGAGTAGTAACTGAAGATAGGAAATTGTCCTTTTTCTATTTATCATTATCAGCCTTAATAACTAGAGGGGGTCAGAGAAGCTGCTTTTGCATTAGAAGGATAGAATAGAATACGATAATAATTGTATGAGATTGTCATTCGCCTTAGACATGGAATTGGATTAGACGTGTAAAGAAAGGAAAGACGTCTAAGAAAATTGGTAGCTAAATATCCAAATAATCTTTTCTTTGAAACGAAACGCAGAGTAGTATCTTAATTCTTATCTATAATCTTTTTAGACATGCAAGTCAAGTGGCAACTTTGACAATCGAATTCGGCTTTAATCTTTATTATTTAGAGATCTGAATTTTTTATGCCATGTATGGCGAGACGAGTATGCTGTTCGCCTGATGACAAGCGATACGACTGCTCATGTGCAGTAGCAAAACCAAACAACAAAACAATGCTTGGAATCTACTGTGCTCGCCATCCTGAGGCATAAGATATTAAGAGCATTTACACTTCTGTTTGGCGGGAGTAATAGACATAGCGTTGGTGCCTACCTAGGCGGCCTCTCACATATGAAAGACTTACCACCAGTGAAATGATATTTTATGAAGAATTTTACTGCACCACCACAATAACAATGGTTTTATATGAAGCCCTGGCACCACTTAGTTTTCTTCATATTCATACAATGCACCGATGGTTAATACATTGGCATTTGGCATCTAGATAGCGTATATCTGAGAGACCTTCGAGAGAGACAATAATTATCGGTCGTCAATCAATACAATTTTAATGGCCAATTTTATTAACCGGGTCCTCACTTGCTGCAGTAGGACATGCCCTGCATGCGGACGTATTGGTTTGATACAATAATATAGAGAATTCTTTGCTATCCAACACTGTGATGTACGATGTATGATACACAATATATTGGCGATCAAATCAGAAAAATTAGACATTGAAATATTGCACATGTACTGTTCAATTTTCTCTGCACTGCTGTGGGTCATTAAAATTCTATAAACTTACTGGTAGGTCTCGCAACACGAAGTTCGAATATTTGGACGTTGAATGTCAACATATACGATAAAAGTTTTTATGAAACTTATAATTCACTTCGAACTTAGTCTAAGATTCGGAAGACGGTTAAAAAAATCGAACATTTGAAAGTAAAGTATGTAATTGTAAAGTATTTAGGTATATTCGTACAGTTTTACGTGCGATTCGAACATTGGTCGTCGTGTCGCAGTACAGAATAATCCCTGAGGAGGTACCGCCGCAATGTCTATTTGTCCCGCCAAACATATGCAATGTTGTTTTTCGAATTGAAGAACATTGTAGTCAGTTACTCTGGCTACAGTATTGTGTACAAAAACATACTGAGACTTAATATCTTATGTATCAGGGTGGCAAGCATTGCTTTGTAATCCAAGGTGTTGTTTAGTTTTGCTACTGTTCATGAGCTGTCGTATCCCTTACCATCAGGTGAACGGCGCGCTCGTCTCGTCATTCTTTGCAATAAATAAAAAACATTTTCTTTTACTTACAACCGTAGAATAGTGGTTTACTATTCATCGAAAATAATTCAGTTAGGTGACAAATTGTGACAATGTTGATAGTTTGGATGGTAAAAGAGCAACAAACCAACAAACTGTTGTTTTATCAAACTGGTTTCTAATATTAAATGATGCCTAGACACAATACCACCCACTCTCAAAAAGACAGACAATCTATATCACTAAATGTCACTGAAGGAATTTTATCGATAATATATAGTCTTGTTGTTCGTATCTTATGATAATATAAACATGGCATATATTAAAATGGTGCAAGAACACGAATAAAGATCTAAATTAGGATGATAAATAAAATAATAGACAAAAGCTAACAATGTTGTCGAACTGGATGTTCCGGCCGGCGCCACATTATCACTTTAATAACGATACTATTGTAACTTATGACATCTTATGTACCTATATAAATCAAAGTGTGTTTGTATGTTCCTTGTAAGCACCGAAACGGCTGGAGCGATTTGGGTGAACCCGAAGTCGATGACGATCGACCTGGGCGAAACCGAAGGGGATCATTAGTGCATAGTAAATGTGAATATACGAGTATTTATTTATTTATTTAAAACTTTATTGTACATCTGTGACTTACATTAAATATACTTATAAGAGAAGAATATAATTCTTTTTAATTGACAGAAAGGGATGTTTTTGTTGTGGATTGAAAAAACTAAAATGCCTCCCGTAATTTATAACGTACCCACCCGAAAAGAGACGTTCTACTGTAAGGTCAGATGTATATGTATATGTGTGACTATTATATGTATTCTCTCTCTCTCTCTCTCTCTCTTCATCATCCACTACGAACATAGGCCCCCCAAAAACTTTCATAGGGATCTATTGAAAATAGCCTGCACTCAGTGACTTCTTGTTACCTTAATCAGGTCTCCACCTTTTCCGATATTTAACGCTTCGCTTGGATATTAATTTATAGCCAAAGCCAATCCACGTCGGAGCACTAGTTAAATATTCACAAGGTGGTAACAAAGTGTGTGGACGAGTTCTGGCGTCGCATCCTAACGTCCGTGGCATATAGTGGCGCCAAATCACATTATTTATTGCATCATCGTGCCTTCATAATACAGCAGTCAGGTTCCAACAACGACTAACAATAAAATATGGCATTTAGCAACGCCTCCGATAAAAAATGTGACGTTAATGAGACTGAAGATACGATACCTACGATACAACTGTTCATTAACAGTAGCAAAACCAAACAACGCTTTGAATTACAAAACAATGTTTGGGATTCCACTGCAAAACTGCACTGTACTTAGGAGATTACCGGAGCTTTTTGTCATGATAAAGTGACTGAAATGAAATTAAATGAAATGAAATGTATTTATTGGTCACGTAGGCGATTTAAAAGCTCTTATGACAAGTCAATACACATAGGACTTAATCTCTATATACAATATATTTCCTATACTTAGTATTACTTATTTTAATTTCTTGGTTTAATTCATTTATTTATGTAATTTATTTATTTTAAATTATTTTTATTTTTATTTTTCAAAGAAATACAATATGTACGTTAGTCAAATTAAATTAAATTAAATTAATTAGTGGACCATGAATATTATTACAACGGTGTGTATCGGTTTATTGTTACCACCGGATCCAACGCGGCCCTTCCTGAGAAGACCCGGCGAAACAAACTCAGTGGGCTTACACTACCACTGGAACTACGCGACGCGACCCAATCCTGAGTATATCCAGCGAATAAGATTCAGTGGGCTTGTTTTGGGTCCAATTTAAGACAACGACCATAAGTATTTCCGAAACGTCCCGTATGTTTAGGCTTACTGCCGGATCCAACGCGGCCCTGACTGAGAAGACCCGGCGAACAAACTGACTGAACTGACTGCAATGGTATACAGGGTTATATCAAAACTGCGACCGAAATTAAAACGGTTTGAGTAACCTCAGACACTATGAAACTAAGTACAAAATTTGTCATAAAAGTGGCAAACGTTTTTTTTATTGCTGTCTTTTATATTTTGGTGGCAAATACATTTTTTTTTCTTAAATAATATTGTACCTACACTGTTTTATTTTTAAAGAAGCTATTGCATGCAGGGGTTTGAATTATATTTTTAGCAAAAACTATAGTACCTACAGTTATCATTTAATAAGGTGACCTGTTTGCCCGTTTGCCTGACCAATTAATCCTTTCTCTGTGTAAACTTGTGAATTGAAATATGAATGCTAGTTTCATATCTTAGAAAGTTAAATAAGTACCTATGGTATTTTTTGTGTTCATTTTTTTTTCTTAGTATTGTATAAAAACTGAGGCAAAAATTAAATTACGAGGACCACTTGGTTCACACATTGAAGTTCATATTATGAGATTTATTGTAATTTGTGTGCTTCCGAACTCATTCAATTTAATTATATTTTACCAAAATATTCGGAAAATAACTAGCAGAAGTATCGTTTTTAAAGATCAAAACATGGAATCAGCATTTGGTTTATAGTAAAAAAATATATTATGTTCAACTTTTACCGCCTTATAATGTTTTATAGCAATTTCGCAAATGTATGTTTTAAGCGTCTCCTCGACTGCAAAAACGATGTTAATCATTACATAGTATACAATGAGGTCGTTTCCAGTAGCTGTGCGCTTAGTTCTTTTAAAGTATACAATGAATTTTAATGCTGTTGTCAGCAATACATAGAATGATTCTAGAACAGGGGTCAGCAACCTGCGGCTCCCGAAACATATGCGGGTCTGTGGATGTGAAGCTGCGGCTCTTTAATTCCATACGCCAATACAATTTATTTTAAATTGAAATGTAAAAAAAAAAACATTTGAATTGATTAATGAGGAACAGGCACCATTTCTATCTCTCAGCCTCTTGTCCTCACTTTTCCCGCACCCTTCCCTCGTGACGAGCGTCATAACAGTGGTCAGAAAAAAAATGTCGCCTTATAAAAACTTAGAAATATTGTAAATTGTAATTTTTGGCTCTTCTCACTCAAAAGGTTACCGAACCCTGTTCTTTAAAAAGGTTTGTCAAGAGTTTGTACAAATAATGTGCATCTAGTGTGGAGTGGAATCAAAAACAAATATCTGCACCCAGGCGAAGCTGGCACGGGCCGCTAGTAATATTATATTTTATTATGATCATTTTGTATGAAAATAAAATACTTCAGTAATTTTTTAATTATTTATTCGATATCTCCCATGGTAACTTTCACTTTTGCTTAACACCATCACTATTGTGAATGATTTTTGGCACAATATTTGGCTTCGGTTTAACAAATGCAATACTCTGTGCTATTGTTAGCAAACCTTTTATCCAAAATTGAATTTTACTCTGCACATATTCTGTCAAAATCGATATGAATTTAACAAGTGATACTATTTTCAATACATGGGGCTATGTATTGAAAATAGTGTCGGAATTTAAAATTCAACCATATAAAATGGTTGAAGTAATTTATATAAACAATTGCAGGACCGTTTTTGTTATACTACATCATCATTTTGAATCAATTGTGAATTCATTGACCTAAATACATTATATTTTTCGAAATATCATTGACATGATCAATGTCCTAAATAACAATAAACTTTTAAAATATGTAATAATTTTGACAGAATAATGCACCCCCATGTAGATCAAATAACTTCGTTGTATCTTACCAGTCCAACAACCTTTACATACAATACTTGACATCTCAAACCAAAACCCATAGTCCTTCAAACCTCATTAAATTTAATATTATAAAAGACTTTTCACTCTCAAATATTTAAGTTCACTCATTTTGGTTCAAGAGAGTCATTAAATCTACTAATAATCATACGACCACAACAATTTGTAACATTACATACCGTCTACGAGGTAACAAATTAGGCACAACTAAGTTCCATCATTTCTCATTGATCAAACAAATTTCGCTAAGTTTTTTACAAAACAAACGCCATCAGATGAAACGTTTGCAAGAGCAGAGAACGCTTCCCCGACGAGAAATAAATAAAAAATATAAAATTCATTCTAAAACGAAATAACTATCCAAAATTGTAAAGCTGAATTAATAGAAACAATAAATTGAATAAAGTTTATAAAACCCTAAATATATTACTTATATCGTCACTCGGACAGAATACAAACACAGATGTGAACATCAACTAAACCGGTACAGACAGACCTCCGACTACAATACAGTTACGATGGCAGTGAGACATTATGTTATTACATATTGTGTTCTAATATAAAATTCGTTCGTTATACATTACAATTAACGTAGAAATGTCTTTTGACACGCAAAAGTTACGTCACTGTAGTTGCGATCATTGGCGACCAACGCCGCTCCTTACTATACCATATCTAGTGCGGGGGCGTCGCACGCGGCACGCAGGCGTCACGTAGTCGTCACGCACGCGACGCGCAGCAGTCAGCCGTGCGCCCTGCCGCCGTCGTACTCTCCACCACTACACTAATACTTATTGCGATCGTCACCATTGCTCTGCCGACATGTTTGGCGTGTGAGTCGTGTACAAAATGGAAAATTGTGTGCATAACGTGCGCTTACCGATGTACCGTCTAGACAGAACACAAAGCTTCGGTAACAGTCCACTACGCTCAGCGAGGCTAGGAATCAAACAGTTCTAAAAACCAGAACACTAGGACACTAACGGAGCCACCGCTGTGACATAAAGGCTTTCGACAGGATTCTGAGATCACGTTCTTAAAGATTACATACAAACTATTATTGCGTTTAGAATTGCACTGTTACGATATATAGATTAAAAAGTGTCGTAAAGAAGTCTCTGTCACGGGCGCGCGCGGGGTGGCCGGGGCGCGGCGCGGGGCAGCGGACGGAGCGCGTCGCGCGCGTCACACGCGTCACACGCGCGTCACACGGGCGGCTCCATGTCGCGCTGCAGCGACGTCAGTCACGTGTGGAACACCCACCCGGGCACCGGAGGTCACGCGTCCGGCACGCCGTGGATGTGGTGCTGGTAGTTGTGGTTCAGCTTGTTGGCGAACTCGTGCATGATGTCGCGGAAGATCACCGAGTCGAGATTCTCGCCGAGGATGTACAGCAGGTACCAGTCGCCCATCTTGCTGCGGCGCACGATGGTGTCCACGTTGTCGCGGCGCACGAGCCTGAAGCGCATGCGCATCATATAGACGCGCATGCGCGGCGAGAAGATGATGATGACCCGGTACACGAGCGTGATGAAGGTGAGCAGGCCGAGGATGACGAACCAGAACCAGAGGAACACGTAGATCTTTTCGTTGACCACGTTGAGCGGCAGGATGCACAGCGCGTCGTGGCGCTCCACCTCGCCCGACGAGCCGAACTTGTTGAACAGTGTACACTTCACCATCCTGGAAAATGTTTAAATAAACTTTTAATCCTTGTAAAGATTATAATCACTCTCCTTCAGTACCGAAAAGGAAGTTTAATAGTTTGCCGTTCGCAAAATAAAATAATATCTATTAGACTTGAAGCTTACTTAGTTTGATCTCTGCACCACATATTATTTTCGCGTTTATGGGCATGTTTGCACGTGAAAGTAATGCTTATAAATACAGCTACGATAAAGGAATTTTCATAGTGATACCCATGTCGCCAGAAAAATGCACTAACATTGCTTCACGTCGGTTTCTTGTGAGACAGTGGTGACACCTGTTGTTTGTTAGGGTTCCGTACCTAAATGTAAAAACGGGACCCTATTACTAAGCCTCCGCTGTCTGTCACCAGGTTGTATTTCATAAATCATGATAACTAGAAAGCTAAAATTTTCACAAATGATGTATTTCCGTTGCCACTATAACAACAAACAATTAAAATAAAATATAAGAATATTATTGGGGTTCCCATACAATAAATGTGTATTTTTCGTATTTTTTTGTTCAATATTAATAACGGTACATGGGGTTCCAGGAATATGGTTGAGTTTAATGCCAAGAAAACCCAGGTGTGTGCGTTCACGTGCAAAAAATGCCCGTTCTCTCCCCTCCCCATTCTTCAGGGTGCTCCCCTCTCAATGCGGAATGACCTAAGTATCCTTGGTGTGGGATATCCGCTGTGATCTCAATCCAAGGAATCACATCGAGATTCGAGTCCCGAACACGGTGCGTCGGTTTTTCACGCCCGGTCAACTTTGTCTATACTAATATTATAAAGAGGAAAACTTTGTTTGTTTGTTTGGTTGTAATGAATAGGCTAAAAAACTACTGGACCGATTTTAAAAATTCTTTCACCATTCGAAAGCTACATTATCCATGAGTAACATAGACTATATTTTATTTTGGAAAAAAATAGGGTTCCGTAAGATATTTGGAGTTTTCGGACACAAACTGAAAAAAATCAACCAAAGAAGTTACTTATTTTGCGTACGCTGCCTAAACTACAAAAGATAGAACCATAAAATGTTATAATTAATTGTAGATCTTATAAATATCTACAAAAAAGTCCGCGACACACTATACCTATCTATGTCGAGTGAGGCACAACAACCACATTTTTATTTAAAAATCTTGAATTTTTTTTTGGACTACATTTAAACGCGTTTATTTTACTCATGCTATTAATCCTTATCAAAATAAATTATTTCATCAATAAGTACAGTTTATGTTGATAATATTTGGTCTTTGAATGATTAACATTGGACGTTTGGTTTTGAAGTTGTGGTGAAATTAAAATATTACGATTTCTGCTGCACAAAAATGTCATAAGGCAATCTTTATATGTACATGTATATGGAGAGACGGGATATAATAGAGTGGAAGGTACGGGAGAAGGCTGGGATAGCTGACAGATTTGATAGGACGAAATATAAATGCACGTTATAAGACGGGATGGATAATAAAGAGAAAGGACGGGATGGATTGGGAAGAGACTGAACAGACGGATGAGACGGGATTGAGCCGGCCAGTAGGACAGCTACGTCAAGTTTAGGTATACAAGAGTTTATACGAAAAATAACATGTATTTGGTGTGGAGTGGAATCAAAAAATATATGCACCCAGACGAAGCTGGGCCGGGCCGCTAGTCGCTTATATAAAGCGCAGGTCCGGCCGGGTATGGAGTACTGCTCGCACCTCTGGGATGGATCCGCCCAGTACCTGCTCGATGCCTTGGATGGATTGCAGCGGCGGGCCATCCGCATTGTGAATGATGCAGTCGTTACGAGCAACTTAGAGTCGCTACAACTCCGGAGGGATGTCGCCTCTCTAAGCGTGTTCTACCGCCTGTATCACGGTGAATGCTCTGAGGAATTGTTCAACTTGATTCTCTCCTCTCCATTCCTAACCAGAACCACGCGTGCTGGCTTGCGAAGCCATAGCTTGACGGTCCACACCATCCCGGCGCGAACCAAACGATTTTCAAATTCTTTTTTGTGCCGCACCGTCAGGCTGTGGAATTGTTTACCGTCTCACGTGTTCCCTCCTTCCTATAATCCTGGGTCCTTCCGCCGTAGTGTGAAGAGGCATCTTAGCAAGCCGGCATAATTGTATCTATTGGCATGGGACTGCCGTCCGATGCCAATGGATACTCTGCCTGGGCGGCATTTGCGCTCACCATCAGGCGCAATGCGGCCACTATGCCGGGCAAGAATAAAAAAAAAACGAAACAGGTAGACGCTAAAATGTTTACAGAATATTTAGTTGTATATTATTACCTTTGAAATTAAATAAAAACAAAGTAATTTTTCTTTTATAGGTTCTTTCTTTTATAGATGATGGTATGGAACCCTTCGTGTGCGAGTCCCTCTCGTACTTGGCCGGTTTTTTCGTATTTTTTGCTCAGTATTAATAAAGGTAACAGAAGACGCTTAAAATTTTCACATATCATTTTTTTATTTACTTAAGTAATTTATATATATTAATTACCTTGGGAATATGTATATCATGGGGTCGACGCGGTCCTCCTGGTCTGACTCCATGTACTCGATGACGTCCAGACCGAAGGTCATGAACTCTCCGTCGAAGAACCGGTTCATCAGGAACATTTGCCCTGGAATCACGATAACAATATATCAACAAAGGAAATGCGATTTATTGTGTATATTTATTAGTTTCATCCATCCATCAGTCATAGGAAGACCACTGCTGAACATACGCCTGCCAAAATGATTTCCACAGTTACCTGTTGGAGGCAGCCTATATCATGCGACGACCCGCGAACTTAACCAGGCCGTCTACCACCTTGTGGGTAGACTTACATATTTTATTTATCAGTTTATATTATCGAAAAATTTAAGAATACGTACAACAAAATAATAACTAATCCATAAACACCTCTTTGTTTTGACAATTTATGATGTGCAGCAGGAACATATTTGAAATAAGAGGAAGCGAATTACATTCTGTATCAACGCTAGTTTTGTAAATTGTAATGTTATAGCTGACAAAATCCATAATATGAATCATTCGCGATTTGGGTGACAATTATGTTGTGTGTTTTCGTGTAGAACGGAGTGTGTTTAAAAATTGCTTAGAATCAAAAAATGACAGCCTCTGTAGTGTAGTTGGTTAGCAGAGAAACGAGAATTCCATCCCCGTACCCAGGAAAATATTTGTGAAACCCACAAATATTTGTTTTAGGACTGGATTCAAAAGTCTTTCGTAGTATCTGATACCTATGACACAAGACTCAATCTTAGTGTCAGATCAAGACTACGTATGTGACTGTTGGGTGCATTTATTTATTTACTATTCAAATACTTTTACTTTACTTATTGTTACTTTTCTAATTATTACCCCTCCATCGGCACAGGCTTATGTAAAGTTTAAACAAAAAATCGTTATTATACCAAGTGTATTGAGATGTTGCGATCGCTACCGCTGCGTGTTCAATAACAAACTGTTGGCGAGACGGTAAAATCTGCTGCCCTCGCGACCCTTGGAAATATCGGGCCACGACACTCGCGGATTATAGCTTATGTCTTCTGCGTTTATTGATAGGAAAATGCCTTAAGCCTTCCTCCTGAACCTTGACAGGGATCGTAATTCATATCTTTTGGCGCCTAAGACTTCACTTATCAACTTTGCGAAAGATCAGTGTTGGTTTTGTTACTCAGCTCATGATGAGCATGGGCCGATTTGTGATAAGCACTGTTATATTAGAAAGTATAAATAAATACACCCAGTAATCACATACACTGTCCTGACCTCACATTAAGATCGAGTTTTGTGTTGTGGGTATCGCGAATTACGAGATACCTTTTGATCTTACAAACACCCAGACCCGAAACAAATGCCTATAGATCGCTTAAATATTTGTCTTGATGCGGTGATGGAACCCACGGCCTGTCGTGTCGCAGCCAGCATCTAACCAACTGCGCAAGGCTTTCAAATGTTGAAAGTATGAAAGTAAGCACTATCGATCTTACTGTAACTAATTCTTGTAAATAACGTAATCTCCAAAGAATCTATAGGTATAATGCAACATCTCAGATAACTGGAGGGTTATTTTTACACCGCAACACGTAACCAGTATGGGTTATAAAATCTATTTGCGTTTGTTTATTTTAGCTTCAATTAGTTCGGTGCGAGGTTAACGCCTGTATTGTACCTTTAACGTTCGTATTAATATGCCCACTATTAGCGTTCGTATGAAAATTAAGGTTTTCTAAGAATTCCCAGCAGTTTTCATTCCTACTTGAGTATGTAAAGTTTTGAATTTATTATTCAATGTATATCTTCATTTGTTAATTTTAAAACCTTTTCATGTTTTGATAAGTTAGGAGTCATTTTGAGTATTTTATTTATTTATTTAAAATTTCATTGTACACCTAAAACTAACAATACAGAAATAATCGACTAGAAAAAAAAATGTACAAAAGGCGGTCTTATCACTCGATGCGATCTCTTACAGACAACCAATAAGATGGATAAGAGGGAACGAAAGTTTTGGGGTACCATGAGGTGTACGAAAGGATAAATGGACATGACATCTTTATTGCCATGAATCGGGAGACGAGCATGCCGATCACCTGATCGTAAGCGATACGACCACTAATGGACAGTAGCAAGACCAAACACCACCATGAATTACAATGCTTGGCGTTCCACTGCGCTCGCCATCTTAAGACATAAGATGATGTGTCTCATTATGTCCAGTATTTATCGGATAATTTGACTAAAATGCGTGGTGGCCTCAGCCCTCAGCCCTGTTAATAAACGGACCAAACGCGACTATCAATTTATTCACGGTGGTGGCGGGTTTGAATTCGCATACCTTTAACTTTTCGGAGTCATGTATGTATTGATAGTCAATCACCACGCACTGTAACGGTGAAGGAAAACATCGTGAGGAAACCTGCATACCATAGAGATTTATAAAAATTTCTATGGTATGTAAGTCCGCCAACCCGCACTAAGCCAGCGCGGTGGACTATATGGCCTAACCACTCTCAATCGTACTCTTGATCGTTGAGAAGACCCTTGCATTGGGACTATGAGTGAATCCAGCACAGTCCAATACTGGACTAATAACCAAATATGATATCATTTTCTATGACTAATCAGTTATTTAACATTTCTTGACGCATGAAAATTATTAAAAGCCTGCAGTTTACCCCACTGACCTAGTTTGTAGTTTGTGTGGTTATTTAAATTATGTAAACACTTGTATCTTTATAAACAATTTTATATTAACAAATGCCAGTGTAGATGCTGCGTGGGGGAATTTTACTGAAGTTTGTTTTTCAATTTTTAATAAACTCTTTGGACGTATGTAAAGATGGGATTTATATACATTAAGATTGGATTGATGATCATTATTATACTCATGATGACTCATGATCATGACTTCCGTGATCCACTGATTCCTCACTCTTAGATAGGTTAATGAAAAATGATTTCAATAAAAACTGATGTGACAATAAAAAAAAATTTTGGGAAATTATGTCTAAATCAAAAAAAAATTTTTTTACGAAGTTACACATATAAGCTTTTGAAACATATGGGTGAGTAATTGTAATAGAATGCAAGACCTGAAGATTAGATCCATACCAAAGCTCGTAAAAATATTAGTTTTTAATCTCGTTGCTGATGGTTAACAAATCAAAACTATGTAACTTAAAGTGATAATATATTTATATAGTCTAGAATTAGGAAAATAGGAGGTAATTAATTGTAGTTTATCTTAAATCCAATACTTTTAAAAACACAGAAAGGAGCATGCCCATTTTACTATGAACTTAGTACTAGTAGCAGTGCCTCGATAAAACGTAATTTTTTGTGTAGGGAAAATATAATTATAATATAATTTCATTAATTGTAAACATAATTGCGACCCAGGTCCGTAGTTCTTGGAGAAATGAACTGGAAGTCAAATAAAAAATATTTTTATCGCCTTTGTAAACAAAATGTAAAATGTGATGATAATAACTTTTATTTTATAACAATATAATAATAAGATAGAACAGGATAATGTTTAAGGACAAACCATAAAAAAGTTTTATAATTAATTTTAAGCAGTATCGGTATCGGGATCAACTTTATTTTTTACCGATACATTGTTTTTTTTTTTTGCAATGAATGGCGAGACGAACGTGCCGTTCGCCTGATGGTAAGCGATGCGACCGCTCATGAACAGTAGCAAAACCAAACAACACTCCACTGCGCTCGCCATCCTGAGACACAAGATGTTAAGTCTCAATATGTCCAGTAGTTACTCTGGCTACAATGTCCTTCAATCCGAAACACACCAGTGCATTTAAACTGCTGTTTGACGGAAGAAATAGACATTGCGGTGGTACCCACCCAGGCAGCCTCTCACATATGTTATTTTTATTTTTATCGTCAAATACTGATTGTTCTAATCTCTCACACGCTGGCTTCGTAGGCCAACTGCGACCCTAAACATGTCCTAAAGTGAAATATCAGAGGGCCACATGACGCCGCGCACGCCCTGAATCGCCAACGATACGCGCTCCGAGAGCTCGACATTTTAAACAATACGATATCTCCAAAATATATGTTTGTTATTTCGATTAAGTGGGCATTTAAATCGTACAAGAATTACACAAAATATCATGATATTATCTTGAGAGATATTATCTTGAAACTCTAATGTGCTGAGATCAATGAATGTACTTAAATGGTAGTACTGAAACAATGTAGACTTATATCTATTGTAATTACTTAGTCCAAAATACAATCCTTGTGTGGAATAAAATATCAATAATTGCATTATAATAAAACAAGGATGTAAAATAGGTACGTAAAATATTTCTCGGAGGCGAAAATATTTAAAAGGAGAATCAATGTATAAACACCCAAAATATGATCACAATTTACGATATAAAATGTCTCTGTGTTGGATTTTAAATTAAACTTGAATTTTAATTGAAAATTATAATACACAGCAATTATAATCTGCTAATGCAAATTATAAAATAATGAAGACATTCAGGATGATGAATATTGGAACATGTCTGGCTGTGCGACTAGGGTTGTGCGGAGTGTCTCCGAGCCGTTGTAAATCATAACATATTGAATTAAAACACACATAAAGCCACTTTTACAACGCACCGCGGGTTTATTCGGTCGAGCCGCGAGACTACGTGCGGGAAATATCCATTCACTATACTAATACAAACAGACAAAACATGATACTTTAATGTACACGTTATATCCAGACTGCGACCGTAAACGAAGCCGGGTGGTAGTTTTAGTGACTAAATACACAATACAATTCAAAATAGCGAAAAAAACGATTCTGTATCAGCCCATATACGTCCCACTGCAGGGCACGGGCCTACTCTACAATCGAGAATACGATTGAGAGTGGTTAGGCCATATAGTACACCACGCTGGCCTAATGCGGGTTGGAAAAAAACTATTATTTTGTGATATTTTAAATATCATAGTGTTTGGGTGGTAAATCTAGATTTTTTGCTAAAATAGTAATTTGAGCATTTGCGTGCATAGCGTCTTTAATTATAAAAGTTTTTATATTCTTATTTAAGAAAAAAAATATTTACCACCCATATACGAAGATAGAAAAAAATTAAATAAACGACGCCTTGGAACTGAAATCACTAAAGTACCACCTGGCTTCGTTTTTGACCGCAGTTTGGATACCCTGTAATATAATTGTATCAGTTTACAATCAGGTCATTTATTTCCAGGTACTAAAAACTTCAAGGACTTCTCAACAAACTAGTAGAAACCAGCCTTGATCAGATCACTAAGTTTTTTCCTAGGTACTACAAACTCACCTATAACATTGACAAGGGCCAGTCCTTCGCAGAGGTAGTACCGGTACGCCCACCAGTTGTGGTACCGCAGGTTCTCCCACAGGTAGTCGAGGATGAGTTTCTTCTTGGTCTTCTTCTCGATCTCGGTGCAGACTCCCACGTCCAGGTCCATCATGAGAGCGCGGATCTTGCCTCCCTCCCACGACTTCCACAGCCAGCGTGGCGCGTAGAACAGCATTGCCTGAAACACCAGAATATTATTTATTAATTTAGCTCACATACAAGGATAATTAATACGTAATTTTGTACATATGTAACCTCAAATCCCATACGACATAATATGTTTGTAATATATTATATATATTACATATAAGTTTTAAGAAACACGGCGCAAAAACAATATTGCCTTAAACACCAAAATATAACTTAATAATTAAGCACATGCAGTGTATATCAACTGCTACCGATAACGAAGCCCGTCGGTGCAAATTTCGCAAAGTAACGCGTCATTTCTCCTGTTATTTTTTTAATGTATCGTGTTTGTATTCGTGTTATATCCATAGTTTATGTCAAAATCATTTAAACGCTTGCGTACTATAGCGTCTTTAAATATAAAAGTACATATTTTGGAAAAAACTATGCATTTACCACCCAAATATGACGATAGGAAAATAACAAAAAAAACCTCGCCAATGATTTCTCCACGCTATGCCCATTGGCTACCATCCCTCCAACTTATAAAAAAATCGAATGGCATATTTGGATATTTATTTTTCTTATAACATATTAAATCCGCCCCTAACATAGCAATAATGAAACAGTTTACAGTCACAGCTCCCGCCAAAAAATAAAAAATAAAAGTACCCGAAAACTGCAATATTTTACGATAATATTAACAACGTACAGACGGCACAATAAAAACGCACCTTGGCTAATCCCATTCACTCGCGCCAACATATTTTTATTCTGACTATAAAATATAACTATCATTCAACATACGTACAGGAATACTGTACAAAAGATTGTTGAAAGAGAAAGCATTTTCCTGCAGGAGCGTATTGAGTATCTAGTAGTGGGTTAAAAGCTTTGCCATAGAGTTATAAACTCATATTCAGGTTCCTTGTTTTTTTGCCTAGACTACGAGGTTAGTTGTGTATAAACTATAAATAATCTCATGAATAGTAAAAAAAGAAATATAAGTCATTGCGACTTTAAAATTTGGCGTTGCTTTTAGACAGTTTTTCTCTTGTCACATCATGGGACGGATAGTATAAGGCGAAACATCCTTGTTGCACCTCTGTCTATCCTTTTGGCAAAAAGGCGTGAATTTATTTATGTCTTCGCCTTATAAATGACGTCCATATAAATTGTTCTGTAAAATGCGTAAGGTTATAAGTTATTGTGACTTTTCAAATTTATACTTGTGGGTCCGTACCTCCTCAATTCAACCTTAATCCGTCCACTCAACGCATCGGCGTGCAACCGAACAAATAAAATGATCTGGCTAGACGTATCATAAACGGTTTATGGTTGGCGGCCGCTAACAATGATTGCATCTTTCATCGGCCACAGATATTGTTATAGGAAAAATAATAGTTTGCACATCATTATTGATAAACTAAGGTGGACGACTTAGTTAAAGTTGCAGGAAGTTGCAGGATGCAGGCCGCTTCTAGGAGGTCGATGTTTAAATCTCGAGGAAGGCCTATGTTTAGTAATGAGCTACCTATGCTTAAAATAGAGAGAGAAAATGAAAAAGTGAGGAAAAGGATTAATAAGCTGCTCTAAATAAAACAAAGTAACATTGTTATAATGCTTGTGTTAAATATAATAAAAAATCATTATTACTAATTGCACAATTAATGACAAGTTAAGTGAAATAAACCAATTTTTAACGGATTTAATCACGAATTTAGTTTTATTTTTTTAACTTCTCGACGCTTCGTTTACTTTGCAGCTTTCGTTAACCTAACTAACAAGAGAATCGTCAACTTAACTATCCATTTAAAGATTTCACCTGCTTATGTAGTCTTTGTATTGTATTCGTACACTGATTTCGTAAAAAAATATGCTAAGTTTCTTGCCCATTGTTTTCTGTTGAAAACCGCCTTCCGAGCTGTATGGTTGAGAACATAACTAACAATAATTGCGCCTGTCATCAGCCACTGTAACGTGTGTATGTGGATACATATAAACATACAATGATGGCTTTATCGCCTTTTTTTCCTATCTATTTTTGTCAGTTCACGTTTTGGAGTAGTGTTGAAAATAATAATCGATTTTTTTTGGTCATTGTAAACATTCGCCTTGTTGGTTAAATAAATAAAGGATCTGAATAAAAAATATTAAATAAATAAAACAGACACAAATCGTGAACTACGAGTATAAGTTACTGGATTAAATTTCCAAGTCATGTAATTTATTGTTTTATATACTTTATTGTACACCAATTGTATAAAAAACCAACTTCAAAACAAAAAAAAAACACTACAAAATAAATAAAATAATAAGTACCACTGCAAAGTAAAAAATAATATTTATTTCATTGTACTTGTGCATGTTGATTAATTTGCTTAATGACTTGACTAGCCAAATCAAAATATATGCGTAACATATTGAAGGCGGCCGCTAAGTAAAAAAAAGCAACATACAGTCGAATTGAGAACCTCCTCCTTTTTTTGAAGTCGGTTAAAAAAGAAACAATAAAACAGATTTAATACTTGAAACTAAAGGCATTGGTCATTTAAAATAGTTTAAATACCTAAAACTAAAGACATGGGCACAATGGTAATAATTTAAACATTCTTATATGAATTGTTTAGGTCTTGAATTTGTGTCAGGTATGGCAATAGTCTCGCCCCGTATTACATCTTGGGACAGACATTATCTCGGCGAATCTATTCTACCGAAATATACCACCATTACAGTTCATGAACCATTAAAAATATGCTCTAACCAATCAAAAATACCCAAACATCAACATTGTTTCAAAACGTAACCGCTAAAGACCTTTAGAGCCTTCCTCGGTAAAGGAAGTCGTTTATTTTATATATGGCTTGTTCCAGACACTTTTATAACTAATAATTATTTTAAATTACCAACATTATACAACGTTGTAAATTACCCATATAACTTAACATAAACATAGCATCATCGAAGGGTAAGCAGCAATTGGATATCCTTTGGTGAATCATGTTAGGATTTAGATCTTAGCTCATTTGTCTGGTTAGACGCAGATTGGTGATAGTATGAATTTAATCAAACTCATGGTCAAACCTATTACTGGATTCTTCTGCTAAATTACTAGAAATATTGAGTCTTAACATCTTATGTCTCAGGATTTTAAGTTTCAATATAGGGATAGTGGAATACCAAGCAATGCTTTGTAATTCAAGGTGTTGTTTGGTTTTGCTAATATTTATGAGCGGTCGTATCACTTACCATTAGATGAACGTCATGCTCATCTCGCTATGCATAGCAATAAAAAAATCCATGAGATCTTAGTTTCGGTTTCCAAATTAGTTTAGCACCTTAATGCGAGTTTCTCGATACAAATATTAATATAAATAGTAAATACTAATGTATAAATTACAGAATTTCCCCAAAATAATTGAAATTACTAACTCCAAATATATAAATCAATAATGCAACACACATAAAAATTACATGCCGCTAATCACTCGTAAATATGAAATACCTAAAGGCAGTAAGAAAAAAACAAACGAATTAAAACAAACTTAATCCCAACAAATTGATGTATAAAATCAATATCTTACCCACCGCCACAGATATCTATTAAGCGATCTATCCACGGAGACGTCATAAAACTAACCGGCGTAATTAAGAATTATCTAAGTCCGCTGAGCTGATCGTGTGACTCCGCCGCGACAATGGATTTTCACTTCAGCAGCCGCGGCCGCTGGCGCGTGAACATTATCGCAGATGGATTTTTGCACGTCTTAATATACGAACTGTCGATATGGATAGGTTTGTGAATAATAGATATGTCTGCTTGGGAATGTATATTCTGTATCAACCCATTAACGTTGTAAAACAGTGCCTTCTATGAAATAGGCCATGTTATAGTCCACCATGCTGGCCTAGTGCGGAGTTTACATACCAAGGAAATTCATAGAAATCGTTACGCAGGTTTCCTTGCAATGTTTTCCTTCACCCTTATAGTGCGTGGTGATTGATTTTATCAATACACACATAACTGTGAAAAGTCAGAGGTAGAATTAGGTAGACTTAAGAAATAAGCAATGTACTATAACGAATCAAATCATTCAATTATACATACAATAATATTACCAAATGATCTCATGGCATTAGACACAGATGTATCTTCGTGCGAAAATCGAGCATATGAGCTCTCGTTCACAGCCTGCTTCTTAAAAAACTGTACCAAGGATCCTACTAAGACATCCGTTGGTTTCGCTTATTTTTGACATAAAACAGTTTTGTCCCCAAAACGTTACTCTCAGTAAAATTCATGTTTACCTAATTTACAAAAATAAACAACCTAATTTTGCACACAACATCTGTCAAAAAAAAATAAACATGCACAAAGCTAAAACAAAACGATCACATATTTAAACGCGAAACAGTATCAAAGGCGTCGGTAAATCAAAGTTTATCGCGCTGAAGGAGCCTTGGCGTAAAAATCACTAATGCGCGTTTTGTGAAATAATTACAGGCGGGAGAAATTCATGTGGCTACAGAAAGCGACGCGGTTAATGCCGCACACACACACTGTGTATGACGTCTTGGGTAGGGCTTGCACTGGGATAATGTCTGAAATAAATACTTTATAAAAATATAATATTTCCCCGGATTGTGAAAATTGTGAAAAATCTGCCAAAATGTTCATGTGAAGTTATCTTCCGTCGCCGGTGGCTGTTGTATTTGGATTACGTTGTACTATTAGGTACATTTTAGACACATACTCGCGACTTACGCCAGATAAAAAAGAGACCTAAAGTCTTTAATTCTTAGTATTTATTTCGTTTACCTTTCAAAACATGACCGTAATGAAATTTAACTAATTCCCTAGAATATTGGCGTTTATTCTTCAGTAGATCGTGAAGTAATAAGGCATATTATTTAATTTTTGCATCGTCGCGGGAGGGATAGATAAATTTATCTAATATAATTTTACGCAGTTTTTTTTTATAACTTTCAAATGAAAGTTTTATTTCCAATTTTTTTTTTTTTTTATTGCAGTGAATGGCGAGACGAGCAAGCCGTTCGCCTGATGGTAAGCGATACGACCGCTCATAAACAGTAGCAACATTCCACTGCGCTCGCCATCCTGAGACATAAGATGTTAAGTCTCAATATGTCCAGTAGTTGCTCTGGCTACAATGTGCTACAATTTCCAATTTCACGACACAAAATAAATTTAATAAAAAAATGTAGTACCTGATAACCCTAGTCCGCACTTCAGCGTAGTTGGGTGAAAGTGAATTTATGTCAGGACTATTTACCCAAGCGCAGAGTCAGGAGCACCGAGTATTTTTACTATGCAACGAGATGTCCCGCGGAACACGCTTCCTTCTTGCATTCTTGAATTATTTAATAATAAAAAAGGATGTTGTTTATATCTGTTATATCTGTCTTAAATAGTACATTTAAAATATCTTTTGCTCTTTAGTTTACGTCAGTTATATTTAAATTGAAATACACAAAATGAATTCACCACTGGCTGGGAATTTTCGAAATCTTGAAGAATATTTGGTGTTTGGCTAATTTATGGAAAGATTACATTTGCGCTCGGACTCCTGAGACATAAGATGTTAAGTCTCAATATGTCCAGTAGTTATTCTAGGCACTATGTTCTAAACTCAAACATAACCGTGCATTTACATTGGTGTTTGGCAAAAAGCTATTTTTTTTTCTATTTTTTTTTAGGAGATATTCGTAACATTCCGAATGGCGAACAACGCACGCGATCGTGGAAATTTTTCCAATATCACGATATCGTCATTGGAGTATAATTAATATTATAATATTTAGATATAATACTTAGATTTCACTGCATTTACGACAGTTTCAGGGGTTTTTGTTCTAGTATAAAAACGCAGGAAAATCTTGCTGAAAATGTAAAAAGTATCAAAAAGATTTTGGCTGACTTTTTCCACAACTGACAAATTCAACCACGCATTTAAAGCAATTTTAAAAACTCAAACATTTAAATATAATAGTTGTAAATTTAAATAATATCGCAAAATAATGTTCGAGTATTTGCAGAAACATCGTGTGAAATTAAAACGTTTAAAATGTCCCGGTGAAAGGCGGCGCGCTACCCGCTTCTTTGGACTACGAGTTACCCGAAAGGTTTTCACATTAATTAAGACGCGTTTTAAAATGTTAGTATTTCATAAAAATTATTCACACTTGCTCGCTTTGAAAAATTCTTTCAACGGTGGAATCATTGACGGCGGCGCTCCGGGTTCATTCTTGAGTTGGACAAACTTTTGAGTTGTTTGTATTTCTACGCCTATACACAATTTTAGAGTGCGTGTCTTTTCGTATTTGGAAAAGTGTTCACACATTAGGTTCTGGTTTTCTTTTTTATTGTGGTTACGTCACAAATTACACAAGAATAAAACTACAAACACACAGGCCTATTTATGAAATGTGTTTTAAAGCATTGCCTGCGTGTTAATCCAGGGTTTCAACTAGCCCTATACATCAAAATCCGTCGGGCCGTGTAGCAAATATGTGTATTTAGATTCCCGACCCATTCCACAGGAACACTACATTTTTTCAGGATAAATGTAGCCTAGGTTTTAATCCCGGGTGTCAGCTATCACTATACCAAATTTCATCAAATTGGTAGCCGTTTTGCGTGAAAGAGTAACATACATTAAAACACACATCCATCCGTGCTCACAAACACCTTTATAATATAAGCAGAAGAATTATTGCGTGTATTTATTTCCGAATTTTCGATATAAACGCAATTTCATTTTTCTATAAGTTTGTTATTACTTTTACAGTAGAAATATTGAAAAAAGAAAGCATAATAATAATTCTTAATTAACAACTAATTAATACTACTCCGAAGCAATAAATAAAGGACAGAGGCGTGACAACGAGGCGCGAGTTTGACGAGTGTGAGAATACCGGGCGGCGGGATCGTTGGCAGCGCGTCGGCTGCAATCAAATTATTAATAGATACCATTGTGCTGTCGAATTGTGGACGAACCGCGCTTTGATGGATCTGTTTTCTATACTGGTTTAAATGAATTATGTGAAGGAGCCGTACATTACTCTTTACTTCATTTAAATCCTTCCAATGGTTGTCTATAAAAAATTGCTGTAGAGCGATATAACCGCAGTTTTTTTGGTGGTAGGTCTCTCATATTTAATGTTCCACCTGGGTGGGTACCACCATTGCGGTGGTACCTATATCTATTTCTCCCGCCAATCAGTGCGGATGCACTGTTGTGTGTTCGGTTTGAAGGATATTGCAGCCAGAGTAACTTCTGAGACTTAACGTCTTATGCCTCAGGATGGCGTGCGCAGTGGAAAGCCAAGCATTGCTTTATAATTCAAAGGGTTGTTTGGTTCTGCTACTGTTCATGAACGGTCGCTTACCATCAAGTGAACGGCAAGGTGGTGTCGCCATGCATTGCAATAAAAAAGCTCCTTTTAACTCAACAAACAAAATGGAACAGCTATGGTATTTTTATTCCCGTAGAACTTCAATTACGTATAGGTACCACGGTGGTCGAGTTGTCCTATTTTTACTATAGCTTACAGACTACAAAAAAGGTAAAGAAGAGTTATGTCTCCAGTGTAGCACACACTCCACTGTACAAACGGTCATTCATCCGTTTCAGGGACGCCCACTGCTGAACATAGGCCTCCCTCAATGATCTCCACATCTACCTGTTGGAAGCGGCTGTATACACTCACATGTATGTATATACTTTCCACAAATCACCTAATTACAAGTACCACATCAACCAGCCAGTTTTCCGCTCCAATTCACACAAAAATAATCTATTTAATATTCTGCATAATGCGGTATCTAATGAGGCGAAGGCTCTATTCGTCGACACTAGCCGTTGGTGGAGTGTCAGCTGAGAGCGGAGACTCGTGTCTAAGATCGCATGACACTTGGCATCGGTCAACGGTCAGCGAGGTGACGCGAGGGATAAACGAAGCACTTTAGGCGATTTTAATAATATCTCTATTAATAAAAAATATGTGATAGGCATATTTTTTATTTATAAGACACACCAATGACAAACACAAACAAACGATTTATAAAACTAAAGTTTTCCACAGTGTGTACGAGTAGGTACTATCCTTGCAAGTGTATACATTCATAATTCTAAATAGCATAGAAAACATTTAATAAATATAATTTATTTAAAACTTTACAGTATGAAAAAAACACAATAATGGGATGGGCAATTAAGTGCAATTTGGACTCTTAATTATAATTCATGAGAAATATACCATAATTCAATATTCATATAACTCCGAAAAGTCAGAGGTGTGCCCTGCGATTCGACCCTGCGACCACCGTGAACATATAGACAGTCGCGTCCGGTTCGTTTTACAATCGACCACCACGTACTTAACAATTGATAGTCAATCACTACGCACCATAATACTAACCTACATACCATGGCGATTTGTGAGAATTTCTATGGTAAAGTCCGCCAACCTGCACTAGGCCAGCATGCTGGGGTATATGACCTTACCCTTTCAATCGTACTTTCGATCGTTGATGAGGCACGTGCCCTGCAGTGGGTATATATGCACACATGCACGTGTGCTGATACAGTATACTACAACAGGGTATGACTCGCCACAGCTCATGACTCAGGCCACTCAAACGCGACCTCCTTCCGACCATTTGGTAACATTTTCATGGTCACTAGTTATAGGCTACAACACCACTTTATTTTATTCACAAAATGCATGTTAACGAATGCATTATTTCGAGAGCAATAAACAAACTCAAGAACGCCTTAGAACTTGTGATTTTAACAAAACATCATATTTCACGCTTTGCTAATTGAAACATTGTGTTGTGTTGAGAGATACATAAGGCTGAGAAAACAAATCTATAATGGTTATTGTTTATGGTTTTTGCTAAGGGTTTCTTTGATGCTTTGTTTGACCCCAATGTGAAATGCTTTTTTTTGTGGGCTGAGTTGTGTCCCACTGCTGGGAAATGATCTATTCTTTTACCTTCCTCTTAGCTACAATTTCTGTTCATTTTAGAGGCATCAATCTCACCAATTTCAAATTCAAAGATACAAAAGCAACATACAGTCGAATTGTGAACCTCCTCCTTTTTTTAAAGTCGGTTAAAAAGGATGTATTAATTTTTATAATCAGCTTCTTTACCAATGCGCGACCAAGATCACTGTCAATATCACATTAGACTTGCTGTACCATATTAAAATTATGTCTAAACTCTAAAAAAAATAAATAAAAAAAAAATAAAAAAAAAAAATTAAAAGTAGTTTTATAACCTGTCTATGAATAAGGTTTATATATATTATTTTTAACCTAACGAATTCGTATTCGTAATGTAATTTTAAGAGATATAGCATGATTTCCCAATAGTAACTGCATAGAATAGTATTATAATATAAACAGATAGATTCGCAACTAATTTTTATTTTTCTATGCTTGCTAGGCAAACGCACGAAATTCCAAATGTTGTTATGTCAACATTGCAAAATTGGTCTTTTATGCACTCGTGTAATTTTAACCAATATCAAGTTGACATTAGTTAAATTTACGGATGTTTATAACATCAAAATAGAAAAGATATTTCTTGGTTTGATGGCACACTATCGCCATTTAACAATTCCATTTAAATTACTTACACGCTGGCGCTAGAATCGAATTAATCGTTTTCAGTATTTTTCATGGACAAAGCTGCACCCCTATAATTAACTGCTTAAGCGCGCTTTTCAATAACAGCAGCATTTCAGGACCGCTGAATCAAAGCAAAATTCTGTTTAACCCATAAAATCATCGGCATATGTTGCAAATCTAATTCGTAATACATCTATCACGCATTGGCTGCAACACGCGCCGCTTATCAACACTTGATTTATGCGACGCAATACCAATGCACGCCACTCGTCCATTCAAATATATTGGTTATCGCCGCAATAGTATATTTCATGTTTTTATCGAAGAACAATGGTTTCGGAAAAAATGTTTTTTTTTTTATTGCATAGGACTGAAAAACAAGCAAATATAATTGTAAGCTGGTAAATGTGCAGGCGGATTCTTAAAACGGGAGGCGACAGGGGAGGAAAGAGGACGATAACAAAGTATTAAGCATCCAGCCATCACACGGACTCGGACGAGCTTCCAAACGTCCAGGTCGATGCCACGGCCTCAGAGGAAATCGACGTGAAGCGACAGCTATTCTGTCATGTGATTACATATGATATAATGAATGGGATTACCGGATGCCCAATATCGTTTTATTCTTCCCATAATTTTTCCTTTACAATGTCCTTCAAACCGAAACACAACAGTGCATTTACACTGCTGTTTGGTGGGAGTAATACACATTGCGGTGGACCTACCCAGATGGCCTCTTTCATATGAGGGACCTACCACCAGTGCAGTATCACAAAAAGAAACCGAGCCTAGTTTTAATACCTGTATCTTGACATCAAGCAATCGAGAACATGCAAGTCAAGTCTGCAAAGGTCGAGATTCATACATCCAGAGGTGAAATTCGCCATACGCAGAAAGTTTCATTAAATACGGCTCAGAGGAGTTTTCTCAGAATATCTCCGCCGTCATCGGCGTGTGCAGTTTCATCTAGGTAAAACAACAAGAAATATACCGGTATGGAAAATAAAAACTTTATTTTTCTTAATGATAAAGGCTGTAACTTCTGCAACAACTTACTAGGTAGTTTCCAAGTGTAGGTTGTCATTTGTTTTGAGTTTCTACTTTTACTTTATTTGTTTCAGTATCAGTATCAGCCCATATACGTCCCACTGCAGGACACGGGCCTCCTCTACAATCGAAAGTACGACTGAGAGTGGTTAGGCCATATAGTCCACCACGTTGGCCTAGTGCGGGTTGGACTTACATACCATACATTTTTTTATAAATCGCTGTGGTATTCAGGTTTCCTCACGATGTTTTCCTTCACCATTTTAGTGCGTAGTGATTGACTATCAATACACACATGACTCCGAAAAGTCAGAGGTTCGAACCCGCGACCACCGTGAATATATTGGCAGTCGCGTCTAGTCCGTTTACCAATAGGCCACCAAGCATTTCATTCTTTATTTGTTTATGTTCAAATATTTTTAAGCATATCAGTAATGTGAGATCGAAACTTGATGAAATCTTTGAATTTCTTGTTATGGTGATAGGTTTCGTCGGTGACTACGTAAACTATCGAAACTGTAATTACGCTACTTTACACCAATAACAATAAAAATGGTGGTAGGTCTCTCATATGTGAGAGGCCATCTGGGTAGGTACCACGGCAATGTCTATTTCTCCCGTGAAACAACACTGCGTAAATGCACTGTTGTATTTCGGATTGAAGGACATTGTAGCCAGAGTAACTACTGGACATATTGAGACTTAACATCTTATGTCTCAGGATGGCGAGCGCAGTGGAATGTTGCTACTGTTCATGAGCGGTCGTATCGCTTACCATCAGGCGAACGGCTTGCTCGTCTCGTCATTCATTGCAATAAAAAAAAAAAATGGCAAATTCAAATTTACTAAAAAAAAATTCTCGAATGGAAGCCACGTAGCGGTAAGGGCAGCGTAGGCCGTCCACCCACAAGGCGGCCAGAAGACCTGATAAAGGTCTGGGGACGTCGCTGGATGCAGGCTGCCTCCAAGAGGTCGCTGTGAAAATCATTGGGGGAGGCCTATGTTCAGCAGTGGACTTCCTTTGGCTGATGAATGTTGATGATTGAGCGGTCGTATCGCTTACCATCAAGCGAACGACATGTCTCAACATTCTTTGCAATAAAAAAAATTGCAATAAACTACTCTACTGTTCACACCACAATGTTACCTTTTCCTTCATTAAAGAAGTTCCCACAAGAACTTTTAAATTCAAGATCTAATTGATGTTGTAATCGGAAAACATACTAATTATTAACAGAGTTCATTAGTATAAACAAGTATGTGAATCTATTTCTTACAATCTCACTGCCCATGAAACACGCTAACAATAATGTGCCACTTCATTACTAATTACCGTCTCTAATTCTCAAATTATGATAGTTCCGACTTTTTTCTATAATACACGACAACTAACTCGTATTGGTTTACTATATGGTCTAACCTTCCTCAATCGTACTATGGATTGTAAAGGAGGCCTGTGTCCAGCAGTGGGATGTATATGAACTGATATAGATCTACGACAAATAAATATGTATGTGTTAATCTTAACTTATCTTACATAGACGCCGACTTCAAGGAGGTATGAGAAATAATAAGGTTTTAAAATATGAGGGGGTTTAATAAACATCAAATAAACTGTTGTAGAAATTGAATTCAGGACTTTATACTGAAGTATATCGGCAGTATGTACCAATACGGGAAATAACAATGAAACACAACTTATCGCTCACACGTATATTGCAGACTGACAGAACAGCCGGGATTTTACAATTTGTTTCCAATGTACCCACTATAAACAATTACCATACATTGCATATACAACATTATATTCAATACCAATGACATAAATAAATAATAATATTTAAATAAAATACAGTTATAGCACCGTATTTTTTTATCACATCTTATTAGATAATAGCCAAGCCGAAGAACACTGATGTTCAGTACATACTATAGAAAAAAACAAATAAAAAAATCTGCTCATATCATTACATTTGCACGGCTTTGGGCTTCAGTTCCCAATATTACGCTGTGGTAAATCGATAATATTATTTATTCTATATACTCCCTGTAGATTTTTTTTCTTCTGCTTATATCTAAATCTTAATAAACTTGGTGCCATCAGATAGGACTTCCACACCCCATTGTAATTTCACCAAAACAAACCAAATCGCGATATTCTACTCTATATCTACTTTGGCGTTAGACTCAGGTCACTATAAAACAATACTGTATGCCACTTCTTACCCTTTATCACGTTTCAGTAAAAACTCCCAGCAAATCATCAATGATTGTAATCGAATCTACACTCACAGCCACATCCAAAATACACCGCAACAAAACAGAACGAACGATCTTGAATACCTGACATAAATACACGGAATACTTTGTTTGTCGGCCAACAGAACAATGTGTGGCCCAACAATCCCAATCATAAACACACTGACAATAAAACAATCAAAAGTACATAATTTTTCTTCGGAACGTAAACATGGCAACCACAGACGGACGAATGTTTAAAATAAGAAATTAAATCGGAAATTTATTTGCATAATTATTTATTTGGCGCGTTTATTTATCTTGCCGCGTGTTTGTGGGCAATTTATTTATTTTTCCAGAGTTTTTGGTGGAAGGAGTTAATCTCAATTAACTTTATGTAACGCAATAACACCGCAGTCGAAAGATAAGAAAAGTGTTCAAGTATTTTTACTAACATTACGTCACAAGTTATCTCATCTTTAAATAATCTAGGGCCTTAATATTAAACTCGAATAATCATGAGGGAGGGATTAACTTTAGCTCAAGGCTTCGACTCACTTATTTTGAACATTGTTTCTAGTTTTCAAATCAGTCGGTTGCCATAGCAGAATATTCATGTTTGACCAAAGTCCATCCAGTAATAAAACAGGAATAAGTCGCTATTCAAAATAATCTAGTCAATTTCAAAGCCTTGGGCTAAAGTTAGCCTCTCCCTCATCGGATTTAATTAATAAGGCGCCTAATGTGTAACTACGAAACAAACCATAATCCATATTTTATATTGTTCACTATATCTTAAAATAAAGAAATATGGCGAGTAACAAATCATATACAATATTGCATTGATGTTGAGTGATTTATATGAATTGGGTCAGTTGGAAGAACGAATTATTGTAACTCTGTTTGCATCCGGTCGTGAGCATGTTGGCATACCTTACTATGTCTACACTCTACGATCAAGGCAACAAACACTCACGAATTAAGATTTTATTAGAATTCCCACAGCACTGACCACAAGCTTAACGCTTATGACAATTTAAAAATATGTCATTGTACAAGAAGGACAAATTCAAATCCAATGTAGAGGCGGACAATAATTAGGAGTGGTCATGTAGGTATTATACTAGAGCGGACATCGGAAAAAAAATCTGCGCATTGTACGTGCGCATGGGAAGTTAGTGAAGCGAAGATGATGTTACTGCGCAGGCGCGACACAGACAGAAACAGAAGGAGCGGAACGATTCCGTTCATTTTCGTGACAAACATTATGTTTGCACTGTCCCTCTATTATATCTTAATGGGAGAGGAAAATACTTAAGTGGCATTTGGTTACAAAAGCCACATAGGCTCAATACCTCTTGCTGATTCCTTTTCATTTCTCTTCCCATTTGAAAGACCACCAATACTCTAATAATCCAAACGTTGTAGATATCGCAAGCTGTATTCATCTTTACCATAAACTGCAAAGTCTGCTCATTTTCCGGAACAATACAAAAATGCAATCTTTCAACCTTCAACTCAATATGAATCTGAACTGCGCCAGCCTCATCGATCGGCCGCTACCATGACATATCTTAAAATATTATTGGCGTGGTACTCAGATGGTCACTCGGAGAGCCTAGGTCGCCTCTCACAGCCCTCTCGAAACAAGTTAAGAGTCGATTAGTATTCTAAGGCCGTCGTCACACCCCCAGTTGAATAGTTAATGAATGATCAGTAATAAGTGATTTTCAATTTAAAAGCCTATTATGAGGCTATTTCTGCTTTGAGTGTTCTTTAATATTTTAATTTTGTAAAACACGTCTTTTTGTCTGTTTGTACGTATACTTATGAATCAAGAAGCAGTAATTAAATCGACATTTTTCATTTAAAATTGTAGATAAATTGAATGTACATACATACATACATAAACTCACGCCTTGTTCCCAGAAGGGGTAGGCAGAGGTGCCAGGGCACCCACATTTCGCCTTGTATGTTCCGTCCCACAATGTGATAGGTGGCGAGCCTATCGCCATATCGGGCACAAATTCCTGACTCTGGGCTGATACTGAATAGAAAAATCCAATATCACTTTGCCCAACCCGGGATTCGAACCCGAGACCTCAGCTTTGTAACCGTACCTTAGTACAACTACGCCACCGAGGCAGTCATAAATTGAATGTCTCCAGTAAAAATAAGCATAAGATTAATCAGAAGATAAATAAAAGTGGGTGCTCGGAAAAAAAATGAAAACTAAAAAATTGGATTCCAATTTCCAATGAGCTATTTTGAATATTGATGCAATTAATACTGATGAAGAAATTAAATACAATGCATTATAACGGTAAGGGAAAACATGAACAAATTTCTACGGTATGTAAAGTTCGCCAACCCGCACTAGACCAGCTTTGTTGACTACATATATGGCCTAACCATTCTCAATCGTACTCTCGATTATAGAGGAGGCTTGTGCCCTGTGGGACGTATATGGGCTGGCAATATTGTAACCGAAACGAGAAACAGTTGGTCAGAGAAAACGTTTTTCCATCATCGCATAAGTTGGGATGCAAAGCAATGCTTGGCATTCCACTGCGCTCACCATCCAGAGACGGAACACAACAATGCATTTATACTGCTGTTTGACGGGATAAATAGACATTGCGTTGGTATCTACTCAGACGGTCTCTAACATATGAGAGACCTACCACAATAAACTTCATAGATGAGATATTTGACAGTGTGAACGGTGGCATCGTCAACACTTGCATTGCTCATTCAGATATGCCATACTGTATGCATCCAGTTACCATGACATTAACATTTCCAGTAGTGCACGCCGTTTGTTCAGCTATTGCTTTGTTAAGGTTCATTTTACATTGCTTGATAGTTCTAGGGATTCGATTTCTCGATGAAGAATTTGAGAATATAGAGTAAATAACTTTATGAACTTTGTTATTCCCGTAGACAATAATTCAAGTTTTGGAAAACAGGATAAATGCTGACATCCCATCCTGCATTACATCCTCACATTTTTATTACATTAGTGTAATTAATGAAATCTACATTTCCACTCTAACGATAAAGAAACACATCGCGCGGGAACTCACGTACCACAGAGAACTTTATGGAAATTTCTATGACATTTGGAGACTGATAACCTGCGACAAGCCAGCATGCTTTGTTATGGCTGAGGCCTTCACAATATAACTGAACTGTAGAGTTTTATTTCCATGCTTCTGCATTTATTTATTTTAGGAAAAAAGCATGCCATTCGTCTAATGGTAAGCGATATACGCTCATGGACAGTAGCAAAACTAAACACTATTACAAAGCAATGTTTGGCGTTTCCCTGCGCTCGCCATCCTGAGATATAAGATGTTAAGTCTCAATATCTTCAGTAATTACTCTGGCTAAAATGTCCTTAAAACTGGGACACCACAGTGCATTTACACTGCTGTTTGGCGGGAGAAATAGACATTGCGATGATACCTATCCAGACAGAATCACGCATGAGAGAATTTCATAATTTGTGGTTTTGCTTGGTTTTGCTACTATTCATGAGCAATCGTATCACCTATTATCAGGCAACTGACATGCTCGTCTAAGCTATCCATAGTAACAAATAAAAAAGAACATGTCCAAATCAATACACCAATACGGACCATAATGTAATTCCTCGGCCATTAGATGGCAAGATAATGCATAACCCCAGATATTTGTTCAATAAGTCGGTTATTGTACCGGGATGTTCCCGGGGGAATGCAGCCTAATCCTGGCTAGTGGCAATGTATAAGTGAGCAGGCTCGCAGTAATTCAATCCGCCTGTATTATGGCCTGAATTAACTCAGACTGCTCTAAATTATTTTTCGATTGATGTTTGGATGGTCATGCAGATAAGATTGAAATGTTATAGATATTCAAGAGCGGCAAGGATATCCAGTAGCCTAGGGATTTGGTCATCTTCAAAGTGGACGGAAGTCTCTGGATGTAGGCTGTTTTCAACAACTCCATGTAGAGATCCTTGGGGGACGCTTATGTTCACCAGTGGACTCGCAGCAGAATTCTAGCAGATTGCCTTTGTGAATAAAGTATACTTATACCGAAGAAATAAGAAAAGAAAAAAACAATCGTAATCTATGGTAGTTCAATCAAAAGAAAAAGTGGCAGCAAAGCCAACAAAATTAAGTTATTTCACATTCTAACAGCGATTATTTAGTTTAACATAAACGAAACATACCAACAAAATAATACATTAAACATCTCACCGCGAACCAAAAATAATTACATCAGCAATTAGACGGTTAAATCTTAGCAGGAAATTTAATTAGCATACGTAATGTCGAACGGGAGATATGAGGAAAAATTATCTAAATTATAAAGTGGGTAGTTAACCCGGCGGTCGGCGTGACCGCGCATAATGCTCGTCAGAGCCGACCCTTAATAAGCCATGAGTACCTGCACGCACGATGAACATCTAACATTTGATAATTTATAATATAATATGTAATATAAATAATACAAAGTATACAAAATATTTTGTATATAGAGATTTAGTGCTATGTGTATTGACTTGTCATAAGAGCTCTTTAATTGCTTACATGACAAATAAATACATTTAATTTCATCTAAACAGCGTTTATCAAGACAGCTACCGAAAACGAAGGTTGTTTTACTGACTAAAAAAATTATGCAACTAAAAATTTCACAAGATATACAAATTTGTTTTGTGATTTTATAAATATCGTGTTTGAGTGGTAAAGCCATAGATATTGCTAAAATAATATTTGAAACCCTTGCGTTTTTAAGAGTAAGAGGCTGAACACTATTGTTTTAAAAGACTATGTAATTACCACCCAAATACGACAATAGAAAAAAAACAACAGTAAATTCGTTGTTTTATATAGCAACATTTTTAGTTGCATTGTATCTGAAGTCACTAAAACTACTACCCAGTTTCGTTTTCCGTCGCTATCTTGATATACCCTGTATTAGTCAAGATCAGTGGTGGTCCCTGAAAGCATCTGCGGGTGCATGTGTTGACGTGTATAGGAGGCATAAGATGCAGCCTCTTGCATAGATTGTAAATTCGCTTAGAATCAAAAAACTTGGCGTGCAAATGAGGACGTTTATACCTAGCAGTGGGTTGACTTGGGCTAATATAGATTGATTTAATTGAAAGAAAAACAAAACAAAAACAGCATATTTAAAGTAAGTACAATAGGCGGCCTTATTACACCAGGCAATCTCTTACAGACAAACCTTGGATCGAGATAAGAGAAACATATATAAGCACATCACAATATTAGATAGATAGATATTAAACTTAAATCTAAGAAAGAAAAACCTTTGATTTAGATCTCCGCGGAGACAAAAATGTCTCCTGCCTGCACGCACGTACCTCTAAAATCTGATACTTTATATCTGTCTATATCAGACTTTATAAAGGAGAGAGGAGGCTGTGAAAGAAAACTAGTGATTTATGGTAGGTCTTCGCGGTGAAAGAAATGTTTGATTAGAGTCTTGGTGTTCTAGGATAGAAAAGTCTCGAAGATTACCATAAACAATACGTAATTTATTGTAGGTTTAGGATTTGGAACAGTATATATGACATTTGTGTTAAGAATTAGATCGTAGATTCTGAAGGACAAGTTTTAGGCAGTTGTATCAATAATCATAATGTCACAATGACTCATAAGTACACATCAAATGAACACTAAACAAAATCCCAACCAAAACCGCTTAGTAACTAAACCTAACCACATTAGCGCACAAGTCGACTTTGTAAACCCGCCTTATTGCCTCGCGACATTTCCGTTCGCTTTCAATGTTTGAGCTGAAAGCCCTTTAGCGCACTTTCTTAAAAATAAACCCGACTAATGAGTGCCGAGTTAGCGTTCAGTAGGCCACCTAAATAAACGCTGTCTTAAATGAAGTGAAATGGGGTCGTGTACAAGGCGACAACACGCGTAATGTCGCACAACCGAATGCTAATCAGCCGATATTAAGATGCTCCGCGCCCGGCTTCTGTTTTTATTCTCTACTTAAGCTGCCGTTTCACTGGCGCGATGGTTTTTAAATCGAATATTTTTTCTTTTGTTTCTATTGAGTTTTGGTTGTATTCTTGTATTAGGTACGGTTGAGGAACAAGGAAAATTGTTTGTATAATATGTTTTCTGTCTTTAAGAGTAATTAGCGTCTTTAAGTGAGCTGAAAATTAAACTTAATTATGAAGGCTTGTGTTAAGATATATATACAAAATTGAAAAGTTTTTACAGTAACAATAAAACCATAAACGAGTACTAAAACACGCTCCTGCTAATTTAACAAACATTTGTGACCACGAGAGTCTCGCCAGTAAGTAATAAATTAACACAATTGCTAAAAAATCAAAGAACAAACGGAGGCTGTTATAAAATGAGAAATTTAAACATAAATTAAGGATTTTTAGACACACTTCCGAATAAAAATTAGTCTAATAACGTTTACTGAGAATTAAATATGATTTAACATGCAATAACTTATGAAAACTGACATGAAATTTGGAACCAATCATCCACTATTGCCTATTCAAAATCAACCTTCCACCCTTAAAAACCACAATAAACCCAGAAAAGAAATTCGCAATGTTAATGAATCTGGCAGTGCGATTGTATATTTGTGGAAGTGGCGAGTGTAACCGCTTCCTGCGCCGAGTGGGGGGTCGGGGGGGTCAGGCGGGGGGCACATTAGCATCTCGTTGTTATTTGCATGGTTTAAAATATCACTTCCGCCGCGGCCAATGACAACAACGCCAGAATTACCATCAGCCGGCCACTTGTCACCACTATTGTGAGACTTAATGAATTTTTAAGAAATCTTCTTTACAATTTTCACTGTGTTGTGTGTTAGGGTTGCCGCGTTGGGGGCGATAGTTTTTGGTTATTGTATCATTATATTTATGAAATATGATTGTGTGTATTATTATCGCTTGGTAGGACGACCGTTTCAATGATAACCGCTATGCACCGTTTTAATAATCCTCGAAGTAAATTATGTATTTCCTTGAACAAAAAAAGGGATGTACTATAAAATAGTCATAAATATTATAAGAAAATACTAATAAGAATTTAATATAAATAATACTGTTTATATATTTTGTAATAAGATATTAATTTGTTTACTTTAATTTACTTGTAATGAGAGCTATTTAATTGCCAATATGAACAATACACGAATTTCATTTTATTTCATTTCACGAATCTTCTATCACGTATTCAGTTTCCATGATTAATTTTAAGTTTATTAAGTTTTTATTTCTAAGCACATTAGTCAAATTAAATGCATACTTCCACATTTGAGCTTCAATAATTTACTTCCAATAAAACAAGCTAATTAGAGTAGATTCTCCCGAAAATTCAAAACGACCTCTTAGAAGAGATCTGCATTTGTTTTATTAATGCTACGAATGTCTAGACGAGCATACCCTTCGCCTGATGGTAAGCGATAAGACCGCTCATGGACAGTTGTTAAACCAAACAACACCATGAAATAAAGCAATGCTTGGTATTCCACTTCGCTCGCCATCCTAAGACATAATATGTTAAGTCTAAATATGTCCAGTTGTTCACAATATTATTCATTCTTGCTCCGTACAGAGCATGCAAACCTGCTTTGATTCTAAACTATCACTAATTACCAAACAACCAGCCCTAATTACAAAACATAAAACTACACATCATGTTAATACTATGAAAGTAATTAAACCGACGGATATTAAAAGCATTTCTTCAAACCAAAGCCGCAACGCCGGCAAATATTTACAAAGAAATCAAACAAAAATACAAATATTTATGACACACTTTTCAACTAATTAACCTTATTTAAATACTTTATGGGTGTTAAGGTATGTTTACATGGTTTCGTAATGTTTGCCTTTTTGTTGCTATTTAAAAAAGTAGAAATAAAGCCCGCTAAAGTTACAATAACAAATAATTAAATCCAACCAATAGTTACACAAAATATAGACATGACCCCACAGAAAGAAAGAATTGTGTAGTGACGTCAGAAACTACGAGGAATATTATAGTCCCATAAGCACCCAGACTCGAAACAAATATCTATGGATTACACAAATATTTGTTTCGTTGCCGGAATCGAACCCGTGGCGTCTCGTTTCTCAGCCAACGTGCAAGCAACCACGCCACGGAAGCTATCACAGAGTACATTAACCATATTATGGAGGCTGTCTGATTTTTTGTTTTAGTTACTGAAGTCTCAGTATTAAAAATGTACTCTATGTACTGAAGTGATATTGTACTTGCATGTTTCAGTTAAAAAATTAAAATATAATACAAATCGCGGGTAGATATTTAATATTTTTTTGTATTATAAAAATCATATATTTGTAAAACTGTGACATCCTTAAGCAGGAATATTTCTGCGTTCCCTGACGGACCTAATTAGTGTCTCGTTTTGGTTACTTATGATATCGTCTGCCGAGGAGCCGAGCAACTAGCGGCATCTCTCGCTATTACATTGAACTATGCGCTTACATTAATTTAGTAAGAATTGCTGGTAACTTTAAAAAGAAACACAAGGACATGGAATAATTTTGTTATGTAGATGCAATAAAGTGACCCCAATATATATTATTGTAAATGCAGTTCTAGGTAGAGAATCCACCGTTGAATTATGGATGTATCTGTTTACTCAACTTCTGTTTTTATTTACTTACAACGTTGGTTATTATTCCTCCTAATAATGAGGTTGATCATTTAAATAGTTACAATTTAATACATATAGGAAAACCTACTTGAAATGTTACAAAAAAATATATATAAATAAAATTACTTTTAATAAACATACATTCATAAACTCACGCTTTTTTTCCAGAAGGAGTAGGCAGAAGTGCCAGGACACCCACATTTCACCATGTATTTCCCGTCCCACTATGTGATAGGTAGCGAGCCTATTGCCATTTTTTTTCTAACCTATTCTGTCCCACTGCTGGGCAAAGGTCTCCCTCAACTCCTTCCACTTATCCCTATGAGTTGCTGATGCCACCTATGCCTATTGCCATATCGGACTCAAATTCCTGACACTGGGCTGACATTTCACAAAACGCGACACATGCGTGGGCCAGCACTTGTTTTACTTTTTACTTCCCCACACATAAACTAACGCTGTTCTACTCATTTTGCGGCGCTCTCGGGACACGAAAACCCAGCAGCTCCTGAATTTCGTTTCTCAGAAGTATGAGCTCCCTGAAGCCGTAGCTAAATCGGTTGAAGTATTAACTGGCATTAGGTGCTAATCCGAGATACCGTCTCGATTCGAGCAGTGGTTAACTATCTGTGACTTAAAAGATTACACTTGATTCATGTTAAACTATGTAGAACAATCCGGTGGATGAAGCTATCACTGTTTTTATGTATTTCAGTTGTGCCATACAACAACATTTATTTTAGTGGATAAATATTTGTCAAATATTTTAGCTATTTGCTGCGGAAACGACCATTTTGTCAGACCGCATAGTTCGACTAACTTCTACTGCATATTCCCTCTCCTTTCTCTTATCTCCATCCAAAAGTTGGATGGAAGAGATTGCCTTGTGCAACTAGGTCGCCGATTGCATTTTTTTTTAAATTTTATTATATTTATTTTTGTATTCTTCCTGGTGTACAACAAATAATATTAATAAATAAATTGAGAATGTTTTAACCAGCACCTTTTAATGAAAAATCTATCTTCTTATCGAAAAGTTTTTATTGCATTCGTGTACACAACTCTTTAATTTTGAAGAAAATTACATATCAAAAGACATTCTCTCTTGAAGTTACAAATAAACTTTTGAATAACTCACAACAACTTCTTAGTAACAGCCGGAAATAATACTAAACCTGCCATTTAAACCGCGAGGCTTATCCTAAATCTTAACTCGACGAAACGGTGTCCAAGAAATTCCGGATCGCTGATTAACGGCCCGATTTAAACTGAGTTTAACGTGTCGATAAACTGGCGTGAAATAAAAAAAAGTAGCGAAACGGGTCGCGCCGTCGCCAAAGTAAACACATTGCTAATATTAGACATTTACTTGCAACACTACACGACAGACAAACATCACCTGATCTAATTGATCGATCAAATATGGATTAACGTAAGTAATTTATTTCCTTGAATAGCCTACTTACTATAAATAGTTATAAATAATAAATAAGACGGTTACCAAAAACTAAATCTAAATAAAAATTTATATAATAATATATGCCTCGGTGGCGTAGTTGTACTACGGTACGGTTATAAAGATGAGGTCTCGGGTTCGAATCCCGGGTTGGGCAAAGTGATATTGGATTTTTCTATTTAGTATCAGCCCAAAGTCAGGAATTTGAGCCCGATATGGCGATAGGCTCGCCACCTATCACATTGTGGGACGGAACATACAAGGCGAAATGTGGGTGCCCTCGCACCTCTGCCTACCCCTTCTGGGAACAAGGCGTGAGTTTATGTATGTATGTATGTATAATAATATAATAAATTATTTTGTAAATATAGTATAATTACCTATTATGGAAAGACTTGTCATAAAAACTATTTAATTTCCTGCATGATCAATAAACTAATTTCATTTCATTTTATTACAATTTGATCACTATTATTCAAACAATTTTGTCCACGCCTTCAGTGAGGAATTTATAAATCTATACTTACTAATATATCAAGCTCAAGAGTTTGTTTGTCACCTCTTGTGTCAAGTACTACTGGTTCTAATTGAGAAAAATATTTTTGTGTTGGAAAAGTCATTTATTGAGGAATCAATAGGCTATGTATCATCACACTATGATCTACAGGCGAGATGCAGTAGTGAAAAATCTAGCAAATACGACGAATGTTTTTTTCGCTTTTCGATCGATATTCTAAATTTGTAGCAGGAATTAAATATTTTGTCCGCTATTTTGAAAAGTATATCTGCATATGCACCCGGGCGGAGCGGGAAATATTGGTAGTAATTAACTTTGAGCACAGGTAATTTATAATTTTGCCACATCAGTCGTAAAAATACCAAACCGATGACGATAAATACAACCGTGTTGTCCAGTAAATTTATTTGTTTTGCTAAATAACATGTTTATGAAAATAACAAGTCATTGTACGCGGCAGCAAATTGCAGTATCGTGCCTCTACCAAATGCAATTTTCAAATCGAAATTAACTTGATTCCATCATGTAACACAATGCTCCTAATATTTGGTAATAAATAGAGTGTTTTAAAATCATACGAAAAGATCTACAAGTACATTAGCTTAGTGTTGCATTTTTCCCGAAAAAATTGAGGTTAGGAGAGCAGCTGGTCATAAAATTCCTATGATTCTGTAGATAAAACGTTGAATAGCTCATTTTGTCAAGACCTAAGTTCCCTAAAATCCAGCATTCAAAACAGCACGCCTAATTCCTTTGACCAGTTGCTTTGCAGCGTGCAGCTAGGAATCACTGTATTTATTCTCTTCATTAAAAATCTTTTTGGTGAAAATCCGGTTGATGATAAAGTTTTTACCTACTTTAAAGACATTACAAGTTCTGTAGGTATAAAATGTTGTGATCTTGGCAAGTAATCCCAAAACAATGTACGTCAGCATAATACAAATCATAAAATAAGTAAATAGATCGTTTAAAAATAATTATGCTCATTTTTATTTGGCGATCGCTTCGGTAACTATATTCGTATTAATAGTTTTAGCTATACTAAGTCTGGCCTTAATTGTCTTGTATTTACAATTCATCTTAAAGTAAAAAAACCACATCGACTTTATCCAGTCACAATTTCTGTAAAAAAAAAATTTCACTACAAAAAAGACTCACCTGAAAAAATAGGCAAAAGCACACCCATTGGTAATACTTGTAGATCTTCCTGTCGCTCATATCTTCCTTGCCTTTCTCCCTGCTGTTGCCGATGCCGGGGTACGGCACCTCCACGCCCACCTTCTTGTTAAAGAAGCTCTTGAGCGTGTAGGTGGAGTGGATCCAGCAGTAGGTATTGAGCACGTCCTCGGGAATGTCCTTGGTGTGCACGCAGTCGATCGGGTTGCCCACGTACTGGCGAGTCGTCACGATCAGGCTGAACGATATCAACAGGATCACCGTTATAGAGTAGTGCAAACGGAACACCGGCGAATCGATGTGCACATAGTTCACTTTTATAAGATTCTTTAAACCCCGAAAAACGTCTAACATTGTAAACGATTGATGTTATTGTTCGTATAATGTTCTTTTTTCACTAACATCATTTATTGTTTGCGAGCACCATCCAGTGTATTCGTTGTGTTAAGGCACTTTGTTGGCAGTTGCTTGTCGCTCACGTGGGCGTCACTTTTTTGGTATTTTTATATATTTTAGCAGCGAGAGGGCTTGGCTCATGTTTTCTACGTTTCATTGTAGTGCGGGCGCATTGACGGCGCGGCGTGGCTCATGCTCGGCGCCGCCCGCCTCCAGTAATTACTGCCAGCCTGCGTAACTTGTTAATGTTCTAAAAATTATATAAACTAGATCATCAGGTCAGATGGTCTCGTGGAATTTATGAGTTCGCGCGGGAGATGCGCGCCGACCCCGGAGCACCGGTCTTGCAACACCGCCTCGTTGCGTGTTATTGTTGCACGCACCGCGGTGAAATATGTTTCATTTGGACGCCGCTGTTTGTTTTATGGCTGTTTGGGATATATTTTTATAATTCACTCGCGATTGATCAATCTTTTGTAACAAGTTATTTCGATGCAATTATGATTGTTATGGTTCCACGTTGAGAGATCTTCTTTCTATGGATGATTAACATTTTTGTTAGCAGGTTATTGAAACGTAGCTTTTGTTTGGGTATGCTTTTAAGGAGAGTGCTAACTGATGTTGTTAACTATGATCAAGTAAATTGTGTTCCTGACTCAATGTTTTGTTTTCTACCAACCGTCATCTCCCTGTTTGAACGTATCTGCTTGTTATTTTTTAAATACACTGACAAGTTCGTAGTAAGTCATATTCATATAACTAATTTTAGAAATCGTGTCGTGAAGACTAATGTTTACATATTGTCAACTATTTTATTCATCCCAGGATAACTGTGAAAAAATCTAAAGATATTCCGAACTATATGTTAAATAATGTAATGACAAAACAAACTGGTAAAAAATGTTTTACCAGAAGAGCTTTAAGTATATAAAGTAATGACATTATGGAATAGATTTAGCACTAGAAACATAAAAAGAATTATTGTGGTGAAATGTGTTTCAAGGATTTGTAGGGATAAATGGCTATATTAAATGAGATACCTTGAACACTTACAAAGATCAACTAGACAAGAATGTTCGGAATAGAAAGCATTTATTTAAATTGAAATTATGCGGCCTTAAATATAAAACGCGCTCGTAAACTAATGTGTAGAAATCAGTCCGATTGTACTTTATTTATTTTTATTACTTTATCTCTTTAGTGTACATACATTTATATACCAAAAAGAACATCAAAAACTGTTGTAGGTATATTTAAAGTAAGTACAATGGACGGACGTATTGCACTAGGCAATCTCTTATAGGAAACATTTGGATCGACATAAGAGAAAGGAGAGACAAATGCTTTATATTTAAGGAATCTTCATTGTATTAGACGGCGTAAGCAGTAATCTCGTAGCATCAATTCAAAAATTATGAAAGTATATCTGGAGCAAAAAATGGTCACGCAAATGAGTAATAATGCTTATAAATAACATTTTCAAAGGAACTGAGCTCTGTTTAAATAACGTATTTCTTTTGTTCATGTCATAACACTAATAAATTATCTTGGCGAGTGCGCGAGTGGGTTGGCATATTGTAACTAAGACTGTTTGCGCTCAATCGCTTTCATCTTGTAAACGAGTAAGCAGACAAAATTGATCGCTAATTTTGAATAAATAAAAAGCGCTTTATTGTACATTCTCTACGCTTTGTTATAATTTAAACGATAGTATTTGCTTTTTAAAATAAACAAATATAAAAGAATGTTTGTTGGATGAAGAATTATGATGGATATATGAATTTTGGCGTAGTGGGCTATACGGGCCGTGAACTGTGCCGGACGTGATTTCTAGGTCAATTAGTATATGTTTCCGTGTATTATCCGTTTCTAAGATATTTCATGCCAGGTCATAACAAAGATACACCTTGGCATGTCTTGTACGATGTAAGTTATTAACGGTTGATATAGATCAAAGAGACAATTGTGATTCTGAGCCTGAAGGTCATGTAAAAAATGTAGGTCTTAGGTTTAATTTTTTTATTTAAAAATACAGTACCATAAAGTCAACATTTTTAGATTTTTTCTCGCAATATTATTTTCTATTTGGACCAACCCTGAATCTTGAAACTAATTAAAAAAATGTAAAACAATAAATAAATAAATATAATGAAATAAAAAAAAAACCACCTAGGTGATGCAGTTGTACTACGCCATGATTGCAAAACTTGTGGTGTCGGGTTCGAATCCCGGGTCGGGCAAAGTGCACGATTAATGTAATTTAAAAATCAGTTGATATGCGAAGAGACAATGAACACGAAAAACCGCAATGATTTAGCGCAGTAAATACGTTTCCGAGAAAACGCGTTTTACTGATGCGTTTAAATCTTTTGATGTCGCTTTTAGTTCAGTTGTGTCATCGATTGAAATGGCGACGCGGTAGACGCAATACTGTTGAAATACTTTCAGAAAGTCAATTTTAGAGGAAAATCTATGAAATATTGTAGTCTTTGGAGGACTCCTAAATTCTAGAATGGATATAAGCAGTAGAATAACGGATATAAATGGATATAGTACGTAGCGGAATGCGCAGCGTGGGACGTCCACCCACAAGGTGGTCAGACGACCTGGTAAAGGTCGCTGGACGTCGCTGGATGTAGGCTGCCTCCAACAGGTCTGTGTGGAAATCATTAGGGGAGGCCTATGTTCAGCAGTGGACTTCCTTTGACTGATGGATGGATGGATGGATATAAGCCGGTACATTTTTAGTGTACCGGCTCAATAAAGTTATTTTGTTGATTAATGCAGTGCATTTTAAATACCAAATATATTTTTCTTGGTGTAACAATCACACCGGTGTTTTTCAAACCGGATATAAATAAATAAATAATAAATAAATAAAATTCTTTATCATTATTATTTTGTAGTACCCGGTGGCCTGTTGGTTAACGTACCAGACGCAGCTACTATGGTCATGGTGATCGCGGGTTCGAATCCCAGTGCACAATATGACATTGATATTCAATCACCATACATTAAAATGGTGAAGGAAAACATTGTGAGGAAACCTGCATACCATTGCTATTTACAAGAATTTCTATGGTATATAAAGTCGACTTATCCTCATAAGGCCAGTGTGGTGGACTAAATAGCCTAATCATTCTCAATTGTACTCTCGATTGTAGAGGAGGCCCGTGCCCTGCAGGGGGACGTACATTGGCTGATATAGGTACAGAATATTTAAATTATGAAACAAATAACCATCAATTGTTCATATGAGGAATTTTTACCTTTTCGGTTATACTATGGTAGTATACGGTAGGCTCTATCGGGGAAAACACAAATATAAAACATTATTAAAATGTTATATGTGAAACCATGTACTATTATGGAATACGGAGTAACATAGAAAATGTTTATCTTAACAAAGCTACATATGTTCTATCGAGCCACATTTACGTTCATCTTTAATTTGATCAAAATCTCTCAACTAGACCCATCAAATCTTCAGCTGTTTGGTTCATCTTTCCAAATAGCCGAAGCAATAACGTGTCATATTTAAAAGGCTCGTGATTAATAGGTCGTAAAGTTACCGGATCTTCTGAGATCGGCAATTAATTCGCAGCGCACATGAACTCAATCAATATGATTTATTCCTACCAAATTATATGCTCGTAAAACAATAATGAGATATTTTTGGCAATATTGGCAACATTGCCAAGTCGTCAATCGATCTGCTAATTTGCAAAATATTTAGCGTTTAAGATTTATTCTTTGCTAACACGACACTGAGTAGAAAGCACTTTGTGGTACGTCTATCATTTCTAACCGAGTATCCACTGTTTTTTTTTTACACTGAATGACTAAAGCATGTCGTTCGCCTGATGGGTTCTCCGATGGTAAGCGATACGACTGCTCATGAACTGATTTATTAATCCATACAGCTTTTAAGGTCTGGGTGTTTGGGAGACCGAAAAGTCTCTCGAAGTTCCTGATGCCAACGAAACAAGAGTTTATTTTAGTGTGGAGTCTGGTCTATGTATGTGACTGTCGGGTGTATTTAATATTTAAACGAACCATGATCTTGTATCTTTTATGTTGGCAAAAACTATTAATGTTATTTTTTTTCTTGTCCACGTTGACTTTATCAAGTGTCCTAGATTTTATAAAACGATTTTTCTTCACATCAAACAAAACAATTATTCACAAAATTAAATGATTTTAGGCCATGCCAGGCAGGCGAAGCTAACGATCCAAGTAATTTACGACATACTCTTCAAACTTCTTCCGTTTATGATATATCATTTTTTTTATTTCAACGCAATGATACTTTATGGGGAAGCCGTTAATTTTTTAATGACTCCAAACGTGTCAAGGTTATGTTTATTTTGGGCGGTTTGAGTTCACTTAGGAGTAAGTGACTAAGATATTGACGTCAACGAACGGATCATCACAACTAAATACTACTAATAGAAATATAATAAATATTATTTTTAATGAGGTTTTCCTCCTACCTTTTATTCTTCACGTACTAGGAAGTTTAGAACAAATATTTACTTAATTCATTAGTTATAAATGTTTGCACCGCACATTGTGTATAACTGAATTATATAAAATACACACTCCGCAGAGCAACGCATTGGTAAACAAAATTCACCTAACAATCACACACGTAACTTGGATTTATATTTCCTTTTACTTATTTTTTGTTTATTTAAAATTAATCTATATATTAATACGTGATGCAAAAACTTTGGATCCCTTTTTAAGAAAATTGCGCGGACGCAGGAGCATAAAATTTGGCACACTTATAGTTTATGTGTAGGAGAAGTGGAGAATGCTAATATTTTTCAATAATAATCCTTATAAAGTACATTAAATCAAAAAATAAAACATTACACACACTGCCATGCATTTCACGCACACATCTATATACAAGTATACATACTCTGGTGTCAAATTGTTTCTTTTCTTTTTTATTTTGTTCTTCTGACATAGACATATCAAAAAAAAGGTTTTATTTGCCTAATGAGGTAATAATATTAATATTAAAAGAGAATATTAATTTTAAATGAGGCAATAATATTAATATTAAGCCTAATATTAAATGTAATATAAAACAAGATTTTAATAAGAATGCATAAAAAGTACATTAAATCAATAAATAAACCAGCATGCATTTGACACACGCATACACAAGTATTTGTACACGTATACATACTCTTTGGTCAAATTGTTTCTTTGCTTTATTATAGACATATGTAGTTGAATGTCAATCAGAAAAAAATGTTTACTGTGGTTTTGTTGAATATCAAACAGAAAAGATTTATTTGACGAATACTACGTGAAATACTGAGCGCTATCATTAATTATATGTATAAAGAAAGTTCTGTAGCAGCAATCTGCAATAACAACATTCAGGTACAGAAAAATATATATTTTGCTATTGCTGGTTTAAAGCAGTTAATGTAGTTTACGATTTTAGTAATTGCATATACTTCAGGATATATAACTAATTTTGAGAGATACGTACATTTAAATGTGCACAAATTATCAGAATAACAACATCGTCATACAGGTAAAAACTTTTTCTCTTCTTGATTTGGTCGAATTTCGACCGCTAGGCGACCACTAGTATAAATAAATACACCAAACAGTCATATATAAAATCTCGAACCCACATTAAGATTAATTAAGTCTGATGTCGTGGGCATCCGAAACTTCGAGAGACTTTTTGGTCTCTCAAACAACCAGACCAGATCTCACAAATACAAATTTTATGTCATTGCTATAGACACTATGGGTGACTCCAATCACGTAATCGAAGTGTTACGTGATCAAAATCAACAGTGGTGTTCTGTCCAACACACGGACATAATATTTATATTTTAGAAGGTAGCTTCTGCATACAACGTCATGCTGTTTTGCAATACTACTAGACATATTGGGACTTAACATCCTATGTCTCAGGATATCCAGCTCAGTGGAGAGCCAAGCATTATTTTTAATTCATGATATTGTTTGGTTATACTAATATCCATGGGCGGTAGCATAGCTTATCATTAAATAATAAATGATTATAATATCATGAATTCTTAACCAAAATCTATCAGGGCATGAATTCTTAACCGAAATCTATGTCGACAAATTCGAGTGGCAAGAATTAGATTGATAATGCACGCGGGAAAAAATATTTATTGAAAATATTAGCGTTTGTAAAGGAAAATGATTTTGAACAAGATTACGTTAATATAATGTGTTTAAATAAATCTTTTGCAAATAGAACGATGTGTCGCATTACAAAAGTAGCTCTACAACAAATGAGACAATTGTAAGAACATAACATTAGGGCGCACGCATACGAACGATTGCCTCAAGTCTGCTGTAGCTGTACGACTCTCGTGCAATCCGACAACAACTGAGATTTTATTTTATTTTAATGGATATATTCTTTATTGTAAACAAGACATAGATATTAAAACTAAAATACAGTAAGTACAATTGGTGGCATTATTTAGTTTCAATAACAAAATAACTCTAATAGACAGTGAATCTAATGGTCATTAAAGAGCTCTAGGTACACGGTTTAATCATGGGCTCTTTCACGGTTACATGAAGGAGCAAAACTTGACTACATATTTGATGCGGCATATTTTCTACGAATGATGACAGATTGGCAGGCGTCGAGCTTATTTCATGTTGTTAATTTTTCAAACCTTGATAAAAGAAAGCTTCAAATGTATAGTAGGTGAGATTTTTTCTTCTTTCAGATTAATATAAATGTCAGGCACTTATCTTATAAAATTTATTTCATTAAGAAAATATTTAAAACATTTATCGTTACGCTCCAATTTAAATTTACTGCTCCTTTGACGTCAATACGTGTACTTAATAAATGTTTAATGAACTATTTTTTACCGCAATAAAGTGCTCTATTCGTGCGCGTGTGGTCAGCTTAGTAAATCTGTGACGAGGTGCGGTGCCAGAAATTACGCGAGACGACCGCGTATAGGATTATTCATTCACAAAAGTGCGTATAAATGTGTTTGTAAGTGGGAGTAAACGGGTTATGTCACAGTATTTTGTACACATGACTTTGCTTCACAACTTTTGTTTTTTTTTTTCATATAAAGAAAATATGAAGATGCTGTTTACCAATCATCATCATCAATCAATCATAATAAATGAAAGCACGTAACAGTCACATACATATTCCTTATCCCAAACTAAGAACATATCTTTTATCGTGGGTATCAAAAGTTTCGAGAGACTTTTCGGTCCCACAAACACTCAGACACAAAACAAAATATACTTGTGGATCACACAGATACTTGTCTCGGTGCGGGGATGGAACCCGAGGCCTCGCGTTTCTCAGCCGGCGTCCAACCAAATGCGCCACGGAGTCTATCAATAATAATGTAGGCGTTACACTATCATATACAAACGTTCAGGTTTAATATAAGAACTGTTCTGTAATATCACCATGGTATATTGCAAACCTTTATCTTTAGAAATAGTAAGTAAACATTTTCTCTCTCCTTGTTATATGGTAACTGGGTTGACAATCCCTACCACCTTCACCAGAAAAATCAAAATACCTTACAAGTTTATGTTTTATACAGATATTTTCTGATAAGAGGTATATATTTGTGGGGTATATAAAGGCTTTTAATTCAGAAAATGCCAAGAGAGTTATATAGCTAGAATTTGATATTTTTTCAGATCAAACTTTCTTTATACGAGCAAACAAACTGTTTGCTTTATATATATTAGTATTTGTCACTTGCCCGTGTCCTTGGCTTACGTACGAGTATTTATAATGTGACTAACGGCCCGCTGAGCTTTTAATGTGTGCCATTTCTCTTCTCTTCTTTTAAATAATGTCGTGATGACACTCTCGCTATATTTTAGAGGTTTATACCACAGCACGTGAACTGGTTAAATACACAAATCTTAGGTTTGATGATCTCATTAATCTTTGAGATTTACCGAAATCATTCTCGCGTGCTGAAAATTTTATTGTACATTGCGGATAATATAAGCGAAATGTTTTATTTCGGGGAACCGGATATGATAATATACATGACATATAGTTTGATCTATTTTTTAAATACTTGTTGCTGTCGAAAGCACTCGTCTTAACGGCGGATAGTGAAAAATCTTGCAAATACGAGGAAATTTTATTCGTTTTTCGTGGTCCGATATTCTAAATTGATAGTCTGAGTTAAACATTTTGGCCGTCATTTTGAAAAGTGAATTTGCGACCAGGTGGAGACGGGCCGGAAAGCTAGTAATGCTTGGCATTCCACTGCGCTCATCATTCTATCCAATAATTAATAATATTTCTAATAATAATAAAAAAACTCTTTATTATTACACCACAAAACATAAAATAACAATAAGAAGCAACTGTACATTAGGTGGAATAATTGGCGGCCTTATCGCTAAAAGCGATCTCTTCCAGGCAACCATTCAAGCAGGTAAAAATACCAGGAGACATTCTACTTAATATATTTTCAACTAACAAACTATCACTTTCTTTTGACACCACACCTTTAAGTCTTCCGAAATATGCGAGAACTCTCATCGCCGTATTTTAATCCAAAACTACTAAATTGACGCCATACATCGGAAATAATACTTCAAGCAATACATTATCCAAATTGACATGATAATGACGCCGGCAGATTTATATGAGGGGTTAATGGGGATGCCATAGAGCATCGCAGTGGCCATACATTTAAAACGCCATAAAAATGTCACCGTGCGCCAAGCATGGCGTGTCGTCCGGTGTCGACGACTCTTCACAAAGGATTATGAATCTATAAATTTGAAGGTAAGTGAACTTTTCAATTGCGATGCTTGGAGACTGGCTTAGGGAAGTAAGGAAAGAGTGGTATTCTTCATGGAGCTTCCTTTATTTGGTTATGAATTTCTATCGCCTTATATAAATAGAACTTGGGACGACCCGAAGTATTATTAAATTATATCCACACTTTAGTTATAAGGACATAAGTTATGGTATAAGCTATAAATAAACAGTTTTATAATATATTTGAGTCATCAAATGTTTTGTCCTCTCCACTCAAACTGAATTTCAAGTCGTTCAAATATTCAAGAACTGAAATAAGTTTGAAAATTATTTGTGATTAAGGCCAATAATGTTTACTACAAAGGAAAGGTATGTAACGTATAAAAAAATGTATATCACGCTTTTCCTCCCCTCCATCATCAAAAATGGAACGGTTTCACTAATAAAAATAAAAAACAAACTTCACAGCACATTAATTTCCAAACTAAAAAATAAAAAGTAAAGAAAACTTCGATCCAGCAAATATTTTACAAAGTGCATTACATGCGAAAATAAACTAATCAATTAGATCTATTTTCACAGCCAAAACAAGTGTGGGAAACGATAATTACACAAGACATATTACAGACATCCGTCTCACATCTGACGAACGGATGCGCGCGACACAACTCAAAACCAACACTCAAGAATCAAAAGAAATCATATTATTTCAACTGCATCAAACATTTTTACACACTATTAGGAATTATGACAGCGTGTCTTTCGTTTAAATGTTCATATTTTTGTGATATTAGGAGGTTGCATCAAAGATTTGAAAGGTTCGTAAATTTCAAAGCTTTCTTTAGCTGATACGTCATGATTATTAAATTAAAATTAACATAGAGGATTATTTACGTCATGTGTGCGTACGTTTTTATCTATCAATAGATGCGACATCCCAGGGACTTCACCGTTTCACTCTTAATAAAGAACATAATACATCTTCTTCTTCTTTATCAGCTCATATACGTTCCACTGCAGGGCACGGGCCTCCTCTACTATCGAGAGTACGATTGAGAGTGGTTAAGCCATATAGACATATACATAATATATACATAAATTAAAATAAAATACAAACATAAAATACACTTTCTCAGAGGTGCAACCCAAGTTTTATCTTGTATTTTCCATCCCACGATGTGGCAAGCCATATTAAGCACAAATTCCTAACTCTGGGCTAATAATGAATAGAAATCCAATATCACTTTGCCCAACCCGGGTTTCAAACCCGAGACCTGAGCTTTGCAATCTTGCCGTAGTACAACTACGCCACCGAGGTAGTCGAGATATTTATGAAAGTAATTTACGTGTTACTAAATAATATTTTCTTAAATGTACCTATATACATTAACGGACGTATTTAAAGACAATTGTAAAACCTATGAAAGTTATCAAATGTCTTATCTTCTTCACTAAAACCTAATCAAAAGGGACAAAACATACGATTTCAAACTACCTTTAAGTAAAGCCGTAAGATGACAAAATCTTAATTTTTTCCCTACATATTGAATCATCTACAAAACACATGTACAGAGAAGTAGTAAAGACGGATTTAGAGAAACAAACTTGGACACTCAGACGTTTGTTCGAAGCCTAAGGAACAATCTGGAAATAGACAATCGGAATAATGGAGGATGTAAAATGTTGATAGCGTGGTGGCCGTCCCGTTTGATCCAACCTCCTCTTAAACAGTTTATTTATGTTCCGATGCAATGCTACGCCGAATAAAACTGCCGATACAGATCATCTCTGCAGCGTTTCCATTGTACCGGAGTGATGAATATTTTAAATGCAATTCAAAAGAAATGAAGTTGAATTAATTCGAAAATTTTAAACCAACTTGTACACTGGTCTAATTTACATCTTTATTTTATTCTTGCTCGGTAGTCGGTACATTGACTGCAATCATCTGGTGGTAAGTGCAAATGCCGTCCAGATAGAATGATATTGAATGGTATCAGACGGCAGTATTATGCCAATCGATATAATCAAACTAGCCCGCCAATATGGCCCTTCAATGATCAAAATTTCAATCTCAAACAAAATATATTCTCTTCAATGTTTTAATTAATATTTGGTTGCAAAAGGAAATATATTGGCCAAATCAAAGACATTTATAAACAGAGTCAAAAGATTCCGTGGCGAAAATATTAACTGAGAGGTTATTGTCCCTCGCGAGTCTAATAGCCTTACTCTACAAACTAATATTGCAATGGCGAGGATTATTGAATATTTTGTCTTTTTCGCCCAAACTCAATTCAAAAGTGGTTCAAGAGACAAAAGATACTATTACTAAAATAGGTTTTAATGTTTATGACTTTATGTGTGTATAACTGTTTATGAATAAGCTTTAATATGGTCCTAAGCACAGCACATCTAATTAGGTATAGTGCAGCTACTTAAAATCACCAGTATATCCAAACCATCTCACGCTTTATTATATATAGTACAATATTACTAAATATTAACTGCAAACCAATGTTTGTTTAGCCAAATCTACTCTAAGATGTCTGGAACAGATTGTACTCACTAATTTATCAACCACATCTTCAATATAAATTTTATGGCATATGTCGCATCCTGAATAAGTTTACTACATAGTTTTTATCAAAATTCAACTCGTATCCATGTTTTTAAAGTTTTATAGCTTCCTTTGCAAGGGTATAAACTTTTTATTATTATTTTTATGGTCTTGAAAATTTGTTTGCGGCATTTTAATTAGCAAATCTGTGAGTAGTGATGGTGATTCATTTCTCTAGGATAAGATGGTTTGATAACTAGAAATGAAGTTAATTAATCTGTTCTGCTAAGATGGAACTAACGTATGATTTCTTTGAGACCATAGATATGTCACAAGCGTAGTCCCCAGACACAGATAACCCCAGATAGTAGATACAGATGTAAATATTTGTTGTTATCGAATAACTGTTGCACACGTACTACACTGGGTGTTACGATACTGAATTCCATATTTATTTATTTATTTAAACTTTATAAAATATCATTGTACAGTTGGACTTAATGCCATTGGCATTTTCTACCAGTGAACTTTTAGAAAATCCAGAGAGGAGATCAAAAGGGTGTTTCTTTGTTTTTTTTTTGCAAATTTACGTAGATTTGTTTATTTACGCTTTTGATTGCTGGAAAATATTTTGGGCAAGTCTATTCTATAAAAATAAAACATAGTCCTTAGTAGACGACACTGGGATAATTTTACTTGCCATTACGTAAAAACTATTTTGAAATAATTCCATACCAAACTTTCAATATAAAAGTTATCATTTGATTCATCCGTCAAAAATACAGTCTCGCAAAGCGGCAATAAATGGAAACGGACTCTCGTACGATCAAGTTATAAATATTTAGAGTATTGGCCGGTTATGCAGTCTCGTATGATTGAGTTGCAACAGAACGAGTGCGGTTCGATTCCCGCGCGGGCCGCTCTACATGCACGTAGCAACGGAGTCATAAAATCGTAGTTTATTCCTTTGAATGTTTTATTACATTTATGTTATTATGATTGTGGTCGTAAAGTAAATATTAGTTTAAAACACGCGTAAATGTATGGATGATTTATCCGCATGAAATTGTCCGCGCAACGTCTAAAGTCCACCCTTATTCATAAACAGTCTTAATTCAAATTTTAGCTATCGAATGATTTGTCTTTCTCACTCAAACTGAATTAAAAAGTTTTTAGAAAGGGATATAACAACTTACGTCCGTTTCTCTTATATCCATCAAATGATTGTCTGTCAGAAATTGCTTTGTGCGATAAGATTGCCAATTGTACTTTTTTCTTATGCAAATTGTTTACTTTTATTTTATTTCTGGTTTGTAATAAAGCTTAAAATAATAACATAAGCTATCTAAAATAGGTTTTGAACCTGTCTATGAAGTATGCTTTTAAGATACAATACAATATCATGACTGTACCATCAACTTCTTAGACAGAAAAGCATTCTTTGTTAAATTACTAGGTCCCGTACAAGTCAGCAAAGAAACGGGCTAAATTATAAATAAGCAGCTTTGCATAGGAATACGTACAAAGAATGTTTTTGCCATCTACGCCCATAACACGGTCATGTTATAATTGTAATGAGGAGAGATTCTTATAAAATAGTTAATAAACTTGTGCATAATATTATTGTAGGTACACAAAATTACATACCATTTACCCTCAAATTGATGTTACAGTATAATTTATATTATCAATTTTAGCCAATAAATATTTCATCCATACTCTTAGTTGACTTTAAATATCGATTATTTATCTCTCAACTTTTTATCGATTCAAAATATCGATCATCAATTACTTAGCGCTTTGGCATACCGGTCCATCTGTATTCATTTTTAACCGACTTCAAAAAAAGGATGAGGTTCTCAATTCGACTGTATGTTGCTTTTTTATGTTTGTATTGTTTTTAGTATGATTTTGTTTTAATTACATATTTTACGAACAATATTTTTTCTCTTAAGTCATATACTTCCTAACACTGGCTGATTGATGTACAATATTCGATTTTAATTTTATGTATCATTCGATTGCCCCTGCAAACAAGGACGCTAAGGCTCGTGTTTACACAATGTTTTGTCATGTTGGGCGTGTAATTCCTCAGCCGAACCCCTAGTAGTGCTCCTTGCATCGATCGCTGCTATATTCGGATGCTTCATACTTCCAGACCGAAGCTTTACTTGCTGTTAGTCATGCTATCTTTGTAAGGGGATATGCTTTGTTAGGCCGGTTTGTGTTTAGGGACTGACATTCGGTTTCGGCTTAAAGAAATTTAAATATATGTGTTATATTTATAGAGTTGGTTTAAGTTAAATAATTTGCTTATTTCATAAAATTGTTTTCTTGGCGTGCGGTTGTATTAGAGCTTTGTTTAAGTTTACAAATACCTCCTCGATTAACAAGTTAGCAATAGTAATTATTAATCTCTATTATTAGCATTTGGACGTAACATGATAAAGATAAAGGTAGATATAAGATATTAAAACTTCTAAGTTAATGATTTTAACAATTCAGTTGACAGCAACAACGTCGGTTGTGAAACGAGAGACCGCGAGTTCGATCTCCGCACGTAGAACCATATTTGTGAGAACCACAGGTATTTGTATGGAGTCTGGGTGTTTGTGAGACTGAAAAGTCTCTTGCAGTTCCTGATACGACACAAGACCCGATCTTACTGTGGGGTCAGGACTGGGTGTGAATGTTAGGTGTATTTATTAATTAATTATTTTAAGCCTAACATATGGAAAAGATCTATAAAAGCAACCCATAGGAAAAATGTAAAATACACCAAACATAAATTAACAATCGTCAATACGAAACATTTTTCGCTCGTCAACTCACGACATGTTTCATAATTGCGTTTTATTTTCGAACCCATTCACTAATAAATAGAACAAGAGCCCGCAGCCGCCACTTTCGGCATTTTATAAAAGCTGAAAGTTTGTCTGCGCATGCCTTTAAGGCATTACACGATCAACTATTATGAAGTTCCGATCGTGGTTGCTTTGGGAGTTATCAGTTTCAATGTATCAAGATGATAGAACCATCAAAAATGTTTGAATACCAAGGAAATATTTGTTGTTAGTTGCCTTAATAACATACCGGGTATCTCAAGACTGCTACCGAAAACGAAGCCGGGTGGTAGTTTTAGTGACTACAAACACAATGCAACTAAAAATTTTGCTAAGTAAGGCGACAATTTTTTTTTATAATTTTTTAAATATCGTCATTTTTGGGTGGTAAATCCATAGTTTTACCTAAAATAATAATTTAAACTCTTTTATACCTTAGAGTCTTTATAAATGAAAGGGTATGAAAGGGTATACACTATTATTTTACGAAAAACTGTATTTACCACCCAAATACGACCATATAAATAACAAAAAAAAAATTGTCACTTTTTTTTGCAACTTTTTCTGTTGCATTGTGTCTGAAGTCGCTTAAACTACCACCCGGCTTCGTTTTCGGTAGCAGTCTTGATATACCCTGTATATAAAATCTAGCTTTTATACTTAACTGCTGGGAAAATCTAGTTTTATTAAATATTACGATATATTCAAACTCTAATAAAATATATTTTTGCGAGACAAACTATCAGCTTTTATACAATGAAAGTATGGCGGCTACGGACTCTTAGTCTATAAACAATTCCCGAGCATTTTCTATTCATTCTAATACTTTGACACACCGGACGTTACTCATCACAAGAGCACCGGAAAACGAGGTATTTGCGAAAAACATTCATACGTGATTCACTGTTCCCAAGTGCTCCCGTATTACACACAATTATCCTGGATTTATTCCTGGAACGCATCCAGGGCGTCGGATTAAGTTTGGGTTTATTTTTGAGATCAATCAATACAAATAAGCAACAGGTTAGCGAGATGAGCGGAGATTTGGAACGTATCCCTTTATTTATTCATCGTTATTAATGTAATATTAGTTTTTGATTGCAGACTGGGATAAATTCTGCACGATTATTGGGAATGTATTTTGAAAACTATCAATTTGTTTATAGTGATACGTTTGCTTATATCTTTAATTACTTTGAAACTTTTATTGCTTTGGCGGAACAATGTATACCGATTTTGAGTTCTGGGCGACTTAGTTAGCCGTACAAAATAACTTAACCAATATTCAATTTATTATAAGTCATTTATAAACTGCTCTGAATTGACCCAAAAAGCGACTCATGTATAATCACTGAATCAAAAACTATTTTTAAATAGCAACGCTAGAGCACCAGAGCGCGCCTTGTCCAATCTTTTCTGGTGAAAACAGCCTTGTGAACAAAAAAACAATGTTACGAGTGTAAATGTAAATGATGTGATAATATTTTAAAGATTAAATAATACAGTCCATCACGCTGGCCTAGTGCGGGTTGGCGGGCTGTAAAAATAAATATATTACTTAAACAAAATAGTAATGAAAAATTACTCGTCGCAGTGGTAAACGATGGCCCCGCAGCTTAATGTTATTACGTGGTGCAAACCACAACACAACTCTAAATATCTTTATCAAATCAATCTAATTTAAAGTTCAGAATTACCTTAACCTGTATATCACTGTTTCTGTATTGGACCATATACATATGTCCCACTGCCTTGTCTACAATCAAGAGTACGATTGAGATGGTTGGGCACTACATAGTATATAACAAAGTCGCTTCCCGCCTGTCTGTCCCTATGTCTGCTTAGATCTTTAAAACCACGCAACGGATTTGGATGCGGTTTTTTTTAATAGATAAAATAATTCAAGAGAAAGGTTTATATGCGTAATTTACATATAGGGTATCCTAGTTTGTAGGAAAAACATCATGTATCTGGTGTGGAGTGGAATCAAAAAAACATCTGCAACCAGGCGAAGCTGGGACGAGACGCTAGTTATAAACTACATAAGAAATTACTAAAATTTGAAATATCACATGCCAATAACAATGTAACATTTCACGATCACTACATCTTGATCATCCCCACACTAGTTTAACAAAATAAATTTAAAATACTGTATGGACTGCACACAAAACCAAATAGACAGGCAACAATAACAAAATCATAATTGTCGGACAGACAATCAAGGAATCTGGAATGAAAATAAACGCGAACGAACGCGAATATTTATTTAGAAAACAACGCAAAGATTCTTCGAGGTGTTAATCGCGGTATTGTGTGAAATCATAGGCTTAGTTAATAGAATTTGACCATGAATAGCTTCGAGGGCTTCTAAAAGATGATGTACTAGTACATCATCTTTTAGAAGCCCTCGAATGTAAATTAGTTTTTGGCTTTGTCTACTAAATCAATGATATTTGATGAGGAAATACAATTTATTAGCCAACAGTATTCTAGTCTGAGTTTAAAAGGCGCTTCAAGGTGTAATGAAATTATTAAATCACTATAATTGACTTAATCCATCAAACCTCGAAAAGTCTACGGCTGCCTTAACGCAGATCTTATATCTGACGTCACGGTGATCTAGGGTAGATAAATAGATGTTTGGTACTAAATTAATGTCCATTTAAACATACCAAAACGCTAGCATAAATAAGAAAACATTTTACAAAGCTCTAGATCATACATGATGCAAAGCTGTAAACTTCACTGAAACAGTTTCATAAAACATCTAATGAAAATACCAAATCGAAATTTATTAATACAAACATGTTTATCATAGTCTATAACAATGATTATTGCAATCATACCAACTGTTTTAAACAAACCGAGCAAATGTTTGAATTGTGGAACATGGAGGTTCAATGTACGTATGATAAGTCGGCGTAAGTCAACGATCAGGGGCTGGTGTTTTATCTGGCAGCAGAAACACTGTGATCGCATGCCAAAACTGATACAACGATACGTCGAACGTTGATCCGTGATGCGCTCACGCCATGAATTCATATTCCGAATGAAAGGATTAATATTACGGGATATTTTTAACGTGTTTGATTTTTTACTGGCAAGATAAAAGGACTGTACAAGTGATGGTAAGTGCAGTGCGATTGAAATTGATTCTACATCAGCAGTGAGTTCATTTTTACGGGTCCACACAAATATACCGACGTTTTAAAAACTGTATGACTCTCAAATAAATTATTATGGCATGTTTTCCACCATTAAAAACACCAGTTTTTGTGTCTACCGCAGTCTCACTTAGAGAACAAAACGCAAAAACGACGTTCGTACTTCACAATGTTTGACTATAGGATAAACCGATATTTCTTCAGTAGCCATATACAATGAGTCTTTAGTTTCAGGAAGAGAAACCCCACTCCAACGGCAGTAAACCAATAGGCTCCCGATATCATTTAACCATAAACTTCCATATGAAAACATCCGCTCGCACTAAAACCCCACAGCATATTGTACCATAAGGCGATATCGTAAATATTGCCGGTGTCAAATAATCAATCAGAGACTGGGATCGCCATGCGCCCAGGCCTCCGCGGTGCGTACGGCGAACAGAAATAGCTTGCAAGTAGGTTAATACCCCACTCTGATTTTTTTGCGCCATAGCGAAACTGTTCATTGTACGATGCGATGAGTAAGCTATCGATACAGGTATCGTGTAGTCACAACTCGCAAGTTTGGGTACGGGCGCTGTAATCAGCGTGGTTCGGAAGACTCGAGGGAACAGTATAATGATAAGACTACATTTGACTGTTTTCAATTGAAATCATAATAAGAATATGTAATCGTAATAACATAGGCTTAAGACGTGGTATACAGATATAGCGTTAAGTAAAACAGAAAAAATTATCACCTTTCGAATCAAATACAGTCCATAAGTTATTTTGATGTTTGCTCTAATAATTTTACGTTTCATAAAAATCTAGTCAGTACTATTTGGGTAAAAGTAACATATATTAATACACTCATAAACTTCTACATTTATAATAAGGAAAAATGCGCGTTTCCTCATAATATTCTGTAAAACCTAAGTCCTAAGTATCGTCGTTAAAATCTTCAGTTCGTTTTTCGTCGATTGCACTACAAAGTTTACGATTATCGTCGCCAGAACGTAATAAAATGAAACAATTGGAAGTATTGAGTAAGGATTACTTATTTAAGACAGCATTTACATACATAAATTCACGCCTTCCTCCCAGGAGGAGTAGGCAAAGGTCCTACCAGGACATCTACTTTTCGCCAAGTGCGTTTCGTCGCATGATGGGATAGAGGGCAAGCCCGTCGCCATATTGGGCACAAATTCCTGACTCCGAACTGCTAATTAATACAAAAATCTAATATCACTTTCTCCGTCTCGGGATTCGAATTCGAAGCCTCAACTTTGCAATCATACCGTACCTCAACTGTGCCAACGAGACAATCCCAATTTGGGTTATGAAACATAAATTGGGAAATATAGAAAAAGGTGCTATTGTATCGGGAATAATTCTAACACATATCACCAAAACACAAAGCGATGTATCTTGTATTCCCGCGGGTGCCATTGAAAGCCGCCGATCGCTACTAAAAAATATGATGCTATAACTATAATTGACCGTCAATAATCGTAAAAAACAAAATGGTAACATGGCAATTCCACGTGGTATTGCAATAAATAACCCCTAACCTCCATAAAGTACGCAGGCACGTAAATGCATAATGATGGGTATAATATATATTATGATCGTTTAAATGTGTACTTTGAGATGGGAAGTCACTGTATACCGGTTGGTTTCAACAGGTCGCTATGATATTTTGGAAATGCGTAGATTTCTGTATGCGTAGAGCAGATATAGAGAAGGCTAACTGAGGTAGGTATTTGAAATTATACAAACATTTTGAAATTAATTGAGAATACACAATTTTTAAGTTATTTTAACATAGATAAACGAGTTGAATAAAATGATAAACAAATGTCTTTCTATGCTCACTTGGATATGTTCTGTCTTTTAACACGCTTTTATTAGCTTCGCCTGTATGTATATATGTGTACTGTATAACAATTACTTATCGTCAAGCACCCTAGCTTTTACCAAAAAATAATGTATTTTACACTTTTTTCTATCTATTCATACTTTATTCTATCTTAAATTCATTATCAATTATTTTATCTTCTTAGTTTGGTCCTTTACTAAAGCTTATTTCTTAGTTGTTTTAAACTATTTCTTAAAAATCTGAATTCACCTCTCATTTAAATTAGTTCATAGATAATACATTTTTCAGCCCCAGTTAAATAGCTTAATAGCTGATTTTTCTCAAACACCCACAAATTCTATATAATGGCACAGCGCAATCGCGAAAGAGAACTGAAAACAACAACTTAACTTTCCGAGACGAATTTTTGGAACTGGATAAATTAACTCTTAATCATATAAACTAAGCTCAGTTTAAGCACGGATACGTCACATTAAGGTCATGTAAGTAAGCGAGCGCGGGGTAGCGCGGGGCACGCGGCGAGGGGGAGAGAGGGGGGTTGTTCCGCGGAAACACCGTTTTGTGCATTGAATAATGAATTTCCATCTCCTTGTAACCTCGTCCGAGAACCTTCACAACTATGTATTATAAATCTTCAGTTTTACAACAGTTTTCCACGACTTGTGAGAGCTGAAAAATTGACTTTTTTTCAGATGTAACTTTTTAAGTATAAATAGTTTTAAAAAATCCCTTTTATCAAAAATTAAACTACTTTTTTGTTTTGTGCTTTAATATTAAGCTTAAGTTAGCATTGAAAAGGGATAGTTTACTTAATAGGACTTACACCGTTTACAAAATATCTTTCAACTCTCAGTGCTTTTTGACAAAAGCCTAGTTAAATAAGTTTTTTTACCCTTTTGTAAGTTACTTCTCTCACGTCCTCAAAATCTTCCTCAACCTTAAGTCCCATCCCTAGTTTTAGACTACTAAAATGGCCACTTACCTGAAAGACTATAATATGAACCAGCCAATCGCTATTAAATTTGAACGCCGCTTATCTAGTGCATTAGCGTGCGTCGATAAAGGCATGAGTGTAAAGGTGGTTTATACACGCACCGTAATGTATGAAAACCGAATACAAAATGGTTTCTAATATTTACGAAAATGTTACACATTGTTTTTTTTGGGATTTTGTTGCGGTTGTTTTATTTATTTTAACTTTACAACCGTAATACAGTTATCATTGTCACGAAACGGACTGGTGTGCTAGTTATTTGCAAATTTCATTTTTCTAATTAAAATGACTACCTATATTATAAAAAAATATATAACCAAATCCGCGATAAAATCCGTAACTATTATTTTTGATTCAATGCGTAACATTTGCGTAAATCTGAGAAACTATTAAAAAATAATATATAAATAAAATTAAAAAATCCACAATTCATGACTCGAGCTACACACAGGAAGATCCCTGGGTATTGAGGTCGGACAGTATTATCCACCGATAACCACAAAAGCTGTAGTCTTGGAAACATCGGGTAGTTACATCTATAAAGGTGGCGGTACACTAGCCGTGTTGTATGAGCGTCTAGTACAAGTGTAAAGGTAGCCGTACACGCGTCGTGCCTTGTGTTGTATGTTGTATCGCGGCACAGTGAGCCCTCGTTGCGAATTTATTGCGTAAACAACACTTCTCTTGCTATTAATGTTGTATTAAGTGGTACCTATTTACGTGCAATATATTTTAGGACTTGTCTTAAGCGCTTAAAACGATTTGGTTAAAAGGAATGAGTCTCTTTACCCACGAATTCTTGGAGAAAGCTTATGTTCTGCAGTGGACTACCTGTAGCCGCAGATAGAAGAAAAAAAGGTGTTTTTAGCATGTAACGACGGTGCCTATACATGTGATATTAATTGATACCCTGGGTTAGATTCCAAGGCCGGGAAATCCACATTGTGTAAGTTAAAAATCCATACGAGTTACCGAGACGAAAATGTGTATCCGACAGTGTAAAAAGCTTGTTCTGTATCAAACATTTTCTGCAACTATTGTAATGTCACATAAATAGAAAATAATTTACCTTTTCCATAATCAATACAAGACTTAACACATTGAGTTATATTACTACGTATAGAGAAGCTATCCCATACAAATGTCTTGTTCAATTTTGGTAATTTGAAACTAAATCGCTGCAGCGTGGAACAAATAATTAGTCGTCTAACCAAATATTATGATCATGCAGCACTAGACCGCTTTCAGGGTGTAGTTTTCTCGCGACCAAAAGATCGAAAGCGCCTTGAATTTACTGGCGCTTACGCATGGGACACATTTTTCACAAAGAACGCCTTATCTAGCATAACAATGATATCGATGAGAAAACACTAATTTTAATCAATGCGATATGATTCATGTATATCTCTTGCTGTATTTGCCGGCACATATGATGTGCAATTGATATTGGGTAAGTAATGGCAGCAATCTGTAAATGGAGCATTTGCTTCGGAAAGCGAGCTTGCAATTTATTTTAAAACTTTTATATCGACATTTTACCATTAGAAAATCATTATATTTTTCCTACATTTAAAACGAATAATTTGTATTTTTTCAATCGTACTATCAACTATACCCAAAACATAGGGAACATCAAAATTGCATTACTAATCTAAATTGCCTAACCTATTATAAACTAGGTTAGAAACTGTAGATTAAAGTCGTAGATCTAGGAAAAAACTGAAAGAAAAGCCAGTTTTATTTCTAAAATTCATATCGATTCGCTTTAGGTACCGTAGAACGCGTGGTCATCAATTCAAAACACTAATTCTTTGCCAAAAACAGCAATACTATTTAATTTGTTTTTTCAAGAAACTCTTTCCAAATAGGGTAAAAGCCGGATAGTTGCCTCGGACGGATACATGCCTCAGTTTCAAATGCTCTATGTTAGACGTATTGACAGTGTTTATTTTTGATCATAATTAAAAGCCGCCCCCGCGCAGGCCTCGGTGCCGCATAAGCAGTTGAAGTAGGCGCACTTATTTTGTCCGTGTATGAAAAAATCTTCAGCGGTGATACTTTGACAAGCGCCAGAATTATATTGGTAAGTAATCTTCGTTAAATATTTTTATAACTGATAGCGATTTCAGTCAAAAATATATTTCTTTGAATGCATTAGAGCTTAAATTGCACTGTTTATTAGGTTTTATTGTTAAATATGTTTTATTTATTTCGTAAATAAAAAAGGCAAGTATCCGTATCAAATCGGATAGTTGCCCTACTGTCTTTTGCGGATTGTTGCCCTGCAGTAACTATCTGTAACTATACGTTTTTAACAAGCAAAGACAGTTTTTTTTCTTAGTTATTTTTGTCATTTGCTTTTACTATTTTTTCTAGGTGAATTTAATTTGGTTTTACTAAAGTTTATGTTAAATAAAATAAATACTCAACAGCAAAATGCCTCGCAAGTATAAACGAAAGTCAGGCGTGGTGCCGCGCCATATCAACTGTACAGAAGATAGTTTAACACTTGCGTTCGAAGAACTAAATAAAAAACAAAAAAGTATCAACGAAATATCCGTTTATATACCCGGATTTATGGCATATTCTCATATACATTGTAGCCAGAGTAACTACTAGACATATTGAGACTTAACATCTTATGTCTCAGGATGGCGAGCGCAGTGGAATGCCAAGTATTGCTTTGTAATTCAAGATGCTACTGTTCAAGAGCGGTCGAATCGCTTACCAAAGTTGATTACCATATTTTTATATTTAAGATAAATATTTATATTAAATTAAGTGTTGATTAGGTAATAATTTAATTTCTCTTAGTACTTAGTACATAATACAGGATCTCAATAAGTTATAAGGACTGAATACTTACTTAATAGAGGCTAATGCCAAAGTTAATTCTAATTTTGATTATTGTTCTATTTTCAAAATAAATAATAACATTACATTTTTATTTTGGAGACTTATTTACTATTTTGGAGTCTATTATTGTTATAATTTTATAATTATAATTTAACTTTAGTTAACACTTAATAACAGATTGTATTTAATAATAAAAACTGATTATTTAAATTAATATAAGTTTCTTTTTATTTGAAAACAAAACAGACGGGCATCTATCCTCACATTGGGCAAGTATCCCCCCCAACCATTTTTAACGTTAGGCTAGTATCCGCCATAGTAGGCAACTATCCTCTTTTTTAGAGGTCATTTTAAACTGGAATTACTTGAAATTTATAATATTTATAATTTTTTTATACATAGGGTATGTTAGAAGATTAATGAACTATGTTTGAGAATACACTTTGAATAAAAAATGTATTGGTACAAATTTTTTAAAGGAGCTTTTTAAAAAGTGTGGCAACTATCCGGCTTTTACCCTACAGGTGTTACCTGAATGGATTTTCCACCGCGTATCCACACGTCACTTCGTAACACTTGAATCAACGGACAAGTTTATACACAAAGTTCAAAATGGCCAAATCTTCGTACCGGTATCCATGATGTATTCATCATTCAATGGGAAAGCAAAATTGACCTAAATACGCGCGCCGAAACAAACGCACGATACTCGCCGGTAAAGATAAGTATCCACTGAAACTCTGAGATTTATTGAAAATTTTTGAAATGCTATTCAATTGTAGAATTGAGATCGCCTTTCCTCCTAGTGGATACCAAACATAAACACAATGGTAAATGGTTAAAATACTACCCAAATATTTAAAATACATACATAATGATAGTGCATAGTTGGTAACGGACTAGACGCGGCTGCCAACATGTTCACGGTGGTCGTAGGTTCAAATCCCAGGGCACAGCTCTGACTTTTCGAGTCCCGTGTGTATTGATAGTCAATTACCACGCATTAAAAACGGTGAAGGAAGACATCGTGACGAAACCTGCATACCATAGCGATTCGTACGAATTTCTATGATATGTAAAGTCTCTGAGTACGGCAATAAGAAACTTGATGTACCTAACAGTGCATTATTTAAAGTGCATAAAAGTGCTAAATAATTAACCGTTTAATACTGACGCGAAACTTCACGCGAAAACTTTGTGTTATTCTGTTCCCGACTACCATCCTGAGAGAGTTGCACTTCTTATAAACTTTCAGATTACATCGTAAAGAATATTCCTCGTTTAGATATACACGCGTTTATGGGTATAAGTCTTCTTTAGCCCATATTTTTATTATTTTGATTTCATTTTTGATTATTTAGACACTTTTTTTATTGCAATGAATGGTGATAAAAGCATGCCGTTCACCTGATGGTAAGCGATACGACCGCTCATGAACAGTGCCAAAACCAAACACCTTAAATTACAAAACAATGCTTGGCATTCCACTGCGCTCACCATACTGAGATGAGAGACACAAATGATATAATGGTAAGACAAGCATGCCGTTCACTTGAAGATAAGCGATACGACAACTTATGGACAGTAGCAAAAGCAAAAAACACCTTAAATTACAAAGAAGTGCTTGGCATTCTACTGCGCTCGCCCTCCTGCGACATAAGATTTTAAGTCTCAATATGTCCAGTAGTTGCTCTGGCTACAATGTCCTTTAAACTAAAACACAATAGTGCATTTACACTACTGTTTAGTGGGAGAAATAGACATTGCTTTGGTACCTAACCAGATGGCCTCCCACATATGAGAGACATACCAACAGTAAAATCTATCTAATTAAATAAATAACAATACAATGGCAACAAATTGTTAAATTTTGTCAGGCAGTAGGAACTAGCCTATTTATTATAGCACCAAAACTGATTATAGTAAGATTAAATTAACTCTACCAACCGAATCATTAAAATCCACAAACACTGTTTTTAAAACAAATAATTACAGGAAGGAGTTACCACAAACATAGAGTTAATGATACAGCTATTGGTTTGTGTTGGCAACACCGAACGCCGCGCTTTTAAAATCGCCAGAAGTAATGCCAAGTTCGCTTCATACATAACTCTGTCCACAACGGCTTACTTATTTCTACCAATGTTACATTCATAGCGTATTTATTTACCCCACTTGGCTATATTTATCATTATTTATTCGGGATCGGCCATTCCGGGCATCATTAGCGAGTTTTGCCAGTAAAAAATAGGTGTTGCTAGTGTTAAAAATAGTCCGCGCAGTGATGGATAAACTTATCGATGAGGAAGCTGAAATAAATAGCGTTTCATGGGTAATTTGTAACTATCTAGCGTGTATTGATATTTTATAAACAAGTATTCATGTATATTTTTGTTATGTGACGCATGCGCTTACTACTACTACTAAAATTAAACGCCAAAGGTGTGCCTATTTTTTCACTTTATTTCGAGATCTAGTACTTTAAATATAGCCGGTGTGCCAGACTCTCTGGCAGATGCAGACAATGGCGCAGCCCGGTCGCCTCCGCTTAATGTATTATAGTTTTTTTTTAAAGAATTATAGGCATTACGAGTTACGATCTTTGCTATGTTGAAATGTAATAAAGAACTACATTAGTTATGATACGCATTAATGTGTTGCAGTAACCGTAATATTTGATGTATTTCTGAATTTAATTTCGAAATGTGTTTAATTTAATGAGGTCGTGATATTTAAATAAAAGTAGTTCGTTTTTTCTTTTGGATTCGATGGAATTTGTCGTCAACGTTTCATTCAGCAATCAGTGACTAATGTTAAAGCCACGGAGTGACGGTTTATTTCACACACGCAAGGCCGAAACCTCAAAATAATCCTAACAATTAAATAGCGTAACAAATGAGCCCATTATACTATACAGTTGTTAAACTCGTAAGATGGATGAAGCGACCGATGGCCCGCCACTGTTATTTATATACGAACGATTCTCAACGCATCTGACAAATGTTAATTTTAAACAGAGAAAACGCACATTGCCTAAATTAAATAGGGTATTGTAATCTTTTTTCAAGTTTTGGAACAGGATTAAATATAGTCAACTATATTGATTGGAGTAATAGTATATTTCTTTTTGTCTCTCAACAAACCCGATTTGATAATTTCATGAAGATGTTGTAACGTTAAATAGATATGCTTTACTAGCACATTTGAAATACTTGTTTGAGTTTCGAGAACACTAACTAATCCTACAATTTAAACGTATCTCTTTAATCACAATTATTTTATTTTTTTAATTAAAGATACCAAAATGTCTTATCACAAATTACATACAATATTGGAGAACACAAAAAGGCTACTATTTCCGCGATGTAAGTATAGAGGACAATACTAGGTCTACTTAAAAAAATAGAAAGTATCGCTGTCAAAGGATATTTCAGTATCATTGCTTTGTAATTCAAGGTGTTGTTTGTTTTTGCTACTTCATAGTTCACGAGCGGTCAAATCAAACAGCAATACAAAACCTACCTAAAAAGCTATATTATTTTTTTTAATTTTGTTCTGGCACCGTACAGTGACTGCACCTGGTGGTAAGTGCAGATAGAGTATAGAATGGCATCAGTCGGTCTCAAGCCATTCGACACAATCATACCGGCATCACAATCATTTTATATCATGAAAAAGATTTTCTAAATATGTCTCGTACGTCAAGATATCGGAGGAGTCTAAATTCATCCCCATTCAACTAATGATACAAAGGTTATAAATACGTTTGCACCTTTACCAACCGGCTATCGTAAAACCAAAGCTTTATGTCCGAATAAATGTTTTTACATTTTTTATTGGGAATATTTTGTTATAATACAACCATAAAATAAATGTCAGGAATAAAAATGTATTATTGAGTTGTTTCAATTTTTATGACGAAGAAGATTTTTTTTAAAGTTTGTCTTTTGGGTTTAAGAAAAAAACTAAGAAAATATTATTAGGTACAAGTTATTTTTGTCTGGAAGAGATTTCTAATCACAATTGTTAATTTATATGTATGTTTTTGTATTGAGTGGTGTTCAATAAAGTGTTCTCTATATAACTATGTATAGTACGCGTCATATAATTAAAATGTTGCATTGTCTCCACGAAGAGGCATTACAATTTAAAAATCATTATTAAGTAATGCAAAATTCCTACAACATTCTACTAAACTAAGAATATGCCTATAGCATGAATGGGTACGGTACAATTATCACACAGTAAATCCATAAAATCATAGTCTCCCCTCTTCCCTTTTTCTTAGCCCCTTTCCTATCCTTCTTCCCTTCCATGTTTTTAGCAATGAATGTCGAAACTATGTCATTCTCCTGTTAGTAACCAAAACGACCGCTCATGGACAATAATAAAACTAAACAACACTTTTAATTACAGAGCAATGCTTGGCATACCACTACGCTTGCCAACCTGAGAAATAAGATGTTAAGCCTCAATATGTCTAGTAAACTCAGGCTACAATTTCCTTCAAACCAGAACACAACAATGCATTAACACTGACGATTGGCGGGTAAAATAGACATTGCGGTGGCACCTAACACATATAAGAGAGACCCGCCACCAGTATGCCATAAGATGTTTAATTAGTATTACTGATAATAGGCCTGCATTAAGAATTCTCACAGCGCCCCGTTAGATGCAGCCTAGTTTAGTTGTTTCCTCCAAATTTACTATCCTGCTATTATATAAAAAGAAATTTATTTTCAATGTTTCTGGGTATTTAAACACTATCTGTTAATACCGGTACAGCGTCACAAGCACGTGTTGTGGACGTAACACCTTCCAATAACAACGCGCTGAACTTTGAGCTTCATAAAAAGATATACTACAAACCTGCTCTATTCAGTAAGCAGAAGTGCACTCTTATAACCTAGAAGCCTATTTTTTATCTAATATGTAATTGAGGCTGAGCCCATCGACAAAACGGATACAAATTAAAGTCCCTGAAAATTTATAAATTCGCAAACTCAAAATCTCATATAAAGTGAATTGCTCTACTAGGGCATCTAATCCAAAACTGAAGTATTAAAAATGCATAAGGAGTCTAATAATTGTGAAGGATAAAGCTAAAAAATACACTTCAACTAGATAAACTAAACACATGTTGCGAAATGCTGCTGAAATCCCCAACTTAACATACAGGTGTTTTTAGATTGTATTACTTTTCCCTGTTTTACTTTATTTATTTTGCCTTAAAGCTGAAATATAGTTAGTCGACTTAATAATCGTATATAAACAAATTAAATAAACACGAAATTTCAAGCTGCAAAGCATTTGCATTTGCACTAAGACGGTTTCGAATGCAATAAACAATATTAGAACAAAGATAACAAACATGCTCGATGCAGATATAGGAATATTGGTTTATTAGGTTGGCAACACTACTATTTTGGAAAATAGGTCGCTCACACAGGCTGCAGGTGATGTGGCAACAAAAGTGTCTAAGACGATATTATCTATCCGATGGCGCGAAACCAGACAAATTAGTGAATGAAAGAATGAGTGATTGAATGACTTGTAATTTTTAAACCCAGTCTTTTAATGGATGGAACACATCAATAAAGTTTATAGCGTAATCACTAGATTAGTTGTTTCTGAGAAAAATGCATACTGACGAACACATAAAAAATGGTCCGAAATAAAACTGCCCGTGAGATTTAGAACGCAAGTTTTTCACGCGAACAAATTTATTGAATGCAATCGGTCAGCAGTGCCGATATTATCAAATATTACAAGACACAAAACATCGCGCTGCGTTTCTCGGAAGCTGTGAAATGTATTATCTGTGCGTTCGAGTGTCACAAATCAGCGCGATGTATCTGTTTGGAAAAATTGGAACATCGCGAACGATCCGCCCCGCGGTACCGCCGTCGCGCCGGTGTTTCGACGTGCGCGCAATGTTTGCGCAATCGAGAAATTATTTCACCCATCGATCTGCGGAGCATAAACGCGGCATATAATTCCGACTTCAATTTATAAATACTTACAAACTTCCTACAGGCCGAAATAGACCGTCTGCCGATAATTTCCACCTAGCGGAATCGCGCATTCACTCGCCACCGCGATAGACTGGATCAATGTTACTGCTCTAACGATAATAAACAATTCATTTGTTGATAAGATTTACGATTGTAAATAATTGTAATGTGCGTAACAGGTGAAGTGAGTTTTACCAATATTCAAGGGCGCTGCGCGTCTGGATTCTTTACGCCTTGCGCTGCGGCGCTCGCGTTTATTTAGCGTTTGTTATTACAGTTGGAAGTGTTAAGGTTGGGCTAGAGACATGAATCGGTACCAGGAAAACATTAACATTGACAACGGTAAGGTAAAAAATTGCAAACAAATCAGTAGTCAATCGCGGCGGCGTGCGCCCGCGGCGAGGCCGGAGCGGTGTGCGCCTGCGCCGGTAAATATAACTGTTTGCGTTGTTTCAACGGTTAATACATATATACATTCGCAACTAATCTAATACACTTTGCACGTGAAACCATTTACATTTTTCAACATGAACTTATCTCGATTCTGGTCGGGCCGTGAGTTGCGTCTCACCCTAGTCATTGAGGCTTGGCAACGACTGTAATGTTTTCGATTGCGTTCAAAGAATCCCTGAAACTGTCGATACTCCGGCAGCAATTATCTATACAACAACAAACACTATTCGAAATACGAACTTCAAAATTAGACACACAGATCGTTTAAATTCCGAATGCGTCAAACTGTTATGATAATAGTTTACGGAGTACCAATAATCGTGTGTTTTATAGTTCCTGAATACCAGCATTATGTTAACAATTGCTTCGCAATACCCCATGTAGACTTGAGTAAGCATGCGAAGGTATGACGCTAAAATTAAATAACAACAAATCAATGAGAATGGCGCGTAACGGCCGCCATGTTTGTTTTGAAATGTCACATAAACAGTCGCTGAAGGTAGGAAGCTTATTTAGGACAATTTGAAGACTGCGTGGTCAGTTAATTGCTGCGGGATTTTTGGCTGTTAGTGTACGAAATATAAGTGCGTGGTGGCCTGTTGGTAAACGGACTAGACGCTACTGCCAACATGTTCACGATGGTCGCGGGATCGAATCCCAGGGTAGACCTCTGACTTTTCGGAGTCATGTGTGTATTGATAGTCAATTACCACGCACTAAAACGGTGAAGGAAAACATCGTGAGGAAACCTGCATACCATAGCGATTTATAAAATCTCTATGGTATGTAAGTCCGCCAACCCGCACTAGGCCAGCGTGGTGGATTATATGGCCTAACCACTCTCCATCGTTCTCTCGATTGTAGAGGAGGCCCGTGCCCTGCAGTGGGACGTATGTATATGGGCTGATACAGATACAGTACGAAATATTGGATGAAGGAAGCATTTATTACTATCAAAATGCACTTTCTATTAATTATCCTTATCTTTATGTTTAGTCATCCATCTAATTCATGCATCCCCCTTATGCAATTATCTCCACAATTTTCTACTCTGTTTGATGATTAAAAGCGTTTTCCGTATGTCTAATTACTGCATTCCACGCTATTGTAATGTATAAATCACTTTTTCAATGCAACCATTCAGAATAGTAGCGTGCATAAAGCCCAACCTTATTTCTAAAATTAGGTTAATTTAGCCAATATTGACAAGCGCGTAGTATAGATCGCCGCTCAACGATACGCCAAGATATCGGCGTCAAGTGTCATTGTATAAGAAGGGACCTTGGCGGCCGCCTTTAATAATCAAACTGTATTGAATAATATTTTATAATACCCCCGCCGTCACGTAGAAAACGGATAAAGCACAAATGGAGTTGGCAGAGTTGAAGAACTTGTGGCAAGTTAGCTGTTATTAATGCGGAGACCTAGACTTTTACACGCAGATGAATGGAGTGTGATTTTATTTGTCACGAGTTTTGCGTACATTAACGCCGGAGTACTGGGTTTCTATATTTCAATTTATAGGAACGATAAGCTGAGCTTCAATGTACAGTGTGAATAAAATGTGTCGCTATGTCGATCTTAAATTATAGTAGTTGCAATGACGAGTGTAAGAGCGGAGTAATTATGGGCGGGCGGCGCGTATAATCCCAATACTTACAATTCTGGCCACCATGCAGTGTATAGAGGACACGGGCCTCCTCTACAATTGGGAGACGATTGCGGGGCTTAGGCCAAGTAGTCCACAACATTAGCTTATTGCGTGTTTACTGTTGGCGAGGATAGTCTAAGTAAATGTGCTGTAATTCTTACTTACATAACATAATCACGCCTGTATGCCATAGGGGTAGGCAGAGACTATAGATCGCCACTTTGCCTGATCCTGACATATTGCTTTCGCTTCATCCACTTTCATCAACTTCTTTATGCATTCTCGTCGATTCAGGGTACTTTTGACCCTTCTAAGGGTATCACCGATTTGAATCGTGTAAGTTCGGTGAGGCCAACCCGTACCGACTCTTCCCTCACACTCGCCTTGTAAATTTGCTTGGTTAGCCTCCTTTCATCTATCCTCTCTACATGACCAATCCATCGTAAGATTCCTTTGTCAATACTCGTATAATAATCCTTAAGTAGGTACTGACATAAAAAAAAGCATATAAAATTATTTTTATGCGTTTAGCATAAACTGTCTTCCGATTATCATACAATTTTGCATTCACCTTGTAAGAGGTATAGAAAAATACATCTAGTCCAGAAAAAATATAATACTATTCCTAGAGAATAGAAAAATAGCTGTACTTTGTCATCCAGTAACACATCTCACTACAGGATACGATTTTCCTATACAATCGAAAGTATGATTGAGAGTGATTAGACGATATAGAATCCACAACACTGGGCTAGAACGAGTAGATGGAATATACATACCTTAGAAACTTCCACTAATCAAAATGGTATACAGTAAAATAATTTTTGTTTAATATAAATGCTTCCTCTATAAACCACAGCCATTAATTGATTGATAAAACATAAATTAACGCAATCAACGCCACGGGAAAAAATATAATTAGTAACATATATAAATTAAGAATAGATACATAATTATTTAGACGAAAAATTCCACTCACAAAATTATTTCACCAAACTCCAATACCTTATTTAAGAGGAAGCCACTAAATCGAGCAGGAATCTCATTTATGCATTAAACATGTTTAAATCCGGAGTCATAAACTGAATGTTCAATTTTTTTTTTGTCTATTCTGACGTAGTAAAGTCTTCAGTGTTACAACTCAACGTGTCACGCATTTTTGGAAATCAAAACATTTTTAACGATGTTATTTAAGGGGAATATGTTATTTTTATATTTATAGATTGTGGATCCGAGTGTAAATTGTGTTTCTTTTGAGTGAATAACAAAAGATCGCCATACTTTATTGTGAAAATGTGGGTGAAAATTATGTGTATCTGTAAAGGATGTTTATTAGTTTTTGTATATTCTCAAGATACAATTAGCTATTGTAGTCCATTATGTTAATCTCATATTTGTATTCTTTCATTGTACTTACTTTGAATATAGCTACAATTGTTATTTTTTTTAGTGTATAAATATATGTATGTTCAATAAAGATATGAATAAATAAATATATTTGTTATTTCTTTCTTGATTAATAATGAAAATAAAGTTATTCTCTAATAAATCAATAAATTGACTCTTTTATATGTTATAGGAGTACGACGATGAATTCACTAACATTTACTACGGACCTTTATTAAAACCTAAAATATAATACGAATAGATAGAAGAAGATGCAGAGGTAACTGCTGTATACTGCCTCGATGGCGTAGTACTACGGTAAGATTGCAACGCCGAGGTCTCGGGTTCGAATCCCGGGTCACACGGACACAGTGGTATTGTCAGGAATTTGTAACCGATACGGCGATATGCTCGCTCTCTACCACATTGTTTATCACGGAACATACAAAGCGAAATGTGGATGTCCTAGAATCTCTGCCTACCCTTTTTGGGAAAAGGTGTGAGTTTATATATATACATATATATGCTACCATTTATATACTATTTAAATCAGTCTGTAGAAATCACAATTATTTTGACTACAAAAAATCATAACTGGTGCAGCCAGTACAAAGTTATGAAGTAACAAACATTTACAAAATATGCAGTCGAATTGAGACCTTATTTATTATTTTATTTAACACTTTATTGTACAACATATACATAACAATTACAAAACAAAATGAAATTAAATATATGCACAAGTGGCGGTCTTATTGCTTGAAGCAATCTCCGCCAGACAACCATGGGATGGATAAACGAAAAGAACGAAAGTTGGGGCTTCGGGTGTACGAATATTACAATTTATAATATTATTAAATTTATAAACCATCCATTTTTCTTTTAAGTCAGTTAAATTTCAAATAAAAGAGGAAAATAATAGTTATATCACTAGACACAAATGAGCTGTGTCAATCCGCACGCACGTATAATAATGTAAACAGTGTTTTATTAGGTCAGTTTGTTGGCCGGCACAATTAGTTCGCGCCGACTTCTGTTTTAGTAAACTTCGCGTTGCCTCATATTTATGTATCATGTTATATTCATTAATATATTATTTGTTATAAAAATGTATTTAAAAGATTATCATTTACAAATTACAAGATAACTTAGAAAGAAATACTAATTTACCTGCACCTCTGTCTACTCCTGGTCATCTATTGAGATGACCATATCAAAAATATTTGTAGAGATCAACATGAAAGAAACGATATTATGAGATTAATGACCAAATAGCTACGACATATAGTTTAAATTGTAAAAAGCATTGAACTTTCAACCCAAGTTAACCAAGCGATTGAATTCGTCCTGATGCCATTTTAGTTAACTCTGCGGATTTATGTAGTACTAAGGATGAATATTACTGATGAGTAATGGGACAGAACCGACGCGCAGTTAACTTTTTGTCTCTACTTATTGGTGTTGCCACCATTGCAAAATCATAATCTGGGGCTTAAAAATATGGCTATTTTGAGACATTTTTCTAAAACTTCCAAGTGGAGAATGTCCCGCCCACACATCCGCCACTTTAACTCCTGCAAGCCAGGATTAACAGTGGCACGCATTTTAATGACACCGAACATTGAAGCTCGCTGATTCTCCGGGAACGTCTAACTTCTGTTTAACCCGCAACGAATTCAATCAGAAAGTCAAATTAATAGGAGTTTGAAATAAATTATTGTCCACTTCCCTCCGTGCAAAGTGGATCACAGAACAATGAACTAAAGAGGTAAATAACCTCGCAAAAAGAATTTTACAGCCGAAGAAACCAGCAGTAAAGTACCACGGATCAAATCATTATTACATTTAAATGGGACCTATTATGTGAGCTGTTGCACTTGATACCATATTAGGTATGGGAAAAACGCTAGAAAGCAAGTAGTGATCACTTACCATCAGGTGACCTGCTTACTCTTGCCGGAGCTATGCAATAAAAAGAAGATAAAATTTTGGACTTTCTCACCTTATGATAATAAGCGAGAGAAGTCCGTTCCGGTACCCACGATCGTAAAAGGCGAGCGGGGAGGGCCATCAGGGTCGCTGGACACACTGCGTGGATCGCTCGGCCTTTTTTTTGCGTGTGGTAACACTAACGTCAAGAGCTGTTTTGTTCGTGCCATAATACCTTAAATGGTCACAGTTAAATGTGACATACGTTTCAGCCTTCCCATTTAAAGAGGCCAATATAAAGTTCAACAAAAGGTAGAATAAACAGTCATTAACATATTTCTTGCCGTGGAATATTCGGTACCTACATAACTATTTTCCATCAAAAATAAAACTAGCATTATCAATGATCATTACCGTACATAAACTGTTCCTTTAATCTTAAAAAACTTCACATAATATATTTCCTGAAACTCATTACTAAATATCCGATGGATTCCCGGAAAAGCGATGTTGGAGCAACACCGATACCAAGAACGGCATCAGAATGATCCCGGAATATTATTATGATTGCTGTTTATAGAGCACTGGCTCGTTCGTAATCTTGTTTTTGTTAACGCTATCCAGTTTCTCTTAATGCTTTGGGAATCCAAACAGAATGAATGTTTTGTGAAGACTTAAGACACGCAAATCGAACAATTTGAGACTTGAATTTTAAAGATTATAAGATTGTGTATTTAGATAATGGTGATGATAGTCAAAATGGTTACGTATTCAATGCTCTTGGTTAAAATATAGTGCATTTCAGATAGCATATGTCTGATAGAATGTACACAGGTAAGAGATTTCTTGCCCGTCGAAACAATTATGCCGACTCGGTTTAAACCGTATCTGTATCTGTATCAGCCCATATACGTCCCACTGCAGAATTCAAGCCTCCTCTACTATCGAGAGGGACTAGGGCTTAGGTTATACAGCCCACCACGGTTGCAGGTTTCCTCACGATGTTATCCTTCACAATTATAGTGCGTAGTGATTGACCATAAAAATCTATGAAAATCATTAGGGGAGTTTAGTAGTGGAAATCCTGTGGCTGAAGAGAGAGCGAGAATAACAAACAACATAAGTCCAATTTCGAAATTTCCGCGCCCTACGAAACCGCCTTTCAGCGGGCACGTGTGACGAACATTAAAATAGATCTTACCTTTCCATAAATTATTCCGTGTTTTACAACCTCGTCGCGTGTGGTTGAACTTTATTTGAACTAGTGATGAAAATCGTTCGTGGTTTGTTTACATGTCGAGCGTATTTAAGATAATATGTTCAGAAATCTTTAACTTAACACTTTTACAGCTGTCCAATTATTGGGTACGGCTGAGAAAGCGCGCTTTAAAATAGTCCAGTGTTAAAGTGTTAATTATTTATGTTTCTTTATCCTAGATATATAACAATACTGCCTGATGATGACAGAAAATGAGTTTCTCAAGGCTATTTTATTTGTAAGATTACGTTTGAAGAAGTCAACAAGTATGGTACATAAAATAAACAGTACCAAATAAAGTTTAATTAAATTGCCAACATGATCAATAAAAGAATCTCGTCTCTCATCAACAACCGAAGTCTTTTATACTCATAACATCGGTGACGTCACCAGTAATTCGACTGTCATTCGATGACGTAGGACGCGTCAGTGCACAGGAAGGGACGCCCGATAATGGCCTCTTTGCAGCCCTAATAACGATCACCGCCGAGCAAGGAGCCAGTAATGTCCAACTAATTGATGAAGATAGCTCGATGCCACCATTTTCTTTTCATGTTTATGATGCAGCGACATCAGAGTAATTAGCCTTTGATAAGAAATTAATGAATGTTTACCAAAGTTCTTTATCAACTCACGAATACTTATCAAATATCCTTTTAGAGATGTAGTAATAGTGTAGGTCAAATAAAACAAAATGGCTTAGTAATCTTCAATAAAAAATTGAAATCCTTATTTCATCTATAATAATGCGTCTTAGGTTTAGGGGAGATGTAAACTCCGGGGTCGTAGCAAATTCAAGTTGACCAAGTGGATAACTTCACATAAATAATAACGTTGACATTGACTCCTACGTTCCAAGGCTAATAATATTTATCACAGCCATGAGATCAATCGGAAAATTTCATAACAAACAAAGAAAAATGCAAACAAAACTGCGTCGGCACAAACGCAATGATATCATTCATAAGTTTAAATTTCCATTATTTCCGCGTCACTGGCACATCACACGGAATCTATCAGCTCTGAAAATAACCACAAAACGAATCGTTCAACTAACCGTATTCAGTCACAGAAATTCCTAACACTGTTCCATTCAGATACGCTAATGTAAACCCAGTATACACACAAAATCCCACCACAGTTCCCACTTCCTCTCTCAAAAGATTGAACGTAAATGGAATATGCTTATAATAATTTCGGTGAATCGTTTACGGCGTCTGTTTCAAACACCGTAGTACATAAAAGTTACGAAAAAACCACATCCGTACATGAACCAATTACCAAAGTTTCCAGTACGCGCATTATTATTTTGTTTTGATTTTACACGGACAACATGACCGAAATACCGTGCTAATAGCCAAAATATCATATAAACATATACACCAGCGCTCGCGTAGGTATAATTAATAACGGAAAAAAAGCACAAACACGATTAGTGACTGTTTAATGTAGTGCACAATGTACGAAACAATGTTAATCTGGCGGACCGTTTTACCCACGATACTGGGTCAACATTGTCCAAACGCCTCGAACGATGAACTATGAGCGTTATCGTTTCGCAACTGGAAGTAAATCACCTCTCAGGAGATGCGATCGCCGGCCGGAGCGCAGCGCACAGCGTCGGCGAAAATTGAAAAAATAGACTTAGCTCGCTTTGTCCATCTGGTGATTAACCTCCTTCGTCGCGCGATCATTGAAAATCTTTCCTCAGTAAGTAGGTGATGTCAATTTTATGTTCACTTTTATTGAGTTCCAAATTGAAATTACGATGAAATGTAATCGCCCATAAATAATTACTCGGTTACCTACTTATCTGCCTGAATTTCCCAGCCTTTGAATTGCTGTAAGAGTTTCGTGCATCCCAATTTATGAAAATCTTGTCGAATGCATCCGAAGCTTTCTAGGTGAATTAGCAGATATCGGATTAACACCTTTGATAGCGACTGAAAATCTCGTCAGAACTCAGCACGTAATTGTACAGTAGGAGGAATTCCCTTCTTCATTTATCGTTTTGATTAGGTTATTTAACGCATTGATTTTAGGGGCTAGTTACTTTTTTCAATCGGCGATAGTCAAACTTTCGTCTGTATCAATTGTTCTATTCATCACTAAATTACTCATTACAAAAGCTTGTGTAGATTGAAGTGCCACATTTAATTCATCTCCTTATTAACACGAAATAAAAAAAATCCCTTATTAAACTATTTACTCAATTTCAATACTCTGAATCTATTATAGCTATTTAAACTTCAACATAAAATTCGATCAAAGCAAAATCACCTAGAACACACACATTACCTATTACAACATCTCTAATTTCAAATACAACGATTCCTGAATCTATTACAGTTAAAACACTGCTTTTTCGACTTGAAAATTCCTCACATAATCCCCACTACAACTGAACAGGGTGATCACGCTGACACACACGACATGGCAAGCCTCTAGTCATGATCAGATAGCTTGATGGCACCGGAGCGCGATCAACGCAGATACATTGTCTAGATACGTGTAGGGCTCTGACTTAGCACAAAGATTATGCATCTTATCTACTATTAACACAACTACACTATTGGGGTCAATTTTTAACCCGAAAAATGATTAATTTGAAGAGCCGATCACTATCATTCAAGCATGTTGAGATAACCTTTATGATTTAGTTGGTTAACAGCCCTAAAGTGACACGAGAGGTTGCGAATGCAATTCCCATCAAAAATTTGTTACATGAAGCACCACAATGAGCCAAAACCTATGAACCAGAGGATATTGGACTAGCTTGATACAATAACTTAAAAGCGCCAAAAATAAACCCATCCCCGAAATGTGCAGTTGAATTGAGCACGAAAAGTTTCGGTCCGTCAATGGATCGACAATTATTGTTAACACTTTTTAAAGTAGTACTTTTTTTAAATGCTTAAATTCGTTCTTCTCATGAGTGTACTGATAAATTTTAGATTAGAATTATTTAGATAGCTTGGATTCATAATAATCGGAGGTCCGAGGTTTTTTTTTTGCAGGCAGAGGAGTTTGCTGCATGATGGTATGCGGTACGCGCCTAAACATATTATCATCGCTTTTATAGTATTTCCATGGTTAATGAAAATAAACATAAATATTTTACAAGTACATACCATTTTTTAAATCTTAATCTAAGTAGAAACTATCCATTTGAATGAATCAATTGATTAATTCAGTTTGATGGGTAATATTAAAAGTACAAGAGTATTTGATGAACCTGGTCTATGTTACCGCTAAATTCGAGTGGGTTCCATTAACTACATTAGTATATTTTGAATGGATTTCAATTAAAATTTCAATATTCTTTTCAGACGATGGACATTTACTGTATGACTACAAACTTTGATTTTTTTTTCGGATTAGAATTATTATCAGCATCTTAATTTATGTTCAATTAACACTATTGCTTCTGTTTAAGAAAATACGTCATGTTTACATTTTCTGAATGAGAAGTAGGATACATACAGCACCTTTTTTTACTTAGATCTTAGAGTGAATAAAATTGGAGGTGATGATATTATGTTACTGTGAGATATTGTCTATTTCTCCCAGCAAGCAACAGTGTTAATGCACTGTTGTTTTTCGATTTTAAAGATATTGTAACCAGAGCAACTATTGAACATATCGAATTTTGATCATCAGGCAAATGGCACGCATTCACCGCCATAACAAAGTAATTACCAATCTTCCTTAGAATTAAAAAATCTATGTAAAAGTTTGCATATTAACTACCCACAATGCAGAACATTCCAACCCCACTCAAAGCTTATTTTGGGAGATATCCCAATTTGAAATATTACTTTCCTAAGCTGAGTTAAATATGTGGGATGAGCAAAGATTTACGTTTTCACTAATAAATTAGGCGTATATTGGCGTGCTAAATAACTACCGTTCCCCGATACGATTGCACATTTGACAGCCTCCGTGGCGCAGTTGGTTAGTCGCCGGCTGTGAAACGTAAGGCCGTGGGTTCGTTCCCCGCACCGAATCAAAATTTGTGTGATCCACAGGCATTTGTTTCGGGTCTGGGTAAGTAAGATTGAAAAGTCTCTCGTAGTTCCTGATACCGAAGACACAAGACTCAATCTTAGCGTGGGGTTAAGGCTATGTATGTGATTGTTGGGTGGATTTATTTTTATTAGGTACTTATTTATTTGATCTCTGCTAGTACAAATATTGATAATGATTTAAGGCGTAAAATTGTAGCACTACTGTATCATAGAATATGCGTCCCAATGCAGGGCATAAGCCTTCTGTACAATCGAGAGTATGATGGAGAGGGGTAAGAGTTTAAACCATATAGTCCACCACGATTGCCCAGTGGTTTGGCAGAGTTTACACACCAAATACTTTTCTACAAATTCTATGGTATGTAGGTTTCCTCACGATATGTTTTCCATCATTTTCATCACTCATAATGAAGGTTTGACTATCAATAAGATGAATCATAAAAGTCAGAGCACTGCCCTGTGAGATTCTATCCCGCGACCACCGAGAATAAGTAAGCAGCTCTAGACCGTTTACCAACAATTCATTAATTTTAAATTTTACGTGGTGACCCCACGCTAATTTAAGTGCGTTAATCGATAACAAATTTTACTTAACGCAACACAATAAAGTAACTCTCTAATTAAATAAGAACATTTTCTTTTGAAGTTCGTAGAATTTTTTACTACGTAAGCATCTTATTAAAGCTTTCGCACTTTTGTCTTTGATCGATATCGTCATATCGGCAATTAAATTCTACATGAGAAGATCAAACAATGTTTGTTGGAGATGTTGGCTTTGATAAATGCACTTACGTCGGAGACTAGGTAAGCGATATAAAATACAATATTCATGTTTAAATTTAAGGAATATATAGATTTAATTATTTGCCTAGGCATTGAACTCAATATCCCACCGCCTAATTTCGACATGAGCTGGCTAAACCTATAAAGCGTTGCTTAATTTGGGTGTATATTGGAGCATTACTTTTCCTACACATACATATATTCATATATTGAAATAATTATAAAATCATTTAAACTAAAGATAAAAGGTGTAATCTACAACTTTATTAATTGATTATTAAAGTTGCTGATACAAGTCGCTTTGTGATAAGTTAAGTAATTTTAAGCTTACTATTTGACGTTAAAGATTTGACAAGAATTTTTAATAAACCGTAATATATTATGCAATATATTTTTAACATAGGTTATGATTCATCATCATCTCAGCCAAAAGAAGTCCACTGCTGAACCTAGTCCTCACCCAAAGATCTCCACATCGACCTGTTGGAAGCGGCCTGCATCCAACGACATCCTGCAACCCTAGCCAGGTTGCCCATCCACCTTGTAGGCGGGCGTCCGTCATTTCGCTACCTGTACGTGGCCTCCACTCTAGAACCTTCCGGCCCCAACGGCCATCGGTTCTACGAGCCATGTGCTCGGCCCGCAGCCACTTCAACTTGCTAATCCTATGGGCAATGTCGGTAACCCTTGTTGTCCTTCGGATCTCTTCATTTCTGATTTGATCTCGTCGGGAAATACCGAGCATAGCCCTCTCCATGGCTCGTTGAGTGACTGAGCTTCCCCATAAGGCCTATAGTACATATATACATACATACATAGTATATACATATGACGAATGTATGATTGAAAGCTCTTTTTAATGAACTATCAGTAAGGACCTATTGTACTCATACTTAATTTGTGCACGATGCCCATAATGGTCTTGTTTTCTTGTTTTTTTTATATGTTACATTTTTATGCTTTTACTTTGTTTATTAATTTAATTTATAATAGGCATTAATTAGTATTATTTACTGAAATAGGTAGATATGTATGTAGTTAGTTTTATTGAATGCTGTGTCTGCTTTAGTATGATCATGTACTTAGACTAAGTTTTTTGTTTCTGTTTTCTTGTTCAAATGTATTGGTATGTGATTGATAGTAGACCTAATAAATAAAAATAAAATAAAATAAAAGGACAAAATATAAGATACCTTTTCAAATGACTCAATGTTTATTATTTACCTTTCGTTAACAAGAAATATGTTTAGTCTGGGCAAAATGACAGTCGTTTACACAGAGCGAAAATTTTCAAGGGCTGTCCGTATAGCACAGTGAAAGAGAATCCGGCTACGAAATGAGAGGGTGCAGCTTCTATGCATGTATTAGAAAAAAGGCAAAAGTACTAATGGTGGCCTTATCACTAATATTTGTAAGATATTAAAATTACATTAAAAATACGCAGATATTTGTTATAAAGTTTTAATTAGAGGCTAAGATAAACAATAATATGTGTCGTTGGTAAGGCGGACAGATGTCATGCATTTACTAAGGGCCCGATATCAATTTATAAAATATACACAATATTATAACAATAATAATTCGACTTCTGTATGGTACTTTTCAGAAAAGCACCACTCAGATCCGACAAGGATTTTTTGACAAAACATTTACGTTCTCGCGGGAACGTAACCCGCACCCTTCATTTGCAAGCTTTTCACATTGTAATGCTGCGAGATTGGATTCAGAATTGAACCCAGGAAATTACATGTCACACTTTAGTGTAACTTAATATTAAGTTTTGAGGCTCTACCATTAAATCTTTTGTAAGCAAAGTAATAAAATGCACAACACTAATTAGTAAGTTCAAAAAGTTTTCGTTTGTTTCACTTCTAAATACTGGTCATATTTTATAATCTTTTAACTTATAGAAAACCTAAAACTAATTAAACTTTATTTGCGTATTAGTACTAAGTTAAATGGCATATATTTTTCTTTTCTTCAACCTTTATATTTTGATTTTACGGAAATTTATTTTCTATTAAAATTACTAGTCTGTTTAAGTTCATTTAACAGTTTTACTAGATATGTAATTAGAGTGAATGCTGTAAAACATCTAATCAAAAGTAATAATTTGAAGAGCATGTCCTCTTGTGGCGTTTCAGCGTCGTTCGTTTGGAGTTTTAATTAACTACGTGCGCTTGGTAATAGTTCAGAAATGTATGAGTCGTGTAGTGTAGTGTATCGTTTTAGCTCATTATCCGTTGATTACACCCGCCGGTGTTACGTATGGAAACAGAGCAAGGTTCCATGACGCAAAGTTTGCGGCGCGTGTTCCTACATTGTTACTCAGTTTCACAATCGTTCTAATAAGAAAAACTTTTATTAGTACGCAACAAGTATTTGTAAACATTTTTACGTCCATAACAACTGCGTTATTCATCCAAACAGCACTTTTACGAAACGTATTCAAAACGTTGAAGGAAACCGCATGTCGGAGTGACTAGTAAAACCAAAAATATTCGCGGCAGACTCACGTGTCAATGTGAGCGCCTGCGGGCGGGCCGAACGGTTTTTCAGGCGCACAATTTAATGCACGCTTTTTTATTTTGTCATTAACCTTCGTGGTGCTCCGGTTTCGGATCGGCAACGATTTATTTTTGAAACACGGTTACACGCCACGGTGATCGGCGGCACTGGCAGGTACGCGGCGCCGTGTCTGCGGACTCGACAACACGACGCACTCACTGTCGCGGAGGAATCGGACGCCTCGCGCGACGCCAACACTCGCAAACTTCGCAAACTCGCACACAAGTTGCGCCAACGAGAGCGGAGCGAGCGCGCGGCCGGCCGCGCTTCAGCGGTCGCGTCTACTGACTGACCCACGCCGCCACTCGCGCCCGCCATCCGCGCCATCCGCTCCGTCCGCCGGCGTGCCACCAGAAAGCTCCTTACGTTAAATACCATGTGCATTCTATTTATAAGTTAAGTTGGGCGGCGCTGGGCGCGTGCAGGCGCCGGCCGCGCCGTGCAGCGCGCTGTGCCCGCTGCGTGCTGCGTGCTGTGCTGCGCCGCGCGGCTGCACGCTCGGCCGCTTGGAAGGGCTCCAACAACAACACGTCCGTTTTACGATGACCGCGTCAAGTTTCGCCGTGCGGCCGTTTTAAATTTTATTTACTAAAATAACATCTTTAGTTACAGTACAAACTATAAAAACGGCAATAAATATCGCTTTCGACATGTGAATTTATTATCGTAAAACAAAATTGCTTCATATATTATTATGAATGTGTTTCGTGAAACGTTCGCTGAAAGCTATTTATTGTTTGCGTCAAAGTCAATCGCCGTCGGCGTGCGTCTGATGACGCCCTGACGAGCTCACGCCTGACGCCTGACGCTGACGCTGTCGCCGTGACGTGCTGACGAATATGATTTACATTTTGTCGCGGCTGTCAGAGTGTATTGTCACAGCTGACGGCTACTGATGGCGGCGCGCATTGAGATATTACCGACTAGTTGGACGAGACAGTTCCGTCATACACCTACTGCCATTGCAAAATACATTTGATTTTATTGAAACTTTTACACGACAAGCAATTTTAAATCAATTTTTCATACTCCATTCAGTTCTTAGCTTTGTGACTGTATTTAGTATTATAGCTTCATATAGTTAATGTAGGATATTTCTGCATAGATGGCAAGGGAATGTTTTTGGTTAATGGACTATGTTTGTTAATGAATTTTCGAAAGTATCTCTATTTTCCTTTCTATGCTAAAAGTTTCAAATAATTTAAACTTCAAACGTAATGTATCAAGTCTATTTACAATAACACACGTTGATCAATTTTGTAGTTACTTAAGTTATTAGTATTTAATTCTCAAAAACATAATAGGTTTAAATAAGAAAATGAACAAGGTATACTCATTAAAATATATGCAAGGTGCAAAATGATTTGACTATGATTGTGCGACTGATCGCCTTCATAGGGCCGTATCTATTATAAAAATGCTAAGTAATAGTGCTAGGAAAAACATTCATTAAGCATCGCTAACAACCCCACGCCCTTATACTTGCAAACATTCATAAGCATTCGTTCATAAGCAGTAATGATCTGTGCTTGAGAAACTAAATTATTTAATGAAAAAACTTACTTAATATAAATAAGTTTTACTACTCTTCGCCTCCGCCCACTATTCCCCCCGTAGCCGGGATCGACAGCAGCACGCATTTTATTTACACCAAGCATTAAAACTTATCGAGTCTCCAATATACCGGGTATCTCAAGACTGCTACCGAAAACGAAGCCGGGTGGTAGTTTTAGTGACTACAAACACAATGCAACTAAAAATTTCGCAAAGAAACGCAACAATTATTTTTTATGATTTTTTAAATATCGTCATTTTTGGGTGGTAAATCCATCGTTTTTGCTAAAATAATAATTTAAACTCTTTTATACCTTAGAGTATTTATAAATAAAGGTTATACACTATTATTTTAGGAGAAAAGTGTATTTACCACCGAAATATGGCCATAGGAAAAAAAAAATTGTCGCTTTTTTTTTGCAACTTTTTCTATTGCATTGTATCTGAAGTCGCTTAAACTACCACCCGGCTTCGTTTTCGGTAGCAGTCTTGATATACCCTGTATAAATAAATACATACAACAGTAACATGCATGGTCCAGACCACACTAAGATAGAGTCTTGTGTCATGGGTATCAGGAACTACAAGAGACTTTTCATTAGTCTCGGTGCGTAGATCGAACCCATGGCCTCTCGTTTCACAAATAATTGATGAACAGCTCTGAATTTCAACTCCTGTATTATCACTGTAAACTTATTTTGAAATGAGCAACGCTAGAGTTTCTTGCCCGTTCGTCTCTGGCGAAAACAGCCTTGTGAACCGGGTGGTAGGGGAAAAAAAGTGACTGAATCTAAATATTGCAGGTCATTTTATGGATTCATTATTTTCATTTCATTCATTTTATTTCACAGTCAGATTGTAAACATAACATACATATATACTCAAACACAAAAAATACATACGAATCCAAAACTACGAGAGACTTCTCGGTCTCATCTAAGCGTAAAATAATTGTTTGTCTATAAGCGCGGATCGAACCGCAATCTCTGGTTTTAGCCAACTGCGCAACGAAGGCACACATCATTTAATATTTTCCTAGATCACATAAATATCTCCAAGGTCTAAACCGCAACTAAATATATCACATAAGTTTAATACCTATGAAGACCCCGTGTGGGGTGTTTCGTATCACACAGTAATTTAGCTTATAATTTTACGACCAATCGCCTTACGGATGTCATCCCTTTCAGGAGTAAGCCTTAAGATCATTATAGACCAGGGCTACATGCCAAGGGAATTACCCGTATCTTTTTACCAAAGGATATTCAAACTTAGAGTCCTTGGAGCCCTTAAGAAGGCCCTTAGAGTCCGCCATAATGACTAGGAACGAATAGGCAGCCCTATTTTTTTGTCTTCGTAGCTCGATAGCTTGTGGCCCGCCTGATGGTCAACGGTTACCTGCGCTCATGAACCTTCACAACCCCAGGGGTCTAGCATGACCAGATTACTGCCTGCCGTGTGTTCATTTAAAAAAGGAATTAAGTCATACCGCTCGGGGAATTGGATCCAAAACATACAAATCTCTGATTTTATTTTCTTACTGCGATAAATGGCGATACGAACACGCCATTCGCATTATGCTATGCAATACGACCATTCATGTACAGAAGCAAAACTAAACGACAGTATGAAATACAAAGCAATGCCATTCCACTAAGCTCGCCATTTTGAGGTTTTAGATGTTAAGTCTCAATATGTTCAGTAGTTACTCTGGCTACAATGTCCTTCAAACTGAAACACAGCAGTGCACTAACATTGCTGTTAGACGAGAAAACTGTACCTACAACGGCAGCCTTTCACATACTATGAGAAATCTAACACAAGTAAAAATCTTTTGCAGTACTTAGACGTAAAGGATTAAGAACCCACTGGTTTAGAGGCAGCATGTGCAGGTTGATTGGGAATTTCTTAAATTAGATTCCCAGGTGGGACAATATTCATTGTTTTGATTTTAGGTATGACGATAAATAAGCTCAAGCAAGATTAAAAAAGTGCTTGGTGGCCTGTTGGTAAACGGACTAGACGCGGCTGCCCACATGTTCACGGTGGTCGCGGGTTCTAATCCCAGGGCACACCTCTGACTTTTCGGAGTCATGTGAGTATTGATAGTCAATCACCACGCACTAAAACGGTGAAGGAAAACATCGTGAGGAAACCTGCATACCATAGCGATTTATAAGAATTTCTATGGTATGTAAGTCCGCCAACCCGCACTAGGCCAGCGTGGTGGACTATATGGCCTAACCACTCTATATATCATCTGTATATGGGCTGATACAGTACAGTATCAGCCTGGACTCAAAAATTTGTGCTCGATATGGCAATAGACTCGCTCCCTATCACATCGTGGGCCGCAGCATACAAAACGAAATGTGGTTGTCCCGGTTGCATCACCACCTACGCCTTCTAGGAAAAAAGTATGAGTTTATGCACGTATGTATGTCTATACATAAAATATCAGGCTTCAAAAACATCCTTCATTACTTACAATACGATTAATGTTTATTTCTGAGAGTATTGTGTACGTCCATTAAAACTGAAACGCGTTAGAACTAAAATCCCTTGTTGATAATAAATTGACGAATATTTTTGTATAACACGTTGCCGCCCATCGTTCTCGTAAATAATATTATAATATGGCCCATCAAAACGCACATTACAGTATTAAATACGAGGCTGTTTCTCATCTGAAGTAATTTTTAGCCAATTCTCTCAGATGTGATGTCGTGTTGTGTCATCATGATTAGTTATGAATACATTTGTCGGCAATTACGAGACTTTTATCCTACAAAATTATGAATTTATGTACTAATATGATTTTAATGGTAATTTCATAAGTGCTGAAAACAACTAAATCATTTCGATCGTGGGCGCTTCTGCTTGAATCATAAGGGTGACTAGTTCATCCATTACAGAATCAAGTTGGGTCACCAAATATACATATCATAGGAATCTCTATGTAAAAATAAATAATTAGGTGTATTAGTGCTTAAGTTTTTTTTTCTTCTTATCACCCATTTTTAAACGGAATGTAACTACCAATAATTTGGTTTATAGCATTGATAGGTGTCCAAATATTTTCCTATGAAAACAAAAAAAATGTTAAGAGCTTTCAACGCAATTAATTATTTATCAGCAAACAACCAGTAGAAATGTTAAAAAGAAATCACGAATTGAATTTCACTGAATTTCAATTGAATTTAACATTTAAAGATTGATATTGGGGCGGGGCAGTTGCGCAAGAGTTGCCTCGAATAAAAATACATTGACTGGACGTAGCGTAGAAAACTATTCCAATTGCCTGATAAAACAGTGTTATGTAAATAGAGCGGTATGTTTACGGAAAGTGGGCGATTGGTCGGCACAAATGGATTCAAGGGTTGCCGCGGCCTTGGTGGGGGCGTGAATGATAGTAGCCAGATCTATGGTGCCGAAGAAAGACATTCACAACCCTAATGGGTATTGTGGCCGTGGCCCGTGAATGATTTTTAGATTTAAATTTTGTGGAATAGTTCAGACGAAAGAAATGAAACTTGCACGGTGGACCAAACACAACTGCCAACATGTCCAGGGTGGTCGCGGGTGTTAATCCCGGGGCACACCTCTTACTTTACGGAGTCATGTGTGTATTGATAGTCAATCACAACGCACTTAAATGTTCACCATTTTAGTTGAAAACGGCTTGCATCCAGCGACTTTCTGCAACTGTAGCCAGGTCGTCCGTCCACCTTGTTGGCGAGCGTCCGACATTTCTTTAGAAACTTTCGGCCCCAAAGTATTGATAAAAATACATGTTATCAATATCCATACATACATACATAATAAACTCACGCCTTTTTCCAAAAAAGACATAGGTAGGCAGCTGGCAGATCTTCCTGTTGTAGTGACCAGAATACCCACGTTTCGGCTTCATGTCCCACCATGTCATATCCACGCATAATTTTACACCTGTGTATTCTCTAGAAGGGAAGTCGAGATGTCTTTAGTGCTACACCTGCCCTTGGTAGGCGGATGGGCGACCATAACTTAATTAACGCTAATTATACTGCTTGACTGCTTGTCCCATCAGAAATTGTTGCACTTAAATCGAACTTCAAGGAGTCTTCACTACATCCAAATATGATTTATGTTTTTTTTTAATTGCCTACGTGACCAATAAATAAATACATTTCATTTCATTTCAAATACATTTCATTTCATTTCAAATACATTTCATTTCATTTTATTTCATTGATGTACTTAACAAACCATACAACATAACATACATACAAACAAACATACACAGTTTATACAACATTCTAAAACCCACTCTGTTTGCGTTTCTGCCTAATCGCAACTTTAACATTTATTATTTCGTTGTAAATATATTTAGTTTTTTATGCAAATGGTGATCAATATCCCGGCGCGTATTTATTCAATGTACAAGGATGTGTGGTGAAACATATAATCCATTTATTCAGTGGACCGTAGTGCAATTTGATTGGATCCACGTTTCATTACTTTAAATGAGTGTGCTATACTGTATCAGCTTATATACGTCTCACTACAGGTCGCCTTCTCTACAATCGGGAGTACGATTGAGAGTATGATATATAGTCAATTAAGCTTTGTATTTTTTTTTTCTTGCAGTGAATGGCGAGACGAGCAAGCCGTTCGCCTGATGGTAAGCGATACGACCGCTCATAAACAGTAGCAACATTCCACTGCGCTCGCCATCCTGAGACATAAGATGTTAAGTCTCAATATGTCCAGTAGTTGCTCTGGCTACAATGTCCTTCAATCCGAAACACAACAGTGCATTTAAGCAGTGTTGTTTCACGGGAGAAATAGACATTGCGGTGGTACCTACCCAGATGGACTCGCACATATGAGAGACTTACCACCAGTATACCATTGTTTTTTTTTATAAATCGCTATGGAATGCACCATCCTTAACCGTTACAGTGCGTGGTGAGTGACCATCAATACATACATGACTCTGAAAAGTTAAACGTGTACCCTGAGTTTTGAAACCGCGACCACCGTAAACATGTCGGCAGCCGCGCCTGACCAACAGGCTAGTTACGAAATAATAACAATATTATTAAGCAATATAAATGATTTTGTATATTCAAGAATTTAAAAAAATTACTCGTATGTTGATTTGAAAAGAAACACATCGAATGAAGATTAATAAAACTCATAACGTAGAAAAAACGGATGTAAAAGTTTTAGTTTGATCGAGAGATAAATGTTTGTGAGTTTAACAAATATTTGGAGATCATAAAATTCTGATGTTCATGATATACTTATCTCACTGTGTATTGCCATAACGAGTGCTAATTGACAAAGAAATTGTCTGAAGCAGGATCCCTCGCGCTTCCATAAGGTTAATAAATAAATATAAATAAATAACACCCAACAGTCACATACATAGTCGTGACCCCACACTAAGTTCGAGTCTTGTGTCGTGTGTATCAGGAACTACGAGAGACTTAATGGTCTCACAAACACGTAGACCCGAAAAAATATTTGAGGGCCGTACAAACATTTATTTCTGTGTGAGGATCCAACCCGCGGCCTCACGTTTCACAAGCGACTAACCGCCTGCGCCACTGAGGTTGTATAGGTTATATAGGTTGCTATACTGTTTTAAGTTTCAAGGTGTACATGATGGGATGCTTGTAGTCTGACTTTTATTATTGCATAGGACCGACAATTGAGCAAACAGGTCAAGAGCGATCACTGCCGCCCATGATCATACGCGACAACGAAGCTGTCGCCTCACTTCGATTTCCTGTAACACAGTGGTACCCCTGAGAATGAGCTAGACAACGGTACAACTCTTTATTTTTAAAGACGCAACGGTACGAATTATTAAATTATTAATTTGTGTGCAAGGGTTTAAATTATATTAATTTTGCAATAGCATACGTAATGACCTAATCGAGATGGTCCTTTAAAAAGAAGGAAGAAAAAATCGTCGCTTTTCTAGCAAGTTTTAGTTGCATTGTGTCTTAAGTCTTTTTCGGACCCATTCTAGAAATACCTACCCGGTATAAAGGCTGTTATATAATACTCTATTTGCCCAAGAAGAAAAGTGATAGTTTAAATCGGGATTAGTTCTTGTTCTAGCAGTTCTATTCAGGAGCATCGGTCACAATAATTAACCGCGTGAAAGACACATGTCTCGACCGAGCTCTTCCACCTCACATGCCGATGAAACATCTGCAAGTATCTACCCGCAACCTAATTATCTAACAAAATGTATCTACGTTTTATTCCTCCTCAAGGAAAATAAAGTTAAAAGTATTAATATTCTCAACTTAAATAACGCAAAATATGCATCAGAAAGTGCCGAGTTTTTTGTATACCTACGTGTGGCGAAATTTGAAGCTACAAAAATATATATTTAATGCATTGCTTGAAATAGGTTTTTTATAATATAAACAAAAACAGTTATGTCCTAATGAAATAATATTAACTTTTCCCATGAAATAAAATGTGGAGAGAACTTTTCTATTTTTTTATAACAACGCATTCGATTTCATTTCGATCGTTGACGGATAATAACATTATAAACCTTAAAATATTAATCACCTAAAAAACACCAAATTAAAAAATCTTGTAACATACATATTTGTGAACTCACTAGAACAATAAGGCGGCTAAGTAACTATTTAGAGAGATATTGAATTTAAATATACATATAAATAATGATGACGCAGAGTATAAACTTATGTATTTCTATCTTCTGTATTTTACCGATTTTATTTTCATTAAAATTATCACAAATAAAGTTTGACTTTCTAAACAGAGTCCAATACCTGACAACTTACTACCCATAAATCAGGATGTTTAGTGACTTGTGGTCACAAGACCAATTTAGCAATATCTTATTTGTATACCGAGAAAGCATTAACCGAACAATAATAGTCAGTGACTTAGTAAAGTCACTACATTGTACACCGCATTAACCGACCAAATGTTGCTTACAGCGTGGTTTTTAATAGTAACAGTAAATGACTGAATGAGCAAATGATTCACTCTAAGTGATCTGCGCCTATGAGCACTCATAGCCATAACACCTGGGTAATCATAGGTGCGTCATTGGTCAGACTTAGGAGCAAAGGATTAGGGAGTCAGCGAGAAAGAATGTTAGAACCACGTGGCAAGAACAGAACAAAATCATAGTGAAAAAATACTATTCTTCTTCAAACCGCTGTGACTTTATCATGATTAATTAAAGTATTAGTAGCTTTTAAGTATTTGAGATATGATCAGTTTTTAAAATTAATTTGTCTGTTTATATTATAGGTTTACAGAGAGACATTAAGTTATAACCTTAACAACATTTGCAAAATTCAGCAAATTTTTCAACTCCTTTTGTACAGAGTTAGATCCATTTTATTTATTAAAATCCTTTTATAATCTATATCGCACTCTTCTAAGCTTTCTAATAAACAACGTGATTTCTACGAGTTTAAGTACTTAAACTATCTTAACAACCTAATAGGCCTAATTTTTTAAATTTTTATTTGCCACTAGGTCATGGGTGAGGACGTGGGTTTGGTCCTTTGTGATATCATACTAGAATTGTTTTTGTGCTATCGTAGTATTGACTTAGGTCCATAAATTATATATTTCATCATAGATTCCAACAATAGCTGGGCTCTACCATTTCATAAAACTTGTATTTCACTTTAAACTATACTTCCTACCCATAAAATATTTTTATCCGCTCCACATTCCACTCTAGAAAGTAGTATAACAATGTGGCTAGTGTTCTTGTAAGTTCAATAATAGTAATACATGTGGTCAAATGCGTCACATGTGTAGTTTGCACATTCGCGGAACTGCACGCGGTACGCACTGAGCATCGTGAAACTGTACAAGGGAGCAGAGGGTAGCGGAAACCATCGACGGGTTAAAAATGCTCGAAAAAAACATGGTGTTTTTTTGGACGACATATTCACTTAGAAGTGACCAGGAGAAGTGGTGTAATAGATAAGAGGCCTACAGCAATGGATTAATGTGGGCTGATATGATGATGATAATATTCACTTAGTGAAAAAGCTTTGCATTTAGAATTAAATAACATGGTATTTTTGGGCGACATATTTACTTAGTGAAAAAGCCATACATTTATAATTCACAAAACATGGTATTTCTTTGTTGGTGACGAATTCATTTAGTGAATAAGCCATACATTTTGAATTCAACAAACATGTTTTTTTTTTCTATACAAGCACACAGGTCACCTGATGGGAAGGGATCACTATCGCCTATAACCATCCACAATTCTTGGATCACAGAAGCGTTACAAAATCATAACATTGGGAGGGGAACGGGAAAGAAGACTCGGGAGACGAAAGGGATATCGTTCATCCGGCAACGTCACTCACCGAACCAAACACCACAGCAAAGCTGCCACTTCACATTGATCTCCTGTAAGACAGCAATACCTCACCGAAGGAGCCCTGCCCATTCATGCTGCCCATACATGACTGGCAACAGCATAGTTCTACCACTTCAAAGAATGCAATGAGAATCTCCATTTGAATATTGTTGATGTAGAGCATTGAAAAACGGTAAAGGTCGCGGGACGTCGCTGGATGCAGGCTGCCTCCAAAAGTTCTCTGTGGAAATCATTGGGGGAGGCCTATGTTCACCAGTAGACTTCCTTTGGCTGATGGACGGATGGATGGATTGAGAAACTGAAATGATATTCGGAAAACTTATACACGTACGAGTCGGTACTCAAGTTTGATGAGCCTGTAACCCTGTAACCCAAAACCAATATTTGCCAACTTCTCACCAGTAAACCGTTGATAAAAAATCGTATTGAAGTAATAGCTACGTTGGGTCCAAGATGAGAAGATCACGAGATGGACTTAACTAAACAAAACACCAACCGGAAGAGAGAAGATACGAATATTTGCAAAGATTTTTATTGCCTGCGCAGACAGACGCGAATGGATCTTTGCAATGCCAAGGGTCTAGCACAACCGGGTCGCTACCAACATTGTGATCGTGGTTTCCTTGCACTGTATATGTATCTGTATCAGCCCATATACGTCCCACTGCAGAGCACGGGCCTACTCTACAATCGAGAATACGATTGAGACTGGATAAGCGATATAGACCACCACACTGGCCTAGTGAGGGTTGGCGGACTTACATACCATAGAAATTCTTATGAATCCTTATGGTATGCAGGTTTCCTCACGATGTTTTCCTTCACCGTTTTAGTGCGTGGTGATTGACTATCAATACACACATGACTCCGAAAAGTCAGAGGTGTGCCCTGGGATTCGAACCCGCGACCACCGTGAACATGTTGGCAGTCGCGTCTAGTCCGTTTACCAACAGGCCACCACGCACTTTCTTGTACTGTAAAACTCATTAACTCCAGAAACCGGTCTTGGTTATATTTAGACGAATATGCCAAAAGATATGCGAAGATATATTATAAGAGTCCTACCACCAGTAATAATATCAGTTTCTGTTAAATTTTGTAAATCTAAATTATTTTAATAGTATTATTTTTCCCGCCTATCTCCCACTACTCGTAGTACCGCGGGCGGTTCGTGCTATAAATTTTGTTACGGCCGGAGACACCGTCTCGCTACACCGAGCAGCGCGCATCGTTACTGCACCTCAACACATCTGTAAATACTGTTTGTAGCTCTAATATTTACAAATAGAGGTAACATGATATGAAGCTAAATTATTTAGTAGAATCTGGGTGTTTATGAGACTGAAAAGTCTCTCGTAGTTAGTAAGCCACGATACAAGACTCGATCTTAGTGTGGGGTCAGGACTATGTATGTGACTGTTGGGTGCATTTATTTTTTGTTTATTTATTATTATTATTTATGACTAGTATATAAGTGACTGCCAACATGTTCACTGTGGTCGCGGGTCAAATTTACACACCTCTGACTTTACGGAATCATGTCTGAATTGATAGAGTCAATGACCACGCACTCTTAGTCTCTGTATATTATTATAAAGGACAAGACTCTTCAGACACAGGATATCCACAATCAAACATTGATATTTTGTTTATAATATCGATATGCTTCTAGTATGAAAAATAAATAAGGGCAAAATTAATTCAGGCTTTCTTTTCGTACTTACAAAACAAAGTGTCTAAGATGATAAATACAGTTCAGTACAAAAAGAATTGACCAGCTCTCGAGTCCCTATCACTTTTGATAAGCTCATTAATATTTTGGAATATAACGAACTCTCAAGGTCTATGTTTTTACAAATAGACGTCCTACTTTTTTAGAAAATCACACAATCCATTCAATATCCTATGTTCTTCAAAAACTCCCATAAAATGAATTATCTCCCTACAAATTAATCTCTAAACATTCGTCTATTTAACCATCTACTAATAAAACAAAAGCACATCAATAACCATGGCCGACAGACACACATACAAAAGTCATAAGAGCCCTCAGCAATCATCTAACCGACCTCAGCTGAAGAGGCGAGCGGCGCCGCGCGAGGCCGCTAGTGTATCAATCAGCGCGGAAGCTCCACAATCCTTTACTTTTATCGCTTATTTATTGACTGATGTAGTAGGCTTGACGAAAATTTGCACAAATATATTTATTTGAAATAAACCTGTTATTTACGGATTTTATATTCGCGGATTTGGTGATAACGAAAGCTGTAAAGTAAGTTGGGAAGTTAAAAAATGTAAATTTAAACCAAATACACGATAAATTACTTGTTTTTATTATTTCAATTTGTAACATTCGCACAATCTAAAAACCATTTTGTTTGTTTAAATGGCAGAATAAACTATAGCGATAAAGGAAAACTCAATCGTACTCTCGATTGTAGAGTAGGCCCGTGCCCTGCAGTGGGACGTATAGGGGCTGATACAGAAAGGAAAACATCTTGGGGAAACCTGGATACCATAGCGATCTGCAAGAATTTTCAACTCTCGATAGAGTAGGCTCGTGCCCTCCAGTGGGACGTATATAGGCTAATAGAGATACAGATACAGGATAAAATATTTGTGCAGTTAGGGGTAAATGCAGCAAAATCCCAATATATCTAAAGAAACTATTAAGTCAGTGCTCGAGTATTAATAAGCTGAACCCAAAATAGTATATGTTTGCGCGTGCTTATAACAGATTTTCCACTATAGTATCTGGATATGGTGTAAGAATCTGCATATGATATCCTACTACCAGTTAAAAGATCTCTAACAATAAGATTATTTAAAAAGAACGGAACAACATAAATATTACTTCGCGTCAATGTTTATTAATTCAGCCTCCGTGGCGCAGTTGGTTAGACGCCGCCTGTGAAACGAAAGGCCGCGGGTTCGATCCCCGCACCGAGAGAAATGTTTGTGCGGCCCACAAACATTTCTTCCGGCTCTGGGTGTTTGTGAGACCGAAAAGTCTCTCGTAGTTCCTGATACCCACGACACAAGACTCGATCTTAGTGTGGGGTCAGGACTATGTATGTGACTGTTAGGTGTTATTTATTATTTATTAATAGGGGTACATAATTTATCTAAATCCATATAACATACAGGGAGTGCTGGTACTTCAAAAACGTAGATAAAAATGGTGATGCTCCGATAGATAAAAATTGGCTCATATTTGACAGGTTGTCCAACACGCATGAATTACTTGGAAAAAAAGTTAAATAGTTTTGGACTATTTAATTTACCTCAAACTTAATTTAATAAGGATAATAGCTAAATAAACATTGTTATCAAAGGAATTTATTGTTAAATAATTAATTCAATGTTCATCACTGCCACTTTAAGCTACTTCATTTTATAACCTAAAAGGTAATTCAAAGCTAAAACTATTACTAATATAAAATACATCAAAAAGGGTTAAGCACCGGCAGTGGCCTATATGCGACGTCGGCAGTGTACGTGGCGTGACGTATAATCCAGAGGCCAATCAAGTATGGGCGCGAATCGCCGGCTCACGATGACCTCGCAGTGTCCCCCGACCCCCGACCCCCACCGCCCGCGACTCCAACACTTAACGATCTTATTATTGGACAAAGTGATTGCTTACCATCGCGATACATTTGTGATATTAATCCATTTATTTGCACGTTAGATAGAAATTATTTTAGTGAGTGATTTTTACTTATAGTTTCTTACAAATTGATACGATAAGTAGTTTACACCTGAAAGTCCAGTGCAATTTAAATAAAATATCCACGTTTGGCACATAATTATCTGACCCGTGACCACGAGAGCTGTAAAGTAATCGAAACGTCGGGAACTCAAAAAAAGTAAAAATTAAACTAAATCCACGATAAAATCCGTAAATAATAGTTCTATTTCGATATGTAACATTCGCGTAAATCTAAGAAACCATTATATAATTATCTCTACGATCACCACATTCCTGCCCCTGTCCCTGCCCTTAGTCAAATACTGATATTGGCTGAACTTAACACTACAGGGCACTTGCGGTAGGTATTTAAGTATGAAGAGTTTTAAGCCGTTCGAGTGGACACGATCATTTTATTGTCAGCAGATTTTCATGTTCCAAGAATGTTCATATACCAAGATTCTAAACAATAATGATGTTATAACCAATTACCGTGTTTTTTTTTTGTTTATTTACAAGAAGTCTTGTTGGTAGTAGTGGGGATAGATAAATGCGTACCATAACTCATAAGTAGCATTAACAATACTATGTAAAGTAACCTGTATGTGTTTTGTTGTTCTTGTGAATGTAGGGAGTAATAAATTTATTTTCATTTTTTGTATCTTTTTTTCAACTACAACTGTATTCCAATCATCATAAATATAAAAAATGTTTGTGTTACAATTGTTTTTCACCACGAACTGCCGAAATCGATACTGTTTGTAGGCCCCATTCAGCCAGCTTTTCACGTGTCGAATTCAAGTACACACACAATCGACCCCGTGAAACGGGATGACTGACACACTAGCTGCGTGCAATACCTATTTTTTTACCGAAGCGGCAAATATAGCAGCTCTTCTATTTAAAGTGACCACCGGTCGATGTAGCAAAATTTAGCTACTATATAAGAGTCGTTTAGCTACTTAATCGTTTAGGTGTATTAATGACGGAAAAAATAAAACAATCTTGAAAAAATCCAATTCAATAATGACCTTATTTTTTTAATTCCGCTTATACCTCCTTAAAAACTAATTCAAATTTTCATCGTATTTTCTGGTTCGATACTGACACCAAGATCATTATAGCAATAATTTCTGTTATACATCCTTTACATAAAATTATAGGCATCCGTATAAAATACATACAAAATAAAATCTCACTTACCTTAATATCCTTGCGTCCAACTCCAAGACAGCCAATTCCTCATCACAAAAAACCTTAACCAAAATCTGTTTGCAAAAAATTCTACATATTTCACTTACCTGGAAGAAGAGCGTGAAGGCGACCCACTGGTAGTATTTCCCGTAGCGTCTGGGGGACGTGCCCGCGCCACGCACGCCTGGGTACGCCCCTGTGCCCGCCTCGCCCGCCACCGTGAACGTCGAGTGAATCCAGCAGTACGTGTTCAGGACGTCTTCAGGTATGTCTCTGGGGGAGGGGGGTTAAATATAATTTCAGGAATGTGTGAGTCACAAGTTCAAATCCTAGTGGTAACATATGTTATTGAACTAAAATTTGAACTATAGGTGTCAATCAAACTCTTCTTTTGTTCTAGACTGTGGTTCTAGACAATCCATAAGAATTTTGTAATAGAAATGCTAGCACACTAAACACCTAACACACAAAAATAAAAGCCTTCCATGCGTAAAAGTTACACTTTTAAACATAGGAGATTACCAACCCCACAGCCTAAACATACATCTTTACATTTTTAATAAAATTTATTTTGTAAACATATAATATTGCACACGCTAATTAGATTTCAACAAGGCGACATCTCCAGCATATTTAATCTTACAATTGCTTTAAACTACCCAACAAACCATAACAAATTCAATCTATAACACCATCTATTCAAAAACAACTAAGAAAAACGAACTAAAAATACTACTAACGCCATCTAAGACAAAAAGAATTGAAAAACGCCATCTATGAATGGCAAGCGGAACTATTTCCTAACACCCGAGTTAGTTACCTTGTGTGTATGCAGTCTATGGGGTTGCCCACTAGATGGCGTGTTGTAAGCGCGGCGCTGGCTGCTAACAACGCTGCCGTGGTAGCGCCGCAGTGCAACCGAAACGCTATCGAATCGATCCTAGGATTCACTCCTTGCTGTTTGGAAAAAAACGTTAATTAATTATTAAGAGGAATACTCTGTCGATTATATTTTTTTATTTATTTACACCCAACAAACGCATACATTGTCCCACATTAAGACCAAGTCTTGTGTCGCGCGTGGGTATCAGAAACTACGATAAAGCTTTCGGTCTTACAAACACCCAGACCCGAGGCAAATATCTGATGATTACACAAATATTAATCTCGGCGCGGATATGGAATCCGCGGCCGCCCGTTTCTCAGCTGGCGGCTAACCAACTGAGCCACGAAGGCTGTCTTTTATGATATGTTTTAAGTTAAAATTAAGTAAGTGGTTGCAAAATACAACCAAATAAATAAATTCAAGAGTCATTCACATAGTGGAGTTCTCGGTGAGATGCCTTGTGTAATCATATAAGAAATTACGAGACATTATTTTGTCTCACAAAACCCAGACCATCTTTAGGTGTTGCGATATAACCCGAAACCACGCGTTTCACAGCTGGATTTTAAGCAACTGCACCGCGAAAGCTAAAAAGGTATTTTTAGTGTTGTTGTGTGAGTAACAACTTATGCAGTGGTTTGTAGTAGGGAAATTTTATTAAGGAACATTTTAAATTGAATGAGTTGAAAGCTTTCATTCTGATTTACTTACGGCCGATGCCAATAATCAATCGAAAAAATTAGATTGAAGTCAATCTGTTTTGTTGTCAATTGTTTTCTACTTTTCGATTGGTCTCCTGTCATGTTGCCATAGTTTATTCACTACTGAGATTGATTATTGGCAATATAGTATCAGAAAAACGATTGAGCTGTCAATCTAAAACGGCAAATTTTGGATTGGGTTTGTTTATTGGCAGCGGCTGTTAGAGGAGGATTAAAAGCAAACCAATGGCGTCCATATACTTGTTGAGAAACTTCATTACATTACAAGCTGTCTAAACAGGGCAAAAGTAGGTAATTATGTAGGTAGATTTATAACACTCTGTGTGATGTGGCTATACTTCTTTCCTCACAATATACGATAAAATGTTCACCATACTGGGCACACCTGTTTATCTTTTCTTCTCGTGTCGAACTTGCAAAATGAAAACACAAATTGTATTGTTTGACCAGGAAATCGAACCCAATACCAACATCATAGTTTCTTTTGCCGATAGACAAGAGCCATATAGACTCTATATATAGAGCCATCTTGTGTAAATAAGCCACTGAAGCTTTTTGGTGTTTTTTTTATTGCAATTTATGACGAGACGATGCCGTTCGCATGATGGTAAGCGATACGACAGCTACAATGTCTTTCAGTTCGAAACGTAACAGTGCATTTAAATTGCTATTTGGCGGGAGAAATAGTCTGACTGTGTGTCAAACCAGAAAATTGTACCCAGTACATCACAGTTTCTTTTAGCATGTGTGCTGATAGACAAGAGGTCCCTTGCTTTCTTGCTTTCTTGTCATATAGATTACCTGTCTAGCTTATTGAAAACTTTTTGGTGTAGCATATAAATGTGTAAGAGTAGTACGTACCCCGCCCGAGAGCAGCGCGTATATACTGGTGAGGATCTCCATGGGCCTGCGCGGCTGCACGCCCCGCTCGCGGCGACGCCACGTGCCCGCGGCGGCGGCAGCGCCCGCGCCACCCGCGCCCCCCGCACCGCCGGCGCCCCCCGCGGCACCCGCGCCGCCCGCGCGCGCGCACCCCGCACGCGCACGCCGGCCCCAGCACACGCCTGACTCCCTGCACATAGTAATGTAGGATTTGAATGTTAAGAAGAAAGATGAGTAGAATGGAACGTTGACGAATGATTGAAATGGAACGTGGTTTGTGTGAAAGAGATGACTAATGAAAGTATTTGAGATGGAAAGAGTTAGAGAATGAATCTGAAGATGTTGATATATGCAAGGACGGAATATAGAGGAGAACAGTCTGGAAGACGATGGAAGACATGAAAGACGGAAGACGTAAGACGTGAAGACGAATTTTATAAAAGATTTAATATATTGAAAATTATCCAAACGATCCTAGTTTGATTTGACCCGAGGCGGAACTATTCCCACAGTAATATACCTTTATAGAACAAACCTCCCGCCAGCCAACCAACCCACACTAGGCCAGCGTGGTGGACTATATGGTCTAACCACTCTCAACCGTACTTACTATTGTAGAGTAGGCCCGTGTCCTGCAGTGGACGTATATGGGCTGATACAGAACAAACCTCAGACCAAAGCCCGATTGTAAACAGTAGTGGTGTGTAATTTTAGGAAAAATTTTATAAATCATTTTTGCCTATTACCGAATTTAAATATAACTGTTTCTTTAAATTTTTCGGTTATTGAAAAAAAAATGCATTGTTTTCATAAATATAATTTACATTTGTGAGTTTTCTGTTTTGTTCTATTTTGTGCATGCTGAACTACGCCTGTAAGAGATTGTTACGCTTAAATAATTGTTAATCGCATAGTTATATATAAGACATATTTCAGTGTAAACAATTGCTGGCTGATTTTTAAAAATATATAAAAAAAATCAGGAAAATTCCCGCAAATTTCTAATGATTATTTTTCCGACCCAAATATCGACCAATAGAATTGCACCATTCGACGTCACGTGGTACAACCTACATGGTATTATACTGATAATTTTTTGAAAATTTTCTCTGGTAGTTGCTATATATAAAAAACAAAACATGATCCAGTCAAATTAACCACACGTCAAACTGACAGGTTGAATTCAATTGTGAAAATTGGAGATTTTGCATGAAAATGAGTTTGAAATTAAAATTTGGGACGGAAAAATAATCCCCCGAATACCACACGAGCTTCAAAATTATCTGGCATTTCCCTCAAGGTTCCCTGCAAACAAATAAAGTCGTCAAGTTTTGACTCCTTCATTTGTTTGCAACGAACCTATCGGGAAATACCCGATAATTTTGAAGCTCTTGTGGTATTATAAGTGAAAATTTAAATTTCTCGGAAAATTTCTATAACCTACACAGTGGTAGTGAGCTTAGGATGAGTACAGCATTGTCCTGACCTGTATTGTATAAGGTCGACCCATTACAAAATACGCACCCCTCTCTGCAATGCAGAGGAATAAGGAAATATTCCACCACCCTGGTTAAATAAGGGTAACCATACTTCAAACATACGTGTAAAAGTTTAATGTGTTTTTATACCGTTGTTACCACAGTTGCTATCATCAATTTTCTGCTTAAATGCCCAACCCCTAACTACTATTTTATGTTTCCTTATTGTAATATTTTTACTTTTATTTACGCTAAATTACTTCCCTGTATCAGTCATCTACGGTCTACAACAAGGCATGGGTATCCTCTACGAGAGTACGATTGCGAATGGTTAGGCCATATAGTCCACCAAGCTGGCCTAATACGTGTTGACGGAATTTACATACCATAGAAATTGTTACAAATTGACTAGTGTATGCAAGATTTCCTCACGATGTTTTCCTTCGCCGTTATAATGCGTGGTGATTGACTATCAGTACACACATGAATCCGAAAAATCAAAAATGTGCCCTGGGATTAGATCGCGCGACCACTGTGAAGATGTTGGCAGCCGCATCTGGTCCGTTGTAGTACTTAATAATGTTTATTGACTCCCCTGTGTAAACATTTCGCCATGAAGCGACAATATCGTTTCCTCCCGTCACTCATAACACATCACCGGAAAGAAGATTTCTTTAACAGAACCCGTGTTACATCCAGTGTAAACAATCAGTTTTTGATGTTTTTGAAATAATCACCCAATTTCAACATTACTGAAAATAGTTTTTTTTTATTGCAATGAATGTCGATATGAAAATGCTGTTCGCCTGTTGGTAAGTGATACGACCGCTCATGAACAGTAGCAAAACCAAACAATGCAACGCCTTGAATTACAAAGCAATGCTTGGGATTCCACTGCGCTTGAAATCCTGAGATATAAGATGTTAATTCTCATATTGAGTAGTAATTCGGCTACAATGTCCTTCAATCCGAAACACAATAGTGCATTTACACCGCTGTGTGGTGGAAGAAATAGATGCTGGTATTTACCGACCTCTCACACAGACCTACCACAAATAAAGTATGTGACAAGCATGCAGTAATAACGTCCTTATCCCTGGGTACAAACTACTTAACCCAGATTAAGAGTAAACCTTAAAATATAATAAATTATTCTATTAAAAAGCCAATGGGGGTTGCAACCCTATGACTAATACGTTTACTTAAAACGTGACCGTGTGGCCTAATGGATAAGGCGTCGGACTTCGGATCCGAAGATTGCAGGTTCGAGTCCTGTCACGGTCGTCCAGTTACGAACATCACAGCGTGGATATTTTCATTTTACCACTGAAAAAAATTTAAAATGAAGTAAACATTCTTATTATATATTCCTTATTTCAGATTTTTATTATTCTTCCTATTATTCTATCGTCTATACAACAACAGCCGCATTATTTTATAAGCCTTAGCAACCCTTGTCGAGAACTAATGGCTACAGTTTTCCTCATGGTTAAAATAAAAATTATATTTACGGATTTTAACTCTGAGGGCTATAGTTTTCTTCACGGTTGAAATAAAACGAATACATATTTACATATTTAATCGCGGTTTTGGTTTAATTTTTGCGCTTTTTAACTAAACCAAATCCGCGGTAAAATCCGTAAAAATATTCCAATTTGTAACATTCGCGTAAATCTAAAAAGGACATGTATTTTTAGATTTACTTGTGTACTTATGGTGTTTTCTTTCATCAGTAAATCAGGTGGTAATTAGGAGTAATTTTCTATTCTACTAGACATGTTACTATTTATACATAGTGGCTACATTTCACAATAAAAACTTCCACAAGCATTAAAAACATCCATCGTAGGATGCCAATCTCTTAAACATTGTTCTAATCTTTGAATCGGTGTCATAACTCATAAAACCACGATTGCTTAACCACTATCGAAATCATTGTCGACATCTTTTATTTAATTTTCATAAAGAATATCTGGAATAGTTCCAACGGGCGAAACGCGTTAAAAATGAAATACTGAACGTTTTAACTGGCCCACAATCTGATTCCACGCCGCAGTTAATTAAACATCGTGTCGCTTACCCACTACATGTTTTATACTTAGTAAAATGTTCACGTATTTAAAGGCAGTAAATTAAGGTATTAATCTGTTAGAGATGGATAAACTTACTTTATTTTATTTATTCTTTACTGCACACAAAAGAACAAAATATTACAATATTTAACAAATAAAATTAAAGAGTACAGTTGGCGGTCTTATCGCCCTAGGCGATTTCTTCCAGACAACCTTTGGATGGATATAAGAAAAGGATATGAAGAGAGGGCAGTATAGAATTTAAAGGTAAACATGCTCTGAAAAGGAATATATAAACAAATTATTTATAATTAATATATTATACACAATATATGATATATATTTATATAATATATTTTATATACATACATATATGAATACTTCTATAGATAGAGACACATAATTTATGTGCATTTATCTTCTTTGTTTCACAGAGGAACTGCTGGACATATTGAGATTTAACATCTTATATCTTAGGATGGTGGGCGCAGTGGAATACCAAGCATTACTTTGTAATTCATGGCGTTGTTTGGTTTTGATACTGTTCATGAGCGGTCGTATCGCTTACCTTATGGGAAACCGCATGCTCGTCTCGACATTCTTATATTCATAGTATTTGTGTTTATACGCAAAATAGTACGAATTTCTATGGTATATAAGTCCGCCGACCCGCACTAGGCCAGGGTGAAGGACTATATGGCCTAACCACTTTCAATCGTACTGTCGATTGTAGAGGAGGCCCCTGCAGTGGGACGTTTATGGGCTGATACAGTCCAAAAATCGGTGATAGTCAAATACCCTATAAAGTTGCCCAAATGCGCGTCTTGGATTTGTTTAGACAAAAAAGTCCGTTTTTTCGATACAACTTCAATCAGCTGTTTTATGTGTCATGGTTTTAAAACATTTGAAACACATTTTCGTGTCAATGTCGCAACAGAGCCATCAAGGGCTGCCCACGAGTCCAAGAGATTGACGGCGGAACAACTGCTTGTTATTTTAGAACAATATGATTAAACCATTGTGAATATAAATATCATAGTTATAAATATGTTCACGGCTTGTAATATTTGACTTTCATCTTTAAATGTGTTCTTTATTTAACGAAATAATAATGTCGGACATACCTATTTATTATATGGCGGCAGGCGGTCTATCATAATTATTTAGCCTTTGACAAAGAGAAATAATAAAAACAGTAAAGGCGTCCTTTTATGTTCGTTTTCAGTGTGACAAAGCTAACAACTTAGTCGAGGCTCCTATTCTTACTTAAGTCCAATAAAAGTAAAGTGTGGCTCTACATAAGTAATAATGAATAGCAGTGATGTATGTTTTCTTTTATTCTCTTAAGGCTTCATATTTGTTTGAGTTTCTTATAGGATTCGTTTTTTTTTAAATATCTTTCACCGTGAAAACCTATTTATAATTGGCGCGGTGTTGTACATCATGCTATTTATAAAATATTTGTAAGCGGTAAGTTTTCGATCCACAAAATAAATTAAAAAAAAACTTTTTACTCTCCTCTTTACTGTATCTCGGAGGGGTTATATCGGTGATAAACATGTACAATGATGGTATATACTAACCTTCTATTAGCGACTCGATGCGAGCGTACTCCTGCGTCGACGCGTCCGCCGGACGTCTTGCCCATCAGGCGTGCGTCGAGCTGCCTCTACCCGCGCCTCCACGCAGCCATGCCGCGCTTCACTGCACACAAAACATCACATCAAGCAACACCATAAGATAAACAACATGGAAACATGACCAACGACATTATCTGAAAGCATCTGTATCAGCCCTTCCCTGCTGTACCTACAGGTTCGTCAAGACTGGGAAAACCAAAACTGGTGGTAGATTTAGTGACTACAAAAACAATGCAAATTAAAAAAAAATGTTTTTTTTTTAATATTGTCGTGTATGGATGGTAACTACACGACACGTAATAATACACCATAATCCATAGATTTATTAAAATAACAATGAAAACTCTTGAGTATCATAGCTGTGTACATTATTATTTCAGGACAAAAATATGTAATTATCACCCAAATACGATGACAGCGAAAAATAACAAATTTTTGTTTCTGTAAGTATGAAGTCACCAAAACTACCTTCGTTTTCGGTGACAGTCTTGATACTCCCTGTATATGGTTCGTCCCACTGGAAAACATGGGCCTCAATCGAGAGTACATTTGAGAGGGGTTATCTGAAATACCGGAGTCTAATTAAAAATAATTATTGTCGGGTTCAGATTTATCGAAGAATTGATGTCATAGAATATGAAAAACGATTGTTAAAAAATACGAAAAAAAACTGAAAACACCAAAATAAATCTGGATCTTTTTTAAATATTCTCTTTCAATAATATATATATTGTTTTAAAATAATGGAAAGTAAATTTTCAACTTATAAAGTTCTTGATATATAAAAAATAGAAATGAAATAAAATGCACCACTTTGGTGCTCAACGGAGAATACTTTGAACGTCTCATGGATCCGCGGGAATACGATAAGCCTTGTACCGTTTGGAAACGTCTTTTTCTCCATATTTCAAGGCAATACTAGATAATTAAACGTTGCGGGATGAACCTTGCAATTTGGCTCTTTATATTGTTCAATGCTGTTATGAAAGCCTAATCTATCCATATAAATAAAATTAAAGTGTCTGTTTGTAAAGTGAAAATTAAAGAGAATGTCCAACTAGATATCGTTATATACACGATACCTATAACGAACATGATCTTAGATTTTTTGGTCTATCTGTTTGTTCCAGCTAATCTCTGAAATGGCTGGACCGATTTTGACGGAACTTTTATTGTCAGGTTGCTGATATAATAAGGAATAAATTAGGCTACATTTATTTAAAAAAAAAAAAAAACGTTTTTGTTAAATTCTACGCGGACGAAGTCGCGGGCACAGCTAGTCATTAATATAATATTTTGTTGAGGTATTGAACTTGCTTTCTACCCAGACGGCCTCGTACATATTATATAAACCTACCACCGGTACAGTAAAGTAAAGTAGTTTCAGGCGCTTTGTCAGTTGTCTACTAATTAGAACCCGGAATACCTACAGTGAATATCTATACATATATATGTATATTCTAGTCAAGTTTCCAGTACTGTTAAATATTAATAGTAACAATGCATTAGTCATCTCACATTACGTTCTGTTTAAACGTCAATTTGTGCCCACATTTATAATATAAGCAAAACGAAATCAACTGGAGAACACGATACATCTTATGTTCTTCAAATAACCTGTTGCATGGACCTCAAATTATTGGCAACCTCCGTGGCGCCAGGAGTGAGACATTGACTGCAATTTAAATAATGGAAGGTTGTATATATTATTATTATTATTATTTTATTGCATTGAATGGCGAGACTAGCATGCCGTTCGCCTGATGGTAAGCGATGCGACCGCTCATGAACAGTAGTAAAACCAAACAACACCTTGATTTACAAAGCAATGCTTGGCATTCCACTGCGCTCGCCATCCTGAGACACAAGATGTTAAGTCTCAATATGTCCAGTAGTTACTCTGGCTACAATGCCCTTCAATCCGAAACACAACAGTGCATTTAAACTGCTGTTTCACGGGAGAAATAGACATTGCGGTGGTCCCACCCAGGCAGCCTCTCACATATGAGAGACCTACCACCAGTAAAATGTTTAGAGAAACAACAGTTTTTCTATACTAAGTTTCATAGTAAAATGAGAATTCTCCTTTGTATCTGTATGAGCGCTTCCCTACTTTATCTAAAGAGTCTTTATCAAAACTGCAATCGAAAACAAATTACAGAAAAAATCGTCAATTTGCAAAAGTTTTAGTTGACTTTAGTCTGGAGTCACTAAAACTACTATCCGGCGTCGTTTTCGATAGCAGTATTGATATACCATGGATTAATCGGGTAATATTGGGTATTATGAAGCCCAAAAGATAATTATTATTTTCACCCACAACAAAACACAGATCCCCTTAAAAATGTATTTCCATCATTATGTAATATTCATGATAGGCAAAAGAAATTTATTTAACATCAGCTCCACTATCAAAACATAGGTGCTTATAACTAAGTCAATATTTTTTATTTATTTATTTACAGCAAATATAACATCTTAACAGCCAATACCAACGAGACGCAATATTAATAATACAAACAAAAGGAACTCTTAAACAATATGGAATTGAAAATAAAACAATAGACATTCAAAATTGAATTAACAATTCGAACAAAAATTTATAAAAGCAATTAAATAAAAATCTTGAAGAAATTACCTAGAGTGATAAGGCCGCCTCTTGTCATATTATTATTGTGTTCTTTCTTCACTGTATTTTTCATTTGGTGCAATAAATAATTAAATGAATTGATTGATGATTTTTGACTTTTTATACTAGAACCTTCCGTAATATGGCTGCAGTATTATTAAAAAGAACGCATTTCTGTGCAAGTTAATATGACCTTCGACGTTATGGATGCTTTCCCTAACATCCCATCCCTACATATTACACAGCACCGAGATAATCTGAACGACTATCAACTTCTAGTAGTGGGTACTTATACCGCCATTGGATGACAATCTTATGCATTAATTAACTTTATAAACTATTTTAAAATATTTTGCGCACGGCAGCTTCGGACGCCTGACCTAGTTCCAAAAGCGTCTTTACTTTTGCTCTTTTATGTGGAAAATAGACGTTATATCATTTTTGTGATCTTTCAGGTTAATTAACGTAAGTTTTGGCATTTAGGCATTTTATTTATGGGTATTAAAATATATGAGTGACATTTTCATATTTATGGTTGGGATTTTTTTTTACTTTTAGCCGAGCGTGGATTGATAATTGTTTGCTATATCTTTAATTCCGAGGTGTTGTAATACGTACACAGAACTAATGTCTCTTACCCAAGGACTTGAACATTTCCCACATATATTTGACGTCAAACAAATGTGAATTCGTAAAGTTATACACTACCTACATCGACTTAAAATACATTGTTAAAAAAGACTGATACTGCCATATGCAGCTACTTTGCCAAGTAAGAGTAAAAAAGAAATACTAAGAATAGGCGAATTTCCCGAAGCAGCATATAAATAGAATATAGATACATGAATGCGTAATTGATGACAGAAATACGGTTAGTTGTGCCGACGGATGGTGTCGAATTATCGTTTCATATCGATGTATAATTGAGTAACAAAGGTGAGGTCTGGGAAGAAAGCGTAGCGGGTAATGTGCTTTATAATACTTAAATATTAATTTCATAAATAAAAGTTCTTTAAATTACAACGTTAAAGTACTTTTTTTTAAAATCCTAAATCTAACACCAGATATCTTCCGCAGCGGTTAAATACAAATAATGGTAACAATTCTATCATTTTATAAAGTTTAAATAAATCCCCGCACTGAGAGATTTTTTTCTGCGGCCCACAAATATTTCTCGGGTCTGAATGTTTATGAGACCGAAAAATGTCTCGTAGTTCCTAATACCCACAACACAAAACTCAATCTTAGTGTAAGGTGAGGACCATAGATTAGAATTATATACAGAGATAGATGCGCCAACTCTACTTTTATTAATTTTCCGACGTGATTTCGCCATCAGATGGCGCACTAGGCAATCGGGCGAAATTTTATATTTGTTATTGCAATATTCCAAAATGTGTTTCTTTCGTAACCTCTTGTAATTTTCACCAATATCAAGTTGAAGCTGTTTTTAATATCAAGAAAGTTCATAATATCAACATATAACACATATTTCTTGGTTTAGTGGTACACTCCCGCCAGTTAGCGATCGGATTTAAACTAATTACAAGATAATTTCCCGTTCTCGCCAGAGCGTGGCGCTAGAATCGAAATAATCGTTTTCAATATTTTTCATGTATGAAGTCGCACCCCTATGGTGAGGACTATGAATGTGACTGATGGTTGTGTTATATTTATTTAGTACAACTTAGCCTAAAATGCGACATGTTTGCAAAAGTCCATATTCTACCATAAAAACAGTTTCTTTTACCATCATAATCATGACATCTCCAAGCATTCAACTGATCGTTGGCTCAAGAGTCATATCCATAACGCAGTATTGCTAGACACGACACGCATAGTAAGGAGGTTCCTAATTTTGGATTCCTAAGCACCGGTGGGTCTTGAGCTTAGCCACCGAAAGAATAATCATTTTTTTTAATTTTTACCTCTAAGTATAATATATCGTTTTTTAAAATATGTACCTATAGAAATGTAACAAAGAAACTTACAAAATAAAGCAAACATAATAACTTTATACATATCTCTCATACAGAAAATATTTACAGAAACATGCTTGCTACGCTATGCTATGCTATGCTATGAGATTAATATCTGATAAAGACAGGGCCTCTATTTCAGATCATCAAACCAACTCATAAGTCTGCCTCACACATCCCCACAATACGTACCATCCGCTACCGCGTATCTCCCATAGACATACCTTAGAATCAGTTTCGCGGAAAACCGTGGCGGAAATTGAATACGCTTCGTTCCCGCTGAGATTTCACGATACCGGCCCGAGGCGGACCTGGTCCACTGTACTTCACACTTACAGATATCTTACAACACGGCTGCAAGTTTGATAGATTCTTCGAGATGTTTAAATATTTATGTGAATTTAGTGTGGCGGTGTGTCGCAGAATAGGGTTGGATTTATTGATTTAATAATATTTATTATTTAATTATGTATCATATCTTATGAATATATTCACTATAAATAATTTGTTTATCTATTCCCTTAAAAGAGCTTGTTTTCTTTAAATTCTATACTGCCCTCTATTCTTATCCTTTCTTTTATCCATCCAAAGGTTGTCTGGAAGAAATCGCCTAGGGCGATAAGACCGCCAACTGTACTCTTTAATTTTATTTGTAAAATATTGTATGCCTTTTGTTTCTTTGTGTGTGCAGTAAAGAATAAAACAAATAAATAAATATTTATTGTACACAAAAAAACATGCGCTGTCTGTACCTATATATTCAGGTATTGCTAGATATTAGATTTTATTGGGGAGGTAGAGTGTACAAATACACTGGTGGTGGATCTCTCATATGTCAGAGGCCGCCTGGGTAGATACCACCGCAATGTCTATTTCTCTCGCCAAACAGCAGTGTAAATGTACCGTTGTGTTTCGGATTGAAGGATATTGTAGCTAGAGTAACTACTGCACATACTCGGGATGGCAAGCGCAGTGGAATGCCAAGCATTGCTTTTGAATTCAAGGTGTTTTTTAGTTTTGCTACTGTCCATGAGAGCTTATAACGATTACCATCACGTCAATGATATACTCGTCTCGCCATTCAATGCAAAAAAAGTTCTGTTCTTAATTACCATGGATAGTAATTTTATCGTATTAGGTGTATATGGAAATGGCAGGGCAGGGGGTGCGAAGAATCCCCGGGCTACGGTAGGCCGCCCATCCCAACTGACCCTGGCAACGTACAACGGCAGAAGTCTTCGGCTTGATGAACATCTGGCGCAGTTAGAGGCAGAGCTGGAGAACATAAGGTGGCATGTTCTGGGGCTGTGTGAAGTCCGTAGAAAGGGGGAGGATACCATCACCCTTGATTCAGGCCACCTTATGTACTACCGCGAAGGTGATCAGTCATCCCAGGGTGGCGTAGGTTTTCTCGTTAATGGGGCCCTCTCAAACAACGTTGAAGAAATCTCCAGTGTGTCGACTCGGGTAGCTTACTTGGTACTTAGGCTATCCAAGCGATACTCCATTAAGATCATACAGGTATACGCACCGACATCGACACATTCGGATGATGAAGTGGAAGATATGTACGAGGACATATCTAAAGCCTTGCACAACACCACCAAGGCTCACTTCAACGTTGTTATGGGGGACTTTAACGCTAAAGTGGGAGTCCAGAGACACAGCGAATCTAAAGTGGGACCATATGGTTTTGGATGCCGAAATCACAGGGGAGATATGCTCGTCAACTTCCTTGAGAAAGAGGGGCTCTTTTTGATGAATTCTTTCTTCAAGAAGAGACCCCAAAGGAAGTGGACGTGGCAAAGCCCGGACACTGTGACCAAAAACGAGATCGACTTCATCATGACGGACAAGAGGCACATATTCAGAGATGTCTCAGTGATTAACAGATTTAATACTGGATCCGATCACCGACTTGTACGAGGCACTCTAAATATCGATCTTAAGCTGGAAAGAAGCCGTCTGATGGGGTCTACGCTCCGGCCTAATCCACTCCAAATTATGGCAGGCTCTGATAAGTTCCAGAGGATGATCAGACATAGATTCGCTGCTTTGGAACCCACTGTAGACGTAGACGAGACCCTACAAAATCTGGTCGAAGCGCTGAGGAGCGAGGGCATCAAATTCTGCCAAATGCAGCGTGGAGGCAGAAAGTCCAAACTCTCGGATGAGACTCTACGGCTTATGGCAAAAAGACGGGAAGGAACTCAGATTGCTTTGTCAGAGAGGTCAGACCTAAACAAGCGTATTGCGAAGATGATACGCCGGGACCTTCGGAGCTCGAATACGCGCTTTATTGAAGACGCTATAGAGCGAAACCGAGGGTCTAAGGTGTTCACTCAGCAACTTGGAAGGAACCACCTGACAAAGTTAACGACACGTGAGGGAAAAACCGTTTTGTCAAGGCCAGAGATTCTCACCGAGATCGAGGACTTTTATGGGCGTTTATACGCCACACATGTTCCTCGACCTGAGCGTGACGACCAAGATTCTAGAGCCACCCTGACACGCCATTATTCTGACGAGCTGCCAGACATCGACCAAGGCGAAATCGTGTTGGCTTTGAAGCAACTTAAGAATGGAAAAGCCCCCGGAGAAGATGGAGTTACCTCAGAACTCCTAAAGGCAGGAGGAGCCCCTGTTATACAGGAGCTACAAAGCCTGTTTAACACCGTTCTTCGCTGTGGGAGAACTCCAAAGGCGTGGAACAGGAGTTTGGTTGTTCTCTTTTTTAAGAAGGGTGATAAAACCCTTCTTAAGAATTATAGACCCATCTCACTCCTGAGCCACGTCTATAAGTTGTTCTCAAGGGTCATCACGAATCGCCTTGCAAGAAGACTCGATGAGTTTCAGCCTCCGGAACAGGCCGGGTTTCGAGGAGGATATGGTACCATAGACCACATCCACACAGTAAGGCAGATTATACAGAAGTCGGAGGAGTATAATCGGCCCCTGTGTCTTGCATTTGTGGACTATGAGAAGGCCTCTGACTCCGTCGAAACCTGGGCTGTTTGGGAGTCCTTACAGCGTTGCCAAGTAGACTGTCGCTATATCGAGGTGCTGAGATGTCTTTATGAATCGGCCACTATGTATGTCCAATTACAGAATCAGCAATCTGAGGCCATCCAGTTGCGCAGAGGGGTGAGACAGGGGGATGTTATTTCCCCGAAACTGTTCACAAGCGCACTGGAGGATATGTTCAAGACGCTGGACTGGAACGGTATGGGCATCAACATAAACGGCGAGCATATCTCGCACCTACGTTTCGCAGACGATATAGTCTTAATGGCGGAATCGCTGGAGGAGCTGTGATGAAATTATTGGATTGAGAATAAACTGATTTAAGCAAAAGACGTTTTATTCAAGAGAGAGATTTACAAAGACAATTAAAAAAAAGTATCAAAAACAATTATTGGAATAGAGCACAAAATTCAAAATAAGTTAATCTCTATTCCACAATAGAAAACACAAAGAAGGTCAAATTTAATTATTACAACACTTGCACCAAATTTGAACTTTATATAAGATTTAAATTTTAATTAAAAACAAAAAATCTTATTTCATTTTAAACTTTGAACACCAATTTTCCGTCTAAGATACTGAAATCTATCTCTAGGAAGAGCTTTTGTAAACATGTCAGCATATTGCTCCTTGGTGCATACATAGTTCAAATCTATTTGCTTCTGTTTTATTCTTTCTAGTCATCGATCTAGTTGTTATATTTCGTGACAGCTCTGTTAGATCTATTGATTTTTCAGGCTCATATATAGATCCTTCATCGGAATAATAATTATCATCACTTATTCCATCATTGGTTGTTTCCAACTGTTGCGAATTATTCAATGTTTTGTCATTCAAGGTGTTGTCATCGTCTTTTAACATTGATTCTGAAACAGTTTCTAATGGAACCATGACAAAATTTCTTTTAACTGAGCTTTCTATAAACATTACATCTCTACTTATTAGGATTTTCTTGGTCTTTGGATCTAAAAGTCGGTATCCTTTGGTTTCTTCACTATAACCAACAAAGATCATTTTCGTTGACCTTGGATCCCATTTCTTGACCTTTTCTTTTGGAACATGAACCATTGCCTCGCAACCAAAAATTTTCATATGAGAAATATTCGGCTTTATACCAGACCATTTCTCTTCAGGTGTTGAAAATGAAAGAGTTCTTGTAGGACATCGATTGGTGATATAGCACGCTGTTACCACTGCTTCTGCCCAATACTGTTTTTGTATTTTAGCATTTAGTAACATGCATCTTGATCGTTCCAAAAGAGTTCGGTTCATCCTCTCAGCTAAGCCATTCTGCTGAGGAGTGTACGGAGCAGATGTCTGATGTTTGATTCCTGACTTCTTAAGGAAAGCTTGAAACTCATTACTCAAATATTCTGTACCATTATCTGTACGAAGTGTTTTTATAGTTAAATTCAGTTGGTTCTCTACAGAGGCTTTGAATTCTTTGAATTTTTCAAATACCTCTGATTTGTTTTTCAAAATAAAAACAAATACTTTTCTAGTGAAGTCGTCTATGAAAGTCACAAAATAGCGAGCTCCTCCAACAGATTGTACCTCCATCGGCCCGCAAACGTCAGAGTGAATGAGTTCAAGTTTACTTTGTGCTCGGTTGCCTGCTGTAGGAAAAGGGTTTCGTGTCTGTTTTCCTTCTAGACATGTAATGCAGACGAATTTCTCTTTGTTTTCTAGTTTTACTCCTGTATTATCTGATAGTCTATTTAAGTCTTCAAAATTCAAGTGTGCCAGTCTTTGATGCCAGAGATAGAAATCGTTGTCTTTCGAAGCAGATGTGTATGCTTGTACACTGTGTGTTTTCAGCCTGTACATATTGTTTACCAAATTGGCAACTGCTACTTTTTCATTATTTTTATTGAATATCATACAACCTTTTCTATTAAATTGCACGTGGCATCCACTATTTATTATCTGACTTACTGATAGAAGATTTGTAACCAATTCTGGAACATACAGAACATTCTGAACCATAATTGAATTTATCTTGCCTCTCTCATTGATTACATTCAGATTTACTTTTCCACAACTTTTCACAACAAGCTTCTTGTCATTAGCTACCTTTATTGTACTAATCGGAGGTGCTACTTCGTCATAGAGCCAGTCACGGTGCATTGTCAGATGCATTGACACTCCAGAATCTATGTACCAACCATTGTCATTGTTTGTAGTTGCAGAGAACACAGCGACATATCCAGTGTCATCCTTCAACTGTTGTGTCTTCTTATTTCGACAATATTTACTTACATGTCCATATCTATTACATGTAAAGCATCTCGGACCTTTGGACTTGTTTGTTTTATCGGTACCTTGTTTGGCGGACTGCATCGGTTGTCTTTTACCTTTGTTAACATATAATGCAGTAGACTCGGAGTTCTTCACGTCCTGAAGAAGCTTGGTCTTCACAAAATCAGCTGTGATCGCCACACCAGAGCTCTCAAGTGCCATTATCATAGGTTGATAAACTTCGGGTAAACCAGCTAGCAGCAAGGTGCCTAGCCACTCATCGTTTACACTGAAACCAATGTTTCTTAGTTTATGCGCTGTCGAAATAATTTTATTGACATAATCTTCTATGTTCATGCAAGATTCGAGTGTCGTTGTTATCAGATCTCTCAATAAACCAACGCGGCGTGTCAAACCATTATCATCGAAAGCTTTTTCTAGATTTTGCCACACTGCCTTGGCAGTCCTTGCTTCTTGTATGTGTACATAATTAATAGGATCTACCAGCAATATAATTTTGGACTTAGCTTTCGTGTCCTTTTTGACGTCGGGGTTTTCGGTGGTTATACAATCCCACAATTCTTCGTGTTCGAGATAAGTTTGTACTGCAAACTTCCAAGTAGGATAATTTTCTCTTCCTGTCAACTTTTCAATCAGTGCCATCGTATTGGAAGACATTTTGTTGATGAAGCGAATTTTACAACCAGTTGTCACGTATGATTTTTCTTACTGAATACGGAACTTCTTTTTGCTTGATATATTATATTCTCAGCAATTTATTCACTTTTACTTTATAATGTGAATCAGGTGGGCTGGGCCCATAACCTGATGAAATTATTGGATTGAGAATAAACTGATTTAAGCAAAAGACGTTTTATTCAAGAGAGAGATTTACAAAGACAATTAAAAAAAGTATCAAAAACAATTATTGGAATAGAGCACAAAATTCAAAATAAGTTAATCTCTATTCCACAATAGAAAACACAAAGAAGGTCAAATTTAATTATTACAACAAGCTGCAACAAATGCTGGACGGCCTGGCTTCAGCCTCACAGCGAATAGGTCTTCAAATGAACTTGGATAAAACCAAGGTTATGATCAACCACCACCTTGATCCAAGACCTGTTGCTGTATGTGGCCACCAGCTCGAAGTTGTTTCCGAATATACCTACCTTGGACAGATCCTTCAACTAGGTAGGAACAACTTTGAGAAGGAGGCTACGAGGAGGATCCAGCTGGGCTGGGCAGCATTTGGCAAACTACGTCGAGTCTTCTCGTCACCCCTACCACAATGCCTGAAAACTAAAGTTTTCAACCAGTGCGTCCTACCTGTTATGACCTACGGTGCTGAGACTTGGACACTCACAGCACGACTGGTCCGCCAGCTCAGTGTCACTCAGCGAGCTATGGAGCGTGCTATGCTTGGAGTCTCTCTGAAGGATAGGATCCGTAACGATCTTATCCGACAGAGAACCAAAGTCGTAGACATAGCACATAGAATTAGCAAGCTGAAGTGGCAGTGGGCTGGCCACATTTGTCGAAGAACCGACAACCGCTGGAGCAGACGTGTTCTTGAGTGGAGACCGCGTCTTGGCAAGCGTAGTATAGGACGCCCATCGGCTAGGTGGAGTGACGATTTGCGAAAGGTCGCTGGCAGATGCTGGATGCGACAAGCCGAAGACAGGGTAAAATGGCGCAACTTGGAGGAGGCCTATGTCCAGCAGTGGACAACAGTTTAGGCTGATGATGATGATGAGGTGTATATGTAATTTTTGTGTCTCTCTTGTTATTCAGTAATAGAATAGTAATTTTATTTTACAAGATTTTTGTAATGTTTCGTCTCGTGTTATTCAGTAATACAAGCACGCAAATGCATGCTCACGCAAAACATACTCGCGAACCACTTGGGGCAATAAAGCCAATGACAACATTGCGCTTCTGTGGAAATTTACTTTCAGTAGTAAAATAAATTGTTTTAATTATATTTAAACTACAGTTTTAATTACAATTATTTATCAAATTCAAGTTATAGAACGAAAATTTGCTTTATTATTAGACTAGTTTTGCTTTTTTTTTATATTGGACATGTTAGTACTAATAGATTGCGAATATAAATGCTTATTGTTTATGTATATCATATAAAACATATTTCAAACAATGCAACAAATGGATATTGTTTTAATTTTAAATATAGTTCCCAATATGGCCACACGAATATAGAATTTAAAATTTAAATGAATTATACACTATATAATTATTATCCGGTCATATTTACATCACAACCCTAACAGAGCGACATTTACTGACAAAAACAAGAACTACAAAAAACTCTTGTCTTTAATCTTCCTCGATGTTCATTTTGAATTTTCCAAAAAGAGGCCATGTCGGTTATGTTTTACGAGGGTGATACGGGAGATATTCGGGTATCTCCTAAGTTTATGACGGTCGGGGATTGACGGTGTCACGTCGTACTTAGGCCCAGTAACCGCTTACATGGCTAGATTAAGTGTCTCCCCTAATTAATCAGTTTCCAGAGATTTCTATTTGGGGGATCCTGTTTTATGCCGTGTGGCGGGTAAAACCTTTTTGGGACGTCGTTTTTGGGGATGAAACTGTACGTGGGTGTGAAGGATAATTACAACTTAATTTACGGAAAATTAAGAGTATCTCTCTCATTTGTTAATAATCTCTCATTTATTTATTTTAATTATCAATATTTATTTTGTATCAGAATATATGTACACCAGGGGATGGGCCCTCTCAACGATTGAGAGTGGACAGAGTATTACATAATTATTATTTTCAATATATGAATTTATTAATGTATTAAGTAATCTATTACTATGACACTACTTAAATAAAACTTAATAGCAGCTCCTTTCAAAATACATTTCTTCAACAAATATGTGTACGAGACCTGATAAAATTAACCACTTACTAGACCATACTTCGAATTCCCACTTTATAATATAGTATACAAGAATCAATAGCAAAGATTTAGGGAAACCGCGTCTTCAATTTAGGAACAGTTCAGATGGTCAAGATTCGCACAGTGTTCCAATTTAATGAACATTCCTACACGTCCACGCGTTACGTATTCAACACTACTGCATTCAAATTCAATGCTAGTTGTTTAATTAAATGAGTTTTCATAAATTAAAATGAAATGCTTATTCTCGGATTGTTTACTGAAATATTCTTCATACTGGCTTGTTTAACGTTGATAAGAGAATTTTAATACTGAATGGAATAAATGACTCGTATTGTGTTTTTTCTTTTATAATTTTATTTTTTTTATTTAATAACATTTTTCTGCTAGTTTTACGCCAACTTAATATACAATTCTGCAAAACATCTATATAACAATATGTCTTACTATTTTAAGTTAGCTGATCGAAGTTATATTTTCTTTAGGAGAATTTTCCATTTCTGAAAATTCAATTATATTTACATAATTAAATACCATTCTGACAACCGAATCGATTTACAGGGCGCAGAAACTACAATTGTAATTATTCAGATACTAATATAAATATTACTTATATGTATGCAACCATATTTATTTCTTCTTATAAGATATGTGATAAGTCCGCACGCATTCTTGGTGTCGTTGACACCGCACTCAGCGTTACGTTTTGCAAATCATCACAAGGGCTCTTCATATCCGTGATACTTTATCATCTCGGATCAAAATACGCGTTTAATTTCAAACGAAAGTGAAGTAAATTCGATGCATATGTCATACGAAATCATGCGATATAACATACTCTTGTAAATGAGTTGATACTTGTAAAAAATACCTGTAGTATTGCAGATACTAACAAACTAAAAGTCACAAAAAAACGAACACTTATCATGGTTAAATAATTTTAGATTGCCTGCTGATCCAACTAGGTATAGAAGGGCATACAACAGCATTTTCAACCTTGTAAATAATTTGTCTACGCTTATCTGAGCACTTAATGTCCGACTTTCGTATCGAAAATAATGTAGTTCTGCACATGCTTCTAATAATCAATATTGTGTGTGTCTATTAAAATCAATATTGGTTTGAACCCGCGATCTCCTAATTCGCAATCCGGTTTTCATCCATCTCTATCCAACTGAACCCGTAAGCCTTATTAGCCTACGCACAAAATAACATAGACACATTGCAGCTCTAACAAAAAACCAAGATTTTCACATTTATAAATCTGTAAAATGTGTCGACCACGTATCATACATTGGGGCGGTAAATTTTATTTCGCATTTTATTCGACGGCTATATAACGTCTCAGGCGAGAGACACCGCGGCAAAATTGCATAGATTTACAACCAATGCCCAAGAGCACAGGGCAAGCAATGGGAAACTTTTACAGCTCGCGTAAAATGCAGGATTTATTTGTTTCTGTACAGCGGCCATTGTGCGCGTAATTTATGTACAGGTAGCGAGACACCAGTGCTGTTTATAGCACGCTACCTTCTCTATTACAGCTAAACATGCCAAATTAGCTGGCCAGGGAAATATAATAGCAGTATATTTGGAATAAATATACGACGACTTGGCAACGATTTATTTAGCTGATATTTTTATTATTCACTACATTTATCACATTTTTCTATTACACAAGAATATTCTTTAAAATTTTTGGCATCATGTTTTTTATTTGAAATTGGATTATCATACATAGTATGACAAAATAGTATGGTATATGTATTGACACAGGCTGATAACCTAAATCACTGTTACCGAATTTAGAACTTAATTCACAACAATAAAGCTACAATTCATTTAGAAGATAAATCGCTCAGAAATATTTGACAAAACAATACAAAAAATCCGCATAAATTTTACATAAAAACGTTCCAGTACAAAGCCGTACAAATTCCACTCAAACAACAAAGCAATAAATAAACAATAAAATAACTCAAACAAAACATATCAACGAAAATACGAATAAAACACAGTTCAAGTTTTTATTGTTCCGTTAACACATCCGCCGTGTTCATACCGTCAATCTGTATTGCATTTTAATTTATTATTCACAAAAAAAACAACCTTAAATACAATTGGGGAATAAAACGAATACGCCGCGTTTTAAAAATGGTCCCATTTTTATTCTTTTTGGCATTCGCGCTTGTATCGTACGGCCAGAACGTTCAGGAGGTACGCACCTATTTTATTTTACACCAATTTTTATTCTATTTTGAATTTTAAACATGGCTGAATTGGCGAATATTTAGCTGCATTCCGCATGCATGTGTGAATGGAAACGCTGTTGAGATGCCCGGAATTTGTTTTTTAAATTACTTTTTTATGTAAATTTAATTTTGTAAAATGTGCCCAGTGTTATGGTGGGCTTTTTATTTTACTGCAGTAAAATTGGAGTGCTAGTAGGCTGACTGCCCCGGGTAATGTGTAGACTGGACCCCATAACTATTTATGCTATTTGAAACAAACTAGTTTGAAACAAACTAGTGCGTGGTGGCCTGTTGGTAAACGGACTAGACGCGACTACCAACATGTTCACGGTGGTTGCGGGTTCGAATCCCAGGGCACACCTCTGACTTTTCGGAGTCATGTGTGTATTGATAGTCAATCACCACGCACTAAAACGGTGAAGGAAAACATCGTGAGGAAACCTGCATACCATAGCGATTTATAAAAAATTGTATGGTATGTAAGTCCGCCAACCCGCACTAGGCCCGCGTGGTGGACTATATGGCCTAATCACTCTCAATCGTACTGTCGATTGTAGAGTAGGCCTGTGCCCTGCAGTGGCACGTATATGGGCTGATACAGTCATACAGATACAGAAACAAACTGCTTTAAAAAAACGTGAAGTGCTAACTAATCCTTTTTGCGAGTTTTATTTACGTAACATTAGTTTATTTTAACAGGGAAGAAAATTATCGTATGATGAGTCTAGTTAACACCCACTAATGATCTCTCCACAAACAAACTCAATCGTTCTCAATCAAAAAGATTCCTTTGCTTAACAACCTATAAACCTATATCTATGCTAATATTGTAAAGAAGAAAGGTTGATTTCTGTGCATTGAATAGTGTTTGAAATTACTAAAATAATTTGAAAAATTCTTTCACCATTAGAAACTTACATTATCCCTGATAAACATAGGCTACAGCATATTTTCAAAAGGTGTATCTGCAGGCGGAGCTGGGTTAGGCCGCTAGTACTACATAAATAAGCAAAAAGCATATATTAAGATACTAATTGTCAGATGATGATACACCTCCTATATCGAAGGCATCAGAAACTACGCGAGACTTTGCTCTTAAAACAATTAGACATGAAACTTTTTTGCAAGTCTTCTGTTTCATCACTTCGTGCGACATCGATTCCGTGTCCCGTGTTCATAACTACTATTTTATTATTACTATGTACAGATTTATTGCTAATCGTTTGTATGAAATTCATTTACAGAGTTATTTCCAAGAAAACCGAAAACTAGCAAAAGCAATTCTAGAAGCTCTTCAAGACTCTAAATTTGATGAGGAAATACTCTTCGACCTGAAGAAGGAGAATCAAGTTTACCTGAACCGGACCATGTCGCTTATCATCAAATATATTGTTAAACGGTACATTCTGCTATATTTTTTTTAACTGATGGTAGGTCTCTCATATGTGAGAGGGCGCTGGGTGGGTACCACCGCAATGTCTGTCTCCCGTCAAACAGCAGTGTAAATGCACTGTTGTGTTTCGGTTTGAAGGATATTGTAGCCTGAGTAACTACTGAATTTATTGAGACTTAACATCATTTGTCTCAGAATGTCGAGTAGAACGCCAAACATTGCTTTGTAATTCAAAGTACTGTTCATAAGCCGTCGTATTGCTCACCATCAGGCTAATGGCAAGTCAAGGCTCATCTCAGAATTCATAGCAATAAAAAATAACTTTTTCTAAGATAAATTACCACTATAAAGACATTATGGGATGGCTAGCCGCAGTGGCCCAGCAGGTTATTTTTTCAGGCAAGGATTATTGGTTTGATTTGCGTGATACATTTCTACACAAATTATATATGGAATAAAAAAATATAATATCACTTTGGTCGACCTGGGATTCGAATTCAATATCTCGCCGTAGTCATCGTATCGAAGTACAACTGTACTACCAAGGCAGCCTAAAGTCAGAATTCTACCCGTAATGGCGATATGCGATCATCCCCTAACACATTGTGGGACGGAACACACAAAGCAAAACATGGTTGTCCTGGTACCTCTGTCTACCCCTTCTGGGAAAGAAACGTAAGTTCATGTATGTATGTAATAAAAATATGTACTGTAAAATGAAATAAAATATTTTCATAATATTTTGATGATTATATTCCACCTACATCCACTAATAATTACTAAAACATAAAAACATCCGATAGATTTCCATGTGAAGAACCTGTGCAGCGAAGTTTGCCGGCACGCGTGATAATGACGTCATTACCATACGTTGCAGGGAGGTAGATAACTACCGCTCGCGCCGCACAGACGCCATCAGCCGCCGGATCTACTCCTCGCTCATTATGAAGCTCATTGATATTGCTAAGGTAAAGCTTCATATCAAAATCACCTATACATATATTAGACTAGCAGTCGGGCCCGGCTCCACTCGGGTGCAGATACACGTTTCAAAATGACGGTCAAAATGTTCAATTCCGACTATCAATTTAGAATATCAACCAATCAGACTACGAAAACGAATAAAATTTCCTCGTTTTTACTAGAAATGCCACTACTGCTTCCCTCCTACATATAAGTCATAGCATGATGACATATGATGATATATATTCCTCGATATCCAACACTAAAATATTTTTCAAATCGGACCAGCGCTTCCTGAGATTAGCGCGCTCAAACAAACAACACCCCTATGACATCACCCCTAAAACCCACTTTTTGACGATCAATTCCTACGATTCCTGCATTTATCATCCCATATTTCCCCCAGGACCTGCCGCGCAACGCGAGCGCCTCCAGCCGCATCGACACCGCCCACCGCTACTACATGTCGGTGGAGAGCCGCGACATGCACGACCAGATGGCTGACATACAGGTCTTTCACGCCTGCGCCAGGATCTATGATATTATATTTACTGTGAGCACCTTTATTTATCCCAGTATCTTATCTTTGCAGATGTTCAAGATCTTCATATTTCATGAAAATCGTCTTCCCACCACTTAAGTTACTATGAAATTAATTGTAACACCCTTTGTGGCGCAGATGTTTTCATGAGGGTAGTTATTAGTGAAATAAGAGGCTGTCAGTTTGATCCCCGTACCGAGACAATTATTTACGTGATCTACAGGCATTTACTTCGAACAGACCGAAAGGTCTGAGTGTAGAACCGAAAAGTATCCTAATAATATAAATTATTACTAGCGTCTATTTTAAACATAGAAAATAAATACTCGTATATCAATCATTAACCTAAAATCATTTTACTTCAGGCTCCACGAATAATTGCACAGCTGGGCAAACTGGACGACCTCACGCCAAGGATTCTTGTAAGGAAACTGAGGGGGATGGAGATTAAACCAGTACATCTTGGAGTAGCTTTACTTATCCAGGTTGGTAGCCAATTGTATCAATTATGTAAAAGAATGGAGGACACAGAAAAACAACATCTTTTACACTTCTTAGTATCAATAAATCAAACGCGGAATTTCTTGGATTGTGGAATCTGTTATCGAATAAACAACCTATCTATCCTAATCAATCTTACTTTCGTTATCTTTCCAATAGCGCCTGCACGAAACTACTGGAATGACGAAATTATTTTAATTTTTTTAAATACATTCCCAAGCTTAAATTGAAACGCGAAATTCCACATTTCTCTCTTGTGTATTCTGCATCTATAAATCCAATTTTTATAGTATCGTATCCAAACATATCGGCGATAAAGAAGAATCTCTGTTGATTATAATTCCAGTACCACCTGCGCAACATAGTGAACTTCGCGATCAGATCTAGGGCATTAGACGTGCTGTCCACGAAGCCTTCGATGGTGGGTCCCCAGGTGATTGATATGCTGAAGGCGCTGGCCGCCAGGTTCCTGCCGGTGGCCGATCTGCTGGACATCCACCTGGCGCACTCCAGCCCCGCGTTCAAGGACACCTGCCCTTCCACTTGGCTCGGGATCGTTAATAATAAACAGCCATGATATATGGATCTTTTTATTTGTCTGGTTGTCATGGTTCTATTAAAAAAATAGTGATGACCCCTTGGACATGCATCTGCTAACCTCTTGAAGCTTGGCCTTTAGATGACTTTTTCGTGTTTGAATCGAGTAACTGCTTTTTGTTGATACTCTAGTGAAGTAGAATTTATTTGTATTCTGTATCATTATTAGCCCCTATTATACGTCCCACTGCAGGATACGGGTCTCCTCTACAATCGAGAGTAAGATTGAGAGGGGTAAGGCCATGTAAGCCACCACGTTGGCCTAGTGCGGGTTGGCGGACTTGCATACTCAAGATGTTTCTGTTCACCGTTATTATGCAAAGTGACTGTGTAATACACACATGACTTCGAAAAGTCAGAAGTATGCATTAGAGCTGGTCGGACTGCAATTGAGGATGCTTAGTACTCGTACTATAAGTAATATGAATTTTATATTTCTATTTACGTGCTCTTCAGACGTAAATAACATAAAAGTCAATCGTCAACCCAACCCACACCATATAGGATCAAGACACGATTCTACACAGCTTAAAAGTAACAAGGAATATAAAGGCTGTGCAAGGGTAAAGCTGTACAAAGTTATTCGATGCACACATGATCGCTGACGCGGCGGACGTGTCAGAGTAGCGCATTGAGGATCTTATCAAGCGTATGTCCGGCACCGGTCTTTCAGTCAGCTAAAGATAACATCATTTTTCTAATATAAAGTATACGCCACTCGCCTACACAGAATTTATAGTTATTGTGTTAAAATAACTTGAGATAATTGCGCGGTAGCGCACTTAAAAGTAGAATTGTTGAAACTAACACAACGGTTTCAATGAGGTCGACGCCTCTTATTTTATTTAATTAGCCTGTTAAACGAGCAAGCAGGTCCCTTGATGGTAGGTGGTCATTGCTGCCCATGGACACTCATAACGCTATGATCATGGATGTATGGCCGTCCCATTAAATCGGAAGGGGAGCTGGAAGACAAAAGAATAGGAAGACTCATTGAAATAAAACTATTATTTACGGATTTTATCGCGGATTTGGTTTAATTTTTACATTTTTGACTTCCCGACGTTTCGATTACTTTACAGCTTTCGTGGTCACGAGGCGGACAGGATAGGAAGACTGTAGGGTTATTGGGCATACGACCACCTTACTCACCGAATCAAATGCGACCGCAAAGCTGTCGCTTCACGTCAATCTCTTGTGACGCAGTATTACCAGCCTGGGTGCGCCTATCCATTTATACTGAGTCATGACTAACAACGACGTGGCTCTACCACTAATTACTTACAATAGCAATAAAATATTTGTAATAAATAAATACACAACAATACCAAATTATGTGTCATGAAGATCTGAATCTACGTGAGTCTTTTAGTCTCAAACATAGAGCCGAAACAAATTCATGTTTGTGGGTCACTAACATATTCGAATTCATGTAATACAAATCAACAACTTTTCGCATGATGCGCTCTTCACACAATGCAGCTCAAATATATTAATATCTCAGACTATCCAAGAGGTATACGTTCCACTAAACTTAAATCATCATTTTCTCGAAGCAAACAGTAATAGAAATCTACCATCCCATTTGGAACTACCACCCACAGAACACCCAAACCCTCAACTATAAAAAATAAACATAAAGTATTCCGTAGAACTTGCTACATCCAAAGTAATCGCCCAACCTTCAAGCCGTACGTCAGGGTAGCTAGCAGTAATGTTAGCCAACCGCAATGAATCACGAAATAGTAAAATATTCAGAGGTACGTGCGTGGGGGGTAAAGGGGGGTAAGAGGTCCATCACTCGAGGGTCCAGCCTTCCGGTCAAGAGCGAGTTACGGCCCTGTAGACATATAAGGTAAATGGAAGTGGCTTTGACCAGTACACGTGATCAGTGTTTGATTTTTATTCTTTGACAAATATTTGATTCTTTGTTTTGTATTGAATAGGCTCTGATGTACGAGACTATTTGAATAATTATTTCACCATTATAATGCTACATTACGCTTGATCAACGTAGGCAATAGAATATTTTTTTAAAAGTGTATGTGTACTAGGGCGATGCCAAGCCAATTTATGGGAAATTATTATTATTATTTATGTTTTTCTTTCGAGAAACTCAGCTATAGCTGGTTTTTATGATGGTTACGGGACAAGTCCAAGTAACCATCATTTAATATTGGATATCAAAGGTCAGATTCTAGGTTGTCACTTTGCATGAACTTTCTAACTATTCGACAGGTGTTCAAAATCGCCGCCTTTTGTATGAGGTTATAAGTATTTGGGGGTAGGCTTAACATTTTCAAACTGTGGTGTAAATATTTAGGGATGACGCCTGTCGAAGATATAACAATTGGGACTATATAAACTTTCTCTATACTCCATATCCTAGCTATTTCCTCCTTGAGCTCCGTATATTTGGTAATTTTCTCGGTTATCATTTTCTGAAGATTATGCGTATTTGGTATGGCTATGTCGACGATGTATGTTGTTTTATTAAGTTTATCTTGTAGCGTAATATCGGGTCTATTGTAGTGTATCGTTTTATCGGTCAGTATTGCGCGATCGTAGTAAATTTTATAATTATTATTTTCTAATATAGGACTTGGAGTGTATTTGTAATATGGTGTGTACGTGTCAGTAGCTGGTATCAAATTGTATTTCAAGGCTAGTTTCTGGTGGATTATATTTACAACCTGGTTATGACGGTGAGTGTAATCAGTTTGGGTAAGTGTAGGGCAAGCCCCTGTGATATGCTGGATAGTTTCTGGGTCTCTATGGCATTTACGACATTTATCATCCGTAGCAGTAGGGTCTTTAATAATATGCTTTCTATAATTTCTTGTATTGATTATTTGATCCTGGATAGCTATTATGAATCCTTCGGTTTCGGGAAAAAGGTTGGCATTGCTAAGCCATTTATTGGAAGCTTCTGCATCGACATGAGCTTGCTCTAGATCGTGGGGATGGCGTCCGTGTAGTACTTTTGCTTTCCAGCGTTCTATCTTTTGTTTTTCGGCGGATATAGCTCTGTTATCGGTATACAAAGGATTATTACGGTCTGATAGGTTTAATGGAGTATATTTATTGTCGTTTTCTATTATTGCCTTATGTAAAATACTATCATCTTCCTTACGGTAGAAGAATGATCTCAAACTATTAATTTGATTTTTCCACAAAATTTGTAGGTCTATAAGACCTCTGCCTCCATTTTTCCTCGCCAAGGTTAGCCTCTCTATTGCAGATTTTGGATGTAGGTGGTTGTGTTTTGTAAGTATTGTACGAGTTTTAATCTCAAGGTTATTTATGTCTGTTTTAGTCCATTTTATTATACCGAATGAAAACGTTAATATAGGAATGGCAAATGTGTTGATGGCTTTGATAAGACGTCTACCTGTAAGCTGGCTTTTGCAGATCCTACTGACTCGGGTTTTAAATTCAATAGACAGAGATTGTTTTAACTTACTGTGGTCTAATTGCTGTGATTGAGAATAACCTAAATATTTGTAGACTTCATCTGAATCCATGGATGATATAACTTGATTATTGTCTATTGTGTAGTCTCCTGTCTCTATTTTGCCTTTTTTCATATGTATAGTCTTACATTTTTCAAATCCAAATTGCATATTGATATCCTTACTAAATTCTGATGTAACTTCAATTAAATGTTTCATATCTATGGAACTTTTTGCGTATAGTTTTATATCATCCATGTATATCAGGTGTGATAGAATTGTGTTATGGGTGGAGCATTTAATAGAGATACCTTTTTGAGTTCTTTTTAGTAGACTGGATAAAGGATTAAGAGCAATACAAAACCATAAAGGACTCAGCGAGTCTCCCTGATAAATTCCTTTTTTGATAGTTATTTCCCTAGTGGTTATTGAGGTTTGATTATTTTTTAGATGCAAATGGGTCTTCCATTGCAACATAACGACTTTTAAAAAGTTTATTATAGCAGGATTAATTTTATAAATTTCTAGTACTTTAATAAGCCATGAGTGTGGAATACTATCAAACGCTTTTTTATAATCGATGTAGGTACAATGTAGATTTTGTTTTTTGGTATTAATCTGTTTTAATATTGTTGAATCAATAATTAATTGCTCTTTACAGCCCATATGATTTTGCCTGCATCCTTTCTGTTCTTCTGCCAATATCTTATTTATTTCCAAATGTTTATTAATTTGTTTGGTTATCACAGATGTCAGAATTTTGTAAATAGTTGGTAGACAAGTTATCGGCCTGTACTGCGACGGGTCTTGTGAGTTATTGTTTTTTGGAATCATATACGTGACACCTTTAGACATAAAAGGAGGTATGGGTTGCTTGCCTAGTATAATCTCTGTAAAATTCTTTGCTATTGTGCTGTGTAATATGCCTAATCGTTTGTACCAAAAATTATGGATTCCATCTATCCCTGCACTTTTCCAATTATGTAGTTTTGTTGTAATGGCTGTAATTTCTTCTGCATTTATTTCCCTAAATTCCATTTCTTCTATTCCATACCAATCCTCTTCCTCTTGTTTTATCCACGGCGCTTCATTATTATGTAAGACATTTTTCTCCCATACACTTGACCAGAATTCTTCTATTTGCTCTTTTGTGGGAATTTCAGTGCAAGTAATATTATTATTATTTGACCTCAGCTGTCTGTAGAATATTTTTTCATTTGTTACAAATAAGGTATTCTGCTGCTGTCTTTTAAGGCCTTTGGTATATCTGGCAAGTCTATGAGATTTAAGAGCTAATTTTTGTTTAAGTGTGTCTAAGAATTCTTCTGGAGATATGTTGTTACTTTCATGTCTTGTGTGTATTTTATTATTTCTAAAAATTTCTTCTATACGTTTAACAATTTTATTTGATCTATTACCTCGAATATATTGGGTCAATCTCCCTATATCAGCTCTAAGTTGTGTTATATTGTTTTCAAGTCGTTTCTGCCACGCTGGTTTCAGACTCGCTTTTTTGGGTCGGTATTCGGGGTGATCTGAGATATTATATCCCAACTCTTTGGTCACGACCATTGCGGTGCAGTAAACGAGGGTGTGTAATTCTAATAAGTTAGGTTCTGGGTTAATGAAACTAGTGAGTAAAGTATTATTAAAGACATGTACAAGTTGTATTAGTTTTTTACAATATTTTAATTTTGGAAGTTTAGGTCTTAGAGTAGGATCCATGCCAGTGTATTTTATGAGGGTAGATTGTAGCTCATTATGAAGTTTTTGGATGTAACCATCAGGTAGAGAATGATTAGCTGGTACAGTATCAGAGGCATCTAATAATAACGACTGCGTGAATACATCTCTCGGGAGTTCACATGTGTTATTTTGAATGTATGACGGTGTTAAATCAAGTGAGGTATTAGATGGTATCTATTATTATTATTATTATTTAATCCTTTACTGCACAAAAATAAAAATATACAGTGAAGAAACAACACAAAAAATAATAGTACAAGAGGCGGCCTTATCACTCTAGGTAATTTCTTCCAGGCAACCTTTGGATGGATATTGAGATAGGAAAAATGAGCGATTTAATTTAATTTATTAATTTCAATTATCATAAAAATCATTATTGAAATTAATTTCAATTATCATAAAAATCGATAGATACCAAACTTCTTGTCACATATTACAACAATATTAGACAGTCCGCCCCGTGACCACGAAAGCTGTAAAGTGATCGAAACGTCGGGAATTCAAAAAATGTAAAATTAAACTAAATCCGCGATAAAATCCGTAAATAATAGTCTTATTTCAACAATATTAGAATTTGAGATTAGAATACGAAATGCCCACAGCGTTTTGCCAAGGGTAATTAAATGTTAAACTCGGAACCGACTTAGTTTAATCAATAATTACATCAATTCACCCCATAATGTCCTCATTAACCAGTGCTGCAAATTACGCTCCGAATTCCAGACAAGCCACAATCACATCGACGCCACATGACACATCCATTGCTCCTCATTTCGTTGACATCAGCACCCTAACATATTATCAACACCATACTCGGTGAGAGGCTCGCTAAACACCATCAAATCATATTGTATCGTATCAGTGGTGTAATGAACCCTGAAATAAGCTGAAATATCTTTTTCTACATAATCAATATCAACGGCCAACCCGCACTAGGCCAGCGTGGTGGATTGTATGGCCTAACCACTTTCAATCGAACTTTCGAATGTAGAGGAGAACAGTGCCCTGCAGTAGGACGTATGAGCTGATACAATTACTGATATCAATATAAAATTTTAATTCAGCACGCTGACCTATTGAAGGTCTTTGAGATTCGCATACCTCTTAAGAATCGTTGCATTCCATGTATCAAAAATTCTTCTGGAAATACATTCTTTATGCAGTTTGCAGCAGCTGAGACATAAGATGTTAAGACTCAATATTTTCAGTATATTCTATCTACAATGTCTTTCAATCCAGAACACAATAGGGCTTTTACTTTTTGACAATATCACTACACTAATCAGATACACGTTCCCACATCTATGTTAATCAAATCTTATATTAATACATAAGATTTACAACATAATTATCTTCAACGTCTACTACTGAAGTCTTATAACACACCTTAAAGTTAATCCTCCTAATTATCTTCAAGAACTATCAATAAAATTCAAAGCCAAGCCTTCATACATATCAATTGTCCAAACCCAATAGCATAGTTCAGTTAAGCCGAGTTTCGGCGGCATAATGTTGAGAAATACGCGCGGGTAGTGATTACGCCTTCTCCCACGAGACTCGGTCCAGATAAAAACTCGCACCTCACCCGGCTTAGACGAAGCCCGGCTTACACACCCGCTATGAATCACGAAAGCCCTTGAAAATAACTGGGATTTTGTAGTTATTTATTAGTGGAGCAGACGGACAAATTACAGGTTATAAGTTGTAATTGAACATGTCTAACTTTCCGAAATTTGAAACTAAACTGCTGTTAATTATTTATCATTCAGGATATTGGTAAAGGACGTATATTTGGCAACTAACCAATAACCATTCAGCGTCGTTATTATCGATATGTCCTATTGCCTCAAAAGTCACGCATGATATCTTCAATGCAACATCTTGCTGGTCTCATATAATGGGTATTCGGAACTTTGAGAGTATTTTAATTGTCTCATTGGCCAGAACTAAAACTCTAAACAAATATTTCTGGAACACACAAACATTTGCCTCGGAGCGGAGATCGAACACACGATCTCTGCTTTTACAACCGGCATAAAAACTAAATGCATCACCGAGACTCAAACATGATATACAATTGTATATTATTAAAATAATAAAGTATTCTTTACAATTTGTTGGTTTATAAACATTGGCTCAATATATTTACATCACGGTGCAACAGGTGGGTTATAAAAATATCAATCAACACTCCAATTATCTTTAGAATTAAACTACCAAAAACTCACTAATGCTTCGACCCGATAGATCAATTCAGTCCATTCCTACCTCTTAAAAGTGCATGAGTCCCATTCGGAAGCTACAAGTATGCAGTAGTGTCACACGATCAATGAAGTACCTAATAATAGGCCAAAGCCTACATTCTGGAACAATGACGCTATGCGACATCCGCATCATCTCGAACCGACCTCCCAGTACGAGTGTGTGTACTGCATGCGCCCCTTTCGGCCCTTACATCCCTTACATCCCTTACGTCCCGTCCCGGCCCCTAATGCTTGGACGTTTAATAGGCGTCGAGGATTACACTGATATACGATAACGCACGGACGCCGTGTGAAGAACTTGCCTTTATACAGTTTACTGCCGTTTTATTTTCACGATGTTTGTGATTTTTATGCGGACGGTTTAGTGCTAAATTCTTTATGTGTTCATACGTGGATGAGATAAGTTATGAATGATGGGAAGTGTGAAAATTTATGAAATTATATAAATAACACTAATGGGTCATCATTTAGATGGTTATAAATAATTATTTGATGATTAGTCTTCTTCAAACTACTAAAAAGGCAGTAATATAGGTAATTTACCAATGTTATCAAGTTTAGTTTTTTGGTGAACACTCTACCATATAAGAGCCCAACTAGGTATAAATCTTTTTAACTTCATATAAACTTTTGGACACGGATTATCGACTGTTGTTAAAGGAATATTTACTGCCAAGATTATGCTTGCGGGTTCGAATCCTAGGACATAGTCAGACTTATCGGAGTCATGTCAAGCATAGAGATACCTACGAAAAATATAGCTTGTGAAGTCCACCAACCCTTGGCAAATGTGATGAACAGTAAACTAGTAGCTTACTTCAAACTAATTAATAAAGAAGGTCCTTCCTCATAAGTAGAGATAAATATTTATATTTAGTACCTAGTTCACACAACTATGATCTTGATTCTAGATTCTAAACCATACATCACAAAATACGTACAGAGTAGAACTGCTCGCACAGCTGTCAGCAACTTGGTGGTGATAAGATGAACTGTGCACCGCACTGCGCGGCACGAGTAGGGGGAGCAACGATAGGGCTGTCACCGTCACAATAAATATTTATTTAATATTATTTCTATATTATAGAGAATGATTTAAATAGAGCCTTAGTATCAGAACTTGTATGATCAAAGCTTGATCACAGAAATAGTACAGAATACCTGCAAAATTGCAGAATGCAACTGCTCAAACAAATATCAGCAACTTTGTGAAGATTTATTGTCACTTTTTCAACAGTAAAAGTAAGGCTGTGCAACAACTTTTAACACTGTGTTATTATGCTGCCATTTACTAAAGGGAATGAATTTGGGTTAAAAACAACGGAGCAGCTAGTAAAAAAGTATACGCGCTAACTGTTACAATACGAAAATATTTGTATGAAATGCCACATTAAAAAAATATTATTTTCAATTAAATATAGTATAGCCGTGTCTCTAATTAATTTGTTATTCTCAAAATCTTTATCCTCGCAGTACCTATTTAATTATAGCAATGAATTCATTCTTCCTGCAGTTAAAATATAATACCAGTAACCGGCAACCCTAAACCCATCGCATACGGAAGCGCAACACAATAAAGACTTGCTAAGCAATTTGGAAATAGCCACTAGCTCCTATTTGCTATTTGATTCAATTATATCTCAGCTTTAGTTGTAATTGTTGTCAATTACATTTATCTCTTTAAAATAGGCGCAACTCAAATCTTTTAATGTAATCTATCAGCCTATATACGGTACCTCTGCAGGGCACTGAACTTCTCTACAATCGAGAGTACGATTGAGAGTGGTTAGGCCATATAGTCACGCTAGACTAGTGTGGGTTTGCGGACTTTACATACCATAGAAATTCTTACAAATCGCTATGGTATACAAGTTTCCAGGGCCCCCGCTACCATATGTGCGAAGTGTGCAATGTACACGGGCGCCATCCTTTAGGGGCGCCAAAATCCAGGGCCCAAAAAAGATTGCCAAAAAAAAACAAAATTCATACTTCCATCCATCAGCCAAAGGAAGTCCACTGCTGAACATAGGCCTCCCCCAATGATTTACAGAGACCTGTTGGAGGCAGTCTGCATCCAACGACGTCCCGCGATCTTTACCAGGTCGTCTGAACACCGTGTGGGTGGACGTCCTACACTGTGTTTCCCGCTACGTGGCCTCCATTCGAGCACTTTTCGACCCCATCGGTCATCAGTTCTCCGTGCTATGTACCCTGCCCATTGCCACTTCAACTTGCTCATCCGCTGGGCTATGTCGGTTATTTTAGTTCTCCTACGGATATCCTAATTTCTGATTCAATATCGTAGGGAAACCCCGAGCATAACCCACAGCTCGTTGAGTGACTTGGAGCTTCCTAATAATGCCCATAGTTAGAGGCTACGTCTCCGTGCCGTAAGTCATCGCTGGCAACTATCGAAGACTTTCGATTTAAGGCACTGAGATATTTTGGACGAGAAGACGTCGCGTAGTTTCCCGAACGCTGCCCAACCGAATTGGATTCGAAGATTGACCTCTCTCTCGAAGTTGGACCTGCCTAACCGGACCACTTGTTCTAAATAGACATATTCGTCAACAACTTTAAGAGTCGAGCTCCCAACACCGATTAGGGTGGGCACAACATAGACATTCGACATGATCTTCGTTTTGTCTATGTTCATTTTAAGACACATCTGTTGGGAGACTTGATTGAGGTCTTCAAGCATAGTGCTAAGGTCTTCCAGCGATTCTGCTAAGACTACAATATCGTCGGCAAACCGAAGGTGGGTGATACTCTCCGTTGATGTTGATGCCGAATCCTCTCCACTGCAAGAGCTTGAAGGCGTTTTCCAGCGCGGCAGTAAACAGTTTCAGAGATATGACATCTCCCTGTCTCACGTCTCTCTGTAGTAGCCTAGCCTTCGTACTCTGATCCTGTACTCGGACCGAGATAGTGGCGCTGTTGTATATAAACTTCAACACTTCGATGTACCGATAGTCTATGTGGCACCGCTGGAGAGACAGTAGCACAGCCCAAGTCTCGATCGAATCAAAGGCAAAAAAAAAATCAAAATCAAAATATTCTTTATTCAAATAGTCTTTCACAAGATCTTTTGAATCGTCCTTTTCTGCTACCACCGCTTCGGAACGTGTTGTAGCTGTGAAGAAGAAGCGGCGCAAGAAACTCCCTCAGCAACACGAACTGTCTTCTTTTTTCTTTTTCTTTTGTTTTTTTTTATATCGCCAATTACAATAACAAAGGCTTTCTCATAGTCCACAAAGCTAAATAAAGCGGCAAGTTATATTCCTCGGTTTTTTATATAACTTGCCGAAGCGTATGGATGTGGTCTATGGTACTAAAGACTTTTCGGAAATCGGCTTGTTCGGGAGGCTGAAAGTCATCAAACCTGCATTCGAGACGATTTGTGGTGACCCTCGAAAACAACTTATAGACATACATGGCTCAGGAGCGAGATGGGGCTGTAGTTCTTCAGCAAAGTATTATCACCTTTTTTGAAGAACAAGACCACCACGCTCCTGCTCCATGCCTCCGGCGTTGAGCCCTCGAGGAGAACGGAATTGAAGAACCTCTGAAGGACTTTCAGTACGGCGTTCCGCCCGCTTTCAGAAGCTCTGAAGTGATTCCGTCCTCACCCGGCGCCATCCATGCCTCCGCCGTTGAGCTCTCGAGAAGAACAGAATTGAAGAGCCTCTGGTCTATCTCTACGGCGAGGTCTAAAATACTTAGATCCCACCGTATGGACAGCTTCTACCAAACCACTGTTTAGCTCGCCCACTGCAAGGTTTTCTTCTAGACAATCAAAGCTATTTGTCAGCTCGAGTTGAAAGCTCTCGGAGTTTTGGATATGGGCGCGAGTAGGTCGGAGCGTAGATTTTATCAAGCGACGCCTTTCTGATTATACATTGATATTCAGTGTGCCTCTAAACATTCGGTGGTCACTGCCGGTTTTCACCCTGTTGATCACAGAGACATCTCTGAATATCCGTCTATTCGTCGTCAAGATAAAATCTATCTCGTTTCTCGTAGAACCGTCAGGACTCACCCAGGTCTATTTCTTGTGAGGTGGCTTCTGGTAAAAAGAGTTCATCGAAAAGAATCCCTTTTTCTCATCATCATGTCCAAATTGCCCCACTTTCAACTCTGCATCGCTGCTCTTGCCCAACTTTGCGTTGAAGTACCCCATAACAACATTGAAGTAGGTTTTGGAAGTATGTATGGCCCGACTTATGTCCTCAAAATCTCCTCTGCTTCTTCATCTGGGTGTGTCGAGGTCGGCGCGTATACCTGTATGACCTTCAACGAATATCTTTTAGATATTCTGAGTATAAGGTATACTACCCTGCTCGTCACACTTTCGATGGATACGATGTTGTTGATGAGAGACCTGTGGACAAGAAATCCGACACCTCCTCGGGACTGTTGGTCGTCCCCCCGGTAGAAGAGCAGGTAACCAGACTTCAGAGTTATCGTATACTCCCCGATTCTTCGGACAACAAAAAAACAAAAATAATCAATTCATATAATAAAATCGTAACCGGGCGATGTCGATGTATAGAAGATATATGAGAATGTCCTTTAGAGTTTTTTCATTACCTGATGATACTCACAAATACATGACTTTAAAAGTTCAGTTCTTTGCTTTATTTCAAGCACCTACCTACCATAAAAAAGATAATCCAAAATGCCTTAAGGCCCTTAAGTATCAGTATCAGCCCATATACGTCCCACTGCAGGGCACGGGCCTACTCTACAATCGAGAATACGATTGAGAGTGGTTAGGCCATATAGTCCACCACGCTGGCCTAGTGCGGGTTGGCGGACTTACATACTATAGAAATTCTTATGAATCGCTATGGTATGCAGGTTTCCTCACGATGTTTTCCTTCACCGTTTTAGTGCGTGGTGATTGACTATCAATACACACATGACTCCGAAAAGTCAGAGGTGTGCCCTGGGATTCGAACCCACGACCACCGTGAACATGTTGGTAGCCGCGTCTAGTCCGTTTATCAACAGGCCACCACGCACCCTTAAGTTAAGGGGCGCCAAAATTTTTTTTCGCACACAGGCGCCAGTAGCTCTTACGGGGGCCCTGCAAGTTTCCTCACGATGTCTTCCTTCACCGTTATAGTGGGCGGTTAAGTTGGAGGTGTGCCCTGTGATTCGAACCCGTGACCACCGTGAGCATGTTGGCAGCCGTGTCTGGTCCGTTTACCAAAAGGCCACCACAAAATTAAATCTAAGCATAGTATTTTACTGGCTTAAAAATATACGCTATTGCTAATAAAAGCAGATCCAAATAGTGAATCATAGTTAAACTCAAAGAGAGACAGTCTACCACTAAACCCACCAACTATAAGTACCAATATAACGCCAAAACAATGATATCGAGACCATCCCTTCATTACTGTGGGTTTCGAATCGATGGTTAGATTAATTAAATATTAGCTCTTGAAAGTAAAATGACCAAATTCAACTACAATTTCATTAATGTGTAATGTGCTCGCTGCGATACCCCTTAAAACAATTATGAATTGATATTATTGTAGTATTAGACCCTACAGCCGGCACAAGAAAATTTTAATAAGGTAGCAAAATCAGAATAAATATGAAATTAAAACTACTTTAAAATTACTAACGCCCACCATCCTGCAAATTTTCCTACATCTAATTATCAAATTACCCTCTCCAAAATAAAAAAAAATTAACTCGACAGATGTCGCTAGCGCACCATAGACAACTAGCGACATCTCGCGTAAAGCGGTCCTCCCAGCGCTGCATTGTGGAACAGGAAATGGTCAGTCGGCGTGATGTATGATTTAACGCGACGCGCAGATAACTGAATCCCATTTGAGTGGTAACAAACATTTCACATGTAGTTTCCGACGCTTTTGTGTCCATTCCGCTTTGTTATCTTTTCATAACGTTTGGGGTTGGTGACGGTTGGTGTAAGAGAATTTTAGGTTAGTTTTGTGGTTCGTATTATTGGGGAAATTTTAATTTACTTTACTGTGAGAGCAATATTGTACAGTAACTGCTTAAAGTAAATTGCGAATGCTTGATAAAATATCAAGCAGATTGAGCAATTAATTTATGATTTGATTCGATAGTCACAATTTTCCACGTATCGAAAATTGCAGTAAACTACGTTGTAAAGTATGTCAACATTTTATCACGAAATTTATCAATATGATGTCGCTACGTTCCTACCTGGATATTATAGTTAGGTAAAGTTTAAAAGTTATCTACATAAATGAGATTCTCCAAGTGGCGAGTGATCAAGAGATTCACAACTTCGTTCGTTCGTTTGTGTTATCAAAATTGAACCTATTTATGTAACATTTGTAATATAACCAAATAATCTATCGTCTTCATCATTTTTCAATCATGAATATTCTACTAATGAAAGGTCATTTCCAACAAACTCATCATTGACATTTAAAAAGCACTATCTAGTTATCAAGCGCCATTAGGCCATCGGTCCAGACCTCATTAACATTGCAAATCACTGCAGCGATGTTTGGGAAAATGATGACGTCACATTATAGTGAGGGAGAGGGCGGAGGTATGAGGTGATTTACGTCCCTCTGGGTGATATCTCTATAATACACGGATTGTGAATTTAGCGGAATTCCCTCTGATGGTGTATTTTGGGTATAAAAATTGACCGGCGTTGTTTATGGCTTGTGTTGAGATGTTTTGGAATCGTGGGTTTGATAATTTAGTATGGTGTATGTTGTTTTGTCATGAAATACGATATTGGCACTATTTTAATATTGTTTCTGATTACAATGACATATGTTATTATATTATATTTAATCACAACGGAAACACGTTAATAATTTAATTTAAATTAGTCAAGTCTAAATTGAAATAGGTATAATAATTATTTTTTTTGTGATATTGTCATTATGTTGCCTTTGCAGGAATATTTAGATAGATTTGAGAGCCTAACCAGCGCAGTTAGTGAGACGGCAGCTGTAAAACAAGAGGTCAATGGTTTGATTCCTACACCGAGACAAATGTTTGTGTGACCCACAAGCATTTGTTTCGATTATAGGTGTTCATGAGACCGAATTGTCCCTCGTACTTTCTGTTACCCACGACTGTGCCCACGACACAGGACTCGATCTTAGTGCGGGGTCAGGACTATGTATGTGATTGTTGGGTGTTTTTTTGGCATGACAAAAGTATAATATGTACATTATTTAAACATTTACAAATAAGCAATATACCTAGTAAATTGAATGAGTTATTCACTTCAAATTCAATTACCACTTACTCACGGCAAAATAATTTGTTGTTAACCGTGGTCTGCAGTGTTTCTAACATTAATCATAAATTATGCACGTCTGTTTAATACATCTTCTTCTGATAAATATAACAAAATAAACGATCGAATTTTTACCCGAAAACTAAAACCGTCTATAAGACACTTCATCTATTGACCAAGCTATTGAAGCTAAGCTAAGCTAAGCCCAGAAATACCAAATACAAAGTAAACTTTTCTAGATAGACATTTCATCCATGGACACCCCGATCAAAATTACCACATACAAAGTCAATTTACTCCAAAAACGCCAATTGACCATCATTGCGTAGTTTTCGTGTTTACGCAACATATACTCGATAATAGAATGTGGAGGTCTGGGGGGTTACTCTGTACTCCGGCATATAGTTCGAATGTTCGGACGTTAAAAGTCAACATATAAAAGTTTTCCACTTCTAAAAATTAATACTATTCTCTATGAAACTTATCCTACATCGAACTTAGTCAAAGATTACAAGATGTGGTATGAAATTCGAACATTTTGGAAAGTATTTTGGAATGTTTTTTTATTGCAATGAATGGCAAGACGAACTTGCCGTTCGCTTGACGGTAAATAATACGACAGCTTATTAACAGTAGCAAAACCAAAAAACGCCTTGAACTACAAAGCAATGCTTGGCATTCCGCGCTCGCCCTGAGACATAAGATGTTAAGTCTCAATATGTCCAGTAGTGTTACGAGCGATGTTCGAACATTCGTCACCGTGTCGGCCTACAGAGTAAGCCCCCTGCGTCGTCCACCGCAGCTGCGACGCCGCAACTGCTACCAAGGGAATTTTAATTAAGAAAAAGGTCTTTACTGACTTTGTGCGAAAATTTGCCGAAGGCTCTAGTTGATATTTTGTTGTATGCAGACAATGTGAATCTATTTTTGGATACAAAAATATTAAATATATTAGCTATAATTTTGGTAAATACCAAGAACATATACATTCGGCCGAACCTACCTTTTCAAAAAATCCTTTCATTACTCTTTGTCTGAGGAAGGACATCTAATAATTTCAGTCTAAAGTCCAAAAGCGCTTTGGAAATTTGATTTACTTCAATATAGCATACAGGATATATTAACATTTGCCACTGAAAATGAAGCTGTGTGGTAGTTTTAGTGATTTCAAACACAAAGAAACTAAAAAAAACACGCTGAATTTTTGTTGTTATTTTTATCCTATTGTCGTATTTACTGCAACAGAAAATACATAAAAACTGGAATATTTTTTAAAAAAAATCGCATAGAACAGACTACAGCAAAGTTCATTAAGACCCCACTCACTTAGACACACCCTATAAACAAAAGACAGCTGGACTAGAGGAGTGAGTTTGAAATGTAATGACATGACAGTCCGACATTACTGGAGAAGCCTCATACATTACCCCACATTACTACTAACCTTTGAACTGGCGCAATGAGAACATTCCCCCTCTTATTAATGGGAATATGTGATTTCTGTTTCCTGGTTCTAAAGACTTGACTATCAATTGTGTTTTTATTACTTTACTAAGATGATCTTTAGTATTTGACTGAAAGACAAAATATTCAAAACAGTATTCTATTGATAAATTGAATAATCGTTTAACATTAACCTTTTCAACCTTCTCATCGAAAACTTCGTCTATTTCAAGTATTAATAGTCATAAATTAAATTAAAAACATAGCGAATATTTAGGTTTAAATAAACAATCACACCCAATAGTCACATACACAGTGCTGACCCCATAATAAAATCAATTATGTCTCGTGTTGTGGGTTTCGGAATTTACGAGAGACTTTTTGTTCTCTCAAATATCCAGACTCGAGACAAATATTTGTTTGTTTGTTGTGGCCCACATAAACATTTGATTTAGAGAGGGGATCGAACCCTCGCCCTCTCGTTTCACAGTCGGCGCCTAACTAACTGCGCTAGGCTGTAATAATTACAGGTATAATTAAAAAGAAAAAGCTCTCGCAATTACAAACATCCACACACAAACCTTCATATTTCATCCGTGTATGTGTGTCATAAGTGTTTTATTCTGTACCCTACAACATTCCGTGTCACAAAACCAGAAACGCACCTTCAAATCACACTCACTGAACACACACAATACAAAGACAAAAGTACGTCACCCACTAACCTCGAAACTTTAAACGCAGATATCATTAAAATAAAGAGGAACATTTTTGCCAGCGGAGCGTTAGATAAATTACAGTTAAATGAAACTTGAAGGTAGTCGCGACGAATCCCAACGATCTGCTCAAGTGTTGTTTAATTTGGTCTAGATTATTCTAAATGTTAGCGTCATCGAACAAGTGTAGAATAACGTTTGAAATTGTATGAGTAAGGTAGAATTCTCATCAATCATCACGCCTGTATCCCATAGGGGTAGACAGAGACTTTAGATCGCCGCTTACCTCGATCCTAACTTATTTATTTTACTTCGTCATCTACTTTTGTCAACCTCTTCACGCATTCTCTTCGATTTAGGGTACTTTTGACTTTTGATTTACGAAATGAGATATTAAATATAAGATGCCAAACAAGTATAAACCTTATATGGCGCAAGGCTCACACCGTATCTACTGTGTGGGTCCTAATAGAATAACCTCTGTTTGGTTCTACATGACGTCAACTTTTTTATTTTCGCGAAACCTCCAAACGAAGCTACTTAGACTTGACAAAGACTTGCTAATAACAAAACAGTGGATCTATTTGTATTGCCACAAATTGGTTCTTTATTAAATTGAACAATTTGTCCAATTACAGTGTTGTATTGAAAGATTGCTTTCATTAACCGGTAAGAGGGAACACAAATTGGTTACAGTTGCAGTGCAGACTGAAAAAAGATTGAGTAGGTTTCCCCCAAGTATATGCAAGATTTGTTTATGACAGATGCTTAAACTATACGATAATGGTCGAGTATAAAAGCATATAATTTAATACTAACTTTATCAACCAGAAATAGTATAAATTGAACCTATCAAAATCCCTTTATTAAGTATATAAATTAATATAAATTCTTAATTTCAAAAATATATATTTTATGATACATTTATCGTTTATATTTCCCGCAACGGCCTAATCATTAGAAATAGGTTTTCACGTGATGAACCTCTTTAAAATATAAAGTATTAAAACTTTACGAAACTAACTACCTGCAGATCCCAAAGGAACATCTGCATGATTCCACGTTCCAATTCCATAATTATTTGAGAACTAGTGCACTGCGGTGGTACCCATCCAGGCAGCCTCTCACATATACCTACCACCAGTATCCCCTAATGAGGCAATTATCAATCGCCGATTGACACAATTATACTTGTCTGCTCGAAAACTTATATAAAATAAAACAGATGATATACTTCATTAAAAATTAAAATAGGTTACTCATTTTACGCGCAGATCATGCTCTCTCTCTGCACCACTAACCACCACCAAATATTGACTGGCAAAGAATGCCTCAGACATGAAGTCCGCCTTTATACAATTTAGGTATATAAAGCATTAAATCTATATTTAATATATAAAACTAAAGTGTTTGTTTATTGCCTCTAATCTCAGGAACTGATTCCCTATACATACCAATACCATTCCCCTCTTCCAATCCTTTTTTCTTTCCGCTCGCTTCCCAATTTTATGGGACTCCTTGGGACGTATATTCAAGTGAACTTCCTTTAAAAAAAACAAATATACCATAAAATATTGTAACTACAATCGACCAAGTTCTCCAAACTAAACTGTCCACAGTGAGAAATAAACTGCTCCGTACGAGCCGTATCACTCCATTTGTATAAAATAACTCCACACGCCACCGCAAGGGAAATCACTTAAAGGCATGAGTTTTTAGTTTCCACAGTAATGGCGGCCGGGTGAATGGATAAAACACTCACAAGCGTTCTGCCTATGTAATTAAAAACTGTTTTTAGCATTAAAAGATGTACCCGGATAATGCGCGGTAACGAACGCTTCGGAATGAATGACGAATGTCACTCTGCCAATTTTAATTAGAGTGCTATTAGTAGTTCCAGTAGTTGTGAATGGATGTTTAGTTGCGAGGGAAACGGAGTTCCACATTGGCACATTCGACGTTAGGGAGTTAAATGTTTATTCATTCTTAATTACCAGTCATTTTGATTTCAATGGAAAATATAGTGAGAAATCTTGCGCGGGAATTATTAACAAGATTTTTGTATAGTAATTAGATCTAGAGTGCGTGGTGGCTTGTTGGTAAACGGACTAGACGCGATTGCCAATATGTTCACAGTGGTCGCGGTTTCGAATTCCCAGGGCACACCTCTGACTTTTCGGAGTCATGTGTGTATTGACAGTCAATCACCACGCATTAAAACGGTGAAGGAAAACATCGTGAGGAAACCTGCATACCATAGCGATTTATAAAAAAATCTATGGTATGTAAGTCCGCCGACCCGCACTAGGCCAGCGTGGTGGACTATATGGCCTAACCACTCTCAATCGTACTGTCGATTGTAGAGTAGGCCCGAGCTGATATAGAATTAGATCTACTATCCCAAAGTATACTCAAGTTTGAGTCGTGTTTGTATGAGTTATGATATACAGATGGGCTAGTACGGTAATGCTATGGTTACAGTGACATACATACAGCAAGGCTCTACCACTTATAATCGATACAAACTTAAGCCATACTTGGATAATCGTGACACCTGCGTCCAACAGTGGTAAAGACTATATTATACACCCAACAGTCACGTACATAGTCCTAACCCCACACTAAGATCAAGTCTTGTATCGTGAGTAACTATCGAAAACAACGAGAGACTTTACGGTCTCACAAACACCCAGAACCGAAACAAAAAAAAAAGAAATACACCCAACAGTCACATACATAGTCCTGACACCACATTAAGAATAAATTAGCCTTGTATTGTGGGAAACAGAAACTAAGGGAGACAAACAATTGTCTCCGTTCGGAGATCCAAACCACGACCTCTCGTTTCACAGCTCGTCTAACCAACTACGCCACGGAAGCTGTCTCGGCTAGCCTATGCATCATTCCCGATCCTAAGATATTACCCAAATTAGTAGTATATTTTGGAAATATGCTTAGTCTTTTAAATCAGCCCCATTCTACATGACTGCTACAAAAATGCATGAACCCAGGACTCCACCGTAGTTAATGATGAACACATCAGCGCCATCCGCAGTTATTTCACAGATATGGCGGCACATTGCGGCTCTCTTACACAGCATTGGAGCACATCCAAAACTGTTGCAAATTTGACCAGCGCGCACCAACGAATGCCTTTGATGTCCCATATCACTTGTGAACTATGATCTAATAAATTTAAATGTGGTTCAGATTTTGATTTAGAGCCGGAGAAATGTATTTGGCGTGAAGATTTTGATTCGGAAATACATACTATAAAGGCCAAGGGAAGGGATGCAAATTTTTACCAAATGATATTGATACTTATGTGGTGGGAATACGACACAAATTTCAATATATTTTATACCGTGACATCGAAAAGCATTTGTTGATGCTGTAACTTGCCATGCTGTTCCGGTCTGCGATGCCCCCTATTGGTAGAGTTTTGTAGGTCTTCGCAGTAAGCATATCATAGGCTCGACAGGAGGCTCTATGGCAGTTAAATGGCGGCTGTAAAACGTAGGACCGCGGGTTCCCCCAATAGGTACCATAAACTATATTATTACATGTTACTTTCTCCTCAACAGGGTGCTACCAGGACGTTTGTGTAGATGACGTTTTGTCTAGTTATCTAATTAACTCTAAATCTCGTATTATTCTCCTTGCCCGAATACCCACGCCTGCCTGATGGAACCTACTGATACTGGAGTCCCCTCTGTCATCCCTACATATATATGTATCATAGTTACTTAACCCTACTACTACCATACCCTAGACATATCGCGTCATATTTATTCCCTAGACCTCTACCATATCACTGTATACAATATGCATTCCATGACGCTGTAGGCAATAATATTGGATAAGTAGACATCGAACACCTCATTAAAATACAGGATATATCAAGACTGCTACCGAAAACGAAGCCGGGTGGTAGTTTAAGCGACTTCAGACACAATGCAACAGAAAAAGTTGCAAAAAAAGCGACAATTTTATTTTTAAACTTTTTCTGTTGCATTGAGTTTGTAGTCACTAAAACTACCACCCGGCTTCGTTTTCGGTAGTAGTTTTGAGATACCTAGTATAACTTTTAACCGAACCACCAACTTGTTTTATTTTACAACAATATCCCTTACACCTTTACACAAGACAAGTATTCCTGCGTAGACAGAATGACTGACACGTTTTTATTTCACAATATTCTAGGGAAACATAATTTCGCGCGACGCAGGAGAAAAAAATTAATTAAATTTAAAATAATAATCATGCAAGCATTTTTTCTGCACCCCCATGGGGTAGGTTCGACCGCGTTACTCCATTACACCTCCCTTCATATCAGGGGTGTAGTAAGTTTATTTACGATATAAACATATGTTTTTTTTTCTGTAATAATTAATGTTTACGTTTGTTTGTAAATTACTTATTTTCATTGTTGGACACATGTAATTGAGTTAATTTCATTGTTAGACAGTTTTTGAAAAACCTGAAAGTTTTGTTAAAGTTAATTAAACCGGGTGATATTAGTATAACATAACCCACATGTTTCTCATCATCCCAAGTGATATTGTATAAAAAGTGTATTTTTTGTGAATAATCGAGATTTAACTTTTAACGATCATGTCCACTACATACAGATACGAGTATTCGACCGCTTTGCTGAACTTGGGTCCGATTTGGGGAAACGTTTTCACCTGAGCGGGAAAAAGACTCATTATTATTATTATTTATTTATTTAACAAAAAAAGTTATATACATAGGAAATATGATAGTGTCCTGCAAAACTGTACATACAGTTTGACTGCAGGATCGGTGTTTACATATCTAATTACATACTTTAACTCAAACATTAGGGCAAGTTGGCTAAATAATGCCTTTTGAGTTTATATTTAAATATGGTTTTAACGGACTCCTGCCTTATGTCCTCGGGCAGACTGTTAAGAGTGTAGGGTATGCGTTTTTTTAAAGTTCTATCTCCATAAATATTGTTGACTCTAGGCACAACATATTTGCCCGAGGTCATAGACCTCGTATTATAATTATTACACACAGATACTATAGAACTATGCTCCTGTTTGCCATGGCTGTTAACAAGAAGTATCAATTTATGTTTCAGCCTGATTGGTAACAACTTAAAAATTTTAAAAAGTATATAGATTATTTTTATATTTATTTCTAATTTTATTATCTACAAGTAATTTTATAAATCTCATTTGAACGTTCTCTAATTTATTAATATGCGTTTTATATGTAAGTCCGTAACAGTCAAGAGCATAGTCCAATATAGATTCTACTAAAGCCGAATATAATAATTTCAGGGTTCCTTTAGGAATCCTATAACTAAGGTGATAAAATTGACATAATATTACTTTAAGCTTTTTACAAATAAAATTAACATGTTCCACCCAAGAGAAATGCTCGTCAACTATGACTCCTAAATAAGTTACACACTTTACTCTCTCAATTGGCTTACAACTACAATCGACACGATTATTATGAAAACATTTATAACTATGTGTATATACTGGTATGCAAAGATCATTTATGGGTATGTAGGGTGAATGTATCATTAACAAGTTAGTTTTATCAGGATTCAATACTATGCCATTGTCATGCGACCACTTGACTATGGAATCCACATGCTGTTGAACTAGGCGACATGTTTCGGCTAGATCTGTGCCAGCGAGCAGTATGCAGAGATCATCTGCAAACATGTGTGCCGAGCAATGGCGCAAAACTCCACATATTCTGTTAACGTGCATAAGATAACATACCGGGCCACACCCGGAGCCCTGCGGCACGCCACATCTGACATTTTTTTGTTCACTAAATGCGTCGCCAACTTTGACTCGATAGGATCGCGATGTGAGGTAGTCTCTAAACCACTGATTTAGTGGCTTCCCCACTCCGCAATCTTCTATTGCGATTAACAAGGTGTCTATATCAAGTTTATCAAAGGCTTTTTTGTAATCATCATTGTCATCATACACTTATACTATAATTACCAATAGATCGGAATGGGAAATATATTCCGCACCTAAGTTTTTATTGAGAGAGAAAATAGTCTGTAATAATTTATGTATATACATATAAAATTATGTAATACTGTGTAAATTATATCTATTATTTATTATTTTTATAGATATTTATTCATGTTTTCTTAAAAAAATAAAGCACAACTACCGACAATCAATCTTTCCTCATACCCGGTTGCATGAAAGAGATATTGCACTTTCTTTTGTTGTAGTATATTAAAGAGTTATATTATTATTTATTATTATAAAATACTGCATACTAAATCCAATGCCGTAAATGTTTCGAATGCATCCCTGGCGACCCCATAGACACCCATAGGGTGGCGGCACAGTAAATTTGTGGAAACAGGCACTTTGTCAGGGTACACGTCACGCTGCGTTCGCGTTATCTAGATACCAGTGGTTTATTGAACTGCTCACCCCATAACCGGCATAGCGCGGTGTTAGACAATGGCCTGACATATTGCCACGCATTTCGATAAAAATATGACTTCCTTTTGCAAATATTGGGTCGTTTGGAACACGTGATTTACTACTACTGGTTTTTTAAAATATAGATTCACTTTTTTATCATAGGACTTTCTGTTCAGCTACAGGAAGTCCATCGCTAAACAAAGGTCTACCTTTTAAATCAGTCTAGGTCACCCCATGAGCCTCCACATCAAGCTACTGAAAGCAGTTTATATTATAGGACTATTTTGTAAAAAATAACAATTTAAAATTAACTATTATATATGGAATTTATCATTTCATTGCGGATTTACTTAGTTTAATTTTTACATTTTTTAATTTCCCGTTTTCCAATTACTTTACAGCTTTAGTGGTCACAGGGAGGAAAAATGTAATAAGTAAGCCAAATGCCCGACAAAATCTACAAATAATAGTTTTATTCCAATGTGTAATATTTCCGTAAATCTAAGAAACCATTGTACTAAGAAACCATGCTTTTTGTACCCATTATTCCTTGAGTTATAGGATAGTAAGTAGTAAACGATAAATAAAGAGTTATACCTGTCGGGCAAAGGAATAAAGAATTATTCGTGTCATAAGGAACGAACTCTGAATTACTTATTGAAAAGACAGAACTGCATAATAGTTTCTTAGATTTACGCGAATGTTACACATTGAAATAAAACTATTATTTACGGATTTTATCGCGAATTTGGTTCAATTTTTACATTTTTTGAGTTTTTCGTGGTCACGGGTCAGACTGAAAAAAATCCGTAAATAATAGTTTTATTTCAAGACAGAATTTGCGCTTTAGATCGAATTGATTGTCTAGGTTGTATTATTATTGTTTTTTCTCAGATTATTTTACTCATTATACTTGAATGAGCCTAGTGTGAACAAAAATTATATATGTAATAATAACATACTTCGCATCAAGAAACAAATCTTTAATACGAAATATTCTTAAATATTAACACTAGTTTTCTATCTATAATAATGTCATAATTACTATGTAATTAGACCCTCTCAAACAGAAAGAGAAAAAAATAAGCTTAACCAAACTACGCAGTGCTTTTTTACCTGCTCATTCTGCTAGTTGATCTTTGCAATGATTCTAAATTAAACAAATTTACTAAATAAATTATAAACCACTTAAATTAACTAAAGTAATAATTAAAACATATTTTGCAAATAAATCGAGCTATAAAATTTCTCCACCTCGTTGAGAAGGAAAACTTTATCTAAGCTTTTATGGGTGAGTTAATTTTGACACTAGACTAGCCAATGGTTGTCTAGTAAAGCCAAACCAGGTCAACTTAACCGACCATCAAGATATCCAACGTGTTCATGAGAGGAAAGAATATTTTCACTCCCTTTTTTAGTAAAAATAAAAAGTCATAAAACTTGTTGATTAGGCTTGTAGGTGCTAATAGTGCTTATTGCAATTTAGGACAAAAGCGTTGAAAATATATAATAATACTAGTAACTATGATATTATTTTGTTCTTGATAGGGATTATTACATATTCATTAAAATTTTTATCATACAAAATTACAAACTGGTGGTCTCTTATATGTGTGAGGCCGACAGGGTACCACCACAACCACCAGGTACCAGTGTAAATGCACTATTGTGATTCGGTTTTAAGGATATTGTAGCTAGAGTGACTACTGCATTTATCGACACTTCACATCTTATGTCTCAAGATGGCGAGTGCAGTGGGATGCCAAGCATTGCTTTGTAATTCACGGCGTTATTTGATTTTGCTACTATAACTAACGCTTAACATAATTCGAACATCATGCTTGCCCCAAAAATAATAATAACAATAACTCTATAGAGAAATAATAATAAAAAAATAGCGGTCTTCTCGCAAACAGAAATGTAGGTATAACGTAGTTACTACAGTATCGCTAGCTTGTGCACTGTCCTGCTGTTTGCGTACCCACTGATAGCAGTAGACGTTCATTCCACAATCTACGTAATATAATCTGCTTACACAATATGGGGTGCCATTCCCGTGACACTTTACATGAGCAAAAACGTCAAACGCTCAAAAACTGCGTTCTACGCTCGCCAATCTCCCCGCCAAGCTAGGAGATAACCACCATCACCAAACCTCCTGCCCAAAAAATATCCTCAGTGGCCTTTCTGAAGAAAACTCCGTCGGAACATGCTGATGCATCAAGAATTAAAAAATCCTCGTCTAACCATGTACAGTGACATTAAACTGACGCGATTTCAGCCATTCCGCTTAAACCAACCGCGAAAACACGCGCATAGCAAGATTTTTTTAATACGCCATTAGCCTTATCATACAGCAGCATATACGGTTACTCTCATGATTACGGCATGCCCTTAACATTGACCCAAAAACACTCACAGCGCACGCAGCAAGGCGGCCGCAAACGACCCGACGAAATATTAATTAAAACAAATTCAAACATCTATAAAAACACATTCACCGTGTTGATAAAACTAACGAACCATCCTGAGGTTGGTATGAGGCAATTTTTTTAATAAACCCGCGGTACGATATGTCGTGTCGTGTAGACGATTAAAAATTAAAACTAGCCTGTTCATTTATTCCTGAAAGTTAGTTAAACCCAAAATGTTATCGAAAGCGAGCTTATCGCCATTCCACGAACAAATTTTAATTTCAATACATTGTCCGATCTGGATTGTGAACCTAGTACTAGAATTTTGAGAGCCCATCGTGAAATGTAATTTACCCAGTAAGCATTTTCTGAAACGATAGACATTAGAAATACTGCTGTGATATCTGTAGTCAAATCTACATCAAATTTGAGATATTGATCCCTGTAACGATAAGGTAAATTGGGCCGAATCCGCCCCACTTGATAATTTACTACAGTTTCGAACTTAAGTAAAATGCTACGACTCAGTCCTCGTAGTGGAGTTAATTTTGTAATCCCTATATATCTTACAGGAGGCCCGAAAGTAGTTATTTCTCTCGGGTCTGGGGGTTACTTAATAAAAACGTTACGAATTTTGAATGTTTGAATGTTCGACGTCCGAAGTATAAGAAAACTTCTAGAAATCAATACTAATTTCTATTATACTTATCATTATCTTCGAACTTATTCTATGGTAGCGACCTATGTAAGAGAATTCCAACATTTTGTGGAGTATCTAGGCACATTAGTGAAGTTTGATGTACGTCGTCCGAACATTCGGAGTTCGTATCGTATCATAGAGGAAATCCCCTGATCGGAGTGCCGTGAGACCAAAAAAAAGACAAATATTTCTGAGACGAGAACGAAAGCTTTTTTGTAATTGCTAATGTCCACTATAAAAGCCTAACCAAGTACCTTACAGTGGCGACAGGACTACATAATTGACCGTTAGTTGTTATTGTTTCATTTATTTAATTATTTATTTAGGTCATATATAAAAGTACAAAATGAAGTAATAGCCTCGTAACAAACGACACTTTACCTAATATGTCTCTGATTAACAATGAAATAATTTTACAATCAACGATACGATACGACAAATCGTTTCATATTGTGTTGCGTTGCATTTCTCTAACCGGCCATTAATGAGCGTACTTAGGAGTGTTAACGAGCCATTTCTGGCGTGGAGGGAATAGAGATCGAGGGGCGACAACCGGTCAAGTGTAGTAAAAACAACACTGTTGCATATTGTGTTGAGCTGTTTATATCAGTATGTATCAACTTATACGTCCAAATGCAGGGCACGAGTTTCCTCTACAATTAAGAGTACGATTGAGAGTGGTTAGACCATTAACGGCCGATGCCAATAATCAATCGAAAAAATTAGATTGAAGTCAATCTGGATTGTTTTCTACTTTTCGATTTGTCATTTACCATGTTGCCATAGTTGTTTCACTACTGAGATTGATTATTGGCAATATAGTATCAGAAAAAAGATTGAGCTGTCAATCTCAAACGGCCAATTTTGGATTGGGATTGTTTATTGGCAGCAGCTGATAGTCCACCAGGCTGACCTGGTGTAGGTTGGCGAACTTACATACAATAGAAAATTTTACAAATTGCTATGATATGCTGGTTTCCTCACGATGTTTCCTTCGCTGTTATAGATACACATGCCTCCAAAAATTCAGAGGTGATCTCTGAGATTTTAACACGCGACCATCGTGAACATGTTGGAAGCATCGTCTGGTACGTTTACCAACAAGCACTTTTACATGTCTATGTCAATACATCACAATAATTAAGGAGTCATACGTGGTACGACAATAAAATTAAGTCAGGTATCATCGATTGCTAGATTGGTTTTTAATCTTAGGCAATTAGGGCATCAAGTAGTATTAATTTGCTTTTATTTTACTAAACATGTTTTATCTTTCTACAACGTGTATTATTCAAAGCACTAAAAGAATTTCATTTATCACCTGAGCAACAACGCAAAAATAATAAACATCACGAGATCCAAACAGTTAAAAAAAGAATTGAATAATTTCTTTAATACTAGAATATCACACGTTTAATGACCATTCAAACATTTTTTTTTTTATTGCGATAATTTGCGAGATGAGCATGCCATTCGCAGATGGTAAAGCGATACGACTGCTCATGCTCAGTAGCAAAACCAAACAGCACCTAGACTTACAAAGCAATGCTTGGCATTCAACTTTTTACTCTGGCTGCACTATCCTTCAATCCGAAATACTACAGTGCATTTTCCCTACTGCTTTTCTTAACGATGCTTTCTTTACGTTATAAACTATGTTAATATATTTTTAGCTTCATTTCGGTTTGCGCGACGCGTGAAAATAATTCGCAGATTCATCACTCATAGACTGACAAAGGGTAACAAAGGTATATTGAACCGAGTCGTGCTTTGTTCAAAATTACTGACGTACACTCATCCGCGTGTGAATGGCGACACTCCAACGGTTATCGTCTATATTTTAATATTTTTCGGGAATTTTAAGAGTTTACGTGTACTTCGATCGTAGTCAGTAGTGAATATTCTCATTATTTGTTATTTTTATTTTTTTTCTAACTCCAGCTTATCTGCCTGTTTATAGTAATTAAGTAACATAAAAGAAAACTTAAAATCTATATAGCTATATAATTTTTATTCATTAAACATTCACGTCTATTTGCTGGATCAAAATATGTTTAATTGAAGACTAAATATTTATTGTAGAACAATGTAAGCTTCGACTTATTTATTATCTCTCAACCACAGCAACCAAAAGCAAATGAATTTATAACATTTTATTTCCTATATACCGTCGATTATAATTAATACATCTGAAATAATTAAAAATCACTGAGATCAAACTACATTATCATGTTTACAAAATAAAAATTTTCAACGAAAAAGCATGTTCCATACTAGCAGTAGCATTATACCAAAAAACATAAAACCTTATTACAAACTATTAAAACAAATGAGATGAGTGTAACGTTTTCAGCATGTTCAACGCAATCTATATTTCAGTAGTCGCGCCGGTCATTAACCAAATGTTACATCCCCTAATTGAAAGCGAGTCAAAATGACACGTTTGTCGCTCGCATAACAAATAACCATGATTTATTAACCACGCTATTAATTTTAGTCAAGCTAATATTTTTTAAAGAAATGTAAACAAAAAAAGCACGAGCATTTTAATTCTTAATAGAAATATATTTTAATAAAAAATAAAACAAAGGATAGCAATAAAAAACTTACGCAAAAAAATAGACAGTTGTCACGTCCAAACAGGAAACCACAAAAGAACACTTAAAACAACATAGGAAACAACGTGTACGGAACGTCAATTTATCATAACACCGGCCCAAAGGGACATTTGTTACGAAACGTCAAAACTAAAATAGAATCACTTGTTTGTGTCCAAACAGCGGCCACGTGCGCTCCATTGCGCTCACTAATCAAATCTGACGTGGCTGGCCCCTTATTACTTACGAAAAAAAAACATATTACTGCCCACTTTACCTGCCAGTATTATTGCGTAATACCATTTGTTAAAAATCAATAAAAACTCAAAAGAAGTTCCTTTGATGTCTCATATTAATTTAATTTTGCAATGAGTCTTTAACTGGAGCAAAGCAATTCATTACGCTAAATGACATATTTCCATGCCGATTCCGGCGTTTCGAATATTTGCATTTACCTATTTGTCCTCGTGACAAATGATGTTTTAAGCAATAAGCAAGTATTCACTGTCTGTATCATCTAAAACGCACCTGAAGGAAATGCGCGGGAAGCTCATCAGTCAAAGCCGTCTTCATTTGCCGCCAAAATGAAATGTCATTAGCACGAAAACAATGAACTGTCAATATCATATTCGAGTCAAGTCACTATTTAAAATTCGAACAGATTGTTTAAATACATTTCTGTAACTATAGAATGTCAGAGTTTTTTCTGTGAAAGTTGATGTTTTACGTGAGGGCGGCGCGTAGGTGTCGACTAACGCGCTAAAAGTTGTGGGTCGGACTGGATGCGAGCGGCTCGGCGAAGTGTCACATCATTCTATTGGATTTTTCTTCGGCGGATCGTGTCATATGAGGGAACATCTGCGGCTATTTTTAATTGGCCCTACATTCAAAAACACGATTGAGTTCGCGAAACAATTAGTTAGGATTTATCGTTTTTACGCGTTGACATATTTTATGGCTCTTTTATTTTTTTCATTGAACATTTTAACAGTATTTTTATCGTAACATAGTTTACAGCCAATGGTTTTTTTTTTAATTTCTTCTATTTATCAAATGTTAAATGGGACTATCACTTTTTTCTTGCTAATAAATTCATAGTGAATTATATTATACGGTTATAGGTTTATCAATATAATAGTGTGTTTTATAAGCGACATTATTTTGGACGAGCATACATATTATTATATGTATTTTAAGTATATGAAAAATATCTTTGCTATTTAATAGCTTCATATTTTTATTCGCATCATATTCAATGACATATTTAGTATTTTCTACAGCTTATGTCCTAAACAAATACGCCTTACAAGGCAAAAAATAGAACTCAAACAGAAAAAATCGTCCACAGTAGTTTGATAAATAGTGAGCATACAAAGGAACAATGAGTATAACCCTTGGACATCCCAAATAAGTTTCGAGTGTCCCGGTACATGGACACGTTGAAAGCTTCTATCGAACGTCCATGTTACACATTCCGGCACCAGCAAAACTTACGTTTTGTAGACATGTCTATATTTTAATTTTGGTTCATTTCCAGTAATTTCGGGAAACAAATTAAATGAAAACTGTATAGCCAACATGTTTTTAAAATAAAGTGAATTGAAAGATTAGGTTGTTTTATTTATATAATTAACTATCTTCCTATAAGAGAAAAGTGCCTTTGTTTAAAAGTAGATTTCCGAAAATATATGTGATCTGCACAAAATTTGTTCAAATAGGTTTAAAATAAAAATCACGTAAGGTAACTTTTGTCATTGCAGTTTCAGTTTGATAATGAGAGTTATGAATGATTTAAAGGTTCATTGACCTCCGACTCAAAGCGCTTTAAATACTCTATGCTTCATCGTAGGCGAGGGCTTAAAAAGCCTTTTAAATTATTCAGTTTAGGTCATTATAGTACAAGGCTTTTTTGGATTATGGCCATACAATGACCCTTCATCATGGACTTTTTTTACTTCTTTTTAACGCTTTCCCTGCCTGTGCAAACGTTCGTTTTACAACTCAACTAGTGCCTTTTAACCTGATCTATAGCATAGGTACTATTTATTACTATATAATTTAGTAAATCCATTAAATTCATCAACTATTCAGATGTCTTTTTCCATTAGAACATACTCCATAAATGTGCATTTGATATTTTTTAAAACATTTGTTTATTCCTATTTTATAAAAGCTGTGTTTGAGTGGCGATAAACGCGAGCTCTCGTGACGTGCAAGAGTCGTAAAGTAAAGGTCGCGGGACGGCCACGTACACAAGTCAGACGACAAACACCGTACTCATTATGCATCAGACGACGCTTAACTGTAGTCATTATGGAGATAGCTCGGTATCTGTCGGATTCAGCTATTGGATACGACAAAAATACGCTTAGGTATCTTAGAAACCTTGGATGGTTTATAAATTAAAATTTATTTAGACCAAAGGACAAATATTACATGACAAACTTAAAATACAAAGAGGTTACATCAAATGTATATTAAAATTACAAAAAAATATTTTGTCGGTGAACTCCACGCTAGGTTCGAGACCCATATCAATATGATAGAGAAATATATCAGCGTTCTAAATTTTAACTTCTCGCTATTGTTAAACACGCAGGAAAATTCAAAAAAGCATCTTAGGTGCTTTTGCTCCCTAGTACGCAATTTATTTGTAGATTGTTAGTAACTATTGACTTAGCCCCTAGAATCTCAATAAAACCTATAGGTACTCCAAAAAAGTGGCATTCTGGAATCAATCAGTGCTCTAACATATCCGAATACAGGGCGGAAAGCGCGTAGTGTTCCGAGCTAAGTGGTGCGCGCGCTCCAGTACGTCTCTGGTGGAGCATCTGAAATTAGTCTTCATCGCAATGATTTTGAAAATACTTGCTTGTATTATGCCCGAAAGTATATCATCGTTTAGACAGAATCTATTGAATTATGTTCATATTTAATTTAGATTTTTACGGTAATCATTTTGCTACTCCAAATGTACTGAGAGCCTATCCTTAGTTTTTAAATCAATGAAGTCAGCAAAATAATTTCGTTCAGATCAAAATAGGACACTTTATTATCCTACTAGCTGTCGGGCCCGGCTTCGCCCGGGTGCAGATAGTTTTTGAGTCCAATCCACATCAAGAACATATTATTTCGCGTGTCTACTAACTATATTTCCCGCGTGCCGTCGACTATATTTCCCGTCCGTATTTAATGCTGTTCAATCCTGTCCTCTCCTATCCCGTGCCAACTATTCGAATTTGAAAGAGTAGAAAATATGTATATTTGGTTTCCTGACTCATCCCACGGGAACACTATATTTTTCGGGATAAAAAGTAGTCTATGTGTTAATCCAGGGTGTCAGCTGTCACTATACCAAATTTCATCAAAATCTGTTGAGCCATTTTTTCATGAAAGAGTAACAAACATCCATACATACAAACTTTCACCTTTATAATATTAGTAAGGATATCAACTTACCATAATCTGCAATGTTAGTCACTTAGCTGGGTCGGTAAAAAAACATGTAGTTTGAGCTGCGCCCCGTCCCGGCCACTCGACACACAAAATATGCGGTAATTAGGCCAGTGACGTCACATAATCCGCGTAAGTAATCCACTCACTTCGGTGGCTTCTTCAATATCAATATACCGGGCAATGGAAATTAACGATCACTAATGACGTATGCCTTTGATCACACGGTTTTATTTATGTTTTATTGCTCCCTGCGGTTGTCTGAACAGTAAATATAGCTCGTAACTGGACGATTAGTTTGGGCAAATCAAATGTTAATTGGTGCGAGATTTACCTAAGATATATTTTTGATATAAAATATAATGGCGTTATTTTTTGCCAACTCAAATAAGCTGACGATGTCCACATGCCTTGTAAATGTTCCTCAAGTGATTCTTTGGTATTTTTTTTTATTTTCAGCTATTTATTAATTTAAAAAATAATTATTATGGATCCCCTCCATTTTTAAATCAAAAAACTAAGTAACAAGTTATGTACTTTAAATTGTGTATGTGTGTTGGCCAGGACTAAATCGCTTCATTGCGACAACCGCCAACATTCAGATTTGAAGTAGTGTAGGCAGATATATATTTCCATTATTCGAGAAAAGCAGCCATACATCTTCAGAACTACGTCATCAAACGCCGAAAGTAAGTGAAATAGTTGGCGAAGTAAATTTATTTGCCTAGCAAGCGTCTTCCCATAGTTAAAAACACATAAAACTGGTATAATTCCCGTCGGGTTACTTTACTATGGCTGAATTAATGTCCGTGAATGCGGTCGTTGAACTGCCTCATATCTACACAAATATTATGTAAGAACTTATTACGTTTGATTTATTGCGGCTTTGTATTTTACGATTGGCAAGGTATGGATTGCCAATTGCTTTGCACGTGGTAGAGTAACTCTGTATTTATTTATTTAATTATTTCTCGTACACATAATAATAGGAAAAGAATAAAGAAAGGACAATGGATAGTTTTAGAGAAATGTCTCTAAAACTATCCATTGTCCTTCATGGGATGGATACATGAGCAGAAAAAAGGGCGGTGTAAATAAAGACAACAAAAGCCTAATAAATAATATTATAAAATCAATATTTATTCAATATTTGCTACAAACAAACATACATAGACTCACGCCTTTTTCACAGAAAGTGTCGGCAGAGGTTCAACCGGGACACTCACGTTTTTGATAAGGGACGAGCCTATTCCTATATCGGGTACAAATTCCTAACTCCACGCTGATGATAATTTGAAAACTCCACCTATCTATCTATCACTATCACCTAGGCCGACCCGGGATACGAACGTGAGACCTCAGTTTTACAATTATACCGTAGTTTAACTGCGCTATTAAGAGAGTTTTTATAGATATTTGCTATAGCTGTTAAAAGACCGTGTAATCAGACGTTGTCTGTAGAGCAATGTAGTACTGTCCCTATTACTTAAATTCAGTGTCCACAAGATCAATAATACGCGATAATTTAGATTTTATAGATAATGGAATAGCTTTTTCACCGTTTTAATGTACAGAACACAATGTATTTCAGTTGTATATCAAATTGGGTCAAGGCATGCTTTACGATTTAAAAAACAGAGTTTCGCCGGGATTAAAAAAATGTATGACGGTAAGTGATACGACCGCTTATGAAAAGTAGCAAAACCAAACCTTGAATTACAAAGCAGTGCTTGACATTCCACTGCACTCGCCATCCTGAGACATATTAAGATGTGTAACCTCATAGACAAGCAAATCGGAAAATCACAGCACCGACCCTACAACATCGAAGGATACAAGCAAGTAGAAATCCTAAAAATACACTATCGGAACAAAAATATAATGATAATAAATCCAAAGGCCCTGACACGCGAAACTATTCGACACCAGTGTATTTACCCGTGTTTACACAGCAGGTGAGGTTATGAGTCCGAGTGACCTTTTTATGGGCGCTGGAAGTTAATTTTACCATCGGCTGTCAGTGCTTGTACCGCCCCGACAGGAATAGTCCAAGCAAATTGACCGTACTGTATCTGCCGGTTTACGATTATAATGTAATGTGGAACTGCGGTGGAGAATTTGGATTGGGATGAAAATTATGAGCGTTAATACTCTTGCGGTTGCGCCCGCGAAAATTTGTATTAATGATTTCGTGTTAGCTCAGGTGTCAATATTTGTCTTGGTGCGGCGATCGAACCCGCGGCTTCTAGTTTCACAGCCGGCTTCCAACCACTTTTAGGATGATTATGTATTCTTGGTTAATTACCGTTTGATATAATTATGAAGGAAAGCTGCATGTCTAAAATACAAAGACCAATAACAGTATCAAATCATCTTAATAAAAATTCGACTCCCAAAAGCAGACGCTAGTAAAATTATAAAACTTAATTAATGCAAACCTTGGCTGGACAATCATTTTGCGCTGATCTGTGCACGTGTAACATAAGGGCAGGATGATGAAGAAGAATATTGTTCATTGTATTGATGATTTGTTATAATTTTAATTTATCCAACGATATAATCGAAAACGTTTGCATGTCATCAAATGAAAAATGTTGCATGTTATAAAAATATTATGTATTTAAAAAATATTATCAAAAATCAATATTTAGACATCGATCCAATTTCCCCATCGCGGTGCATCTATTTCAGACTTTGAATATCTCTCGCATATGTATTACCATTCCGACATAAGACAAGTATCAAGAGACCCCTCATACCTACCAGGCTGCTTAAAACCACGGGTCAACTTAACATAGTCGTTTTAAACTAATTCGCAATAATACTCGTAGTAACCCGTACATAACGAATGTATATAAAATATGTAATTTCGGACACCGCAGTCATGGGAATGGGAACGTATGGGTGGATGTCGGGTATATCCGCAAAGTTCGGATACTTCGCATGTATATTCCAGTATATGATTTAGAAAGTAACATTTTTCAATGTTAAAAAATATTAAAAACAATTCAGTCGTCGTTAAAAAATGATAGAATACTAACGGCCTTATTCACAGACAGTTTTAAAACATATTTTAGTTATTGAATATTTTGTTCCTTCCGAACGACTTTTGTATTCAGTTTGAGTGACTAGACAAAATAAATATTCGACTGATAAATATGTTTTAAAACTGCAGGTCGTAAAAATATTACAAATAGACAGTATATTACACATCTATGTCTAAAAAGATATTGTAATGGACTATGAGATTATTATTACTGTTTACTAAAATATTTATAAATGTACAATTGTTTTTTTTAACATCTGATAACTTTATCCCTTCGACAAAAGCCTTGGACAAAATCTTCTAACTAAAACATCACACCATGTAAAAAAGCTATGCTCTAAAATATGCAAAACTAGAGCAAGTTTGATTGTGTAAGTATAAAGATCTTGTAATGGAGGCTGACAGGAAGCTCCTATTCCTCTACTTTGCTCCCGGTTCCCGTACCCGACTTCCGTTTCCTTGGGAGCTACGGGATGACGTCACGTGTTAAAGGGTATTCAGTACTAGGACATCAGAAGGCATCGAGAGATCGCTGCAGCGGTGTATGCACTGCAAGCGTGGTGTAAATTCGACTTTATTGTGATCGAAGTAAAGTCCTCTTTTCTATGTACCTATAGAACAGGTGTATTCATGGAATCCCGGGCACACATAAGCTACCGGTTAGTGTTGTGAACCAATACGATATTATGTCTAGGTCATCTTATCCGTTATCTCTTTATTCAAAAGCAAATAATAAAACACTGATTGCTTTTTGAAAGAAGGTAAAATGGTAAAAATCTTTAATTTCCAGTATCAATATAATCAAACAATACAAAATTATTGTGACTGTGAGTCAAAGAGCAGATAGCAGATCTCATGGGGAAGGTAATTAATAAGTTAAAGGAGAATGCCCATTTCACTATGAAACTTGCATCAGTGTGAAGATTATTGTGCATCGATAGAACCTACTTTTTGTGTAGGAAATTTTTATTTTTCAATAAATATAAACATAATTGTCCAGACCTGGAATTCTTGGAGAAATTAAGTTGAAGTCCAATAAAAAAAATGTCTTCGCCTCTGTGAACAAAACGTAAAATGTGATGATAATTACTTCACTACATAGTATAAAACAATTTTGTTGCGGTGTTTTTAATAGATACAGTGATTCAAGAGGAAGGTTTATATGTATAATACGTACACATTATTGTGCAGAAATCTATTTGTATCCAGGCGAAGCTGAGTCGGGCCGCTAGTTTTTTTTTTTTTAAATCTATCGCCCGAAATAAGAAAAGGAATTGTTTAAGTAGAAACTATAAAACATGCTATAATGAATTTTAAGCAGAATCGGTACCGGGATCACCAATGTTTTTTTATGATTGCATTCTCCTTTAATTGGCACTTCTAGCAGAACGGGGGAGGAAGAGCTGTGGGATCTACTAGATAAAGTATTCAATTATTCGGCCCATATTCATACGTCTCACTGCAAACCATGAGCCTCCTCAACCCTTAAGAAAACGTAAGCTATGACCTCTAAACGCTTGCCTGTTCCGTGTTGGCAGGTTCCATGAATCAGAAATTCATGTAAAAGACTCTACAATTATTAGGTTTTCTTGTGTTTCTTTAAAGTGTAGTAATTGAATATCACTACACAGTTGCGAATATTTTGTGATTCGAGTTTACATTATTTTAAGCCATTATTCACTTAAATAAATAAGTAAATAAAACTTAAACGGTCACACACATAATCCTGACACCACACTAAGATCGAATCTTGTGTCGCGGGTGTCGGTAACCACGAGACAGTTTTCGGTCTCACAATCACCCAGACCCAAACAAATCCTTGTGAATCAAGCTAACATTCATCTCGGTGCGGGATACGAACCCACGGCATCTAGTTTCTCAACCGAAGTCCAAACAACTGCGCCACGGAACTGTGAAGCACCTACTTAAGAAACTTTAAGAAATTATACTAGAATATGTAGCAAAAACTGACTCATTCCAATTGCATCAACAACAAAAAATTAGCGAGTCTAGCTACGCCCTAATGTACTCGAGAATATGTTACTAACATCGACAAACAAGATCTACATCACTATTAATATCTTTGTCGCGTTAAGACCGGAACTTGAGTCCCCTAATCATTTCCCGTTTCTCTCAATCCTTGGGAACCACGGGAGTGACGTCACGTGTTAACCCATTCAATGCGGCAACAAATTTTGCTCTCGCTACCCAGATGCGGCATACTTATTAACGCAAACGCCGATCGGCGTGAGCCGCCCCTGAGAGATAAAAAATATAAAACGCCGATCGGCGTTTTCAGCACTTCGTTATGAATTTCGATGGATTCATTTCGAATTCATGAGATTTTTTCAGTAGTACGCTATAGTTGTTGCAATAACGACTGTTGTTAGCAAGGAGCAGAATTAATTTAATTACTTTAACCAGTTTTATATAAGATTCGTGAAGATTTGGTGATAGAAATTTCAGAAAAGGAATATCTGCAGTTTTTGTAATAGATTATGGATTTAAATGGTAAATAAATTATCTTTATTTGATAAGTATTTCTATTGTGCTCTTACAAATTACAAACATCCTGTTAAAAGCATAAAAAAATATATTATTGATAACTTCGAATATTATCAGGGGTTGCAAACCATTTACTTTTTTAATTTCACAATAATTAAATGTCAATACATAGATAATGGATAGATACTTATTATTATTAAAATGATCAAATTTATTTAAATAAAATAAATTTATTTAAAAAAAAAAGTATCCTCAAATTATTGTTAATTGTCGGTGTTTCTCAATCTCATAAATATCTTCATAAATATTTTCTGTCAATCTTCTTGATAGAAAAAAAAATACCTAACTGGGTAAAAGTACCTACTCAGGTATTCACACGCACGGAATAAAATACGAAACACAATTTGAATAATAATTTATTTATTGTGAAGAGGGCTAACATACTAGAACAATTAAGGTCAGTTTGTTCATCAAAAATCTGCTTTTATTGATTATGGTTTGGTTTTAGCAAGTACAGTAAAAGCTCTTTATTCGCGGGGTATAGGTTCCGTAAATATGCCGCGAATACAGAAACCGTGAATATGGAATGGTATTTTGTATGGGATTATAGGGGATACGTTCCTTGGTGACAATAAAAAAAAAAACAACATAAAAAAAAAAACAATTTTATTGAAGTTTTTGACCATACTTATTGATTATTATCTTCAGGCATAGGCAACGGTTTACAGAATTTTGTATTTTTTTCTTGTGTGGCAGTTTTTAAAAGCTCTTTCAGTTCAAACTGATATTCAGCAGTGGTATTAACAATTTGCCTCTTAAAAATAAGACCTCGTTCCATAGACGGATCAATTTTCATAAAGAAATGTCAAAGCTCATTTGCCATTCTTAAACCTTCTCTAAGATTATTCAGATTAAATGTCACATTTCCAGTGTTTGTTGAAGCCTCTTCTTCAATGGGCTGTGCATTTAACATTTCCTCCAAGTCGGTTTCAGTCAAATCTTCATCTTGCGATTCAAGCAATTCTTGAATGTCACTTGATTCTATCTGTTCGAACCCATCTCGTCCTATTCCATTCGCAATTTCAGCTATTTTACCAGCCAAAGTTTGAATTTCCATAGATTGTTGTAATAAGAGGTCTATTTTACTTTTTTATTAGTCCATTTATCGGCCCGTTTACAAAGGATTTTTGGTTGGATACATATTGGAATTATTTTTACTAATATGCATGTAATATGTACCGATTAGATCCGCGAATAAAGAAATTCCTAGCCGCGAATATAGGAATTGGGTCATAATTTTTTAATCCGCGAATATTGAAAACGCGAATGAAGGAAGCGCGAATAAGGAGCTTTTACTGTATAACAAATAAACGTACGTTTTATGCATATTTTGTGGTAACAATTCTAATTACAATTGAATGTGAAAAGAATTGGCTACGGGAACTATTCCAATCTGCATATTCTAGATTGGTATGCCAACAAAACTCAAATGCCAAAAAAATGCCAAGAAAACTCAGGTGTGTGCGTTCACGTGCAAAAAATCCCCGTTCTCTCCCCTCCCCATTCTTCAGGGTACTCCCCTCTCAATGCGGAATGACCTAAGTATCCTTGGTGTGGATATCCGCTGTGATCTCAATCCAAGGGATCACATCGAGGGCGTAATATCTGCCACATCACGCAGGGTTGGGGTCCTGAACAGGGTGCGTCGGTTCTTCACGCCCGGGCAGCTTTATCGCTTGTATAAAGCGCAGGTCCAGCCGGGTATGGAGTACTGTTTGCACCTCTGGGATGGATCCGCCCAGTACCTGCTCGATGCCTTGGATGAATTGCAGCGGCGGGCCATCCGCATTGTGAATGATGCAGACGTTACGAGCAACTTAGAGTCGCTACAACTCCGGAGGGATGTCGGCTCTCTAAGCGTGTTCTACCGCCTGTATCACGGGGAATGCTCTGAGGAATTGTTCAACTTGATCCCCTCCTCTCATTCTCCATTCCTTACCAGAACCACGCGTGCTGGCTTGCGAAGCCATAGCTTGTCGGTCCAAACCATCCCGGCGCGAACCAAACGGTTCTCTAATTCTTTTTTGTGCCGCATCGTCAGGCTCAGCATCCGTGATATTTATTTTTCAAATATTCAAACAATAAATAATTACAGGTTAAATATCAGTTTAACTACTATAATAAGTACTTACTTAGGTACTCGCATTTAAATACAATAATACATTTAAAATTTAATAAATTATATATATATATATAAAAAAAAATACATTTTTTTTAAATATTTTTCAATTATTCGTTATTGCGCGTTTCCGAATGTGTTATTCTTTGAGGTCGAATTTCAAAATCGGAACTTCAAGATGGAATGTTTTTCACTCGCTTTTTTTAAGAGCGAGAAAGATACAGAGTGCAGTGCAGTCATGAGTGCCGTATGAGTGCAGTTCGAATGTTTCGAATTGTGTTTTTTTATTATTATTTAAATGAATGGCGAGACGAGCTTGCCGTTCGCCTGATGGTAAGAGATTCGGCCGCTTGTGAACAAATCCAAATAACACCTTAAATTACAAAGCAATGCTTGGCATTCCACTGCGCTCGCCATCCTGAGACATAACATGTAAAGTCTCAATATGTCCAGTAGTTACTCTGGCTACAATGTCCTTCCTTCCGAAACACAATAATGCATTTCAATTGCTGTTTGGCGGGAGAAAAGACATTGCGGTGGTACCCACCCAGGCTGCCTCTCACATATGAGAGACCTACCACGAGTTATTCATTGTTGTGTTTAATTCTGGGCTGAAAAAATAATAATTAAAAAGTTACTTTGTGTCACGCAGTGAGCAAAATCGCATTTTGTTAATATAGTAGGTGAACTAAACACTGATAAAGCTACTTATCTTTTAATTAAAATACAATAGTCGTAATAATCTATAGACACTTACCTAATTCTCAATTTGTGTGCCTGATAACGTATGATGCACTCAATCAATCTTTCAAAATACCCAAAGTCGTCGTCTAAGCAAAATCACAGGATCCGGGAACAAAGCAAGGGTCGTCGAAAAATCACATAGAAAATTTAGAGAACGTCTGTTTACCGTCAATGGTGTCAAACAATGCAATTAATCAGACGTTACCTGCGCCCGTGCGCATACAAAATAAAAGGTGTGTTGTGATTGGTTTCTTTGCAGTAATATGAGTATTATTATATATAACTTCGTTTACGAGTAGTAGATTTTAAGTAAAACATAACGAAGAAGTTTTGGCTATTTGAAAATAATAATATGAATAAATAAATATAATATTGATGTTTTTATAACCAATAGTTGTGAATCCCTGAAAAACGCCGATTGGCGTTTGCCGCACCTAAGTAAGAAAACTCAACTTTTCTAGAACTGAAATATCCAGAAACTATTTGTACCAGGCTTTTCCCTGATAAATTATAAACACATTGGTCTATATTTTATAAATAAAACTTCCAATTTGGGAAAAATATAAAACAACTCTACATTACGCCGATCGGCGTTGTCAGCATCTGAGTAAGAAAAAATAATACGCCGATCGGCGTGCGCCGCATTGAATGGGTTAAAGGGTATTCAGCACCAGGACACCAGAACGCAAGGAGAGATCACTGCATTGCTCCTGGCGGCGACAATGCAACTGAAAATCAGTTTTATTTACTAGAAGCTAGAATTTATATTTCAATACACATAGGATCATAGATATTCGATACGCTCGTACTATATGTAGCAAAATGAACTCTAATTTGTGTGGCTAAAGATATATTTTCTATTGAATTCACATACGGATCCAGGAGGTTGTCATAGATTAATGGGATGGTGAATCAAGTATCCATTGTATTGCAAAAATTGAGAAACCAAAAGATTATCTTCAATGTTAGCCTATGCACATTTAAGAATAAGAAGATAATTAAATTAACTTTCATAAATTAAATTAAAGTAATGAACTATTATGTAATTAAATTTTTTTTTCCATCTCCATTATTCTATTTCGTAGGGGTTTCAATTGTAATTAACAATTACTTAAACAGCTTTTGAGGCGCATTTGGTTAAACACAAGACGTGAATCGTCACAGGAAAGATAGGCTCTAAAATTCTGTGATAAAGGCCGGCTATTAATGTAATTCGAGAAGCCGCGGGTTCGACTCCTGCACCGAGACAAATTTGTGTGATCTACTAGTATTTGTTTTAGGCCTGGGAGTTCGAAGAACTGAAAATCATCTCGTGTATCTGATACGCACAGTGTTAGAGTGACTACCGGCGGTATTTTACGTTTATCCCATAAAATAATATTTCAATAATATAACATTTTAATAATATTTGTTTCGCAGAGAAAGCCTTTAGGGCCTTTCCTTAAGGAACTTATATGGCTTGCATTATATTATATTTTTATTCTAATGCTTAACTAAAGACGATTGAAGTTAAATTGTAACAGTCCCTGAGCGGATGACTAATACCTCAGTCCGCCCCGTGACCACGAAAGCTGTAAAGTAATCGAAATGTCGCGTCGGCAAGTTAAAAAATGTGAAAATTAAACCAAATCCGCGGTAAAATCCGTAATTAATAGTTTTATTTCAATAATGTTATATGTTTTCCTTGTGGGAAGTTCTTTAAATATATTTATTCATATAGAAGCACATTGAGATTGCTTGCAGAAATATATTTATTTATTTATTTATTTAAAGCTTTATTGTACACCAGTAAATAAAAGGAAATAACATTAACACAATTTAACAAGCAAGAAAAGAGTACAATAGCGGTCTTATCGCTCGAGGCGATCTCTTCCAGACAACCAACCATAGGATGGATAAAATAGAGACAACTTGATAAAATATGGATAAAATAGAGAAATATAATGCTTTACCAATGAGAAAGTTTACATCGGCAATAAAATCCTATGTATCCGAACCTATCGATTGAAATAACGAATCAATTTTTCATTAATTAAATAAAAAAAAAACATTATTTCAATACTTAGTAGTACATATCTGTATCTGTATCAGCCCATATACGTCCCACTGCAGGGCACGGGCCTACTCTACAATCGAGAATACGATTGAGAGTGGTTAGGCCATATAGTCCACCACGCTGGCCTAGTGCGGGTAGTACATAAAACACTGCAATTAATATAACTTTACTAATACTATAATAAATAATATTAATAAATACACCTAACATTCGCATGCATATTCCTGACCCCACACAAGGTAGAGTCTTGTATCGTGGTTATTAGGAACTAAGAGAGACTTATCGGTCTCACAGACACCCAACCCCGAAACAAATAGTAGTGGTTCACACAAACATTTGTCTCGGTGCGGGGATCGAACCCGCGGCCTCTCTTTTCACAGCCGGTATTTAACCAACCAACGGGGCTGAATTTTACCCAAAACGATTACATCATTCGTAACACAATGCATTAAAGTTCAAAATATTGGACCCAACTTCATAAATTCAAACCAAACACGCCCAGAGCGTGTTTCCCCCTGCCTGCTTGAGAACCTCGGGCGTGACGTCACGTGTTAAAGGGCATTTGCTACTAGGACATCAGGAGGCTCGAAGAGATATCCCTGATACTGAATACAGAAGGCATCATATAAAATAGAATTCTATTTTTAGCACATTAAGGTCTATTCGATGAAAGCTGTGCTCTTCAAAGATCCTCTTCAGACGAAATGCATCCTAAACGCATATGGGCTATGACATACTTTCAATTGCATCGATGACTCATTAAATGTAAGGCTATAGTTACACTTATTAGTTACACATTATTTATTTTATCTTTTTACTTTTACATATTTTGAATATTTCACGTGGTAATATTCTACATATTGCGCACCCAGCATGATAGCTTTTGCATTTTAGGAAAATTCTAATCATGGTTTTAATTACGTTATATTAAATCACTTGCACTTAACAATAGAGATCCCACTCCGTTATGAAAATAATCTTAAGTTGTTCCTAAGAAAAAAAATCTAATAAATAAGTATTAATTTTTTGTATCGACTAGTAAGACCCATAAAAATCCATTTTAAATAAGTATATAAACTTCTGCACTTAATGTAACAAAACGCTAGACACCACGATTCTTGTGATTACATCACTAACATCATTCTTCAATAAACCTGAGTTACTCTCTCGTCATATTTTATTTTAAAAATATTTACAGACAGAATAATGTCAGAGCTTCTTTGTTAAAACACAAGTTTTACTGTCTTCTTTTAATGCTTTAATTTATAGATTTATTGGTTTTCGTTTTGTTTCTAAGTTGTACTAATTTAAAAAAATCTGGAATCGATTAATTCAGATAAAGAAAATGTTAATTTCAAAATAAAAGCCAAGACCAATACGATGACACTTTTTATTTCTACCTAGCAATATAGCTTTTTAATTAAATCATTGCTGTTTAGTCACGTCTTAGGCGTTATCGATTGAAGCCTAATAGGAAGGCTTCCATATATTTTATGGCAAACCCAAGTCAAAGCTTTTTGTCCAACTACAGGACTATTCCTACTATCCATTACTAAACCTATCCTTAACCATATTTTACGGTAATAAATAAACCATGTAAAATGTATTGTAACAAAAATCAACAATTAACACTTATTTAATATTTCGATAACAAACCGATTTTCACGTTCATCAAGCCATGTGTGTTCACGCCTTTATCCTTTTTCATGATTGAACTACCCTTGATATTTGAACAATTTTGAACGTTGTGCCCAGAACATTAAGAACAATTTTCCAACAATTCCAAACCCAGCAGTTACAATGTTTAGAAATGGGGCATAAAATTACACCCCTCGTGAATATTTCGTGAGAAAGAGAGGCATACGCGGCATGCTTTAAGAGAGACAAGGATAGCAAACTTCCCTCACATTTGATTTACGACTAGCGAGCCACACTGTCCGTGGCAAGTAATTATTAAAAATCATTTTTCGGAGTTCAAGTTAATTATTTTGTGTGTATCACATTGGATCTATATCACGTGATTGTTTATTATTCCAAGAAATAATTAATAGTAAAAACTTTATTGTAAATACAATTAAGTTTCAATAATTTTTCTCCTGTGTTTTATCTTACAAGAGGTGTGAGATTAACCGGCAAAGAGGGTTATTAGGGTCTCGCTATTTGATACAATTAGTAACCGATAATCTTGAGAGATAAACTGTTTCGAAAAGAGAGTATTGTGTCCCACCAAACGGAGGTCTCGGGTTTGAATACCGTGTCGGGCAAAGTGATATTGGATTATGATTTCTTAGGTTTACGCGAATGTTACTCATTGAAATAAAACTATTATTTACGGATTTTATCGCGGATTTGGTTCAATTTTTACATTTTAGACTTCCCGACGTTTAGATTACTTTACAGCTTTTGTGGTCACGGGGCGGACTGAGGTATTAGTCATCCGCTCAGAGACTGTTACAATTGAACTACCCTTATTTTGCAATTATTAAATTAAAAAGTTAATTTAAATAGTTTGTCTGTATTTGCGATCCGATCTACGCGGAAGGAGCTCACTGTGTCTTGAGGTCTGGCAGTTGGTCTTTTGGGTTCCGATTTAATTTAATGTAGTATTGGATCCCATGCTTGTGCAAGCTTCAAGCCTTCTTCTCTTTTGAAATTTGGATGTTTTTTAATTTCAATAGCCTCGCGAAACATTCTGGGCAGGAAACGACAATATAAATAACACCCAACAGTCCTGACCTCACCCTAAGATCGAGTCTTGTTTCGTGGGTATAAGGCACTATGCAAAAATATTTCTCTCGGTGAGGGGATCGAACCCGCGACCTCCCGTTTCACAGGCGGCGTCTAACCTCCTGCGCCACGGAGGCGGTTAAAAGAAGAGAAAATGAAAGGCGCACCCCTGTCCTGCCTACTCCTAATGGGAAAAAAGATGTAGATATATATGTAGAAAAAACTTATTTCATTTTTTTACAATAATGAAATTGGCATACCTAAAAAATAGAATATCTATTTCAACCGAACATTTTTAAACTAAGTCTAAAATCATAACTAATATAATTATTATCCCATATATTTGTCACTTCAACGCTGACCTAGAAACCTTGGTGATAATTTAAACCGCGCGCCATCCGAGGATAATGGCATCCCGTCATGCCGGGGGAGGGGATATGAAAGGGGGGGTGCGGTAACGGGGCTTCCTAATGCCTTCCTTACAATTCCTACTGCGGTATTAGTGTCAGGCTTACAAGATTCCTGCGGCAGACATGTGTACCATATCCTTTTTTCCAGGTTACCGTGCCATATTTTATTGTTATTTTTTTTTTATTATTATTTAATTATATTGACCCACAAAGGAGGTGTGTTCCTTTTTTAAAAAATCTATTGACGCATAAAGAAGCTTTGTTTCAGTAACTGAATCTATTTCCTTTGTAACTGGTTGTGCTGAATTGGAGATCAATTAATATCACGGTTAAATAATTACCCGGTCAATTCAACTGTGCATACATATGCACCACCTCAAATCAATTTAATAGTCTTTAAACAACAAAACCAATTATTGATGTGGTTGGTCCGAAAATACACACGTTAAAAAGTTTTATATCGGTTTTTATTTCCAGTGGGATATCATTTAGCTCATCTAGATAGATTAATTTGGTTCAAAGAAAAATATTTTTTTATATAATGATCATAATTTGGAGACTTCATCTGTCCGCAAAACAATTTTATGGAAGAACCAATTTTCATGTCGTGGACGAATTATATCCAAATACAAAAAACTTAAAGAAAGAAGTCGGTTCTTTCTTAAACTAACTTCTTTATACTGGATTCTTCTTAAACTGTAAGCTGTCACTTAATAAAGAGGCAATGCCGAAAAAGGAATAATATAGTCTGACAAGAAAGTGTAGAATCGGAACTAATGTTTAATGTAATCTTATAACACTAAAAAACTTTGACATCTGCCAGTTTTGGCGGTGATAGTTCATGGGTGGTTGTTTATATTTTCGTTATTATTAAGTTTCCTATCAAATAAGCGATTAAAATTAAGTTGGAGGTATTCAAAATGAATAAGTCTATTCGGAGTTCTGCTAGAGGTATTATTTACAATGTTTATCAGCGGTGTCCGGCGGAACAAAAAGCAAGAACCATTCTCGACAATGTATATCAAAGAACCGCGGAAATGACTGGTATGTAGAAGTTTATTTTGCAATATTTAACTTAATGTTATGTATAGTCATTAAACTATAATTATTTTTATCGCTTTTATAAAAGATTCATTGGTATTTTGAACTTCTCTTTTCGAGTGCATAGGTTATATTTATGTTTGTTATGACATTAGTAATTTATAGCTTTCGTAAACCATTTTGATACTTGTGATATATGTACTTGGTTTTTAAACAACATTGACATACTAACGAAAGATTGAAAAATATTAAACGGTTATAATTGATCACTTTCGTCGAATACTCATTATAGGAAACTATAAAATACCAAAGTAATTTTTTTTTTTTTTTTTTTTTTTTCATTTATTTGGTTCACAAAACTGGTTACAAACAAATGACATTCCTTAAAAACAGTGATACAGTAGAGCATACAAAATACTTGCAACCTTCTAGAAGTGAGCGCAACATGCATAAATTAGAAGTAAATATTAACAAAAATAATAGATATAGGAAAAATGAAAATCTAGAATGAAAGGACGCGGTACAAATCGTGTCTGGGTTATATTATATATTTAAATGTTTTAATCTTAGCTGAGGCAGGCGAACCAAAAAAGATGTCATAATAATTACAAATACTATTATAAGAAGAGCACATTCGATAAAGGGGTGAATGTTGACCGAGATTCGTTTTGTACAGGGGAAGAGCGAAGGTTTTTCGATTTAGTAAGCGGCTGCTAGGACGAAATACGTTAAGTTTAAGACGTTGCAACATATCAGGACAACTAACGTGAGAATTGATAAGTTTGTATAAGAACATTACGTCGGCAACTGTTCTACGCTTCTGAAGAGTTGTAAGGTTGTAATAGGTTAGACGTGAATTATAGGATAGTAGTTGATTACATTTAACATCAATAAAAGTTAAGTGGTAAAGGAATCTTTTTTGAACCCTCTCTAATCTGTCTGAATGGACTTGATATCGAGGGTTCCATATTGGACTGCAATATTCCAGGATACTACGAATTAGACAGTTATAAATTATAATTGATAATTTAGGGTCATGAAAACATTTCATCTGTCTAGAGACGAACCCGGTGAGTTTTGATGTTTTATTAACTATGTGAGAAATGTGATGTCTAAAAGAGAGCGTGTGATCCACTATCACCCCAAGATCCCGTATCTGAAAGACTTCAGTTAAAGGTGTATCGTTGATAAAATAACATGCTGGCAGTGGCATTCTTTTACGACTGAATTTGATGTGGTAACATTTGTCTACATTTAATGTCATACCATTTAACTTACACCACTCCAGTAACCAGATAAGATCTTTTTGAAGTTTGTAAACATCTTCATGACTGGATACAGGGCGGTAAATTTTGAGGTCGTCAGCATAAAGTTTGAACTTGGAAGTGAGATTAAAGACCAGATCATTGACAAAAATTATAAAAAATAAAGGTCCAAGGTGCGATCCCTGAGGAACACCTGATGGAACGACTCTGGGCGACGATTTGAAGCCATGCAACGAGACCAGCTGAGACCTGTTCCGGAGATAGGATTCACACCAGCGAAGAAGAGAGCCATGTATGCCCATATGTTCTAATTTCTGTACAAGAATTTTGTGGTTCACCAAATCAAAAGCCTTTTTAAAGTCGGTATAGACAGCATGGACCTCACCCCCGCTGTCCAAAACGTCAGTAATATCCGAAATGTATCCCATTAAATTTGATGTGGTGGATCTGGAGGGAAGAAATCCGTGCTGGTCTATAGATATCATGTGTTCCACATGTGCGAGAATCTTTTTTTGGACTAAAGATTCGAACACCTTGCCTGCAGTGGAAAGAAGGGAGATAGGACGGTAATTACTGACATCCTGGAGTAAGTGAAGTGAAGTAATAATTTAAACATAAAAAAAATAATATGAATTAAAAATCTAACATGAATTATATCATACAGGTAAATCAATAAGCACCATACGAAGAGTAATAAGGGAAGGAGAAAGATACATACATATTACAGGAAGCAGCTGAGCGTGCTTTTGAAGAAATATCTATAGAAGATTGGAAAAATTCTGTCAACACGTTATAAAAATAGAAAAAGAGTATTATGAGAGGGAATTTACTCCGTACGAGGAGATAGATAAAATTATAGTTAATGTCTAAGATTATGAAAGTAGTAGCTCTGAATCTGATGATCTGGTTGATTCTGTAGACAACCCTGTTCAAGAAATGTATAATGATTATACTGAAATAGAGTACTTAGAAGAAAATGATTTAGATTAAATTTTATGAAATGATAATATAGTATACCTTAATAAACCTCGCACGTTTACTTAGTTTGCGAAGCGATTTGGTAAATTTCTTCATCCCCACGTATACAACAGTGCCATAAAATCATGTAAATTAAATAAAAACCTTAGTATCCGTGAAGTTAAATTAAAGATACAACCCTGGTTACAATCATTGGACTACCAACAAATTGAAGTAGCTGGTCTTCAATTTATACTTCAATATCTTCAAATAAATTCTTAACACACATAATCTCTAACTTACACAAAGACAAAAACACAGACACACTCTCGCTTATTTGCATACCTCCATTTCCTTTTAATTACTTTTTGTTATCTTCTATAAACATTCCAGGGTAATCATGGACAGTCACTCATCAAATCATTAGTACTTTATTTTAATTAACTCTCAAATGATATCGATATTTACAATTCAGGTCTCGAACCTAGCGTGGAGATCACTGACAAAATATATTTTTGTAATTTTTACCTAAAATTGATGTAAGCTCTTTGTATTTTCATTTTGTCATGTAATATTTGTATTTTGGTCTAAATAAATTAAATGATTATTATTATTATACAAAATATATCTTTTATTTAAATCATGACTATAAATATGAAAAATACCTTTAAATTAACCAAGCGAAATGATTTTGTGACTCACAAATACAGTCGACTCTTATTAATTCAAACCGTCGAAATTCGAATATTTCTATAATTCAAAGTTATCACGAGTTCCCTACAAAATCTCTTTATATTTCGACCTAAATCAGTACATGTTTATACACTTGGTAATTCGAACTAAAAAATCATCGCCATATAACAAAACGAAGCATTAATTCGAACTCAATCACTTCCAACACTCAACAATTCAAAGTTGTAGAGAGAGAAAGAGAAAGTATAAATGTTTGACGATAGCTATTTATTGAATAATAATTGATCAATACTTAATAATTCGAAGTTTTATAGTGTCTCTCGTAAATTTCGAACCATTTTATATTCCAAACACTCGATAATTCGTAATATTTTAAGAGTCCCTCGAATTTCGAATTAACGAGAGTCGACTGTATCTGCTTCAGTTCTGGGTGTTTGTGAGACCACAAAATCTGTTGTAGTTTCTAATAACTATAATACAATTATACATTAACATGGAAGTTAAACACTTATAAATATTTCACTGTTTAACATCTAAGTAATGTGAGACCAACCATTCTTGATACCTACGACCCAATTCTTTTTTCGAAACCTTTCGACTAATCTTCGATGTCATTATAAACGGATTTCACAGTATTTATTTAAATAAAAAATATATAATATATATTAGTATCAAAACTAGGAAACGCAACTATACAGGGATGCCATATAAAAGCACTGTGGCGCCCCTATATTTTTCTACACTTTCTTGCCAGACTGTACATATATTTTTTTAGAAATAACAAGAAATTATTATACTCAATCATCTATAATGTTCCTGCGATACCCTCCGTGATTAGACGCTGACTAAAACGACAGGGCGCGGGTTCAATCTATGCACCGCGACAAAAATACAAAGGTATTTTTTCAGGTCTGGGTGTTTGTGAGATCGAAAAGTCTGCTATAGTTTCTGATACCGAAGACTAAAGAATTTTATCATAGTGCGATGTAAGAAATATGAATTCGTTTTGGATGTATTTATTTCTACTCTGAAACATAAATAGAGACAGCATCGCAACTACTTTATTTGTAAAAATATGCAATGCCATCTATCGATAAGCTTTGAAACAACTTTCCGTAGCAACGTAGCTTCGTAGCAAAGCAATATAAATCAACTCTGTTTCTCGCCATCTGTTGCAATTTTCCCGAACTAACATGCTTATAGGGCTGTGATTTACGGCTTTTTCATGGAAACATTTGCTCCCCATGTTCTCTGTTTTTGCAAATAGAACATGCTTCCAATGACCTAATGAAAATGTTTTGTCATCTAGATGTCGCTCACAGTCATTTTATTTATTACTATTTGCTTTCATAACTGTTGGATAAGTCGTAAGCATATCTATAGAGTTAAAATCGCTTTTTGGAACAATTGGTTTGTAAACGTAGGGTTAAAAAAACGTATAGAAAGAAAAAAAGAAAGAAAGAAATATTTTGTGGTTATCTTACCATAGCAGGTATAATACCTAAATTCCCATAAAAATAACTGAATCTATATACTAATATTTAAAACTGAAGAGTTTGCTTGATTGTTTCTTTGTGCCGCTAATCTCAGAAACTACTGGTTCGAATTTGAAAATTATTTTTGCTTTGGGTCCATTTTCCGAGAAATACTAAATGATAGGATACTATTTTATAGCTAACTAGTTTACTTGTTTAATCTGCGTAATAAACGTAGTAATTACTGATTCGAAATTATTTCACCGTTAGCAAGGTATATAATTCCTGATTAGCATAGGCTATACCCATTTAGATATAGATCTAAATGGGTTGAAATAAAGGTTAAGTTGTTAAATCAAAAATGGTAACCATTAATCTTATTTCTATGAAAATTTACATTTTAGCTCCTTATTACAAACAAAAAGATTGGCGTGTGACTATTTTGGAAAATAGTATTATGAGGGCGAAATAAGGGATGAAATTTGTATGTAATATTAAATGATGTATTTGATGTTAATAATTAATAAGCCACACTATTTGGGTGGCCAACCCGCACTAGGCCAGCGTGGTGGACTATATGGCCTAACCACTCTCAATCGTATTCTCGATTGTAGAGTAGGCCCGTGCCCTGCAGTGGGACGTATATGGGCTGATACAGTTACAGTATTTGGGTGTGAGGAGATGGAATAGAATAGCGTTAGGTCGAGCAACGTGATAGCACTGGGATAACATACACAGCTAATTTGATGGGATAACATGGAATTTAACGGCACGGTATAGTAAATCACGAGAAAGGACGGGACGGATCGGAACTGATTCGGGTGAGTATGGCGGGAAGAAAAAAGAGATGGTAGGATAGCTACGGCAAGTTTAGGTATACATGAATTTCTACAAGGTGATATTTTCAAAATTGAAATAGTTTTTTTATTGCCTTTGTGGGCAGACGATCTAGCTAACGATGGTAAGCGGCTACCGCTGCTCAAGGACCTCTACAGTGCCAGAGGACCAGCACAACTAAGTCGCTGCCTACCTTAAGGACAGTTCTCTCTTTGAACCTCGTTTGAAGAAGGACAGGTCATTGCGTTCTGGAAACACCGACGCAGGTAGTACAAAATACTCATTATTGCAAGTAAATAAACAAGTGACAAAAAAAGTAAAACAAAGAAGTAAACATTTAATGCAAACTCTTCCACACCAGCATCAACTCGCATTCGGGATCATAATCTCTCAAGTTGTCGATGTCCAAGGTGATGACGGATACCTTCCCAGGGCACCACCCCTCATCAAAGTCGTCAGTTTCTTCGTAGTACTCTGCTGAGCTGAACATATAATCGCCAGCGCGCCTTTTCTTCCCGTCTTTAGCATTCTTGACCTTACCACCTTGTGATACTGCTGCTTTTGTCTTGACGGTTGTTGCTACGCCTTCGAACGATTTATTATGTAGAACCGTTGGTTCTTCAGCAACACTAACATTTAATTCTTTTGTTATATTTCTCTGACCTTGCGAGTTACTTTTGTCTGTTGCATTAACAGTAGGTGCTACTGATTTGTTTTTATCAAGTTCATCTCCTACTCGACACACACCATGCGACATCTCTGAAATGTCTACCGGCAATGCATATGGTGACACGAAATTCACAAGAGACCCATCATTCCTCAACATACGCCGATACTTTTTAACTTTGTCTTCGAATGTTTCGTGCGGACAGCTGTTTCTCGATTTGTTGAAACTTGAATCTTCTAAATGCGAAACGTGCCATTGCTCGTCATCCATATCTTGGACGAATCGTCTTTTAATACTATACATAGTTTTTTCTCTTTTCTCAGAGACTTTTGCATCATATTCATCGCTGACTACGTTCGTCTTGACTTTAGGCAAAATTAAATAAATAAACCAAATAAAAAATAAATTCATTTTGGTCCAAGTAGCTTACATTGGTAGTGTAAAGTGATAAACTGAATTTAATTAATTAAGGACCGTTATTTTGATACGGCGTAGGAATGTGATTTATTTGATAAGAAATTATGGAATTAAATCTTTTACTAGTAGACGCTCGTCATTTTCAAGTAAGAATAAATGTGTTATTTATTTCCTTTGCATTTTTATTTTTTTATTACCTACTGGGATTATATTTGGTTGAATAGAGTGTTGCAAGAAGATTATTAGCGAATAGTTTTATTAAGATGTAGGTTTCTAATATGGAGCGGAGTATAATATTACCTGGCCCCGACCTGACCCCTGCCAAGCTGGACAGGTCCGCCAGTAAGTGAACATTATTAAATATAGAATACTAAACGGTCAGACATAAAATTGTTTATATTAATCTTAACCAACTAATAAGTATTGTTGTTTCGTTCCAGTAGTGGTTGTGATTTTCGGAGATTTTGGATTTAGGTCAACTATCGGCCTGTACAGTATCTACCGTAAAATATGTTAAAAACCGTCAAAATGACCTAAGCACTGATCTTATTATGTACTATTATGATTGCCTACTATACTTTTGCACAATTTATTACGTTGCCTGCAAGGGGCATCATTATATCAATGAGCCACTAATATTATCGAAAAATCAGAATATTGTCGAAACATGCAAATAGATGCATTTTAGTCACTATGTCATGGCGGTATTAAAATACACATGATGTATGCAAAAGTTAGGAAATCAATAAATGACTTACCCAATTTTAGATTAGTGTCCATGGGCTATAAAACTCCACTTTTCTGGATCCCGACATACATATCTACACCTTTGCTTAATCTACTTAGATATTTTAATATCTATTCGAATTACTTTTATCCCGTCGTGTGACATAGTTCCACAACTTAAAAATCCTCAAGGTTACACAATCCGCATAACACACAAACATTATAAATTAACGTAACAGCCAAATCAGCTAGATAACCAAGACCATTACTCACTCCCATTGACAGATAGTTACGACGCGCTAACTAATCCATTCAGACTCGTATCGACACAACTACCCTCCAAACGCTGGGAAAATACTTCAATTACCCTCCCCCCGCGCCCGCCCCCACACACCCTGCCACTCGGAGATCAAAACAGCCCAATTACATCCCAGCACGATACCCTTTAATAAACTCTCGTTAGCTCAAAACTGAAATAAAGATGAACATAATCAGGGCTTTGTGAGGCGTACAGTGGTATGGTTTTAAATTGCGGTTAGGAATTTGGAGTTTGTTGGCAAGTTTAGAAGTTTGGTAATATAACAAAAATAAGACTGTTGCTGAGGAATTATTATTTAGATTTCTTTTTACTTTTCAGGCAGTTTTATAAAGACGGTTCAAAACATTTTCTAAGAAAAAAGAAAGAATGAAAAACAGATTTATTGTCACAAACAATACAATAATCTTTTGAATGAGGAATGTTTTGATTTATTTAATTTATGTTGAGGTATACACACAGAACATATTTATATGGATACAGGAACAAAATAGCAAGTAGTTTTATCTATATTATGTACTGTTAACCAGTTCCTGAAGGTTCAACTATTAAAAAAAACTGATATGAATTTTTCGGCTAATAACAATGACGATGACGCGAGATTTATTAAAGTTATTTTTAGCAAACCAGCCCATTATTCTGCAAATTGCATTAAGAACCCCATCACCAACAAAGCATTTTTACTAATATCGTTTCCCAAAAAAACATGATAAATATGGTGATCTATTTATGAAGCTACCGAGCAATTTTTTACAAGCCATTCCAGTATTGAGGACACGAAATAATGTTACTCAACTTGTTCACCCTATTAGATAACATGATAGTTCTATTCATAAAATGTCCTACATTCTACATTGCCATGTAGGTCGTAAAAATGAGGTATGAATCTATGAATAGAAACTTGGTATGATTATATTATATAGTAGTAAATAGCAGTAATTTTGCCGTTATTCAAGTTTATTAATAATACATTTACAGTCTTATATCTTTATAGCATTTTAGCTTCAATGAAAGGGACTCTTATACTATACTCTAAGGTCTTATTGTATAGGTACGACAAACGAGCATACAGTTCACCTAATATTAAGTGATCGCCATGAACATCAACAGTATGGATCTTAGAAATGTTGGCCGCCCTTGAAATACCTTTTTTTTCATCGTACAATCTGTCACCACAGTAGTGTTCATTCATACCACCTGGAAGCGTACCGTTCCCGAACGCTAACGCACGTGCACTCCCTGAGTCGATTTTTCCAGAGTGCTATGACTTGTCCTTGTTCAAACATGGCTCGTAGAGACTACTCTCCTTAAAGTAGGCAGGTAATTTACTACTGGTCCTGGCACTGCAAAGCTTCATAAGCAGCGGTAGCCGCTAACCGTCAGGCGGGCCGCTAGGTCGTCTACTTATAATGGCAATAAAAAAATATATACCTATACCTTTGAATTCGTCATGGTTCAATGCACATCAACCCATTTATTTTGATGTGCAAATTACAGTATCATCAAAATGTACAAACAATCTTCAATCACAAAAGATAAGTGACCCCCAACATTCAACAATTATTCATTAACAGCCATTTGTTCCCTTACAACCCCAGCACCCGACAATTACCATCTCGTTACAACAAATTGACTGATAATTCGGCCACGGCACCCAGTCAAACTTACCCATCTGCTGAACTTTACAAAACAGCGCAACATCGATTTAAATAGCATTCAGTGAGGCGGGGAACGCGCGCCACTTTACAGCGATGCAGCGCTACAGAGTACATCTCGCGATGTTAAACAGATGCAAATTGCGAGCGGTTGGTAGCACTGATTCGAAATGGCGCCACGGATTTTGCATAATTTGCGCAGAATGGAATGTTTTGTTTGACAAAATTGTGTGATTGAAACGCAATGTGAGATTTTTGTATAACTTTACTCGGTGACTAGATTTTTTTATTCTACATTAGGGATACTTACAGGTACTTTACAACTTAGTTATCTATGAGTCATGAGATCATAATTAAATTATCTATCAAACAATAATCCAAAATGAGTCTAAAATATTACAAAACTGTTAACAAACGTAAAGTAATCGCAACTCAAAATAAATAAATAACATATTGAGACAAATAATTTGTACATTTGGTAACGCAGGTATTTCCAAAGCTATGGAAAATATCGGATTTGGTAATAAATACTTCAGTGTTACATAAAACTGGTGGAATGTTCACAGAGTTTCAACAAAAAATATAAATCAAGGTATAAGAATAAATAATGTAATCTATCAAAGTAACAAAAAAATACCAGTTTCTCACACTTTACATAATAAAATACATAGGACAACAGATTTTTACAGACAAAACCGATTTGCCAACATTGAACAAATAAATTTACGAATTTGAACCCATAAAGTGCATTGGTAACTGCCAGCCGCGACTAATTTTTCGGTGTCATGTGTGTATTGAAGTTCAATCACCACGCACTAAGCCGGTGAAGAAAAACATCGTGAGGAAACTTACATATCTCAGCGATTTGTAAAAAAATCTATGGTATGTAAAGTTCGCAAACCCGCACTAGGCCAGCGTGGTGGGCCTAACCCCTCTTAACCGTACTTTCGATTATAGAGGAGGCCCCTACCCTGCAGTGGGACTTATATGGGCTAACACAGAACCCATAATATCTAGAGAGAATCTATCAAGATCGTCATTTACTCCATCATTACCGAATAATTTATATGAAAATCCTTAATATACCTGTTAAATCTATTTACAAATCTTTAAATATCAAATATTGCACTAGACTACATATTAGAGATCTATAATCATTGAGACATTATACTAGAACGCACATCACGACCATAGTAACAAAAAAAGCAGTAACTACACCGCTAATTCTGTCTCTTTCACTCTTATGCAATAACACTATCTTCATTCTCACTCTAAAAAGTTCCCAAGATCCTTAGTGCGAAGTGATACTTTGAGAATTTGTTCAGACACACAATCTTCCTTCTCACTCTATTGTTCCCCGGGATTCTGGATTTTGATTTTGTTCGCGTTGTCTGCTCAAGAGTAATGCCTCAGTGCATAATAATCTATCTATGATTGCTCTACAGATGGCAGTGCATGTAGGCAGGGTACGGCGGGAGTAGCGCGCAGGCCAGCGGCAGAGTGTGTGCTGATAGATCTCTCTCTCCACTCGCCGCTTGAGCCCGAAGTTGTTCGAGACGCAGTTGGTTTTGACGTTTCCATTTTGTCCTGAGAAAGAGAACACAAATTTTGCTTCATGGTGTATTGGCGCCCACAGTGGTGGCATTTTGATTTTGTGAAATTATTCACTATCTATTTTCAATATTATACCGGGAGTGCAGGAAAATGGAGCACTTGTTGAGTTGGATACAAAGGCATAATTTAAATATTATTTTGAAGGTACAAACATTTAAAGTATTATTTCCACTTTTCGCATAAAATCAATTGTAATATGTATATAAAGAACAAAATTTTTACATGAAATGAACTCTCAGAATTTTGGCGTAATTTGTTAAGGGGAAGCATGTTTGGTGTTATTTTTGATTTCTTTCATCATAGTAAACGTCTACATTAGGATGAATTTTTGTAATTCATCCTAATCTAGACGCGATCACTATTTACTAAAAAGTATATGTTTTTAACTCATTCGATAAGACTACTGGAATTATTCCGTATTAAATATGTTAACATTATTACGTAAGAAATCCAGTAGTCTTATTCGTAGAATTTAGAAATTTATTGCAACTTGGTAAAATGGTACAGAACATCAAAATACAAAATTTAATAAATTTAGTAATTTATCGCCAATCATCTAATGGAATCCAAATATTCCGTTTTCAACCTACCGTCGATTCTGATACCAGGTCTTGACCTGCGTCTCGCTGAGGCTGAGCGCTTCAGCCACATCTCCTCTATCAGCCACGCTCAAGTACTTCTGGCACCTGAACTTGCGCTCCAGGTAGGCGAGCTGTGCGTGAGTGAACGCGGTGCGACGCCGCCGAGGTTTGCGGCTTGAGTTCTGTGAGCTTACCGGACGAGACGATATCGGTGGCTGTCCGTCTGTGTATAACAATAGATTTTGGTATAGTAATGAAATTAGTTTATCGAAAATCGTAAAGCACTACTCCACGTTGGCTGTGACGGTACCACCAACATTCAAACACATATTATTGACCCTAAACTAAGATCTTGTCTTGTTTCGTGAGTATCAAAAGCTACAAGACACGTTGCGGTCTTACAAACACCCAGACTCGAAACACATAACAGTGGAACCAGAAGTGGAACACACAAATATTTGCAATACGGGGATCAAATCCACGGGCTCACTTCTCACAGTTAGCCACGGCATCTAACTAATTGCACCACGGACGCTGTACAGATCGAATTAATACTTAAAATATACTAAAGAAAACTTAACGAACAAAAATATTTCATAAAAATTGATGGTTCTGGATTGATCTTGGATAAAAAAACAGCTGATATTTTACAACTATTTACTACTGGAAACCACTATGATCACCCTATGATTACATATAATAGATATTAGTCTAAAAATGGGTACAATCTACGATTAAATTACCTCCGCCTTCTTGAGTGTCCCTCTGCGAGCTTCCAGCGATAACAGAAGCCGCAAAACCAGCCAGTAATTGGGACTGAAACGAACTCTTCGATAAATCCATAGAACGGCCATAAATACTATCCGACAGAGAACCCGTTATGTGTCCGAAAGCGGAGCCTTCTGGTCCGTCGTCCTTGTTACTCTCTCTGTCTGTTCTATACAAATGAAAGAGACCACTATCGTACAGCTTCATTCGTTCGTCTGTTCTGTTTTCAAAATCGTTGTCGTCTTCTTTAAAGGTAGTGTTGTAGTTTGAAATTCTATTTGAACTGTATTCTATTGGCGAAGATCGCTCATTATCTTCGGAATCGAGTTTTTTATAGTCATCAGAAGAACTCTTGTCAAACGCATACTGAGTCTTTTTTGGTGTCGAAGTCTCACTTCTGTTGTCTCCTACGGATATTTCATCGTCCACATCAGAAGTTTCTAGATTTTGGCTAGTTGCTTGCGAGTTACATCGTACTTGTTCCGGTTCTTGGTCTTCTTCAGCACGTACTGCACCTGCGCAATAAACAAAATATGTTTAACTCAATGAAACTTAATAATCGTCATATATTTTTATATAACATACAAAATTACTCATTTCCTCTTTAAGCAGACGCACGCTTATCTAAGCTACTATTATATGCTGCATTGTGTTCTCACACAAAGCAACAACATAAAACCACCATCAAAGGGAAAAGCAGTTCCGATCAAACGACAAAGAGGTTAAAACATCGCTTGACACTAAGACTTGACACTTAACCGCGAACACGGGCGGCACAAAGCCCAGCTCGCAAGCCGCATAAAGACGTCACTTTTAAAAAGGAACCACCATAGACACGGGTTTTCTGCTCTAATTAATGCCTCGGGCCGTTCCGTTACGCTCTCGAGCAATTGAATACGATGTTTGTGAATGGTGTGTTTTAGCGCGCGCGGGAAAAAATCTTGTCTATGGCGCCGTTTGTGTCTTTTAATTTGCGTGAAAATGGAGGCTCGGGCGTCCGGTATTCAGCCAGCGGTATTCAAACTTTGGTAAATATTGTGCGGCGTTTTTAATGATGGGTTATGTACTGGGGCGAGGGAGTGGAGTGCTTTCTCATTACACGTAATATTGTTTAGCGCTGGGTTTACGCTCGAGTGAATCTGGAGTCATCTTGAGTTTACGCGCGGATATCTTCGAGGGAAACTTTGTTAATGATATCGGGGCGGAGGCTCGGGAAAATTGTTGCGCAATTACGTTATTATTTGGTTTTATTTACCGCCGTAGCTTTCTTTTATTTTACAGCACATCCGTTCTTGGTTATTTGAATAAAGATTTTTTTTATTCTTTTCAGTGTTTTAAAACAACGTCTGTATATTCGTAGATCTGGAGCAACTTGTTTGTAACTTATAAAAATCCTCAGCACAATCATGTGTGTTATAATTTTCTATTATTAAAAAACAATCATAAACCAATTCTTGCCAAACTCAAACATCGAGTGGACACATGTAGCAATGTAAAAATCCTATTTGTGGAACAATCAAATGAAACTTTACGGAAAAAATCAAAAGGAATATATAATGGATTTGTTATTAGTATTAAAATTGCTTGATTAATTTGCTCATAAAGTATAATTTTGTACTGGAGAGTCAAATCACGTTGGGAGCCCCCACAGATTAAACCAAATCTGATGGCTGTTTTTTGAACAAAAAGAGTCTAAAATCGTTATTTATCCTAAGTCCTAAACAAGACATCGAGTTTATTTATATTTGTCTCTGAGATTCACCACGTATTACAGTGAAATTTTAAATTTCAAATGGAAAAATATCCAGAATATTTCCCTTTTTTTTCGAAATAAATTATATCTACAGAAGAATAAGGCATAATATGGTGACCCCAAGCATTTATTTAGTTCTTATATAATAATTAAAAGAATTAACGAGGTAAGAGTAGAGAGGCCTTATCGCAACAGGGAGTCTGCAATGGCCAATATATTTTTTAAATCCTCAGCCCTTTTTGACAATTGACCTCAGTTTTTGTTGCTCTTTAATTGTAACCAATTACAGCATATTTTTTACCTTATCCGTAGACTAATCAGTGAATCACAAATAAAGTAACGCTCAACAATATTCAAAATATTTTTTTATATTCGTAAAGTTAGCAACCTGACCCTTTTGCCAAATTAAATGACAAAAAAAGAATCGACAAAAGCGGTCGTCAAAATGAGCGAAGTTATTTACAATTTAAATATGCTGAGTGAAATTTATTCGTGGTCACACCTCAATATCAAGACAATTATGGAAATAACCTTCCATTATTGTACAATTTATTTGGAGTTTGTTTAGAGTTAATTGTTAATTACCATATTTTTGCTATCAAAAATAGTTTGAAAAGTAATTCCTTATCCCATATTAAAGCACAAGTCTTGTCAATCGTTTCATTTGTATCAGATATTGTTAGATCTTACAACCCATACCCCAATCAAGTATTTAGGGATATTATATATATTGGTCTCAACATGAAAATCAAACAGCAGTTCAAATGTACTGTTGTGTTTCGGATTGAAGGACATTGTAGCCAGAGTAACTACTGGACATATTGAGACTTAACATCTTATGTCTCAGGATGGCGAGCGCAGTGGAATTCCAAGCATTGCTTTGGAACTCAAGGTGTTGTTTGGAGCTGCTACTGTTCATGAGCGGTCGTATCGCTTACCATGAGGCAAACGGCAAGCTCGTCTCGCCATTCACTGCAATAAAAAAAAAGTAGTTACAAGTTATAACATATTGTAATCATTCACGTAATTGACACACAGTCTAGCATTGAAAGTATTAACTGGGTACTTAATGTAGTTATATTAATTAGTATTAACAGTATTGGCGAAACACTACTTTTAAAATCTGAACTTCGTATCATATTAAGGAAATACAAAACCAATGCCCAATTTGTAAAGAAACGCCATATACTTAAATTCACACTGAAACTCAAATGGGCCTAACACCTAACCTAACAAACAATTAACTAATCGCCCAGAGCGTTGTGTGACACAGAGGAACAGGAATTGACTTGGTGCTCGGCGCCTAATATAAAGTAGGAGCACGCGACGAATTAGCGCCTGCCGCCGGCTGCGCTCCGATATGCAACCTCCTGCTGCGATACCCGCAGGCCAGAACCCGGTATGAAGCAGTTTTAACCCTTGCAGATAATTTTCAACCTTATCTTATTTTATTTTTTTATACTGGTACCAGGTATTGATGCCACTTTATTATGCTGCCTGATGACATTAGATATTTTTGCTAATCTGCCCATAGTAATATATTTATGCTCGTGACTGTATGGCATAGTGACTGCACTGCACCCGATGGTAAGCGCAAATACCGTCCAGGCAGAGTATTAAATAGAGCATTATATGGCAGTCCCATGCCATTTGATACAATTATGCTGGCCTGCTAAGATGCTTCTCACACTATGGTACAAGGACCCAGGTTTATAAAACTGTTGTTATAAACCTGTGCTCATGTAACGGTCCGTGAGAAAACTTGTTGCTGCTGTTTTCCCCGCCTGTCCTTATTCCTTTTATTTCCTTTCTAATTTTGCAATGTTGGGGACATCGGCTACGGCTATCACTTAAAATCAGGTGAGCTATTTGCTCGTTTGTTCTATGAGAAAAAAATATCTCCATGGATTTTATTACTTTACATTAAGGAGTTTGCGAATGTGAGCCATACTCCTCAGGAGAGCGAAGCGTATAACATTTGATGTTGATTACAGTGTAGGCTATCAGCGTTTGACTTGGCTACATCATTTTTTGACGATTATTCCGCCATCTACCATTCGACGAAATAAAAAACAATACCAATATAAGCACAGAAAACGACGGGATCACAAATCTAAAAAACGTTTTACATAGTCATGTTTCCGCCCAAATCCTTAGATAAATTCCTTCACTATCTAACATAATCTCTCCTTTTAAATCCACCAACCCTACCACATAAAATGCGCTGAACATCACTATTATCATTAACAATGCAAGTATCAAGACGAGTAAGTGCCGCGTTCATTATACAATCAGCGTGCACGATTACAAGGGTTGTAGCCGAGCACCGCCGAGGATCCCCGAGCACCCCCGAGTTGTGCCGAGTGTCATCGGTTACAATCACGCTAACAATCACTCTCATGCCTTGTTTGTATGTTTAAATGAGTCGCCGGGTTAAACTATACCGGTTTTCATTTCGCTTAGAATGTAGGGACGTTTTTTTTTGGTTTGGTTATATTATGTTTTGGCCTAAATTGAACACTGCTATTGATGTTGCTGAAAATGAGAATGATAATGATTAATGTGTTGTTAAAGTAGTTGAATTACCTTTTGGAATAATTATCTACGATTTTAGAAAAACAAATGATGAAATATCTGTTAGTAGACTAGTTCCTATCAGAACACTAAATCAGTGTGCCAAAGAAAATTAAACCAGTGTAATTACTAACGTGTAACCTTATTCATAGACAGTTAACAAACCCATTTTAGCTATTAAATATTTTGTCTTCAATTCTGTATCAGCCCATATACGTCCCACTGCAGGGCACGGGCCTCCTCTACAATCGACAGTACGATTGAGAGTGGTTAGGCCATATAGTCCACCACGCTGGCCTAGTGCGGGTTGGCGGACTTACATACCATAGAATTTTTTATAAATCGCTATGGTATGCAGGTTTCCTCACGATGTTTTCCTTCACCGTTTTAGTTTTTTTTTTTTTTGTTATAAAGGCCTGGCATAGTGGCGTCATTGCACCTGATGGTAAGTGCCAATGCCGCCCAGGCAGAGTATCCATTGGCATCGGACGGCAGTCCCATGCCAATGGAAACAATTATGCCGGCCTGCTAAGGTGCCTCTTCACACCACGGCGGAAGAACCCAGGATTGTAGGAAGGAGGGAACACGTGAAACGGCAAACAATTCCACAGCCTGACGGTGAGGCACAAAAACGAATTCGAGAACCGTTTGGTTCGCGCCGGGATGGTGTGGACCGTCAAGCTATGGCTTCGCAAGCCAGCACGCGTGGTTCTGGTTAGGAATGGAGAGGAGGGGATAAAGTGGAACAACAGTGCGTGGTGATTGACTATCAATACACACATGACTCCGAAAAGTCAGAGGTGTGCCCTGGGATTCGAACCCGCGACCACCGTGAACATATTGGCAGTCGCGTCTAGTCCGTTTACCAACAGGCCACCACGCACAATTTGTCTTCAATACTCAAACTGAATTCGAAACTCGTTCAATAACTAAAATTAGTTTTAAAAAATGTCTATGAATAAAGTGTAACTCTCCTGTCTTCAACATATAACACGCGATTACAACTTTATTCATTATAATCGTCTGCCATTGTTTAATTTTCTACCCATTGTTATTTCAAATACTTAAAAACATTCCATTTAATTTATACAAAGTATATTTTCTGATACGGGTCACGATTAAAGTATCAAATCGTATGCAAAAGGCGTAATTATTCTACAATAATACGAGTAATTAGTAGATAAATCACCCAATGCCAATTCTCCCAAAGTCACGCACTTAGTGATATTGAATAGCATTGAGTCCGAGTGCGCTGTACATCGGTGCATATGCTCTCGAACACAGCACGACGCCCTTGTGTGCGCACGCGACGGACACGCGACCGCCCCAAATACACTTTTGTACCTCAATTAACTTTAATACGCTGTTACGTGGACTGATTTAGGAATCTAAACTATATTTCTCTAGAACAGTTGCAGAAGTTGCAGAGCATTGTAAGTAAATCGCCACGGATTCATATAAAAAGTCGGTTGGGAAACGATATGCCCAGTATAAACGATAGATCTTCATAGCCAAATGTTTGTAAGATTGGTTCCGTATTGATTAAAATACTCTTAAGCATTATAATGACTTTTTTCTCTTTATAAAAATAATATTCGCAGTTGAATGCATATCATATATGTCCAGAAATCCAAAATATATTTGCATAACTCTTGCTATACAAATAGACTCAGCCTTCCTGCCTCCGGGCCTGTATTGAAGGGGAAGGAACAATAATTTGTACAGCACTTAGATAACAAAACAACAAAATTTGTTGGTTATTAATTGACTAGTAGAGAACAAACGCTGCTTTTGTAAAGGTCATATTGAGAACTTCGCTTTAATTGATCTCAATTTAAAGCTGCTATGGGAAGATTGCAAGAGTGTACATTTTAAAATAAAGATAACATATAAAGTACATAACGATATTAAATATTTTTGTTAGTATATCCAATGATAAATAGTTTATTTTTATAAAGAGAGATTTGTATCTTAGGTGTATATATTCAGCGAATCAACGGAATGCGAGGTGAATAATAAATATATTTTCTTATTGCTATGATTCGCGAGACGAGCATGTTTTTCGCCCGATTGTAAGCAATACGAAAACCCATGGATTCTACCGCAATGTCTATTTCTCCTGCCAAACAGCAGTTTAAATGCACTGTTGTGTTTCGGATTGAAAGACATTATAGCCAACTACTGGAAATATTGAGACTACATCTTATGTCTCAGAATGAGGAGCGCAGCGGAATGCCAAGCGTTGCTTTGTAATTCAAGATGTTTTTTAGTCGTGCTATTGTTCATAAGTGGTCGTATCGCTTACCAGTCATAGCAATAAAAAAACGGAGTGAATACGAATTCAAAATGATTTGCTAATCAAAGAATGAGTCTTTTCATGGCTTGCAACGCACGTTGACCCGTCGGTTATGATCGTTGAAAATGAACAAGATGAATAATTAAACTAAATTAGAATTTACATAGTATATTGGGCTTTCTGATGTATTACCAATAAAATACATTCGTTTCTTAAAAACTGATAAATGCGAAGACACAAAAACCCATAGTGAAAAGAAATGTCAATAAATAGATGATAAGTTATAGTCCAGCGGAATAAAAGTATAACACTGTGACGTAAAATGTGATGAGGCACTTAGCCTTAGCAAAAATAGTCCATTATATCTTCAGGCTTTTAACCTTTACATAAGAACTATTTAATAACAATAATGGATAGTAACACCAATACAAATTTTTCGGCGCGTGAAATTTCCAGAGAATTAAAATTGATTGGCAAATGGCAGGTTATTTTGTGCCGACGGAGCAAGAGGTAACTTTAAATATTGGTGATAAATCAAATGTGACCACAAGGAAATGTATGTACATCTCAAACAGTACCGTCTTTACACTAAGGGCACACGGGGCCCGTGCCCAGGGCCCCCATCCTCAGGGGGGCCCCGAAGAAGAGCAAGTGTAAAAAAAAAGACAAACCGAAAATTTTCCTCACACATTTACTCACACGTTTCTCGACTTCTATCAGCTATGTACGTATATTGTACGTATATTGTATGTACGTATATGATTATTACTTCTTACAAAATTGTAAGAAGTAATAATCATCCATTTCAGTAGATTAGTGATAATATAACTCCACATCCTAAAAGAGATCCCTCCAAACTAAAAGTGAAATGCTATAAATGTGTCTTTCACAGAAATAGTAAATATACTATATAGGTAGTATGTTTGCATCATAAAAACATTTGTATAACACCAAGGTAGGGGGCCCCCGGTCCAAGAGGACCCTGAGCTTGAAAGGCCACAGGCCCGAAGGGGGCCTCGTCCCGAGATGCCGTAAGCAGAGAAGGAATGTAACATTGATTTATAAAATTAGTAAGATACAATCAACAATATTAGGTTTTGGCCAAATAATATGCAGAGGTAAATAGGATTAACAAAGATTTAATACTCGTATGCAAATAATATACAGTTCACAGACAGTGTCAAGAGAGGAACGGAAGTAACAACGAATAGACAACACAATACAACTAGCATAGACAATGTTTGTTTAATATTGGTAAATTCGCACTTAGTCGATAAACCACAATATTACTAACACTGGCCCTTAAACAAATATTGTCTACAAACAAATAATACTTACATTAACTTCCATCAAAACTTTAACACTTAACATAATAGAAATAAAAACATTTTCTATAAAAACAAACTTTGCCCTCTTAAGTTAACATTAATTTCATTAGTAATTTACTGTGTAAATAACTTGTTAAAGGCTTAGTCAACAGATCAGCTAACATTTCATTTGAACATAAATACTCAATATTAATAGAACCATTATCAATATGTTCCCTAATGAAATGGTGCCGAATATCAATGTGTTTAGTTCTGGCATGAAACACAGTAGTTTTACATAACTTCTGTGCTGACTGGTTATCATTAAAAATTGTAACTTTAAGCAATACACCTAAAACTTCATGTAAAAAGTTCTTAATAAAAATAGCCTCCTTACACGCATCAGATAGACTCATATATTCAGCCTCGGTGCTTGACAATGCAACAGTACGCTGCTTTCTACTCTCCCAAGATACTATAGACTTACCCACCTGAAATACATATCCAGTGTAGGACTTCCTATCTGTCTCGTTTCTTCCCCAGTCAGCATCTGCATATCCTGAAATTACTAATTTTTCTTTTGGAAACTTTAAACAATAATGTTTGGTTCCTTTTAAATAACGAAGTACTCTCTTCGCTGCTTTCCAATGCGTTTGACAATAGCAATCATTAAATTGGCTCAGGTAGCTGACGGCATGAGTTATATCTGGTCGTGTTGCTATGGCGATATACATCAATGACCCTATTAAAGTTCTATATTCTAATTTTTCATATCCTTTTTCACTAGATTTTTCGAGTTTTAAGCCAGTTTCCATTGGAGTTACTGCAGGCTTACAATCCTCCATTTTAAACCTTTTTAATACCTTTTCTATATAACTTGTTTGGTCTAAAGTAATCTTGTCCCTTTGTTTACAGATTCTCATTCCTAGGATATGCCTGGCTGGCCCTAAATCTGTAATTTGAAACTCATTTTTGAGTTTTTGTTTTATGTCAACTATCTCTTTACATGCATTCGGCGTTGACATTATGAATATATCATCCACATACAATGCTATTAGTATTAATTTATCTTCACTGTGTCTATAGTAAACACATGCTTCTAATGAAGATTTCTTAAAGTTCAATTTACTACACAAAACTTTGTTGATTTTCTCATTCCATGCTTTAGCCGCTTGTTTCAAGCCATAAATTGCTTTGTTCAGCTTATAGACTTTCCTTTCTTCACCTTTTACTATGAAACCTTCAGGTTGTTCCATGAATACTAGTTCTTCAAGATCACCATTAAGAAAGGCAGTCTTTACATCTAAGTGATGTATATCCATATCATATGCTGAAGCAACGGCTAACAATGTTCGTATAGTCGACAGTCGAACAACTGGAGCAAAAGTCTCATTATAATCAATTCCAAATCTCTGTGTGAAACCTTTAGCTACTAATCTAGCCCTATATTTACAGACTTTACCATCAACACCTCGTTTCTTTTTAAAAATCCATTTACATTTTACAGGTGTTTGATCACAAGATCTATCAGTAAGTGTCCAGCACTTATTAATAATAAAAGAATTATATTCATCTTGCATTGCCTGTTTCCAGCTCTCTGCGTTTGGACCATTCAGCGCCTCCTTCACTGTCAATGGGTCACCAATGTCGTTGGTGTAAGAAACTTCATTGACAAAATGAGCCATCAAGGAGTCTGAAGCAGTTTCATTTTCTAAGCTTGAGCTGGATGATGACTGTTCTTCTAAATCTGGAACATAAGTTTCATCCGCAGAATCACGTGAATAAAAACTCTCTTCTTCATCAGAATCATTAACTGTTATAACACTACATCTCTGTTCAGGTTGAGTTACAGTAGTATTATCAGTATTAACCTCATTGAGGATATATTCCACAGTAGATGGTTCTGTAGATGTTTTATTACCATTAGTATTCACTTCATTAACATTAATTGAAACATTATGACTTTTAATAAACTTATCCTCTAAAAACGTTACATCTCGAGCCTTCACGCAAGTTCTCGGATTTTCAGGGTCTAGTAATCTATAGCCCTTAGAATTTTCACAATATCCAACAAAGATATATTTCTTCGCTTTTGCTTCTAGCTTGGTCCGTTTGTGTATATGACAATATGCTATACAACCAAAAACACGTAAATGAGAAATTGATACCTTGTTATTGGTCCACTTCTCCTCTGGAGTACAACCTTTAACAGCTAATGAAGGCGAACGGTTTTTCAAATAAACTGCTGTATTGACAGCTTCAGCCCAATACTTCTGATTCAGGCCTGCTTCATACAGCATGCAGCGCGTTTTCTCCATTATAGTTCTGTTTGCTCTCTCTGCCACTCCATTTTGTTGAGGCGAATACGGCACAGTCGTTTGATGTACAATGCCGTACTCTTTCAGGTAATCCTGAAATTTATTATTAACATATTCAGTGCCATTATCACTGCGTATTATTTTAATTTTCTTATTAGTTTGGTTTTCCACGAGAGCTTTCCAACCTTTAAAAACATTAAAAACTTCATCTTTTCCTTTTAAGAAATAAACAAAAGTTTTTCTAGAAAAATCATCTATAAAAGTTAGAAAATATTTTGCGCCACTGAATGATGTAGTGGGCATCGGACCACACAAGTCAGTGTGCACCAACTCTAAGATAGCTTTGGCTCTATTGAAAGAATTCTTTGGAAAGGTTACACGAGTTTGCTTTCCTTCAATACAAGATACACATTTATCAAAACTAGTATTACTATAAGAAATTCCTAGAACCATACCTTTTCTCAACAATTCCATACTTCGATGGTTGAGGTGTGCAAGACGACGATGCCATACCTGCTGAGAAGTACTTTCTCCCTTCTCGGTGACAGCACGCATTCCACGAGACATTAATCCTGCATTATCTACAACTAGGTTATCATATTTCATATTATTAAAATTTGAAATAGGTGTTGTTCTGGTATCCAATAAAAATACATTGTCACACAGCGTAGCTGTAGCTGTCACAGTTTTATTGTCATAGATGTGACACATACCAGAACTAAACACTACTTTATAACCTTTTTGGACCATGGCACTTACAGATAATAAGTTTGCGGTTAACTCAGGTACATAGTAAACATTACTTATTGTCTTTACATTACCATTTTTCAAATGAACATTCACAGAACCTTGTCCAGCTGTATATAATTTATCACCATTGGCTATATTCACCTCCAAGGACTTTCCATCACTTACAAAACAACTCATAATACTTTTATCTCCACACATATGTGCAGCGGCACCACTATCAATATACCAAACTCCACTATGTGTGTTCGCTGACAGTGCAGTTAATAAGGCCTTGGATTTGTCTGTATTAGTCTTCATGAACTTCTTATGTCCAGACTTAGGACAATCTTTGATATAATGCCCGATTTTCTTGCATCTGTAGCATCTTTGTTGTTTTTGAATCAATAAAGCAGATGTACCGGGATAATTTTTGTCACTTCTCCGAATATTTTCTTGTAATAGTTTGCCTTTAACTTTTTCGCTGGTGAGTTTAATATTTGAACTCTCAATTGCCATTATAAGAGGATCATAATCAGGCGTCAATCCGCTCAACATGATTACTGCTACAAAGTCGTCCTCCAAAGGCGATCCTATTTCACTAAGCTGTTGTGATAATTCGGTAATTTTGTTGATGTAAGTTTCCATACTCTCACTCTCATTCAGTTTTGTTCCAAACAATGTTCGCAGGAGTCCTAGTCTGCGACAAAGTCCACTGTCTTCATAGGCTTTGGACAAGTTTGTCCAAGCTTCGTGTGCTGTTTTTGCATTCCTGATATGCGGTATTACTGACGGTTGAACAGCTAATGCGATTCTTGCCAAAGCTTTTTGTTGCTTCTTGCTATTACCATCATCCGTTTCTACGCATTCCCATAGTTCTTCCTGTATTAACAACATCTTCATCATAAATTTCCACGAGCTGAAGTTCTCTATGCCCTTTAATTTCTCGTTGTTCGTTGTTGAAAAATTGTTCGTTGCTGGAGAGCACGCCATATTTTTATTTTATATTCGTATTTTCTTGTTTTTAGACTTATAAAAATATTAATATTTATGCTTGCATGGCGTGCTGGGCCCATAACCTATTAGGTTTTGGCCAAATAATATGCAGAGGTAAATAGGATTAACAAAGATTTAATACTCGTATGCAAATAATATACAGTTCACAGACAGTGTCAAGAGAGGAACGGAAGTAACAACGAATAGACAACACAATACAACTAGCATAGACAATGTTTGTTTAATATTGGTAAATTCGCACTTAGTCGATAAACCACAATATTACTAACATCTATGGGTTGTTTACCAATTCTTGGATAATAATTCATAGAGTTTATAAAGTTAAGTTTTTTATAGTAAGGGAGCGCCCCATCTGATGATTTTGCCACGGGCCTCAAATAGTATAGACTTACCTACGCTACTGACAGACATTAATTACACACAAAAAACAGTTCAATATGAAATAATCGAAATAATTCCTAAGATACTACTTACTATTTTTTACGTCTGTAAAGCGTGGTTTCTGTAAACCAGATGTACTGCTTCACAATATTTTAATACATATTTCCATATTTTCTCAATTACCACGTCCTTGGGTTTGCTGTGGTTTGGAAGTGGAAAGTCTTTATTCTTTAAATATTCATTGTTGAGATTATATGCTCTTTTATGATGTTTAAAAAATATGATCTATGGAGTTTGATGCAATGTAAACTAGATTTCCGATGATCAGTTCAAAAATAGCCAGTAAGACAAGTAAATAACTATATAAATTAATTTTAAAATTTGTGCAAATAATTACCACGGCACTAATATTTTAGAGGAGATATCATTACGGATAAGTTAATGTCAATAACTATTTATTTCTACACTTGAACCCCGGATGTGGCGAGTCATGCGCCTTCTCTGCTGGACCTTCTGCTGGCGAGTCACCCAGCCGGGTATCGTGTGACCCTTAGTGCGCCTCTGGGCACTTCCGATCACTGCCTGGTTGGGTCGTCAGTACCAATCGCATCACCTCCACGTCCCGTGCAGGTGAGGCGAAAGGTCTGGCATTACTCGTCGGCAGATTGGGATGGTATGCGGGAATATTTCGCATCCATCTCTTGGAGGCAGCGCTGCTTTGAGGGTAAAAATCCCTCAGCGAGTGCCAACGCTATTGCTGGCGAGATCAGACTTGGAATGGAATATTACATTCCTTGCTCTGAGATCGCCAGTAAGGGCCGTGGACGCTCCTGGTTCAATCGTGCATGCGCCGATGCTGTCGGTGACAAACAGGCGGCGTATCGCGCTTGGATCAGGGGTCGCGCCATGAAGGATCCGAATATCAGTTCCCTCAAAGAAGCCTACAACCGTGCCTCCAAGGCCTGCAAGAAGGCCTACGTTAGGGCGGATGCCCAGCGCGTTAGCAGGATTGGGCGTGCGTTGGCCAATCACCCAACTAGCAGTCGTGCTTATTGGAGGTTGGCCAGGGCCGTTCAATCTTACTTCTGCCGTCCAGCGTTGCCGCCGCTGAGGTACTCAGAAGGGTCGCTGGCCCACAAGCCGCAAGAGAAGGCTGCCTTGCTGGCAAATCTCTTTGCGGCTAATTCCCGCTTCGAAGACCGTGGTTCCCAGTCGCTGCCTACACTGCCTGATTGCGTTTTCTTAATGGCAGATATTAGCATCAGGCAGTGTGTTGTGCGGCGTGAGTTACGGTCTCTCGATCTGCGGAAAGCCAGTGGTCCGGATGGGATACCAGCGGTGGTTTTGAGGGCTTGTGCAGCCGAGTTGTCTCCAGCACTGACTCGCCTCTACCGAGCGTCCTACCGCACTGGTGTTGTGCCGGAATCTTGGAGGGAGGCCAATGTGCAACCGATCCCCAAAACGGGTGATCGGTCGGACCCTGCCAATTACCGCCCTATCGCTATCACCTCAGTGATGTGTAAGGTCATGGAGCGGATCATAAACGCTCAATTGATCCGCTACCTGGAGGATCACTCGTTGATCAGTGACCGACAATACGGATTCCGTCATAATCGATCGACGGGTGATCTCCTAGCGTTTGTCCTGCATCGCTGGGGTGAGGCGATTGACCGGCGTAGCGAGGCTCTTGCTGTGAGCCTCGACATTGCCAAGGCGTTTGATAGGGTCTGGCACCGTGGTCTTCTGTCCAAGCTTCCGGCATACGGTCTACCCGGCAACCTGTGTTCGTGGATTTCCGGCTTTCTGCATGGGCGTAGAATGCGTGTAGTCGTTGACGGACACGCTTCGGCGCTCATGTCTGTAAATGCCGGAGTTCCTCAGGGCTCGGTGCAGTCGCCCACCTTGTTTATTCTGCATATCAATGACATGTTGTCGCTTGGCAACATTCATTGCTATGCAGATGACAGCACGGTTCATGGGCGATACCACTGCGGGCCTCCAGGTTGCCGTGTCGAAACTGTGAAGGGACGCGAAGATCTTGAATGGATACTCTGCCTGGGCGGCATTGGCACTTTCCATCAGGTGCAATGCCGCCACTATGCCAGGCCAGTGTATTAAAAAAAAAACCCAACTGGCTCCGCCCGTGTGCAGATCCTTTTTGAATGATGAATCAAACCTTCAGCAACATATTATTTATATCAAAACTTTTGACAGCCTCCGTGGCGCAGTCGGCTAGACGTTACGACGCCTGTGAAACGAGAGGCCACGGGTTCGATCCCCGCACCGAGAGAAATGTTTGTGCGGCCCACAAATATTTCTTTCGGGTCTGGGTGTTTTGTGACACCGAAAAGTCTCTCGTAGTTTCTGATACTCACGACGCAAGACTCGATCCTGTTACATCCTTTCCTGTCCCGTCTCATTAATTCCGGATAATAAAAAATAATCTTTTAATAGATCTAAAATACCTAAATAGGCCAACAATGTTTTGAGGTCGGTGCCAGCTAGACTACTATTAAGCTTTATAACATCATGCTACGAACTATGCGAGTAACAGTTTAATTCTTTTAAATTATTTTCTATTTGTTATTTTTTTAATTTCTGTTGTAGTAATCGAAACTTATTATCCTTACCTATCTAGGGGCCCTACTATATAAATTCGAAGTTCGAATCTTCGTGACGTTTTTCGTTTCGAAACCTACTCTGTAACACGAAATTCGAAACTTCGGATCGAAGAATGAATGATTCGCATATATCGGCAATCCTAACATTTACATTTTTATTTACTATATTCATCCGAAACGAAGTTTGAAACTTCGGACGAACGAGGTTTGTGACGATACGTATGTACCTACTCTGCAAATGTTCGTATTGCCGATATATTGGAATAATTCATTCTTCGATCCGAAGATTCGAACTTCGTGTTATAGAGTAGGTTTCGAAACGAAAAACGTCACGAAGTTTCGAACTTCGTTTCGGATTTATATAGTAGGGCCCCAGGTTAGGACGCTGAGACAAAATAGTCAACATGTAAGCACGTCGCGAACTGAAAAAAGTTGGACACGGATACCTCACAGAGTACTTTGTTTTATAGAAAACACTCCTGCTTTATCTTAAAAACTAAGTAGGTAACCGATTTTGATGAAACTTATACAACTCCTAAGTTGGACTATATCTAATCGAAAGCAAAAAAATTATTTGAAATCCGACTTATACTTTTTGAGATATACCTGGACAAACATACAAACATGCATACATTTTTTAATTTGAAATTCGTGTTCAGGCGCTGGTATAGACTAACATATCCAAAAGCTATGCAACTCTGTCAAAATTACATACATACACATCAATTACATAATCTCCTTTTTTTAAGTCGATTAAAAAAACGAAATTATTTTGATAAGGATTAATACCATATAAATTAAAAAAAAAACATTTGCAAATAATACATCGTTAAAAAAAACTTATTAAGCATTTTAGTGGTAATCAGTACTCACTAATAAAAACATTTTAGTGCGTCTGTGTAATGAGCTAACCTAGAAAGATCTAGAGACACCATACACAGTTTCTTACATTACATCCCTTTGAGAGAGACAATTCCGACAAGATTGATGTTAGATTCATTTTTTTCTTTATTTTTCAAAAGGGCCCCAAATTCTTGTGTGCCCAGGGCCCCATTATAGGTAAAGACGGCCTTGATCTCAAAAGTATGTTTTTTATCAACTTGTAATATTGCTGTTTATTAATTTATACTTTGGTCACCATACTAGACTACCCTTTCTCTCTCCTTTGTATTAAATCCATCCAATGGTTGCCTGGAAGAGATTGACGTATGCAATAAGGCCGCCGATTAAACTTATTTTTTAATTTATTTATAATCTGTTATTTTCCTGATGTACAATAAATAATATAAATAAATATGTAGGTCATGCCCAAGATTAACTTGCTATAGTTTCCAAAAACAAAGAGGGTTTTAAATACATTGAAACCTACTTTCATCGAATTTATTAGGACAGCACATATAACTACCATGTGCAATTTCAACATGTAATGTTTAGATTGTTCGCTTGCTTGATGCTTTTGGGAATTTCCCTGTTAGTCTAACAAATATGGTTGGAGATTGTCCACCCTCACACCCACCACTCCATTTCCTGTAAGCCAGGATCAACAGTGGCACGCAATGTAATGACACCGAGCATTAAAGCTCGGCGAGTCTCCGGGAATTTCTAACCTGTCTTGAACCCGCAACGAAATCAATCGCAAATTTGAATATTTAGGAGGAGTTGGAAATATTTTTTGGCCACTTTCCTCCCTGATAAAGCAAGTGACAAAACAACTAAAGAACTAAAGAGGTAAATAACCTTGCTTAATACTTATACAACCGGAGAAGCCAGCTGTTAAGCACCAATGATCAAAAAGGGTTGTAAAGAATTCGCCTGATTACAAACTTAACATATAGACTTTATGGCGTACTTAACCATACCAAGTAAAAAATAACGTCGTTTTTCCACCAATTTTTCGGGAACCTATTCAAAACGTCACCACAAACACAGTGAATGTTCTTTAACTACTAGAATTGAAACACTTGTTAAGTGCAGCGTCGCCCCCGCCCTCCCATTTTCTCCCTTCCCTTCCCCAACCCGGTCCCGAACAAAAGTTCGCCACACTAACGACCACTTACACCGCACTTGACCACTACGTATTTTTGTACTCGCCATTTTTAGATCAATTCTCAAACTGTAAAACTTTGGAAAGCTCGGTGTGAATTTTGCATCTTTCTGAAGTAACTTCAATGTAATATTATATTTTTATTTGTCTGGATTTTCGTTCTTTTATATGATATCAGGACAAAGTAACTAGAATGTATCTGATAGCAAACACGCAAGTTCAACAGACGCAATTCAAATGAAGTACCTACCTATATGTGGCTTGATCATACATGGTTACACGGGTGATAAGATCCTTAACATATCTGTACGCTATCTGGGTGAACATGAAAATACAGCATTTAGGCCATAATACACAATGGTGCCTGGTGGCAAGTTGACGGACTTCACATCCCGAAATCCCAAGAATCCAAATTAGTCCCAGAAAATATTATGAAGATCGTCGGCTTTAAGATTTTTCCCAATTTATTAGTCTCAACTTCTTATGTCTGACTAGCTATGCCCGCGACTTCGTCTGCGTGGAATTTAACAAAAAAATAATTACTGTATTTTTTAAATAAAAGAATATTTCTAAAATAAATGTAGCCTAAGTTACTCCTTATCAGCTACCTAACAAAAAAGTCCCGTCAAAATCGGTCCAGCCATTTCAGAGATTAGCTGGAACAAACAGACAGACAGACAAAAAAAATCTAAGATCATTTTCGTTATAGGTATCGTGTATATAACGATATCTAGTTGGACATTTTCTTTAATTTTCACTTTACAAACAGACACTTCAATTTTATTTATATGTATAGATGAATGACTGATGGCAGCCTAGTAAACTACCAATATCTATAATGAAGATGTATCCAATGTTGTATTTTTAGCAAGTAATTTTTCGGCATCAAAATGGTTGCAGGATGAATGAGATATTAATATTTTGAATAATGTGGTGGAACGTCACATAGCGTCATGCATGTTGCATCCTTTCCTACTACTACTAGGTACTACCAAATTTTAAATATATGTAACTTGCTTATTACTAAACAGATTAAACTAGATCTATTCTATTCGTGTGTAAATAATTTGACAGCCTCCGTGGCGCAGTTGTTTATACGCTGGCCGAGAAACGAGAGGCCAGGGGTTCGATACACGGACCGAAAGAAATATTTGTGTGAACCACAAGCATTTACTTAGGGCCTGGGTGTTTGTGACACCGATAAGGCTCTCGTAGTTCTTGATACCCACGACACAGACTCTATCTTAGTGTGGGGTCAGGACTATGCATGTCACTTTCGGGTGTATTTTATTATTATATCAACAATGAATCAAGACTTGAGGTAACTAACCTATTGACCAAAGACACGTTATGGCGTCTTACACAGTTGGTGGGTGTCTAGCAATTTCCATTGTACCGATTGAACAAAATCGTATGGTTACAAAGCTGAGGTTTCGGGTTCAAATCACGGGTCTGGCAAAGTTATATTGGATTTTTCTTTTCATTATTAGCCTGGAGTCTATTTTATGTTTGATTCCCTCGAACTTTTATCTATATTATAAGGTTTGATCTATGTTATAAGTTAGGGTAAATTTCGATTACCATCTTGGCCGTAAAATCAGCAAATGGCAAGTATACAGGGTATATCAAGACTGCTACCGAAAACTAAGCCGAGTGGCAATTTGAGCGACTAAGGACACGATGCAATAGAAAATTTTGCAAAAAAAAAGCGTCAATTTTTTTTTGGTTTATTTTTCTTAAGTGCGTGGTGGCCTGTTGGTAAACGGACTAGACGCGGCTGCCAACATGTTCACGGTGGTCGCGGGTTCGAATCCCAGGGCACACCTCTGACTTTTCGGAGTCATGTGTGTATTGATAATCAATCACCACGCACTAAAACAGTGAAGGAAAACATCGTGAGGAAACCTGCATACCATAGCAATTCATAAGAATTTCTATGGTATGTAAGTCCGCCAACCCGCACTAGGCCAGCGTGGTGGACTATATGGCCTTACCACTCTCAATCGTATTCTCGATTGTAGAGTAGGCCCGTGCCCTGCAGTGGGACGTATATGGGCTGATACAGTCTACAGTCTTATTTTTCTTATGCCATATTTGGGGGGTAAATACATTTTTTTCCTAAAATAATAGTGTACCCTTTTATTACCCTTTTATTTATAAATACTCTAAGGTATAAAACAGTTTAGATTATTATTTTAACAAAAGATATCGATTAACTACCCAAAAATGATGATTTCTTTGCGAAATTTTTAGTTGCATTGTGTTTGTAGTCGCTTAAACAACCACCCGGCTTTGTTTTCGGTAGCAGTCTTGATATACCCTGTATAGTGCCGGAAAGCTGGAACACAATTTTTCCTTAAGAAATAGTCCTAAATCCTAATTGATTAAAACTAGAATACCATTTTATAGACTCTCGGGCTTCATGAGAGGAATCATAATAATTTCAAGCATCTTTAAGTATTTTAATGCTGCTTAATATCTTTCCTAACTCCTATTGCAATCATGATTTCACGAATCGTGTTCGAGTCAGTCTTTATACTAAACATCAGTTTTATGGGATTTGTGGAAGTATCCCATAATTTTGATGCATAATACTTGTAACGAAATTAACCTCATGCAAGGTATTATCAAAATAAACACCAAAAATGAAGACACATTCTTGGTTTTTTCCGTTGATCACTATATCGTACTATAAATATGTGGTTCCAGAAGCATTATCAAGAACAAAAGTAGCATATTCGAAAATGAGACGAAATGCTTCGAAAACATTATCATAAAGCCTTGGAACCCCAATCGGCGCACTGTATCAACTCGGACGACGACGACTTTACAAACACTTCAATTTTATTTATATGTATAGATGAAAAAAAGATAGTGCATTGCTTTTGGAACGTCTTGGCGTCTTGGAGGCCCTAAGAAATAAAAAGATATCATTATAAACAAATCGCGCGGACTACTCCACACAAACAGCACCCGTTCAAGAGTGACGCATGAGCCAGCCATCGGCCGCTTCAACTTTGTTACAGGGAAGTGACCGACCCGGCACACGACGCCACCACAAGCACAGACGTTTTAGCTCGCTAGCCTCGAAAGTATAACATGCTTCGATCGATTACATACTAGATACAGGTTCCGGAATAAAATCACACGCCAAAAGTGGCCGACGGTGCTTATACTTATACATTTGAATTTCAAACTGCAACATGTAGCAAAAAGTCTTAAATTATTAATAACTTCAGGAAACAACAAACCTTATTCCTTTAAATTAATGTTATCTGACTATTCTAAAATCAAACAAGATCACACGCTTATTTGTGCTCTTATTTCTCTTGCCGTTTTTTAGGCCGTTACTTATAATGTAGTTTATATCTGATCGAAGATATGCCATATTAATTACTACAATACCTAATAAAACATTGTTAAAATAACTACACCAGCTCATAACGTAGTCAAAGTAAAACAAAGATCGTCAACAAAATAACAACATTAACCAACGTACGTGTCCAAGTGGCCCCTTACGGCACAGGGGAGGGACGGAGGGGTCGCAGGGAAGGGTCGCAGCCAACGTGATAAGCAGCCAATTTGCAAATGTACACCAGTGACGTAGGTGCATACTAGGACCTAATTTGCAAAGAACACGCGTAATTGGGTGGATGACATGAAAAATTCATGTGTTCATGTTTATTGCATATATGTTGAGAGTTAATTTGGAAAAAAGGGCAGTTAGTAACTACTTTGATATGCGTCTGCATTGCATTCGGAATGTGGAGTGGTTGAGGTAATTATGAGTTAAGAGGACGGTTCATTTTAATAAGCCCAATTTGGTATTTTCAGTATAGTTAACCTGATATTGATATGACGATCAAATTAGAACCTAATGTAATTTTATTTATATTAATTTATCAACATATAACAAGTTAAACAGAATAATGCGTGTGTGATAGTTCACTAAGAAGAATACAAAAGTAAATATTTATAGTAAACCTGCAAAGATGAGTAAGTGAGACTGAAGGACAATGGTCTACAACTTTTGTCATTATGGTAACATTCTGCTGGCTGCAGATTGTAAAATACATTGCATATTACCCACACCGTGTAGTATATGATACCCAAACTGAACAATGTAGTTTGGGTGTTTCAATTAAATAAAATTATTAATTCCTCATGGTTGGATAACGAAATTGGCAAACTATGCTTTTTATTACTCATATTATATAGTTTATCTTTAGATTGAATTTTTCGTGCAAAGGAGCAAACAAGTCAACTGATGGTAAGTAGTCACTGCCGCACATTAAATTCCACCACGTTTGGATCATGGATGTGTAGCCGGATAATCAAATCAGAAAGGGAGCGGGAAGGAAAAGGGAAGGGAAGAGGAAAAGGGTATTAGGCATCACGCAATCTCACTCTACAAACGAAATACGACAGTAAAACCAGTGAACCGCATGCCCGTTTGCCCCCTATTATTAAAAAAAAAAAGTAAAGCTGGCACTTCACGTCGATGTCCTCTAAGACAATGGAACCGCCCCAGACTAGCCTTACGACAGTATAGCTCTGCTACTTCCAGTTTATGTATATTATACTATAATATTTACAAATGTATCATAAGACCAGTGGTAGCGTGTAGGAGCCTACAGCTGTAAGACCTTCACTTCCCAGAAATGTTAAATAAATCAATTTATTTATTTCACATAAACAATACGGTTAACACCATTTATGACCATTTTCATTAATTAATTAAATTTAAGGTACATTCAGCAACATAAGTCGCTATACATTCACGAGATTTGGAACTGTCTTATCATCCATAATAATAATTATTTTCAATATCGTATGGCACTTCTCGGCTTAGATGACTCTACTTGGTTAGATTTTACGACTACAGAGTAGTACGTAAACATTTTAATTCATAAAAAGGTTATCAAAAAATTTGAAGTGTTCAGCGACTTATGTTGTTGACTGTACTCAGTCAAGCATCTCGATCGTAGAACATCAAGCACCCAGTTGATACATTCGCCCATTCAACCGCAAACAAATCACATTCAACACACAGGAAAGCATTAACCGTGATTAGCATTCGTGGTATTGGCGATAAGGTACGGAATATTGTTTAAAAATAATAATAATCCTTTGGAGTCTTGTATTGATCATCTGAAATTACATTATGTGCGTATGTAGCTTTATGTTTGCAGAAATTAAATCCACCGGGAGAAGCTATACGCCTTATCTGACAGTATTTATGATATTTTTTATTAACAATATTTTTAAAATGCAGCCACCATAAAAACAATTAAAAATTATTGCTTCACTGTTCACCTAGATCACAGATCACGGCAAAATGTAGCCCGTAGATAATACTGCTACACCAAGGACGCAAGATTCTCTCTACACCTATTACAAACAACGTAGCAGGTACTACGTGCGTGCTACGGAATTACTACACGCTACGTTTGTATTATTTTCGTAATTTAAAGGTAAATAAATCTCTTCAATAATTTCTTTCTTTTTTTATTACTATTGCAATGAATGGCAGAATGAGCATGCCGTTCGTTTAATGGTAAGCGATACGAACGCTCACGAACTGTAACAAAGCCAAACAACACCCTAAATTATAAAGCAATACTTGGCATTCCACTGCACTCGCCATCCTGAGACATAAGATGTTAAGTCTCAGTATGTCCAGTAGTTACTCTGGCTACAATATCATTCAATCCGAAACACAACAATGCATTTTAACTGCTGTTTGGCGAAAGAAATAGACATTGCGGTGGTACCCACCCAGGTGTCTCACATATGAAAAACCTACCAGTAAATAGTTATATTTGAATGATTTTTTTTTATATTTTAACAGTGCGTCCTTCCTGTATTGACGTTCAGAGTCGAGACATGGACATTGGACACTGACTGTGGGGCTAATCCATAAGATTAAAGTCGCTCAACGTGCTACGGAAAGAGCTATGCTTGGAGTCGCACTGAAGGACAAAATTTAGAACGAGGCGAACCGCCAAAGAACCATATTGACCGACATGGGCTGGCCACATAAGTCGCAGATCAGATAACCGCTGGAGACCGCGTCTTGGCAAGCGTAGCGCTCTGAGCCGTACCTTGGTAGTGGCCTATTTACAGCAGTGATATAGGCTGATGACAATATTTTGACAGTATGTGTCATGTGTATTAGCCCATATACGTCCAACTGCAGGGCACGGGCCTGTCTACTCTACCATCGACAGTACGATTGAGAATGGTTAGGCCATATAGTCCACCACGCTGGCCTAATGCGGATTGGTCTGTGTCATGGGTATTATTTATTCATTTAATTTGTTACACCATCAGTTCGCCGCTTCAAAATCCCTGGTCATACACATGTATGTTGAGTAATATATGGATATCAACATTAAAAAAAAAAAATACAAATATTAAAAGTACCAAGTTGCAGTTAATGATAATCCATGACGTTCCTGGTCTAGTAATAAGTAATAAGTATTCGTATTTTATAAGTTACGAACTTCATTTGTGTTCTCTTTATTGTGGACCGCCGTCTACCACTATTCCCGATACTGTCCATCCCACGGTTGTCTGGCAGATATCGCTTTAAGCGATAAGACCGCCCATTGTAACACTAGTGTTTTTTTTTTTTATTTCTTTTTGTTGTATTTCCTTGTTTTGGTTACAATAAAGAGTTATTGTATTGTATTGTATTGTATTGTCTAGATAATAAGCTGTACTGACTATTCACCCCTGATGACTACTGCGACAACAGCGAAAGGCATAATCATATGCTGTTTGCCGCACCAAGGTATGGTGTTCTGTGCCTTGTCACCAATAGCACAGATATTAACGACAGTTAATGCTTTTCCAAACATAAATTCTGAAAATGATTTCTAGCGGATCATTGGACAAAAATATGAAATCAAATGAAATGAAATTAATTTATAAGTCACGCAGGAAGTAATATAGCTCTTATGACAAGTCAACATAAAGTAATTATACTCTATTTAAAAAATCATCAGACGTTACTTAATTAAGATAATATTTAGTTGAGTTTTCGGTAGTCGTAGTGTTAACCGTATTTTTTCTGTTAAATAAATAAATAAATTAATTTAAAAACTCATAACCTGCTCCAACACACTGCCACCGGACTATTGAGATATTTGTAAACATTTCATTTAAATTATTACACAAAAATGGTATATAGACGGACTTAATGCCATGAGCATTCTCTACCAGTCTATCTTCAGATGAAAGAAAGAGGATACATATGCTTATTTGATGAGAGATAACCTTAATTGGAAGTAGTATAGCCTAGTAGTAAGACTTTCGTCAGTCATGAGTCACGACTCACAAAAAATGCGCAGGTCAACATGAAATGTTAATGATATTACCGGATGCCCAGTCCCCCTTCCGTCTTCCCTATCCTTCCCGCGCCCTCGATATTTTGAAGGCTTGGATATTCATGGGCAGCAGTGACCACTTACAACCAGGTGACCTGCTTGCTCGTTTGCCGGACTTATGCAATAAAAAAGAACTAAAATGACATAGAATGCTAGAAAATAATATCTTATTAATAAACTTTAATACCGGCAAAATTACTGCTATTTAATATATAACTATTTCAAGTTTCTATTCACAGACTCATCTCTCATTTCACGACCTACATGGCAATCTAGAATGTAGGACATTTTATGAATAGGACATTTATATTATCTAATACCTGTTTGCCCGTTTGCTGGATCTGAGGATTGAAGACCTGAATAATAATTACACGACCCCTAAATACTCGGAATAAATCTTGGTATTACAACTTGGTTACCTTACGTTCGTTGCTTCAGACTCATACACAAATTCCAGCCTTTTTCACAGAAGGGTTAGGCTTAGACCTACAACCGGGAAACCCACCGTTCGCATTGTATTTTCATCCCATGGTCTGATAGGGGCGAGCCTATCGTAATATCAGGCATGTATTCTTGATTCCGAGTGAATAATTAATAGAAAAATCCAATATCTCTTTACCCGACCCGGGATTCGAACACGAGACCACAGCTTTGCAATCATACCGTAGTATAACTGCGCGACCGAGGCAGTTGCCCTAAACATACATACATACGAAGTAACGATCCTTGTCTATCACATACTGTAGCTGGACCATGTCAAGGGGTCAGGGCATATGGTCCACGACGCTAGCCTATTACGAGTTCACAGACTTTGGTATGCAGGTTGCATTAAAATGTTTTTTGTTCACCTTTATAGTGCGTGGTGATTGAATTTAATATAATTTAAATTCACAAATAATAAATTCACACAGATGACTTAGAAAAGTCAGAGGTGTTCCCTCAAATTTGAACCCGCGACCATTCCGTACATTCCACTTTATGTATATTTTTTATTTCCTTGTATAGAAAATATCTCATATAAATACTAATTTATGGATGGAAAAATATTTAATACCGATCCAAATTAAATACGAAATAAACACATAGTTAGAATAAATAAGTAATTCCTCGTAAAGCAAAATGATAAATATCATTAAAGCAAATTATAATGAAACAAAGAAAATTACAAGACCAGATTATTGTAGCTCATTGTTCGGTCGACGGAATCTCCCGCGTCGTCCCCCCTCTCTCTCTCTCTTTCTCTTAAAACTTTCCGCCTGCAGTTATGTAACTTTTTCTTAAGAAAGGTTACGAAGAAGGAAATCCTTATTTTATAACGATATTAGTAAGATACGAAATGTGTAAGATTTTCATTCTGTACCCCTGACACTTTCTATAAAAGTAGGATATATATTTACAACAGAATCCTATGTCTATGATTTAACACAATAATGAACTTTTCTTCATCTACTTGCTTATAATCCACATCTACATGGGATATTTTGTATGTTGCGTGATGATTTGTCTTCCGACGGTCGTCAATTTTATCAACCTATTTATCATTATACTTTCTCACGATAATAACATTTTTCAAATCGAATAACGCGTTCAGATTGGACTGCTTGTTCTAATAATAAGACTTTGATTCGCTCATAAATCCTGTCGACAAACCAAAGAAGTGGACGACTAATATATTAATCAAATAGGCTAAATAAAATTCTTAATTCTTATTCTTAATTCTTATAATATTTTTACACATCACACATTTAGTGTTGAAAGCAAAAACAGAACCTTTGTCCATGAATACCCTGTGATATAGTAGAATTACCGACATTTGGAGAACTACGAGATCTCTTTTATAATTTCTTTAAATTATTTTGTTAAGTAAATCCTCAAGAATCACATTTATAGTCTCAGTGCGATCCGATAAGTATCAGAAACGACGTATGTATACAAAATGGGAAATTTAGACAATATTATTGGTCGCTAAAGTTTCTGTTCTAGAGGAATGCGAGAAATAATGATTTGTTAACCTACCTTTATGCATGTTGCCACTACGTCAGTTTAAATTACTTCAATTTAATCAGTAGGTACTACAAAATAAGTTTCAAACACATGAAACACACGTGTCTTTTAAAAAACGATATTCATCCATATTATATTATAATGGACAATTACACAGCTTGAAGAGGTATAAAACAGCGGTGCACAGTAAAATGTCAAAATAAGGCATAAAACAAATTATAATCAACATATTACATCACAAATTTTTAAATATTGTAAATGTTACAAAAACCTCCATCTGAATTTGGATTCCCCTACAAATATTTTAAAATCTCATGCAAAATTGATAAAATGTAGGCAAAATGTGTCATACCCATAGTCCCCGGCGCTCCCGGCCGCAGCACGTCTCCCAACAGGTCCTTAATCAGGAACGACTTGTGACTGTCCTGCATCCTCGAATCCATCGCATCAACACTTAGATAGTCAACAAAAGTTTTAGCCTCACATCTTAACAAAATAAACTTAGTTTCCCGCGCGATTCCATTACTTAGTCAATAATTTTGTATACATAGATACTTTTACTATTTATTTGTTAAGAGTATATCTTTATTTGATTTCTAAAATAATTTTAAACTATGATGATTTAAAAAACGATTAATAAAGAATCCCGCCAAAGCAATTCAAAGTGACGCAGCGGCGGCGCACGTTCCCGCGCATACGCGACGACTGTCCGCCATATTCGAAAAATGGACGCTCAATCGAGAAAATTCTTTTCATTTAGCTACGCCCTACCCCTAACCGCCGTTACATACATTTTCTTGCGGTTTTCGCCCAAAATACCGCTTAAACGGGGTTTAAAACGCGTTTAGCATGCGCGGCGGCGGCCGGGCGTGGCTTCGGGCTCCACCTCCGCCGCCGCTGCCAATGGACGCGCAGCCGTCGAGTTTTACACTCGGCCGACCCGTAAAGTACGCATTCAAACGGTGGTTTATTGAGTTGGTTTTTTAAAAGGCCGTTTTGAATGTAAATCGAAAAGTTAAGCGGGGTAAAGAGGCTGCCCGCGGAGCTCCAATTAAATTGATAGTTGTTCGCGGAGAGTGCCGCCGTTGTGGAGGGAAACAGAAGGGAGGGGAGGGGAGGGGAGGCTCCACGCTATTATCTACATGAGTTTTGTTGTTACGGTTTACTTGGCGCACAAGTTTGTTTAGATAATGAGGTACTGCGTGGGTATCTTTTATGAGATTACCGTACGCTTCTTTAATTTCTACCTACCTGACCCATTACGGTGAATATTTTTGGATGTTTTGTGTATATGTCTCGATCTGGAATGACTTTATATACTTGCCTCGTTGGATGGATTACTTGAAGCGTGTTCTACGGGGCTGTGACTAAGGAGCTCGAAATTATTTTATACCATTGCGGCAAGATAATAAATTCTCGAAAATATCACGTTAAAATATCACGCTCAACAACGTTTTAGCTATGGGTTTCCTCATACATAGCCCCATGGAAAATAGACACCAAAATATGCTGGTACATCCCCTAATACACAGAGTTTACACAGAGTTGATATGAAATAGTTGTAGTGATTCCATGATGCTGTAATAGTGTTAAGTAAATATAAGAATACTACTAAAAGTAGAATTTAGACGAATTACAGAATATATTATTTATTATTTTGATGTGGGTCAATAATAAATTTATTTTCTTTCTTTCTTACTTTCTTTAATAAAGTTTCACCAAATTTATGGTACCTGCGATGCGAGTCTTAGTAGATTTATATGTTAACGCAAAATAGTGGATTATTTATTTAACTTAATTTTAATTCCCGACGTTTCGAAGATTTCACAGTATCCTTAGTGACTATGCACACTGAGTTCGTAAGTCATATACAGAATATTAAACCGAATGCCTTAATTTTATATTTATAAAAATGAAAATATGTATTACTGTCTCGGTGGCGTAGTTGTACTACGGTACGCTTACAAAGCTGAGGTCTCGGGATCGAATCCCGGATTGGGCTAAGTGATATTGGATTTTTCTATTCATAATTATCAGCCCAGAGTCAGGAATTTGTGCCCGATATGGCGATAGGCTCGCCACCTATCACATAGTGGGACGGAACATACAAGGCGAAATGTGGGTGCCCTGGCACCTCTGCCTGCCACTTCTGGGAAAAAGGCGTGAGTTTATGTACCTATGTATGTAAAAGATAACTGTTCGTGATCCGATCGATCTATGCGGAAGGAGATCAATACATCTTTTGAATTCTTATTTAACTAAATGTACTTATACGGATTTCAAACCTTTGCAAGTTTCCAACCATAGACCGATTTTTTTTAAAGATCTGCCTTCGTTTTAGGACTCTTGATGATTGATGATGATCTATGGATCTTGGTATCTCATTATTGACTCAAGATTGTGTGTACCTATACTGTTAGGTGTATTAAACGAAGGCAAAACTGATAACCCGTATTATTTATGTATCAAGGGACTGACTTCCTTCAATGTTATGTAAGGTGGCTGAGACCTCAATCCGTTTCGTGGTTGCAATGCAGGTTTGGCGGTCGGATAGATTTTATTTGACGAATGACTTGTTTGTCTTAATGTTTATGATAATGACTTGTGTATTTTATGTTCATTGAACTTTCAGTGTAAAAGATGTTTTGGCCCGGCTCAACGACTGCTACAGTAGATATACCGAATCGACGGGTTTCTGTGGTGTGGAGTTGAATAAATGGACCTTTTAGAGACTAGGAATAATTTCAGTGCTGCTGTTATTTTCCATACATAAAACTGGACTCAAATATAACAGCCCATATTCCCCATTTAAATGTAATACAGATTTGTTCCGTGTCACCCGCTTGGTTTTGTGGAAGTGGACAAATATTTTTTCAAACTCCTCGTATTAATTTAACTTTGTAATTGATTTCGTTGCGGGTTGAAGACAAGTTAGAGATTCCCGGATACTCGCCGAGCTCCAATGCTCAGAGTCATAACAATCCGTACCACTGTTGATTCTGGCTTACAGAAGATGCAGTGGTGAATGTGAAGGCGTAACAGTGTCCAAGTAATGTTTTCTATTAGACACCTACGTAACAATTCTAAATAGGCTCTATTCTATCTCAGATACTTTACTGTCTGTGTGTAATCTTCACCCGTCGCCGTTTGAATATATTCACTATATTAAAAGATAGGGATGAGCAATGTTTCTGGAAATACCAGTGTTTACAAATTCAATTATAATTATAATTAAATAAACATTAACTGTTAAACATACATACGTACATAAACTCACGGTTTTTTCCCAGAAGAGGTAGGTGGAAGTTCCCCTAATAGCAACCACATTTCGCCTTGTCTATTCCATCTCGCGATGTGACAGGGTGGCACATATTTCTGACTCCGGGCTGATAACGAATAGAAAAATCCAATATCAATTTGCCCGACCCGGGATTTGAAACCGAGATCTCAGCATTGTTACCGTATCGTAGTGTAACTAAGCCACCGAGGTAGTCGTAAATTATTATTATGTTCGCAAAGTACACGTACCGACAATGTAATTACAAAATCAGCGTATTGTATAGAACTCGTATTGATGTGTGTAACACATAAGATATGCAGACTACTGGTGGTAGGTATTTCTTCTGCCAAACAGTGTAAATGAACTGTTGTGTTACGGTTTGAAGGACATTATAGCCAGAATAACTACTGAACATATTGAGACTTTACATCTTATGGGTCAGGATGGCGAGCGCAGAAGAAATCCAAGAATTTCTTTGTAATTCAAGGCATTGTTTGGATTTGCTACTATTCATGAACGTCTCGCCATTTATTGCAATTAAAAAAAAACCTGTGAAAATGATGTTATGGTAATTAACGAACCCACCCACGAAAACTAAATTTTTTTTTGAAATTACAATCCTAATTGCAGGTGCTTTACAAAGTTCTTAGTCACGAAGCAGCCCCCAGTCCCCACTTACGGAAAGTTTTTCATCGACCATTACTTTAGTACAATAGTTTTGAATTTTGGAACCATTTTGTAGCTTTTTGATGTGTTAAGGGAATCGCTAAACTCCATAGCACCATTGCCAATGCTTTCCATATTACCTTATCACACAGGCTGTCAATACTCGTATGGGTGTACATAAATATGCACGTACAAAGTAATACTAACAACAATATATAATGCTCCTTAAGATAAGTCAGTTTTACAAAGTAATATTTCTGAGCTTTATTGACGCTAGTAAAATTTATTTTGTCCTTTTATATTCTTGATTAATTTGCTAAGGATGTTTACTTTAACATCCGTACTATAAAGTCTAAATTCACGGTGGGCTATAAATCCTGTTGGGTACTGGCTCATTTGAAACATTTTCGAAAAAAAAAATTAAATATATTCAGAATACTTTTCCGATATTTTTCCTTTTGAAATTTTACTGAAATACGGGGTAAATCAAAACTCACGGAGAAATAGAAATAAACGAATAAAACATCTTTTCAGATAATTTTCATAACCCAGCAGTATACTCACCCATAAATATATTTTTTTATTTCCACTGACCACTGGTATAACTACTTTGAATATAGTTATGACTGGCTCTTTGGCTGGCGGTGTGCACGCGTATCGTAAAAATATGGCTCGCATATTTTTCCCAAGCAAAAATCTTTTTACAAACAGGGCACGAACTCATGGTTTTAGGCTATTATTGCGTCTGCGTACGACCGACTGCGAGAGACTTGAAGAAAAAATCTACTTTTGCAGCACACAGAAGCATCCATTTCTGCTGTAGATATTTGTCAGTGCCAGTAACCAATTACCGTCCAGTTTCCAGCCTGTTCTTTTCAAATAATTCTAGGAATATTTCCAAAATAAAACAATATTAAAATTAGCAAATTTTATTTGTAATAACATAATTAGGAAAATATATTTAATGATACAAAAGTGGCTCAGTTCAGTACATTGATCACACCGGCGTGAACTGCAACATGCTCTTGATGTCTTTCAGGAGAACTTCGAGGAAATTCCGTTGGGCTGGCGGCTGGTTCTATAAAGAAAAGCATGTTTAATCACATATTATTTACGTATATTATTTTTTATTGTATTGAATAAGACCGCTCATGAAGAGTATCACAACCAAACACCTTTATTATAATCAATATGTCCAGTAGTTACATAATGAGACTTAGCAGCTTTGTGCTGTTTGCTTTTGCTACCGTCCAACAGGATATATTTCTTTTTTGTTAGACGATTGGCATGTACGCCCTTCATCGCAATAAAAAAAAACTGATGCACAGATTACATACTATCATACATCTATGGTTTTAATTTATTTCAAACGAATTATGTATCACGCATGTGGTATCATTAAAAAATACAGATTTTCCTCTTTAAAGTCTACCTTAATAGCTTAGGTAATTTTGATTAATCATACTTTTATACATAAATAGCTTTATTATAGGTAGTAAATACTTTTATTTCAACAACCTTGGCTATATAATTTAGTGTATCTAAAATGAATTACCTCAGCGGTATCTAGTAGTTGCTCAGCGAATCTGTCGTTGAATACGGCGATGAGTTCTTTCCGCAGTTGCGGGAGATCCTCTCCTGCAGCACCTCGCCATGCTTGCTCTGGAGTCATGACTGTAACAAATATTAATAACATTTATTTCATATTCGAATTTTATATGTATCGATTATGGTAACTTTCTACAATTCATCAATATTTAGTATTGATCAAATCAATGCGATTTGTAATCAAATCGACTGTAAAGTCGAATAAATGTAATTAATTAATTAGTAGTATTCAAGAATTTTGCTAAATTTTATTTAATGAAATGACTTCACCCTATAAAAAACCTGAAGAAACATATATTTGAAAATCAGATACAATTTGATTTTTTTAATGAGTGCATGTTTAATCTTTAAATCTAACAAACAACATTTTTAATGACTACTGTCTGATCTACTATCTAAACTAACAAACGATATTTTTAATTAGTATTTACCAATCACATTTAATAAAGCTAATAAGATATTTCTTCTTTTTATACCACCTTAGCAACTCCACTGCTGAACACAAGCCATCCACAAGTATTTACACTCATTCACCAAATATAAAAAAAAAACAGTGTTTACTAACCTGCATCATCCCGCACCCTGCTCAATGGCGCGAGCATCAGCGCCCGCCTAGCTAGCGCCCACACGAGCAGCAGCGCAGCGTCCAGCGCATGCGCACAGCAGCGCAGCTCCGCGCGGCGCGCGCGCACGCGCTCAGCCGCACTGCGCAACGCACGCGTGCGCACCTCCACGGGGGACAGGTTGCTCTCGCCTGATACTATCTTGCGCAACTCTGTACAAGCATACAGTACATTCTAAAACACATTTTGAAGTCAATAATTAAGTACTATAGTAATGAGATTTTTTATTGGATAATAAAATAAGTTTATAATCACTAATCAGATTCATTTCATAACTTGCTATAATGATTATACTATTGAAATAAAAACATTTTAGTTTACTATTTTAAAAAGAATAATCCCCACAAATTCTCATTAAATAGCCCATTTCTCGTTATATTATATTCAAATTCAAAACAAATTATCTAACATTATAAAATAGATTAATTATGACATCCACAGTGGCGCAGTTGATTAGACACCGGCTGTAAAACGAGAGGCCACGGGTTGGATCCCCGCCCCGAAACAAATATTTATGTGAACCACAGGTATTTGTCTCCGGTTTGGGTGTTTCCGAGACCAAAAAATCTCTCGTAGTTCCTGATACCCACGACACAAGACTCGATCTTAGTGGGATCAGAACGTGACTATTGTATTGTTGTTGTGTTCATAATATCTTATTTTATTTATTTATACATAACGCCCATGATCCCTCCCTTACAAAATAATGCCAACTACTGTATCTAACCGTCTAGCGTCATAGTGGGCACGGCGTGCAGCTGATGATGTACCGTGGCCAGCAGTTTCCTGTGATGGTGTGTTCTCTCCAGCATGTACTGTAGCAGCGGTACTAGCGTGCTGCATTGCAACCCCTCCACCGCCAAGCCGCCCGGTACTGTCACCACGTCGCGCTCGTACTCAGTGGACATCAGGTTGCGAGCGTATGTCAGGAGGTTGCATACGATCTGAGGGATTAGGGGATTTGAGTTTTATTGTGCGGTATAGTAATATATCGTTACTATCATAGGTAAAGAGGTTGAAAAGTTGCCTGCGGCGTATACATATGGTGTGTTTGTGTACGCAACGCTTTAACGGTCATCAGATGCTAGAAATTTTATTTATTTATTTATTATTTTATATCTCTATTTCTTAAGAAAAAAACCTCGCTAACGAAGACCAATAGAAATAATATCATAGAAAAAACATCATCACTAATACAATTTTATTTCTGTGCATTTTTGGAACGAAGTTCCTTATTTTTATTTCAACATCGCGCCACCTACCATACGTATGTACGCACGCATTGGAAAGAACCAAAAACAGTTCACAATTAATTTGCCTATTCAGTGTCATATTATTTATATTCCATGATACCTTATAATACAGCAGCGCGGAGGCATCATGATCGTGCTTGGCTGGCGGCGCGCGCGCACACCTGGCCAGCAGCGCCAGCATGAGCGCCTGCAGGCGGCGCAGCGGGGCGGCGGCGTCCCGCAGCGCGGACACGTGCGCTGCGCCGCCGCACGCGCGCGCCACCACCGACGTCACCGCCTCCGTCTCGCGCAGCACCCAACGGGAACTCTCGGGGTGCGCCGCTCTGGAAACATATATTATTTTAACCACATACAAGCTTTAGTAGGTTATATAACACTAATTCTAAGTATTGGAAGTAAATTGTGACAATAAAAAAAGTAGTGTTACAAGGATTTCGACTAGAATAACACTTTTGTGCCGAACTGCTCAACCAATTCTCTTACCGATGATACTGTGAATAGGGAATATGCATGCCATTTTTTTATATTTTATACATTACTAGAAAAATATAAGTCATTGAAAATATTAACCAAAAAATGACAAAAAAATAATCAAACCTGCTATCAGTTTCTAAGCATTTAGACGCCATTTTGACGTGAACACTCTATAGTGTCAGTAACATACACGATATAAACCTTTTCCCTATTATTTTTTGGTGACTATATCATTCCCGTACAATATGTGTAGATACCTGAGCACCATGTCGACGCACTCCACGTGGCTGAGCAGCAGATGCGCCACGTGTATGACGCAGCTGTGGTTGTGCGAGCCGAGTGTCGTGAGCAGCGCGTCGCACAGAGACAACGCAGGCACCAGGATCTGACGGAACCTGACACAAAAACACAAGTCAAATCTAAATATTATTTACACAAATATTCTTAGACTAGATATTTTGAAACGTTCATTTCTACCACCCCTTTTTATGTCTACATTTATTATCCCAGGCTAATGGGATTAATGTAAGAAAGATGGTTAAGATATAAAGTTGTATGAAGGCTCGAAGGACCAAAAATGTATGAATGTTTTGATTGAAAAAAAGTTTTAAGGTGAATTTTAGGCACCAAATTTAGCACGTAACAAATAGATTGATCTGATTTTAAGGTATTTATTGACGTGACAACGTCTTAAATTAGGTTGCGGCTGGGAGTCACTTATGAAAAAGTGTAACGCCCGGTAACGTTACGATGAGTCACCGAACGAGAGAGAGGCCCGCCGAATGCCTTGCGTCTCTCTCCCACTCAACTATGATCGGTCTGTCGCGCGCGCAGCACTAGAGAATTAGGCGCATTGAATCGGCGCATGCTTGTGTCTCTGTCTTTGTCTTTCTCGAACGTTCTTGGCGTTGGAAAAACAAGAAAGCGTCACAATACAAGTTCACACGTGTGGTTAAAGTATCGTCAGCTGTGTCTGTAGTGAAAATATGGAGTGCTTAGATTCGTCATTTATCATTTACAACAACTACAACAATAAAGGTAAATAATTGTACACTGATATTTCATTATCGTAAACTATGATTGATTGATTAATTGTTAGATTGACACAAAAGTTGAGAAACTGAGTTTATAGGTTATGTCATACTATTGATAAATGTTGATAGTGTTTTAGTAAACAAAATATATTTCTATAGTTAAAATTTGTGCAATTCTTATTTTCATTCAATTCCTTGTTCCTATTGTGCAATTTAATTATATTCATATCAATAAATATTCTACCGAGAAAAAGACGTTGTCACGTAAAATCTTCGCCCGTAAAACCGACTTTACAGGCAACCATTTTTTATCTACATAGGTAAAAGACCCATGTAGATATCTTGCAGGTCAATATTCCAATATTTCTTCCAACTCACCTATTAGCAACAGATGGCACAAACTCAGTGTCCCTGTGCGCATTATATCCAGTGTGTATGTCTGGATGGCAGTCGAGTACTGAGAGGTTGGCGAGGCAGGACAGCGCGCCCTGCGCCAGTACGGTCTCTGCGCCCGCGCGAGACCCCGCCATCTTGATCAGCAGCGCCATCTTGGACTCGTACACGTATAACACACGTAGGGATTTCGGTTGCGGTTCTAGTGCCTATGAAAAAGAGTTTAAAATAACCCAAGTTTAAGATTTAATGAAGCATTCATGGCTAGTGTTCAAACAGACGAGATGAACTTTTGGACAATTGTTTTTCTTTTATTGATATGCTCAAAACTAGAGTTTTATTATATTATTTTCAAGAAATATCATAACTAAAACGGTGAAGGAAAACATCGTGAGGAAACCTGCATACCATAGCGATTTATAAAAAATAAACTATGGTATGTAAGGAATATATGGCCTAACCACTCTCAATCGATTACCTTCGATTGTAGAGGAAGCCCGTGCCCTACAGTGGGACGTATATGGGCTGATACAATACAATACAATCATAACTCGGGTGCATAAGATAAGACAGATAGGGCCATTTTTTTTTTATTTACAGGAAGTTTATAGTTAATAGATAACATTAATATTCATGTATGCATTACTTTACAGTTTTATTTAAACCAAAATTGGTATTTTAACTAACCTCTTTTAATCCCTCGTCATCTTGCAGCAAACTATCAATCAAACTCCTCAGGTATCCTTGATTAGTAAGGGTGTTCATCCAGTCAGTTCTAGGGTTGATTTCTATCAGCATATCTAGACACGATAATGCCACCATCCGGCACACATCATGACCCGCCCCAATACAGTCACTGCACACTATCGTACACAGATTCTCTCCGAAATCACTTATCACATCTATAGCCATTGCCTTCAACGACGATTCTTCCCTACTAGGCTTCACTTTGGAACTGTCTAATCGACTTACATAAGTACTACTGACGTCTTCCTCTGGGTCAGCGGGACTATGCTTCAAATTAACTATATTCAAATAGTTTAACAAAGCCCCGTATAGATTAACGCGCATTTTCTGCGTAGACCCGCCCGACACTAAGATCCAGCTTAATATTTTCTTCAATATAAATTTTAGAGTTAGCGAATTGGTCTGCATTATCTGGTTGGAAGGACCAAAAAATGACGTTTCAAAGTCGCTCGTTTTGAGGTTAGATTCTCGCTTTTGTAGGATGTAGCAGTGGCGTAGGTTGACTAAGAGTAGTAATACTGTTCCGGAGACGAGGTTTCCTATTTGCGGGAGGACGTCATTGGGCTGTATCTTGTTGAGGAGATCCTGTAGGATGTTGAGGAGCAGGTTCTTGCGCGCCTCCACGTCGAGGATATCGTGCGGGACCACGCAGAATAGTATCTCAGTGAGTTGGCGCCACGAGTCGTAGTAGTGCGTGAGTGTTGCCGCCAGGTTGCGCTGACGGTTCACTTCCGTTACGTAGTCTAACACCTGTTAAAATGTTCAATTTTAGAAATCTTAATTTTCGTCGTAATCATACTAATGTTTCTTGACTATGCCTAGACTGCCGAATTGACTTAAATGATTACCCGATAAAACGTACATAAATCTTGTAATAATCCAAAACCAGTTATTGATAAAAATCTAAGCACTTGCCTTTAATACAACCAATAGGAATTTCTGTGATTTTATTCCATTTCTACCAGTGCTAAAAAATGTTTTCTTTAGTAGATGCTTAGAGTATTTATAATATAGAGGAAGCGCTGGTTCTTAATGTAGGTAGCGCTCCTATAAAAGTGCGAATAGAACTTGTTATTTAGCAACAAATTGCTATAAATTCTTTTGATAAACGAAATTATATATGAATGAAAGACCTATCACCAGTATAGTACAGTTATGAAGTACCAGCGCTCCCTCTAAGAGTAGGTGAGTGATGATATCCGAAAGATGGCTGGTAACGCTTGGAGACGTTGGGCTGAAGATCGAGCCCAGTGGCGTGCCATAGGAGAGGCCTATGTCCAGCAGTGGACGCGAATAGGCTGATGATGATGAAGAGTGATTAGATTGGAGTACCTTCTGTATCTCAGTGGAGACGAGGCTCCGCTGCGGATTAACAACGCTCCCTCTATATTATGTATATATCTAACATAATATACAGTATATGACAGTACCTTCTGTATCTCGGCGGAGACGAGGTTCCGCTGCGGCGCGCTGGGGTTGTATCCGGCCAGCTCGCGCGTCAGCTGCGCCAGCACGCGAGACACGCTGATGCGCTTACCGCCCATGCCTGCACACACAAACACTCATATAATAATACCGTGTAATACATTCTTACATTAGGTATTAATTAATGTATCTAAACTAATATTATAAGGTAGAAAGATTTTGTTTGTTTACATGTAAACAGGCATGATAATGCAATACAACGTTAAACTTTCTTTCATAAGTAAGTAAGTAAGTCCTTGATTTGGTGTCCGTGGAATTAATTATTTACATATGGTATTAATTTTTGACAGCCTCTGTGGCGCAGTTGGTTAGACGCCGCCTGTGAAACGAGAGGCCGCGGGTTCGATCCCCGCACCGAGAGAAATGTTTGTGCGGCCCACAAATATTTCTTCCGGGTCTGAGTGTTTGTGAGACCATAAAGTCTCTCGTAGTGCCTGATACCCACGACACAAGACTCGATCTTAGTGTGGGGTCACGACTATTTATGTGACTGTTGGGGTGTTATTTTATTTTTATTTATTAAATTTATAGTTTTGAACTTTCCATAACTGTCAAAATATTAGTTTTTTTTTTTATATTGGTATGTTATTATAAATCACACATTTATTCACCTGTGGGCAAATCGCACGATGCGATGACCTGCCTGAGCTGGTGCGGCTGGAACAGCTCCCAGCGCGGCTCCGGAGTCTCTTCAACGCTCATCGGCAGATCTTCTATCAAGCGACGTAAGAGACACCACTCCCAATCCTGGTGGTATCGACTTTTTAACTATGGTAATTGTTTTAATGTGGGGTCTTATCGCATCTTCGATATTTTTTTAAACATTTAAATTTTAATTCTAAAATACTGAAACTATTTTTAAGCATTTCACTTTTAATTTAACAATAATGAAAAGATAATTTCATAATGAAAAATAAACCTAGAACTCAAGTGAACTCATTTCAAAATTACACTCGCCTTTATTGCACACTTTCAGCCTTATTTATAGACAGTTTAAAACCTATTTTGGTTTTGCTACTGTTTATGAGCGGTCGTATCGTTTACCATCAGTCAAACGGCATACTGTTGTCACTAATCATAACAATAAAAAAAAGAGTATACAAAATCCAATCGAGTAGTACCGACCTGTGCACTAGGCTCGTGCGCGAGCGCCTGCAGTAGAGCACTGAGCGCGGCCACGTGTCGCGCCGCGCCCGCCGCGCCGCACGAGCACGCGCATGCGCGCAGCACCCACGAGCGAGACGAGATGCTCACAGCGCTGCCGCTCTGTAAACAGAACGCGTGTAGTCTCACGTAATATTAAATGTTTATTATTTATTTTTTTGTTTACTAAACACCACGTAACATGTAGTCTCATGTCAAATGTAATGTTTTTTTTTAATTTTTATTTATTGGGATCTCCAACAAAAAATACACTTTACAAACTTTGCTAATTTACTGTTGCAGTTAAACATGGTGTTTCTTCATTGGAAACACTACAGTGCAGAGGATATCACAACATGCAATAGCACTGTACACCAGAAAAGAACTATGAAATACCTTATTCATAAACTATCAATATAAAATTAAACGACAAAATAGGAACAGAAATATTTAAACATTAAAAAAATATATTTGATAAATTTATTACAAAAATGTTTGCTCCAATTACATAGGTATGATAAAACTATTATTTACGCATTTTATCCCGAACTTGGTTTAATTTTTATTACTTTACAAGTACTTTAAAGTTAAAAATGTAAATTTTTACCAAATCCGCGATAAAATCCGTAAATAATAGTTTTATTTCAATGTGTAACATTCGCGTGAATCTAAGAAACCATTATACCTAGGTATAAATCAATATATAGTGTTTTCTTAATAATTTTAATAATTATAGACCTTAGTCAATACATGTTTATTTGCCGCAACCAGCGCCCCGTATTGCTTTTTCTTTATTTAAGGAACTAGATAATTTATAAGCATGACATTTTAGACTATTTCTATTATATGTAAAATAAATACTTGTATACCCAGCTGGTATTTGTCGATAATTTCTCGCACCAATCTCACTCGACTTAATGTGACAATACAATAATAAAAATATGAATAATTTCTCGCAGTCTCACATGAGGTCCACAATAAATAGTAATGATGGATTACCTTCAAATCGACGGTGTGTTTGATATGGCGGCACAGGAAGTAGTCCCGGGAGCGAAGGAACCGCAGCATGGGCGCGGAAGTGGTGGGCCGCGCGCACAACCAGTACACCAGACGGTAACAACTCTCGATCAAGTCGGTCGCCTCCCTGCATATGCAAGTAAAGTGATTTTTCTCATTAATAGCTTCTATTCGTTCCCCAGGAGTTCACTCATTCATTTCATTCACATATTTAAAAAAAACCAGTTGTCGCCATAGTCGTCGCTTCGCCCAAGGTTGATTCTGAAAACCAGCGCTATGTGGTCGCTTATGTTATCACACAGCACCATGCTGAGATGTTGACCTGTTATCGCGAGTCAGCTGCGCAACATACTTACCTCACTGTTATTTTTTTCTTCTTTTTTTGATTCTTTCTGTCCACAGTGAACAACAAGAAGCTTATACCCAAATGGAGATTGTATTCCGTATATAAAAGTGATGCACAAAAATTTGACCTTAAATGACGTCGCTGTTATCTTCTATCCTTTTCTATCGAGTGACAATGAATGAACATAATGTCATTTTCATTCATTGTCACTCTAAAGAAAAGGATAGAAGATAACAGCGACGTCATTCAAGGTCAAATTTTTGTGCTTCAGTGTTTTATACGGAATGCAATCTCCATTTGGGTATAAGCTTCTTGGTGAACAATCAAGAAAATATAAACAATATTAATACTGTATCAATCATTTTGACAAAGTACGTTTTTTTTTAATCTTAAATCAGTATTATTTAAACAGCAATATATTTTCAATACGAACGTCAGAATCATTTAAGGAACACCATGTGTATACACAAGTCACAAATATTGTAGGGTTTTCTCTGACTTACCTGTTAGCGGCATTCTGTCCTGAGATATGTTGGTCGAGCAGATCAAGTATGGAGTGTAGACACGTGCGCGGATATCCCGCCGCGCCAGGCTCGTTTAATGCACTGCGAGACACCTAACATACAACAATTTCTTTGTATTATCTTTTCATATCTCTCGATATTGTATAACAAAAGTACCATTGTCGTTCTACTTACGTCCTCATTAAGTTGGTATCCAAGCAGGAAGTGCGCAAGGTTGGGCGGCGCGGTGGGGAGCAGTTCATGTATTAACATCACTATGCCTTCTTTAGCCTGCCGCAGAGCTTCGTTCTCTTCGCTATCACTCTCAGGCCAGTCTTCAACTTCGAGGCACTCCACGAAACCATGTCTAAGAGTTAACAAAAATGTGACAATGAATACCAATAAGTTACTGTATTAATATTTGAGACAAAATTAATGCTAGCAAAAATATTTTATTTGTGGAATCACTTTCAAAGTTTCGAGAAATTCGAGACGAAAAAACATTTGGCGAAATATATATATACCGGGTATCTCAAGACTGCTACCGAAAACGAAGCCGGGAGGTAGTTTTAGTAACTACAAACACAATGCAACTAAAAATTTCGCAGAAAAACGCGATAATGATTTTTTATGATTTTTTAAATATCGTCATTTTTGGGTGGGAAATCCATAGTTTTTGCTAAAATAATCGTTTTAACACTTTTATACCTTAGATTATTTATAAATAAAAGACTATACACTATTATTTTAGGAAAAAATGTATTTACCACCCAAATATGGTCCTAAGAAAAAAATAACAAAAAAAAATTGTCGCTTTTTTTGCAACTTTTTTTGTTGCATTGTGTCTGAAGTCGCTTTAACTACCACCCGGCTTCGTTTTCGGTAGCAGTCTTGATATACCCTGTATATATATTTTATTTATATTTTTTTTGCAGTGAATGGCGAGACGAGCATGCCGCTCGCCTGATGGTAAGCGCTGCGACCGCTCATGAACAGAAGTAAAACCAAAAAACACCTTGATTTACAAAGCAATGCTTGGCATTCCACTGCGCTCGCCATCCTGAGACATAAGATGTTAAGTCTCAATATGTCCAGTAGTTACTTTGGCTACAATGTCCTTCAATCCGAAATACAACAGTGCATTTAAACTGCTGTTTGGCGGGAGAAATAGACATTGCGGTGGTACCCACCCAGGCAGCCTCTCACATATGAGAGACCTACCACCAGTAAACACACTAAACACTAAATGTGTATTTTATTCGTGTGCTAGCGCGTGCATTTGCTTATACGTATGCGTGTGCGTGTACGGTTACGTTTACGTGTACGTATACACGTACATTCATGTATCTTCATATAACCTAACCTGACTTCAGCAGCGAGCGCGTGTTTGTGCGTGAGCAGCGCCAGTAGATGCGTGGCGGCGGGCGGCGCGCGCAACGCCAGGCGCAGCACGGACACGGCGCGCGCCGCGGCGCTCGGCAGCGTGGCGCAGTGCTGCACCACGCGGCAACACGTCACCAGACGACAGTAGTTCTCGGGACCTTCCGGCTCTGCACATATTCGACACATTTATATTAAGATGTCCACTGAAAATCAGCGGTGTGTGTGGTTTGACCACATCATTACAACCACGGTCAGTCATTTTTTGGTTAATTTTTATTTGATATTGTTTTTATATGACACATGTGTGCGTTGCGTCTGTGACTAATAAATCATCTTTCTTTCTTCATTTATTTTTCTTACGTTTAGTTTTTTCCACAATGTAATTTAATTTAGGTAATTTCCTTAGGTTATTTGTAATTAATTAACGTTAAAGTTTGGTGCAAATTACTATAACTTCAACAAGTTTTTCGCATTGTGCGCACTAACCGAGTATCAGCTTGGATAGTCCAACGACGAGCACCCCGCGGCCCGCCTCCACGGCGGCGGTGTTGAGCGGCCGCTCCAGCAACAAGGCGCGCTCCACCAGCTGCAGCACGCACACCAGGCTCTGTTCCACCACCTCCTGACAAACAATATACACATTGTATCTCAACAGTCACAGAGCAGATGACCAATACCTCAGTCCGCCCCGTGACCACGAAAGCTCACGAGCACGAAAGTTATCGAAACGTCGGGAAGTCTAAATGTAAAAAATTAAACTAAATTCGCGATAAAATCCGTAAATAACAGTTTTATTTCAACATTGTAACTCTCTTGCACACTTGCTTTTAATAAGCTTTATATAACCAATTGCCTTGCTTATTATGTATAAGCCAAGAGGACATTTAAAACTACAAGTAATGTTTTGTTTTTACTCAATCAATGTTCCATTCACATCTTCAACTATTACAAATCACTAATATATTTCAGTAGTAGTAGGTTTCTCATATTTGAAAGGCCGTCTGGATAAGTACCACCGCAATGCCTATTTTTTCAAGTCGAAGGACATTGTAGCCTGTGACATCTTATGTCTCAGGTCTCATGGCAAAGGCAGTGGAATGCCAAGCATTGCTTTGTAAGTTATGGTGTTATTTGGTTTTGTCACTGTCCATGGGCGGCCTTCTCCGTCCATGGGCGGCCATATCGTTTACCATCAGCGAATCACGCCATACAGGGCAATAAAAAAATTCAGCAAAATATATCTCGAAATTCCTCCTAAAAATAATTCCACCCTTCCTAATATCAACCCAACTCACCCGTCCAACACCAGGGTTAGTATTGAGCAGTTCATGGGCCTCGTCCAGCGAGGTCAGCAGTAACCGCAGCAGTTCAGACTTGGTGTGCATCTGTATGAGCAGCCGGAACCCTGGCGGAGGGTTGGCGTCGGGCTCGCGGCCCGCGGGAGGGAAGTCAGAGGGAGAGGGCTCGTACTGCTCCAGCCAGCGCACAAACAGGCGGAAGCAGAGGGACAGCATCTGTGGATTGAATGCATTAGGCTATGGTTTTGACAAAAAAAAAATAGCTTTATAAATATGGAGCGGAGCAATCAGTGAATTAAAAACTTTTTTATAATGCTTTATTTGTCTATCGGTTTTAATCAGTAAAAAAGCATCAAAAATATTTCTTAAATATTAATATTTCAATTATTGAAGAATGAATTTATGCTTTTTAGTTTTTTTACCTCCCACTTCTCATGCGGCTTGGCGTAAGACCTGTGCGGTGCTGGTAATGCCAGTTGATTCAGCACGTAGTCCACATAAGGGTCGAGGCCGGGGGACCTGGTGCCGGCGCCGAGTGCCCGGGGCAAGGGCGCAGCACCTGATAGTGCTTCTAGCAGCGACACTAACGCTCGGGACACTGGGTACTCCTCCATTCTGCATTCCACCTGGATAAGTTAATAGATTTAGCTTAGTTAATAGTATCGCGGTCTTATTACTATACAGTTTTATATTATAACTTAGTTTAGTTATGGAATCTCTTGCCCCTATCAACCAACTTTTTAATTCAGTTTGAGCAAAGAAGACAAAGCATTCACTAAGTAAAATAGATTTTAAAACTGTCCATCAATAGGGCTGTTAATGTATCGTTATCAAATGTCACGTAGTCTGTTGCTTATAATTTTAGAATTAAAGAATTAATTACCTTTACATTTGAGAGTATACTGTCAAGTTCAACTGCATTAAATAATTTAAAATGATCATTTGACACTAGGCAAAATGAAATAAACATGCACATGCTCTATACAATTTTTTTTTAATAGCTATTTTCCATAGTGACTTATTTAATACCAAGTTAGATACTCGCAGAAAATCGATAAACTTCTATACTTAGTGTAATTACACGCCCCGGTTGACCATGAGTATGTGACATCGCTCACCTCCCTAAGGTCGGCGGCGAGCGCTCTCGGCGCGGTGACGAGCCTGGCCGCCTCCAGCGCCGCCCACACGCGCTGCGCACCCGCGCCGCCGCCGCCCGCGCCCAGCGCCGCCGCGCACAGGCACAGCTCCGCCTTCAGCTGCACCGGCACGTGGCAACACATCAATCCTGCAACATCACACTTCACTTAGAGGCCGTCCAGTAATTATCGATTTTATTTAGCTATATGTAAGTAATATACAGATAAACATAAGGTATAAGGTATAATGTAATATACAGATAAACATAAGGTATAATATTATTTTATTCTGAAAATAAGAACCATAATAAAAAAGTCTAGACAGAAAGGTTAGAGTTTTTTTTTTTTCCAATCAAATCAAAATTAAGATGTCCCGAAAAAAAATACACGTAATATCTTACTAGGAATACTTATCAGGAACTACGAGCAATTTTTCGGTCTCACAAACACCCAGACCCATTTTAGTTGATTTACTGTAACTGACTATGACTTAAGTGATAACTCCTAGTATTAGTTGCAATAAATCGTACCGAACATGCAGTTGATGGCGTCCCACTGCAGGTTCTCGCAGATGCTGACGCACGCGGCCGCGTCCTCGCGCGCCACCGCCGCGATCAGCTGCAGCGCCGCGATCATGCCTTCCACCTGGAGACAACAAATGTGTCACATTGATACTTATCTTCATTTTTATACATCTTCCACCTGGATACAACAATATGTTATCTTAATACCCATCGTCATTCCAATGTAAATTGTCGGAAGCCTACAACTTTACTTTAGCTTTAGATCTAATTAATAGACATTTTAAAACCTGTTTTGGTTATCATTTTGTCCTTTTAGAATTAATTGAATCCAGTTTGATCGAAAAACAACACCTCCAATAATTCTAAAATAGGTTTTAAAACTGTTTATAAAATAAGTTTATAAAATAATAAATGCATGTTTTACGAATTTGAAACATAATAATGAATAACAAACAGTACATACTTCTTCTTGTCTAACAAGTAGTTTGCCAGGCCGCGCCGCAGGTGTGACGATGGCTGAAGCACCCAATGATGAAGAGTGCAAATGATCAGAGAAAGGTGCTGGATCTACTCGCAGATTACTGTAACAATTTTTTATGATAAATCGACAAAGGAAGGAAATATTTCATTTGTTGTAGAATTATCGCAATGATTTATTAAAGTAATACAATTCACGCTCGAATACTCAAATGCCACTAAATGGTGAATTGTGTTGAACTAAACTACACCAGTTTCATTTAAATGTACGGACAAGAAAGATGTGTAAAGTTAGGTGCGATGTAATATTTAAATGGTTATTGAGTATGCGGGCGTTAGTACAATAAAATAATTGTTTAGTGTGCATAGACTGCTATGGTAAGCGTAGTGTGTAGTGCGTATTTCGTATTGTGTAGTGCGTAGTGTATAATGTATAGTGTGTATACCCACTGGTAGTATCTAGCCAGCGCTGTGAGCAGATGGTGTGCGGAGAGCGCGTCGCGCCTGGCGAGCAGCGCCCACGTGTGCTGCGGCACCGCCAGCGCCGCCAGCGCGCGCAGGTACGCGGGCAGCAGCGCCGCGCACGCCAGCCCGCCCGCCAGCCGCACGAACTTGTACAGCGTGGCGGCGCGCGGCTCCGGCCGCCCGGTGCTGGCGCCGCACGCCGCCCAGTACTCGCGCCGCAGCCGCAGCGGGTCCACGGAGTAGGCGCGGCGCACGCACGCCAGCAGCGCGTGCAGCCGCGGCCGCGCGCCGCCCCACCCGCTCAGCCCCTCCGCCGCGTACGCAGCCGCCGCGCGCGCCGCCTCGTCCGCCCTGACGTACACACATACATCACGCATATATCCGGCTCGAAGGACCATTTAATAAAGTAAGACTTTTTATTACATTGACTGCCTCGGTGGCGTAGTTATACTGGGGTATAGTTACAAAGCTGAGATTCGAAACTGAAACGGTTCGATTTTTCTATACATTATCAGCCCAGAGGAATTTGTGCCTAATATGGCGATAGACTCGCTATCTACCACATCGTGAGACCGAACATACAACATGCGAAATTTGTATACACGTCTTCTGGGAACAAGGCGTGAATTTTTGTCTGTATATATGTAAGATTTTTAAGCTGAATAGGGTATTTAACCATAAAAGGAAAAAATCTAAAAATGTGTTAATGCAATATAATAAGCATAGATCAGTTAGAGAACGTCAGTTTTAGATCTTAAAATACTGAAATCTTTTTTTAAATTCAATACAAAATAATCTGGTTTTTAATCTGTTCGAAACAACATGAAATGTAGCCGCCATGTTAATGACGTCAAATCGCTTGGTAAACTTTGTCAGTAGGTACCAGTGTCACTCAGTGTTATTTGTCATCACAGTTTGATTACTAATAAAGTATATTAGCCCCTGGCTTGTCGTAAGCGCCATATTGTGGCCTTGAATTAAAATAGCCCCTATTTCAATGACGTTAAGTTGCTTTATTGCTTGAAGTCCGACGAACCGGAGCGCGGTTCGTCCGACGGTCCAGGGGTTAATTAATATAATATACGTTTAACGTTAACGTAATTATAATATACTTTCTACCATGGAAGCCGGTTTTGTAGAGGGAAACACCACAAATTTACCGATAGTAAGCTCTATAATATAATTTCTCATATTTAAATCAGTTGGCACTTGAATCCATAATTTGTCCGGTGTTTTTACACTAGTATTCTTGCATTGAGGAACAGCACACCAATGATATTTAGAATAATAATTCATCATAAAATTTAAACACTTACGTCGTACACAAACATTTATTCGTAAACATACAAATAACATAACCACATTTGTTTACCAGACGATATGACGACATGACCATAGACCAAAAATGTCGTCCATTGCATAATTGTTTTTGTGAAATTACGCGCGAATTTTAAAAACGTAAAATTTAAATGTAGTTTAAAGGTACTTAATAATCTCAAAAAAAAAATTTTTTTAGTTGTTTATTAGCACGTCAGGAAATAATTGAGATACTTTTCAAAAATTGCCGTAATACCCTATTGCACAAAATAACTTTGCCAATACCTTTGCCTTTTAAAATGTCATCGACATACATTTGAGACGTATTTGACCTTGCGAATGTATGGGATTGACAGTATCAAAGTCAAAGATATTGGCAAAGTTAGTTTGTGCAATTGAGCTTTAAATAGATTAAACCAACCGACACGCCTCAATTGGCTTACAACTACCAGCCAATCAAAACTATAGAACAATAACAACCATAAAACATAGCCAATAGAACAGAACAGTTCAAAATACTGAATTACTCACTTGACCCGCATCTCCATGAGCTTGGAATGCATGAGCACGATGAAGTCTGTGATGAGCGTATGAATGCGCCGCTGGTAGTACTCCTCCTTCACCACGTAGTCAGTAGACAGTATCGCCTCCTCCAGGTATTCAAACACCTGCACACAAATCACTCATGTACACCAAATGCTAAACTGTTTGGAAGGTTTTTTTAAAGGAAGCACTTTTGCTCCTTAAATTCACTTGACTATTTGCCCAGTTAGAATATTTTCTTAAATTTTACGAGGCTAATCTATGTTAAGGTACTATAAGGAGCAAAAGCAGCCGTAAGTATAACAACCCAAGGTTTTAAAATCTCTTTATCAAATCGACTTTAAGTCACATAGTTATTGATATATAGATTTTTTTGTCACTGGTGTGCAATAAAGCTTTTAAATAAATAAATAGTTAGCTAGGTACAAAAGTAAATGACCTTATCATCATGGCCAATTTTCAATCGATTTAACGAACTCACCCTGCCATCTATAGCGGCATCCACAAGCATTTCATCCTGGTCCAGTAGATCAGCGGAGGCTCCACGCAGCAGCGACTGTGGCGCCCTCTTCAACGCCGCCAGCGCCAACCCCAACGCGAGCTGGCACAGCGCTCGAACCCCCGACCCCTTCTCAGGCACCTCCGACTGGTTGCCAGGCGGTGACAATTCGTCTAGCAGCACCGATATTAACTCTGGATCTTGGATGAGAGGTAACTTCTTTGCCAATTCCTCGCCATCTTCACGTCTGTACAAAGATATTATTTAAATATTACTAAAGTATAGGCATCAAAATTAAAGTCAACTGGAAAAGAAGAAAGTAAAATAATTGCTTTTTATAATCATACCAAAATCGAATTATATCCTGAGAAGCATATTTAATTTAAATTGAAAAAACCTAAAGCTGTTACAAAAATATGTATTCAACATAAAAAGGGCTCAGCAACATCCTATTCAAAATTTTGCAAATAGATAATATTACCTGTGCAATACTGATAAATCCAACGCATATAGTAGCGCCATCTGCAGAGCTAGCGACACTTCATCCAGCGCGCCGGTGGGGCCTTGTGTTGGCGACGTAGTTTGCTATAAAAATATTACATAGCTTAATGGCTCTGATTACAGAAGACACTCTGATAGGTCACACTGACAATGGCCTGAGAAATAACTATTTCAGTTTAAGCTGGTGGTACTCAGCAATGAATCTATAATATATCTACATTAGCGGCCCGGCCCAGCTTTGCCCGGGTGCATATAGATTTCTCTACAATAATATGCATGTATTATAGACATAAACCTTCCTCTCGAATCACTCGTATCTATTAAAAAAACGTATCAAAATCCGTTGCGTACTTTTAAAGATTTAAGCATACAAAGGGACATAAGGACAGAGAAAGCGACTTTGTTTTATACTATATAGTGATAATAAAAAATCTTACATCAGCTAGTAGTCTGAGGAGCATATCCCTGCCTAATCCTTTCTGTGCCGACGCAGCGAATATTACTCCAGCCATTAATTTTCTGTAAAAATACAATTCAAATATGTGTTCAAAAGTTTGGCATTAAAACAATTGTTCACCTACCTAATAGCATTATCTTTGTAAGCTCACTATAAGGCAGTAAAGTTATAATAAAGTTCTATTACTTACTATTACTATTAATGCTATGAATGTGAGTCACTGGTGCCCATACCACATGTTAAATCATTATTTGGGCCTCAGAGTTAAATCAAACCCTTTTCTTAAATTTATATTGTTATACAATTTATTTTAAGTGATTTTGTACAACTGTAGAACGGTGCAGGTAAATTCTTTCTATTCTATTCTTATTTTCATCAGTATTAAAAAATTGTGTTATAAGAATAACTATAACTCCACAGTACCTGGTATTATCAATAGTGGCTAGCAGCCTTGCATGATGCTTGTGAGGGGGCAGTGCCCGGTTCCTTTGCAGCAAGTCCAGTTCCACCTCCACCGTGAACCTGCCCAGAGCCTCCAAAACATTGCCCAGCAGACCGTCTGATATCAACTGCTCTACATATCTTGACACATAATTTATTATCTCTTCTCGGGCGTTTATTGACCTGTAGAAAATTGTAACATTATGCTTGAAAACTTCTTTAGGGCTTTGATAAACAGAGATATGAAAATTATGTTTTTAATAATAAAAATTGCAATAAGTCTGAATTAGTGTTAACCCTTCATGTTGAAATTTAAAAAATAATTTTGACAGCCTCCGTAGCGTAGTTGGTTAGAAACGAGAGGCATCGGGTTCGATCCGGGACCACCAAGAGAAATGTTGAGAAATGTTTAAGGATCACCAAGAGAAATGTTTGTGCCGCCGGTTAGACGCCGCCTCTGAAACGAGAGGCCGCGGGTTCGATCCTCGCACCGAGATAAATGTTTGTGTGGCCCACAAATATTTCTTTCGGGTCTGGCTGTTTGTGATACCGAAAAGTCTCTCGTAGTTCCTGATACCCACGACACAAGACTCGATCTTAGTGTGGGGTCAAGACTATGTATGTGACTGTTAAACTGTTTGATAATGTTTTGAAGATTTAATCCTCGATATGGTTATAGACCATATTTGATATGATCTCACTTTAATCAAACATTTGTAGAAAGGTCCAAATTACATTCATCTTTCTTTTTGGATTTTTGAGACAATTTTTAAATAGATATAATCTTTACTCACCAGCATACACCATCCCTAGCCATACAAAGCTCTTTGAGAGCTTGTACAAGAGCTTTGCGTCCATCATAGTATAGCAAGATAGCCACCAGTCCGCGCGGCAGGCCGGGGTGTCGCGGCAATTGGCGCTGAGCAGTATGCAGTAACTCCAATGCCAGGTATTCACTCACATTGTACATATCTACAGGAGAAGAGATCATTTGTATACATGTATTATACTATTGTGGTCAAAGGATAAAGGCTGCCTCCAATAGGGCATTGAAAAGATGGATGATTATGTTTATCAGTAGATTTCTTGTAACTGAAGGTGATGAATATTAATATTAGACTGTAACTAAGTCTTAATGAAAGAAAGTGATCAGAAATCATGGTAGACTAAAATACAATTCGCCATGATTATTTTTGTCCCATAAAAACTTTGGGAACTTTCAATTTTGAGGGAGGCCTATTTTCAGCAGTGGACTTCCTATGGCAGATATGATGATCAGAACTAAAATTGATTAAGTTACTTGTATTATTTACAACAAAATATATTCTGTGAAAATAGCTCAAGTGTTCATACACAAATCAAACCTTTGGAATTAAAAATTAAGTTGATCTCACTACATTATATAAAACAAAGTCGCTTTCTCTGTCCCTATGTCCCTTTGTATGCTTAAATCTTTAAAACTATTCAACGGATTTTGATGCGTTTTTTTTTAATAGATAGAGTGATTTAAGAGGGAGGTTTATGTGTCTAATATGTGCATATTCTTGTAGAGAAATCTATATGCACCCGGGCAAAGCTGGGTTGGGCCGCTAGATTTTTTATAATTCGCTGAACTCACCTGATATAATAATTGCTTCATCCACTAGCTCTTTGGAGAGGAGTGTTCTGCCCACGCTGGGTAGTGTTATGCCTTCTGTTATGCCTTTCTTGATCTCCTCCCTGGCAGCTGCATTCTTAGGCTGGATATCAAAAGAAGTACTTTATGTTTTATGATTAACACTTGCTACAAAAATTACAAGCAAAATATTTGGCATAAAGATTAATACAATTTATTTCTGTTAACTAGTTAATCCACCTTTAGGATTTATTCATTTATTTTCAACAGTTTATACAAATACTGTATGGGTGGACTTCATATTTTCTTACCTTTTTATTCTTGTAACCAAGTAAATGGGAGTCTTTTGAAAAATATTATGTTTCCAAAATATTTATAAAATGTCATAAGTCCCATAACCCCAATGATAAAAAAATCTGTATGATTTAAGGCAAGTAGCATAAATGATACAAGAGTTACAATTAATATTACTATACAATTATAAGTAATGTATGTGTCATAATACCACTTACTGGATTTTTCATGAGAGTAAGGAATGTTTGTTTATGTCTCCGGAGCACGGATTCGAATGTATGCACGGAGTAGGGCGCCTCCCCACTCTCGTGCGCGAGGTACCCCTCCACCACTGACACCAGCTCCTTGTATGGTGTCCATAAGTCATCTGTTGCTGTACCTGAATTCAAAATAAAAGTGATAATCGTTTTATAGCTGATTGAAATAGCATACCGTAATAAAAGTATCAATAAGTTATATCAAACTCTAAAAACAATATTATGACTTATGAATTTTGTGAGGTTTGAATTTCATAATTTTCGCAACTGTTTTTATAACCTCAATCGTCTAATATTTTTTGAGCCTTATTATTATAGGAAGTACTAACGGTATTGAAGTGAAATCAACATGTTTCGAGAAATACGTCGAGGTACTTAAGTATTTTAAATAAATAGTAAACTACAACCAAAAAATCAAGATGAGAACACCGCCAAAAGAGTACAACATGATCATAGCACTGATTCTCAATTATTTACCTTCATTGATATCCATTTTGCTCGTTTACAGTTACAACATTGAGTTTTTTTAATTCCCTTATTCACGCAATATTTATAAATATTCACAATAACTAAATTAAATAAGTATTCTTAATTCAATTCTGTTTTGAATTATTTTTGATTTGACAGTTACGAAGACGCGCGTGAACGATATGAACGAATGAAAGAACCACAGGAAGGAACTGACATCAAAATGTAATGAACGATCATAGACAATTAAACAGATTAAAAATGGATCAAACATACAATGCCACAGACTAAGTGCAGAAAATGGAAATGTTTCGTCAGAAAATGGAAAAATTCCAAATATGATCGGATACACAGAAAATCAAAAGCACCCAATAGGTGTACAAACTATATTAATTATTGATTTTATAGCCTACTTGTTTATGCTTCCTTCAAATCTATCTCTAGTGTGATGTATACTACCCATACTATCCTATGTAATCCTTACTTTTGATCCTTACATACCGGAATGACTAATGAACTAACAAAATGACGCTCTGCCCGTTACATGCCCGTTACTAGTTAATGTCCCCTAATTTTTATGTGAAGGTTGTAATTGGTTGCATTCACCCTATAATCACAGATTTTTCAGATCATAATTCATGCCTTTAATCAAGTTACCTGCAACTCACTATAAGGCTAAAGAATAGATCACTAGCTCAAGACTGACTAGTGGCTGCAGAAGTTTTTACCAGATACTTTTAACTACTAGGCACTTACATCGTCCTGACCCAACATAATCTAGTACCCCTGATACTTGATTACTCTCATGGATATTATGTATCAAAAACTACTAGAAACTTTTTAGTTACCAACATTCATATCGAAAAAAATATATTTTTAAGCTCGCATACATTTGCATCGAGTACCAAACCCATAGCCCTTTGTTTTAATAACTCGCTCTCAATACACAATGCTACAGAGGTTGTCGAAGGGATTTAATAAAATATTACGTATACATATGGAATTAAAATACCGACTTATTTTTAGTTATGAAATAAAACAGACATTAGTCATAGTTATGTTAAGGATTTTAATATTATAGACGTTATATCACATTCAGGAAGTTATATTTACAAAAGGAAGAGTTATACACATCGTCAAGTGCTAATAGTAAAACAATAAGTATATTTAAAAATACCTATCTACTCAAAATTTACTTTGATTTCAAAAATATGCCATATTGTATAGTTAATATTTAATATATAATGCCCCATGCTAATGAGAGAACACTTAGGCTTTTCCAAGGGGTTGTTCAAACAGGAATTACAATAACAGGAATAAACAGTTAAAATTTTAAAAATATGATCATACAAAATTATAGTTACATTTCTGTACTTACTTTTATGAATATGAATAGCGAATGGCGACATATAAAACTCTTTATAGAGATGTACATTCAACAATTACGTATACATCACATCAATAACAAACAGATTAATAAAAATACTCTAACAATAAATACATATAAGTTTTCAGACAAATTTCTCAATCCTAGACAGGTGTTCTATGCATTTGTTCCTGTAGAATGTGTTATTATAGAAGACAATATTATTGAAAAACTCCCCAGCATTAGTAGTTTGTACTGGGAGTGTGTTGAGTACATCTTTCGCACAGTCTTTCTGAATCTTTTCACATTCCTCCTCAACAACTTCCAAATATTTTATTGCTGATTTATTAATTAAGTTGTTGAGGACAATCCCACCTTGAGATACAAAACCAGTCTTTTCAAAACACTTTCTAGATATAATGTGCAATATGCTGACATTAAAATGTGTTAGAATGTTCAAATTGTGCAACAGAATGGTCTGTCCGACCGACATTTCCCTTAAAGCTTCCAACAATATCTTAAAACATCTCTTTTCATATGAGTGGTAGCTCTCAACATAATTAAAATCAGGCAAATTCAATATTTTCGTCAATTCCACACCAATATCTCCAATTTCCTGTATCTTTTTTGTGGTTTCCTTACAACAGATTATCTCCTTAAACTCTTCCTCTGCTAATATCTGTTGGTACAGTTTAAAAATTGGCACAAGTATGAATTTGGAACTGTTGATTTTTTGCAACGGATGGCCATATGTAAAGACATGCTTCAATTCCTTTGTATCATCATAATATTTGATCCATTTCACAGGTTCACTTATTAAGATCATAGGATTTGAAAGTACCTCTGTATGAAGAAATGAGTTTAAATTAATGAGTTTCTCTCGCAGTGACATTTTCGTGTACAACTGCCTTTCAGTGTAGGACCCACGGTGGTATCTTGGGTTTGTATTGATCTTGTTTTCTTCATGCAAGATCCCTTTCAGCATTTCTTGTTCAAAATCCAATGGCTTCAGGTCATATCGCCATATAAATTCGGTAGCAACAATCGCTCGGATTTTCTTTATGTTTCTGTGAAGGGCAATATTATTCTGCATTAAATATGCCTGTAAATTATTATTGATCACTTGACATTGTATTGAGCAGAAGTAGCAAGCACACTCTTGGATCTGTTTAAGGAAGGTTTCTGGGATCTCATTAAGTGGAAAAAGTGCCATATTGCCATATAATTCAGTCCCATAAGCAGATTTCAAAACTGGAATGTATTTCTCCAAGGAACTAACTCCTTTGTAGTTTAAACACACAGCATAAACTTCTGAATTTCCTTGTCGTGATGTTACTGGCTTGTAGATGTTGACCTCACGGAACAAATGGTTGATGAGATACAGCAAGCTCACAGTGGAATGCTCAAATATCGTAAACAGCTTGAATATGAAAGTACCACCTGAAATAAATAAATTCAAACTTTGAATACATTACAATATATTTTACATAATAGTGGTATATTTTCTAAAGAGCTTTGTCATATCGTAGAACTATAAATAGCAGCCTAATGCCCAGTAGTTGGAAATTCTATTGGATTCTACTGATATGCATTAAAATCCATAATGGACACCAAACATAAATTATAGCTAGAACCCTTTAGTACAGTGAAATCCCTACTTTGGTGCATATTATATACCGGGTATATCAAGAGTGCTACCGAAAATGAAGCTGGGTGTTAGTTTTAGTCACTACAAATACAATGAATCAAAATTTCGCAAAGAAACACGACAATTATTTTTTTTTAAATTATCGTGAGTTTGGGTGGTAAATCCATAGTTTTTGCTAAATAATAATTTAAAGCTTTGCATACCACAGCGAATTTAAAAATAAAAGGGTGGACACTGTTACTTAAAAAACTATGTATTTACCACGACGAGAGAAGAAAAATAACGAAAAAATTCGTAACAATTTTTTGCACAAAATCTAGTTGTATTGTGTCTGAAATCACTAAAACTACCACCCTGCTTCGTTTTCGTAGACAGCCTCCGTGGCACAGTCGGTTAAATGCCGCCTGTGAAACGAGAGGCCGCGGATTCGATCCTCGCACCGAAATAATGTTTGTGTGGCCCACAAATATTTCTTTTGGATCTGGGTAATTGTGGGACCGAAAAGTCTCTCGTAGTTCCTGATACCAACAACACAAGACTCGATCTTAGTGTGGGGTCAGGACTATATACGTTACTGTTGGGTGTTATTTATTATTTATTTATTTATATTATGTGTGCCCCATTACATAGTAGAAATTGAGGACATAATATGTGGACAAATATGACTAATAAGACTTTGCTAAGTACCTGGGCTTAGTGCTTGCAATGCTGTGACAATCTCGCAGTAATGCAGTGGAGATGTGACCTCTTCTTGAGCATCAGGCTTTTGGAGACAATCTATAGACCCATCAGCTGTTACCAACATCACCTGAAACAATAATTAATTAATTTTATCTGCGTTTAATGTATTCTACAAAAAAAATGAAAACAAAAAGAAAATAACATCAATGTAAAAGTGCTAATGTTGGTTTATTATCTGAGAAAAGGGAGCAGTTACAGTTATTTCCAACATTTTCAACTGATTGATCATTAAAACATTAGAATAATGTTTCTGCAAATGGAACAACTAAATTAGAATGGAGCCATCGTAAACAAAATATTCTTTCAGAAACAAAAAAGACATCAGTAATTAATTACTAACAAATATTAATAAAATCATAAGTACTGCTCTAACCACTTACATGAAATGCAGCATTAACAAATTGACTTTGTGAAAAGTTAAATAAAATACCTTTCCAAGAGATTTTGCTTTCCTGATGATGGCTTGGGAGTTCTCCCAGTCCATGAGATTCCCTGTATTGTCCACTCCAAAGTCCCAGTTGTCCAGGGTGTGGTACATGAACCGATCATCGCTGATCATATTTGATGGTGAGTTTCCTTCATAATAAGGATTCAGGGTGTTGGCGATCCATTTCCACTGGAAAGAAATTATTTTTCAACTTGCATTATTCTCATTGGTTACAGGATAAGTAAATTTTTAGATATCAAAACAGCTGATTTGAGATCTCATTTTTAAGGTTCCGTACCTAAAAGGTAAAGGTACTGTGACTCTTATAACTGTCAATCGGTCTGTCACCAGACTTTATTTCATAAACCATGATAGCTAGAAAGGTAAAATTTTCACAAATAATGTATTTACGTTGCCTTGATTTTCAGGGTTTTTTTTATAGATTATAGTACGGAACCCTTTGTGCGCAAGTCCGAGTCGCGCTTGCCTGGTTTTTTATTATTGCAATAAATAGAGGCAAGCATGCAATTTCCTTGATGGTAAACAATACCACAGTTCATGAATAGTAGAAAAACCAGACAACACAATGTATTGCAAAGCAATGCTTGGCATTCCACCCTACTCGCCATTCTGAGCCATACAATACAATACAATATAATAATTCTTTATTGCACACCAAATTACAGTATTGAGCTTAAATATAATGTTATGTTTGGTAATACAATGGGTGGTCTTATCGCTTAAAGCGATTTCTACTAGACAACCGTGGGATGGAGAATATCGGAAATAGTTGTAAAAAATAATAGTTGTAGGAAATAGTTGTAGCCATAAGATATGTTCAAAAGAAAAGTCTCAAAGTGTCCACTAGTTACTCTGGTTACAATATCCTCGATACCAGAACACAACAGTGCATTAAAACTGCTGTTTGGTGGACAAATAAACATTGCAGTCATTCCTAATGGGCTGTCCATTAATTATGTGAACTTTTATTCAGCATTTATTTAACCCCTGCTTCCCTTTTGTGATATGTGGTGAATTTTAAGACTATATGGCTGATGAAAAAACCTACCACCAGTAAAAACAATTTCAGTTTGTAATGTTCTAACATAACACAGTTCATTGTTCGTGTTTAGATTTTATTTTCATGTATATATGTTATGAATAAAGTGCTTAGCTTGTTGTTTTTTAAATTGAAAGAATATCTGAATTATTAATATTGAGGCACTAATTGGCCAATGTTAATTTAGACACCAAAAATCAAAGGAATTCTGAACATATGAATGGTGAGATAAGCTTGCCATTCGCCTGATAGTATGTGATATGGCCACTCAAGAACAGTAGCGAAACCAAACAACACCTTGAATTACAAAACAATGCTTGACATTCCACTGCACTCTCTATTCTGAGACAAAATATGTTAAATCTCAACATGTCCAGTAGTTACTCTGACTACAATGTCCTTCAATACAAAACACAACAGCACATTCACACTGCTGTTGGCGGGAAAAACAGACATTGCAGTGGTACTTACTCAGGCAGCCTTTCACATATTAGAGTCCTACCATTAATAAAATAATGATAGTTTGTTTAAAGACACATTTATTACACCAACCTCGGTATTCTGGTGATTTGTCTTCAAATAGTGGTTCAGTGACGTGATAAAAGCACCAGGTGCCTCACACAAGTGAAGAGACACCATTTTGCCGTCTGTTATAGCCTCGGTCGGCACCACGTTGTACGTACAGGCGCATTCATAGAATTTGGTCCACGCTTGGGTCAAAAATTCGGGGTTGATGAGGCACCTGATCTTCCACACCACTTCGCCTGCTGGGTTTCGGCGGCGCGTGTGGCTGCTCCACTCTTCAATGTTGAAATCGTTCAACTGGCTTTTGTGGAAGTTCAGCCGGCTTTTCAACACCTCCAACTCCTTAACTTTCCACGGCGGTGCCGAGAACCACGAATGCACTTCTGGCAGATTCCAAACCGCATTGAAACGAAATTGAAATTTCTTGTTGAACAAATCATTTAATTCTTCATCAAAATCATCGTTCCTGCAAAACCTCTGGCGAAAACTGAACGAGTAATCTGATTTGTGAAACATATTTCCCTGGTGCGCAGTAGTCGAATAATTTGAGCAAACGATGTAAATATTACAAAGTTAAAAAGATCAAAATGCACAACATATTCAATGTATAGTTTAATAAATTAATTTTCTTAAAAAATACACATATTGCTTTTATTTTATAGTTACATTTGAGACAAATTCTAAAATGTAAACACAACCATTTACAGAAAAGCGAAAACAGATTGTGCAGTGTTGCCACTTTACGTTCTAAGGTGGTCCGTGTTCCACTAAGCGTCCACTGCGCTCAAAGCACTCATAACGCCATCCACAGACCAGGGCTTGAAATACCGGTAAAAGTTTCGTATCGTTAATGGAGCTCGAAGGAGGTATCGGTAAATTCATAAGTAACGATACCCAATTTAACGTTATTTTAACGTTAAATGTAAATACCGGTACTACCAAACTTACCGATACTTTTAACGTTATGAGTTTATTTCGTTACCTTTGCTCCCGGCAACTCGTAACGTTTGCTAACCAACCACATTTATGCGAAGAGCGTGGCGGCAGTCGGCACGCGTTTTTGATTAAATAAGCACCAAATAAATAACGGGCAGTCTTCACAATTTAAACTTTAAAGATTTGGAATTTTACGCCTTTTTCGGAGAATGGGTAAGTTTATTTAGTTATTTAGACAATTGAAAAAATATACGAGAAGCCGCGGGTTCGATCCCCGCACCGAGAGAAATGTTTGTGTGGTCCACAAATATTTCTTTCGGGTCTGGGTGTTTGTGAGACCGAAAAGTCTTTCGTAGTTCCTGATACCTACGACACAAGACTCGATCTTAGTGTGGGGTCAGGACTATGTATGTGACTGTTGGGTGTTATTATATTATATTATTATTATTATTAATTTATATATATTTTATGCATGTTACTCATTTAAATAAACAGATCTGGAAAATATTTTTTATCCCGAAACGAAAACAAGGGGTGTGAATGTGTGTATCTGCGTATCTGTCTGTGACAATTTTGAACTAAATCGCCATCTCTTAATATCTCAAATAAGTTTTACATCAATCGCGTGCGACAGTTCACGAACTTATTAAAAAATATATATTTGGTTCTGGTAATTTTGATTCGGATTTAATTCTAGAGATAGTTCTTTTCGATATGACAATGCAAAACATAACTTACATAGCTAATGTGTGATGGACGTATTATTTATTTATGACAATTATTTTTGTGTTCAATATCACAATAACTTCCTTATTCATCCCTACTCTCGTATTTCCAATTGATTTAACATAGGTAAACATTTATATACACACACATAAACACATACCCTAATTTTTTTTCGTTTTGTCCTTACAATACTGATTCTATAAAATTCTTGGTGATAGTTAAATATTCGTATTGTAATATTATGACTATATTTCATTTCTTTTTAGCAAAAAGAAGTATATCGTGACGTTTTTGCCTCCAAACAACGGATGTGTTATGAAGAAATAGATGCGGCACTAAAAGCTAATTTACGCGATGAAATACAGAGAAGACAGCAAGTAGGTGAATGTGGCGGCAAGAAAGAAGAGTCCCATTTGAAAAATAAAAACTGTTCAGACTGTGTTATCGTTTGTAGCGACATTCCAATTGATGCAAGGAATGACCATTTTTCAAAATTAATTCATGACGAACTACAATTTATCCAGCCCTGCATGCGGACACGCGTTTATGCGAGAATTTTGCATTTTATACACACCATCAGAAGTCGTCATTCAAGTGAAATAGATTTAACTGAGACAGAGGAACATTTTTTAAAAGGTTAGGCGTATGCGGCCTGATTTACTCCGTACGGGCAGGAAAGAGCTTTTATTTTGAATACTTGAATTTTGTGTTATATTCCCTATCGTTCTTATGTGTAATCGTAAATGTAAATATTTAACTATAACTATTGTTATTAATAAAGATGCTCCTTTTATTCACAGAATAGGGAAAACAAATAAAACAAAGAAAATGTTTAATCATTCTGTTTTTTTATTTGGAACATAGATTTGGAATTAATTATTTATTACTTTAATTAATTATTTATTGACTGGCTGTGTCCTGATGGTTCTACGAGAAATGAGATAGATTTCATCTTGACGACGAATAGACGGATGTTCAGTGATGTCTCTGTGATCAACAGGGTGAAAACCGGAAGTGATCACCGAATGGTTAGGGGCACATTGAATATCAACGTCCAATTAGAAAGGCGTCGCTTGATGAAGTCTACGCTCCGACCTACTCGCGCCCATATCCAAAACCCCGAGAGCTTTCAACTCGAGTTGACAAATCGCTTTGATTGTCTAAAAGAAAACCTTGCAGTGGACGAGTTAAACAGCGGTTTGGTAGAAGCTGTCCATACGGTGGGATCTAAGTATTTTAGACCTCGCCGTAGAGATGGACCACAAAAACTCTCGATCCGGACTCTTGACCTCATGGCCGAACATCGATCTTTGACGCTGCAGTCTTCCGTTGACGCCGAAACATATCGGCGGCTCAATAGACGGATCTGGAAGTCCTTGCGACACGATGTCCGTGCTCACAATACTGTGAGCATTAAGAAGACAATTGAGCGGAACGGAGGCTCCAAAGTGTTTGCAAGAGACTTGTCTATTGGGCAAAGCCAGTTGTCTAGGCTGAAAACGGACGAAGGCCGCGTGGTATCGACGAGGGCAGAGGTATTAAGAGAGATCGAGAGGTTCTACGGACAGCTTTACACCTCGGTTGCCAAACCTACTGTTAGCTCGGCCGAAGACCCGAGAGCCGAGTTGATCCGACACTTTAGCGATGATATCCCGGACATCAGCCTGTGTGAGATTGAGATGGCCCTCAAACAACTTAAAAACAACAAGGCGCCGGGTGAGGACGGAATCACTTCAGAGCTTCTGAAAGCGGGTGGAACGCCGATACTGAAAGTCCTTCAGAGCCTATTCAATTCCGTTCTCCTCGAGGGCTCAACGCCAGAGGCATGGAGCAGGAGCGTGGTGGTACTGTTCTTCAAAAAAGGTGATAACACCTTGCTGAAGAACTACAGGCCCATCTCGCTCCTGAGCCATGTCTATAAGTTGTTTTCGAGGGTCATCACAAATCGTCTCGAACGCAGGTTTGATGACTTCCAGCCTCCCGAACAAGCCGGTTTCCGAAAAGGCTTTAGTACCATAGACCATATTCATACGCTACGGCAGGTTATACAAAAAACCGAGGAATATAACTTGCCGCTTTGTTTAGCGTTTGTGGACTATGAGAAAGCCTTTGATTCGATCGAGACCTGGGCTGTGCTACAGTCTCTTCAGCGGTGCCACATAGACTATCGTTACATCGAAGTGTTGAAGTGTATATACAACAACGCCACCATGTCGGTCCGAGTACAAGATCAGAGCACGAAGGCTATTCCACTACGGAGAGGCGTGAGACAGGGAGATGTCATATCTCCGAAACTGTTCACTGCCGCGCTGGAAAATGCCTTCAAGCTCTTGCAGTGGAAAGGATTCGGCATCAACATCAACGGCGAGTATATTACTCACCTTCGATTTGCCGACGATATTGTAGTCTTGGCAGAATCGCTGGAAGACCTTAGCACTATGCTTGAAGACCTTAATCGAGTCTCCCAACAGGTGGGTCTTAAAATGAACATGGATAAAACGAAGATCATGTCGAATATCCATGTTGTGCCCACCCCCATTGGAGTTAGGGGCTCGACTCTCGAAGTTGTAGACGAATATGTCTATTTAGGACAAGTGGTCCGGCTAGGCAGGCCCAACTTCGAGAGAGAGGTCAATCGTCGAATCCAACTCGGTTGGGCAGCGTTCGGGAAACTTCGCGACGTCTTCTCGTCCAAAATACCTCAGTGCCTTAAATCGAAAGTCTTCGATAGTTGTGTGTTACCAGTGATGACATACGGCACCGAGACGTGGCCTCTCACTGTGGGCCTCATTAAAAGGCTCAAAGTCACTCAACGAGCCATGGAGCGGGCTATGCTCGGAGTTTCCCTACGAGATCGAATCAGAAATGAGGAGATCCGTAGGAGAACCAAGGTTACCGACATAGCCCATAGGATTGGCAAGTTGAAGTGGCAGTGGGCCGGGCACATAGCTCGTAGAACCGATGGCCGTTGGGGCCGAAAGGTTCTCGAGTGGAGGCCACGTACAGGCAAGCGAAATTTCGGACGCCCGCCTACAAGGTGGACGGACGATCTAAGGTCGCAGGAAGTCGCTGGATGCAGGCCGCTTCCAACAGGTCATTGTGGAGATCCTTGGGGGAGGCCTATGTTCAGCAGTGGACTTCCTGTGGCTGATATGATGATGATGATGATTTATTACATTTATTTATTCAATACTACGAAAGGTCACACGCTAATTATTATTATAAATGACACAAGCGAATACAACTAACAATTATTTTGCCAATTATAAAAAGTGAATAATTAACACTGTAAACCTCTATAATGATTAGTTTAAAACACATGTGGAAAAAAAATAAAAAAATAATAATAATAAAAATTAATGATTATAATTAAGCAATAAATATAATAATATGTAGTTTTATTTTTTAAATCAAATGTATTAACACCATGGACGTAGTATATAAACACATCCATGATTAACACAGACGATAATGCTTTGGAATTATAAATTGTTCCCCCATCGATACGCCAAGTAAGCACCGGCCTTAATCCACCATATGTAGCTAAAAAAAAAACACCCAAATAATCATTTTGAAAATATATTATTACTACGTATAAATAATAGGTCTTCAATAATGTCCTCCTTCATACTGAATCGGTAATTTGACATCACAAACTTGAGAGGGGAAAATAATCTTTCTACGCTGACTTGTGTCAATGGCGCAGCTAACACGGTGGTAGATATTGCATATTATAATGAAGGAAACTTGTAAAATGTAACGTGATCTTTCCCAATACTCCAGGACATTCTCTGTAGAAGGAAGAAGTGGTTCTTGCAAAAATGCATCAAAAGAATCTGCCAAATGATGAGTAGATGTCTTTAACACACCTACAGAATCACATTGCTTACATAAATAATTTTCATTTAAATATTTATCCAACTCTTTTACAATACACTACACAATTTGCAAATGTGGTAACGTTCGAAAAAGACGCCTGAGCAGTGGAGGAACGGAACGGCAACAGCGCGTATATCCCGTGGGACGCACAACGACGTTTATTCGCGCTTTGAGAACATCGGCAACGTCGCATAAAGTAACGATACGAAATTACCGATATTTTTAATGTTATCGACGTAAAAAAATACCGATAATTGTTAACGTTATGGTATCATAACGTTTGTGTTTTGTTACGATACTCAATTACCGCTACTTAATTTTAACGATACACAGGTATCTTTATGAAAATACCGGTATTTACCGATACTTTTAATGTGAATTGGTATCGGTAACAAGCCCTGCCACAGACCAATAATTAGAAAACGCCATCCATGCACAGATTACTTAGTACTACCATCCATGCTATAATGCCGTGCGGGTCGTGCCGCTCTACGATCTCCACGCCCTTTGTCCACGCCTATATACGATCTTTTGGCGTCCAACTCCGAGATTTGTGTGGTCAATGCTCAGAACAATCAATGGCTCAGTGGTCATTTGATATTTCACATTTATCAATATTCATTATTCAATGATGCTCAATCGACAATCGGAAACAAACCGAAAGTAAGACAATGTCGCCTTTGATTGTTATTTACAATGCATTGAATTCACATTTCGTACATAATACACGACAACAACAATATTTTTTTTCTAGTCGTTAAACGTTATTATTGCTATAGATTTAATAATTTTATTTATTTGTGTAGGTAGGATTATATTTGACAGTTATTAGACGACACGTTTAACCAAGAAGCTTATACCCGTTTAACTGTAACTTTTTTAACTGAGATTTATTGTGGAGTCTGTAATCCACTGTAATCTGTATTCTGTATCAAACCAAGGTTAATGACCGTTTTCTTTTTGCAGTTACCGTATCAATACATATTGTGTGCAAAATATTATGAATTATATAGCCAAATATGTGCTTTAATATTTCAGAAGACGTGAACTAAAGACGACTAATGTAAGACAATTTTATATGACTGTAGTATTTTGTTTGACCCGATTGTGACCATAGCAACATACCGTTAGACCGTGATTATGAATAACTGGAACCAATCTGCACGTAACGATGATCGTAACGACGAAAAACCTCCTTACTCGAGAGTATTCGTGGTATGCAGCAGACAAATGCGTGAAGACGACCTTAGACCGCTATTCGAAAAGTTTGGACTTATTGAGGATATCCACATACCCCGTGACAGAAGTACAGGCGAGTCTCGTGGCATAGCCTACATTAAATACGCAAAAACATCATCTGCGGCTTTAGCAATCCAAGAACTCCATATGACAACTGTAGCAAATAATCAAAAACCTATAAAAGTGATGATTGCTGCAAACAAAAACGAAAATCAAAGCTCAAACCAAGACAAATATAGGCGTTTATTTATAAAAGTACACAAAGACACTACAGAGAATGAAATAAGACATCATTTTTGTCTATTTGGCCGTGTCGAATCAGTTCGATTACAGAGAGATAAAATCACTGAGGAATGTAAAGGTTTTGCTTATGTACATTACAAAACATTTTTAGATGCAGCTAAGGCATACGAGGAATGTGATAGAAAGTACAAACCAATATTTGCAACACCAAAAGATGAGTTAAAAAGGGGTAGAAATAGTTTAGAGGCTTTTGAGAGTTATTCAAGCAATTCAAGTCTTCATAGGGAAAGTTATCATAATGACCACTACCACAGTAGAGATGATAAAAGGGAAAATCCGATATCACTTATTAAAACTAAAGCCCAGGAATATGACACACTATCTGTAGTTTGCAGCCCTCCAGTGTTGCAGAAACATATTGAGAGATTATTCAGTATAGTGCCAGGAATGGTGCAATGCAAGTACTCTCTGGACCGATACAATGGGTATTGTAAGGCTCTTGTAACATATGAAACAGAAAAAGCTGCAGCTTATGCTCTTGAGAAACTAGATAACTTTGAATACCCATCTGGAGAAGTAATTTCAGTAAAACCCGATGACAATCCTCTCAGTAAAGCAGCAAATAACTTAACCAACATTGTGAATAACATAAAAAATGCAGTGGAGGGCAACCCAGACCTGTTGCAGCTAGCTGATGCTATTGCACAAGCATCAAGTTTAATAAAAGCTGCATCATCAGGAAGGGAAATTAAAATGGAACCACAAGATAATTATTGCAGTGTCACTCTTCCTCCTGTGCAACCAATGGCCAGCAGCAATAGTAAAGTGGCACAGAGATGTTTTTTAGTATTCAAACCACATCCACCCCCAGTAAGTGTTCTAAGAGATACCTTCTGCCGCTTCGGAGACCTAATCGATGTGGCTACTTTCCCTAACAAAACCTTTGGGTTTGCAAAATATGCATCAAGTTCAGCAGCACAAGAAGCAATTAAGACACTACATGAGGCTACAGTCTGTGGTATTAAGTTAAAAGTTCTAGAGGCTGATGAGAAAATTTCAAATGATAACAAAATGCAAACTGATGAGGAACATGGGGAACAAGACCATGACACTGAAAGGAAAAGAATGAAACTTGGCAGGGATAATTGATTCTCATATATTTTAATGTATTGATCTGTTGTATGTATTTGTTAGAGTTTAATGAATTTATTTTAATATTAGTGTAGCGTGATCAGAATAGGAAGATGTCTTGGCAGTATTGTGTAAATTATGAAAAGTGGACCTATTCTACATATGACTTGTCCTTCCAAATCAATTTTTATACAAATTAAATGATATTTATATATTTTACTCTATGAATTATGACAAAACCAAGAGAAGACTAAAATAAGTGAGAAAAAATGTATTCAAATCTGACAAAGACTATGATGCAAACAATGAAGTGTGACTTGGTAATATATTTTTTTAATTTTTGACTATACATATTTTAATAAACATGAGATATTACTTATGACTATTGACTTATAATTAACACAAGACAAAGATCCAATATACATATTTCGAATTTCAATGCCTTGATGGACAGTATACCAGAAAACAAGTTGAAAACATGTTACATTGGACATAGACATAATACTGGTTATGACTTCTTTCAAATAAACTTAAATATCTGTGATAAAACTTCATAAAATAAATAATTATAACACATTATTCTGTTAAGAGTGCTCTTTTTGTAAAAATAACCCAATTTAAACAATTTTTAATAACTATTATTTATAGGAATGACTTCCTTTATATACATAGTAGAAACTAGAAACAATTTTGATCTTTAATAATGCATTCATTCAAATAGCAGTACATATATTACATTGAGACTTTTACATCCTAACAGTACAAAGAAAGAATATGTTTTTTTAGATATTTTTCAATATACGGAAATAAATTGTACCGTGCAAATAATTGAATCATTGATAAATTCTGGTGACCTAACTTTAAAATTAACCACCACAATTTAGACTTCACAGTAAATCCACAGTGCCACAAACAAGACAAACTTACTTGTGCAGAAATTAGGAAAACATATGATCTATGACATGAGTAATTATAAAATATTTTGCATATAGTCAGAAAGATATACACCACATCTACCAATTTTTAAATGGCTAAAAAGGCATATAAATACAATGGTACTGCCTTCATTCTACTTGAAAATATTAGGCACCAATCACAACATTGGCTTTCTCACATTTAGAGTGCTGGGTAATAAATATTCAAGAAATCTCTACAAGTGAGACCACAACCGTCTACTACATCTCTTAACACTACAAGCATATTACAATGCCTGAATAATCAATGATAAATACAGCCCATACACACTTTGGTGAAGAACTTTAGTGGGCATTCCTTGAAGTAGGAGCAATAATAAGACCAAAATACACTGTCTTAATTCTTCAACCCATCATATATCTTGAAGTGTGCTCAATTTTTGTTTCGGAGTAAGTATGTGACTTCATTGATGCCTGAGAGAAGTTTATTTATGATATTGTCATAACATAATGCATTGGTGTCTTGAGCTGTGCAAGTCCAGTTCTGATTGCATTCACTCAGAGTTGTCTTTGCTTGCACCATCTGAAAAAAAAAAGTTTAAAATAAATATGTATATATATGGTGCAGAAATTATATGAATAATATTCACAGTAGTCAGTACTTTTATTACTACATAAATGAATGAATACATAAAAAGTCACAATAAAGTTATCGACTATTTACTAAAGTCATGCTTCAGTTATTGTTTGAGAATATTATATGATATTTATTTGGTCTAAAGTAACAATGATTGCAATTAAAAAATATTCATTAATTCTGTCTATGTACACAGTCAATGTGCCAATTGCTATACAATAAATAATTGGTGAACATTAATTTAAATCCTTAACACCTTGGAGACTACACCTTATGACAATATTCATAATAAAATGTTATTTGAATTTCCCATGACATCTTTGTCATACTTACACTCAATGCAAGAAATTGAAATTTGATTTATTTAAACCTGTACATAAAAAAGTATGAAAACCACAAAGTAAATATTGAATCAATCTACCTGACTAAACCTAGGATGTAGCTTCAAAATTGCAAGCTCAAACATATCTATAAAGAAATTGCACAAAATCATACTGCAATGTATTGGAAGCATAAAGCTAAATCAAATTTAATATGAAAGAGAATATTGACAATACAGTCTTGATAATAATTGATATTACCTGAGTAAACATGTTAACATCTTGACATAGCTGTGCCAACTTAGCCTCAAGCTCAGGACTCCTGTTGCTCATATCCTCTCCTTTATTAATCTTGATGTTAGAGAGCCGCTTGCTCAGCTGGTCCAAGCTGGAAGCATACTGTTGCAAATCCAGATTCTCCATTTTTTTATGAAATTTAGGCTGTGGTTGGACAAGTGCGATATTCTTTTTCAGATCCTCAGCGTATATCTTCATGGTAGCAATGACGTCGTCGAGATCAACTTCAATTGTGTCCTCGACCATGTCAGGAAGAAGTAGCTTCGGTGGCCCCGACTCTAAGAACTTGGATATGTCTTCGTGGCGCAGTCCATTGTTAGAGACTTCCGGCCTGTTTTGAGCATTCGGTATTGCGTCGAACATAGTTCTAATGTCTCGCATCACTCTTTGAGAGTCCGCCAACTCTCTATCTAAATCCTGAGTGATTTGTGTCAGCGCATCTAGCTTTACAACTGTTTGAAGATATTCCGCGAAATCACTGCTGCTTATTTTATTAGCAGTCATTTTGTTGTACTGTTTTTTTAGTTATATATATTTGTAAAGATTTATTGAAAACAATCGCTTTGCTCGTCATTCGTCGGTGAAAAGATATGGTGAAAAGCCACAGTGAAAAGCCGAATGGCCGAAGCAGTGAAGGATATTTCAAATTTGACATTTTCTTTATCGTTCATAAACAAATACAACTGCGTCATACCATTATAGTCTCCTCGCTAGGGGAAATAATAAAGTAGTTAAATAATCAATTTGTACGTGTTTCCGAATGCACTAGAAAATAATAACTTACAAATGTCAGATGGCTGTCATAATAATTCATCGATAACTTGCACGTGCGAGGTATATGTAATATTTATTCATAATAATTGTTATAATAAAAGTCACGAAACATGGTGCGAAAACTCAAGTTTCATGAGCAAAAATTGCTCAAAAAAGTAGATTTCATATCATGGAAAGTTGACAATAATCTTAGTGAAGTGAAAGTAATGAAAAAATACCACATACAGAAACGAGAACACTATACAAAGTAAGTACATATTTTGATTACAATTTACGGCGATTTAACTGCATTTATTTAATAATCTGGTTGTTAAAGGTACAACAAATTGTCACGAGACATCAGAGAGCTAGCCAACAAAATAAAAGACGTAGATTCAAGCAGTGAATTTAGAACAGAATCGAGCGCACAATTATTAGAAAAGTTGTATCAAATGGGCTTAATACCAACGCGATGGGACCTCGCCTTGGCAGCAAATGTATCAGCAAGCTCATTCTGTAGAAGAAGATTGCCAGTTGTTATGGTGAGAAGTGAGTAACTTCACTTATTTTATGCATTATCTCTATTAGATTTGCTTTTGTGGATAGATGGATATTTTTTTGGATTTTTCACGTATGAAAATAGAAATAGAAAAACATTTGAGCTTGAAATTTTATTGCTACATTTTTTCTTTCTAGGTAAAATGTCCCAAAGCATAAAAGAAGCAACAAAATTTATAGAACAAGGCCATGTGAGAGTGGGGCCAGAGGTAGTGAAGGATCCTGCATTCCTTGTCACCAGATCATTAGAGGACTTCATTACATGGGTTGATGGTTCTGCTATAAGAAAACATGTGCTTGAATACAATGAAATGGTTAGTTATTCCTTATATTATATTGTTTGTTTTAAAAAAGTAATTACATTTTTCTTAATGGCACTGTTAAGTTAATTTAAAAGAGCAATGGAGGTAACATCTCAGAATGAACCAAAAGGTTTGCAAATTCTTTTTTTGTGCTGTACCATCAAGCTGTGGAATTGTTTGCCATCATGTGTTCCCTCATACTTTTAATCCTGGGTCCTTCTGCCGTAGTGTGTAGAAGTATTTTAATGGGCCTGCTTAATTGTATTGAATGGCATGGGACTACAGTCTAATGCCATTAGATACTCTTCCTGGTCGGCATTTGTGCTTACCATCAGTCTCAGTGTAGACATTATGCTGGGCCAGGGTAAAAAAAAATTTTATGTTGTAAGAAATGTTATTAATAATCATATAATAGGATGATTTGGATTTTATTGTATAACTAATAACAATTTTATTTTGGTTTCAGAGAGATGATTTTGACATGCTTTAATATTGTAGGAGAATTGGTGAAGTCTACTTGATTATTTTTTTCTTGCTGTGAAATTGAATGTTGGCAGGAAATACATTGTGATATGGAAATAAAAAAATATAAAGATTTTCTAAAATACTAATATTATTCACATATCTCACTAATGCCCAAATACTGGAACGCCATTCAAATAATAAATTGCTCTTAACAGTGCATAGCCCACTTAGCGATTACATTTAAGCGGGATTAACGTAGTTAAGCGCAACTTTGTTTAAGTAGCGTTCCAGTATTCGGGCTTTTAATTCCAATCAAATTTATAATTTCACTAAAATAAAATATTGCAAGTGTTTTTTATCAAGTATGTAAAACAATTGAGCTATAATTAAAATATTACTAAATCACTTCAATAAAATTATATGAATGATTAGGACACTGATAATTTCTAGTAGATATTCTATTTTATTCCAACTAAGGCACAATTTCAAATTATGTGTAAAATATTATAAGCTTATGCTTATAATATATTAAATAGTATTAAAGCTTATATATTAAAATAAATAGTAAAATTCTTATACACTATTATGACATAGAATTTGGCTCATTCTTTATGCTAATTGTTTAAAAATACAATATTTATTTTGTAGGTAATAATATCAACAAAAGTGATTCCTTAACTACATATTTTGATTTACAATGTTATATCAGCCTAATTTTAAATCACATAACACAGTACATTTCTAAAGTATTATATGTAAATAGGCATAATTTTCCTACATATTTGTACCCTAACATGGATTGTCTGCAAAATAATTACTTTTGCTGTAGAAATTTTCAATATTCAGTAATTTCAAATGATCATTTTGAACCCACCGATTCATCAAATATAACAATTTCTACTACAAATAATACTGCATAAATAAAATTATATCATATCATATATCCAATAGGCCGCCTCTACACCCTCTATTTTCTAGAACACTTGCTATCCTTATGATTGCACTGGCTTGTTTATCTGCTGCCTGGGACAGCCTGTTCAATGCTTCTGCTTGAAGAACTGCCGCTTCTGCGTTTTTCACGGCGGCGGATGCTCTTTGCTCTTCGGCTTTCGCACGAAGGAGCTCAGCATCGGCTCGCTTTTTTTCCACTTCTATTAACCATTGGGGGTATAAGTCTGAAATTAAATTTGTTGATGTACCATGGGCAGTTCGTATTATTAATTTTTTTTTTACTTTGTCAACCTAATGTATTGTGTACAACTACTTTTTACTTACCATCAGTGCAATGAATAAACTTTTTCATGAATTAAGGCTTAAATTTAACTGAAAAAATATTAATAAACTGAATAAAATACTTTGAATGAGTTGTTCATTGGAGACTGGATCAATTTCTTCTACAAACTCCTCTTCAGAGGAGATGTCACTTCGTTCACTCACTCTCTCACCTCCTGTAGAATATTGTTGAATAATAATTAGTTGCCTCTTGCCAATAAACACATACTTTATATTTAAGTTTTTTCATAAATATTACTTGACAACTGTTCTGTAGTCTTATTCTGTTCTTTCTCAAAAGCTTCTTGTTTGACTTGAGCTCGAAGATTTTCCTGTAATTCCATCATATGGTACAACAAATAAATGCAAAATAAACTATACTGCATTTGCATAATTTAACAGTTACATATACCTGGGCAACTTACAGAAATAGGAACTGTATATTCAAGGATTCTTTTTCTTTTCTTGTCAAAATACGGTCCTAGTATGACTAGAGCCCTTTTTTCCATTTTAGTCAATGGTCTCATAGTTTTCTTCAGAGCAAATCCAGATTTCTGTCTGTCTAGTATACTCACTTTGTTTTTTAGTTTATTTTTGAAGTCACTCCAGTACTGAATAGCAAGATATATAAAATAAAATAAACCTATCTTTTGGAAGCCACAATTTTTTTTAACTTGGTCTGTTATGGATATGAAAAAATATTCAATTATAAATATAATTAATAATACTGTTCAATTAAAGTAATTAAAAATACACTATCATTTTATACATTTCAAACAACCTTACTCCATCCATCTGAGTTCTTCCTAGTGCCTCCCTGGCAGCTATTCAAGTTCTTGGTAAGCTCTCCCCACAATCTCCTAGACATATGCCTTTCATCAAGAGATCTCATACTGCCAGTAGCAAGTTCCACATGTTGACCCATGAAGTCTATAATTGTCTTCACTTGTTCATAAGACACTTGCCGAGATGTATTTACATCATTGGACATTATAATCAAACAATAATATTTGAACAGTAGGATTTAGTCAAGTTTTTAATTTTAAATTTTTATTCGTATTTGTATTTATCTAAAACAAACAATATAAGATACATAGTACTTTATACTGAATAGAAAGATTAAATCCAATATAGATATCTATTATACCCTAAATGAATAGTTTTACATAATAATATTTAAAATATTTAGTATTATACATTAAAAATCTATAAAAAATTACTTGTAACTATTGAATAACCATCAAGGTAGCTAAAACATTTGCATACATAGTATATTATACAACACATTATGTTGTATCTCAATTTACTCACTCGTAAATAAATAAACTAAGTCTAATATTGTATTATCCTATAAATAAAATTTACCTACCTACTTGAAAACATTTTAAAAAAACAATCTGTCAGTATTTATGTCAATTTTTTTACCTTGGCAACATCATAAAAGTTCGGATACACCTAGTGATGTGTAATTCAAAATTAATGAATAATAGAAAAAAACCATTTCTGGGCTTGAAATTGGCTATTTGACACTTTTCTCAAAAGTATTTTAAAATATAGCTAGGACTATTCTATATCCCTTGCAATTTTATGTATATTTTTTTAGCCACTATATTTTACGAATTATTATTTTTTATTTATTGCTAAAAGTTGGCTCACCAAAACAGTGGGTCACGTGACATTTTCAACAGTGACGTCACGTTTTACAAAATAATTTGTTATTGTCTGTGAATATATGTGCCATAGAACTACACTGATTCGGAGAAGCGCGGGAAACTTCGATCTTGGCGGACGTAATTTTTTGTGCAAATTTTTTTTCATGATATTTTTCTTGTAAATATTTCTATCAGTGGAGTTTTTTTTGTAGATATTTGTAGTTTCTTTAGTATTTTATTTAATTTTATTATTTTCTTCGCATTAGGTAAGTTTTTACATACATCTTAATAAAATTTGAAATGAATGATCCGCCTGATCCGGGGGGTTCAGTCCCCCCGGTAGGCTGTTATGTAACAATAGACTCGAATCCTGATGCTATGCAGGTAGTTATTTCTGAGTCTGGTATGGACACGGACGGTTCGTGTTCATCGACAGCTCGTCCAGTGAAGAGAAGTCGGCGACATATTTGCAAAATTTGCAATAAGAGAAGGCGGAAACTAGGACCAAATGAGCCTTTTACATGCGGATGTGTAGAAGCAGACCCATCGTTACCGACTTTGTCGCAGGCTCAGCCTATAATTGCAAAAAATCCTACAGAACCATCAACTGAAATTCCCGCGCAAACTAAAATTCCCGCGCAAACTAAAATTCCCGCGCAAACGGTGGGAAGACAAATTTATGACAGGAGCGATAGTGCTCCGTATGTAATTCACGTTCAAAAAAAGGACATTGGAAATAACTCGACCACTCTTCACCCTCTGGCTTTTGGCAAGTTTTTAAAGCACCACAATTTCAAAAATATTGTGAATGGTAGCGTGAAGCGTATTGGAAGAAATAAAATTTCTCTTTCTTTCAATAACCATTTGGATGCTAACTCTTTTATGTCAAATGAGAATCTGAAAAAAAATAATTTTAATGCATTTATCCCATCCTTTAACATTATTAGGATGGGTATAGTTAGAGGCGTTCCATCTGAATGGTCTCCAGAGGAAGTAATAGAAAATACTACAGTTCCCATCGGTTGTGGCCCTATACTTAAAGTGCGTAGACTGAATTATAAGACATTTGATAACGGCACTGTAGAATGGAAACCCTCCCAAACAGTGGTAGTGACGTTTGATGGTCAAGTATTGCCAAAACGTATTTTCATGTGCTTTAACGCTCTGCCAGTAGATCTCTACATTTACCCAACGATACAATGTTTTAATTGTTGCCGGTTTGGACACACTAAAACCCAGTGTAGGTCAAACCCACGTTGTTATAAGTGTGGCCAAAATCACTCTGGTCAGACTTGTGACATAGAGGAAGCAAATGCCTCATGCTGCCTTTGCTTAGGTCACCATTCTGCGATTAGTAAAGCGTGTCCAGAATTCTCACGGCAGAAACAGATTAAAACCCATATGGCTCAGAGTTCCATCTCTTATATGGAAGCAAGCAAACTACTACCCCCTGTCACAAAATCCTTTGCAGATGCAGTAATTTCTCCTAAACCCTCAAACGTCAATAAATCCATTTCTGCAAAATCCATGAGCTATAAAAAAACAGTTTTTACTCCACCCCGTCCCCCTCCTATCCTCAACAAAGGATATAACAAAGAAGACCACAATGCAATAATACGTGAGTTCTCAATGCCGGAACCTTCTAATGGTTGTGCCCTCTCCTGTAACAATAGTGAAAATCAAAATGAAATGCCAATAAATCTTAAGGAGTTTATTACAGCTCTGTTCAGTCTTATGACTAAATTTAATATCTCACCGTCCCACGTTGCCCCTATTTTTGATAGATCCACACTTTCACTCCATAATGGACAAACAGTCCAACATAATCCAATGGAATTGCCGCAGCATCATTAATAAAAAATGCGATCTTATTTACTTAATTAATAAATATCAGCCCTTTGTATTTGCACTATCTGAAACATGGTTAAAACACAGTCATGTTTTTAAAATACAAAGGTACATAACTGTGAGAGAAGATAGATCTGATGGGTTTGGTGGTGTCGCCTTACTCATTAAAGATTCTGTCCCTTTCTCTGTAATTTCTTTACCTTCTCATAGTGATAAAATCTCTATTGTAGCTGTAAGTGTAAATAATACCTGTTTTGTCTCTATTTATGTTTCTCATCCTTCCTCCTCTTTATTTAAGGAAATAAATAACCTTCTTAATTTTCTTCCTAGACCCTTCTTACTTCTGGGTGATTTTAATTGCCATCACCAATCTTGGGGTAGCTCTGTTTCAAACTCTTATGGTGAAACATTACTTGATTTATTAGATACACACAATTTATGTGTTTTAAATACAGGCGCTCCAACTAGGCGTACTGATCCCATCCATACAAATTTAAGCGCATTAGATTTGTCTATTTGCACTCCTAACCTGGCATCCTCTCTTTCTTGGTCTCCTCTTCCCTCTTCTTTCGGCAGTGATCACTTTCCTATAAAAATTTCCTTTCCTTTTTTCAACACAGTTGGTTCACATGTGCCCAAAAAACCATATTTAAAATATAAAGTTCCCACCAGAGAGAGTGACACCTGGGTTGCGTTCAAAAGCAGAGTTGAAAGTCTCCTTCCGTCTCTTCCCATTATGACTGAGAGCAATGAGCATGAATGCGCTGAGGCATTTGCTTCTATTTTAATAACAGCAGCCAACGAAGTCTTGCCTCTTAAACATAATGACAAACATAGGAAAATTCCCATGCCGCCTTGGTGGGATTCGGAATGCACAGAGGCCATTAAAAAACGAAAAAGGGCAGAAAAAGTTTATAGCTTGAATATGACTCCAGAAAACTATGAATCCCTTTCCTTGATAATTGCTCAAACACGAAAACTGTTCAAAAAGAAAAAGACTGAAGGATGGCATAATTTCTGTTCTACTCTATCACCCAATACCCACCCATCAGTTGTCTGGAGTAATATCAGAAGATTTAGGTCTGCTCTTTCTAATTTCTCTTCGCCTCAAATTCCTGAATCCTTGGCATGTAGCTTTTTAGACAGACTTGCTCCTCCTTGGGTTCCCCAAAATATTAATATGCTGCCTTCACTTGAAATTGATAACCTTGACAAGCATGCATATTTAAACATGCCTTTTACCTTAAATGAGTTGAAAGGTATCATAACAAATGCTGTAGATTCAGCCCCAGGTATGGATGGTATTCCGTACTCGTTCTTTTCTCATCTCAGTGATAATACTGTGGGTTATTATCTGAATTTAATCAATTCTGTCATGATGACAGGAAACGTTCCTCCATTATGGAAACATCAACTTGTGTTGCCAATTCTCAAACCCCAGAAATCCCCGTCTGATGCTTCTTCTTACCGTCCTATAGTTTTGTCATCTGTGTTAATGAAATTAGCAGAGCATTTAATAAAAAACCGTCTAGAGTGGTATGTTGAGAATGAGGGTCTACTGGCAGATTCCCAGTACGGCTTTAGAAAAGGCAAAAGTACCATGGATTGTCTGAGTATCCTGACAGCTGATATTAGACTATCCTTTTCCAAGGGTCACTCCACTGTCGCTGTATTTTTAGACATTCAGGCTGCTTACGATAATGTACTACTGTCTGTACTTCAAAGTAAATTACACTCTCTCCAAGTGCCAATAAGACTTACTAATTTTATTATAAATATATTAAATGAACGTTCAATTACTATGTTGTGTTCAGACAATCAACAGTTAAATCGGGTCGTATGGAGAGGTTTGCCCCAAGGGTCAGTGCTTAGCCCTTTACTGTACAATATTTATACTTTCGATCTTGCCTCTTTTATCAATACTGATGTCCAGATTTTGCAATATGCAGACGACGTACTCTTTTATTGCTCCTCTAATAACATTAACGATTCCTGTTCTACTCTTAATTCTTCTTTACATTTACTGAAGTTATGGCTCCACGGTAATGGTTTAGAACTATCTCCTTCCAAAAGTGCAACAGTTTTATATACTCGTAGTAGAAACTCACCTGCTTTAAACATTGTTTATAATAATGTTCCAATTCCTGTTAGAGATAACTTTAAATATTTAGGGGTTATCTTGGATTCCAGATTCTCTGGAATTGCTCATTGTGAGTATATAGTAGAGAGGGTGGAACGCCAATTGAATATGCTGAGATGTTTATCGGGGGTTTGGTGGGGTGGCCATCCATGCTCCTTAAAACTTATTTATAATGCTTTGATCAAAAGTATTTTTGATTATGGGTCCTTTATTTTAGAACCAGGTAATATTAATTCTTTTAAAAAATTAGATCGCCTTCAATCAAAAGCTTTGCGAATTGTATCAGGTGCCATGAAATCTAGCCCAATCAACGCTCTGCAAGTAGAGTGTGGAGAACCTCCGCTTTATCTTAGGAGACAATATCTCTCTGATAGATATTTATTTAGTATTTTACAATGGTCGAATCATCCTCTTTTTCCATTACTGGAGTCCCTCCTAATACTTATGAAATCTTCTAGTAAATCTATCCCATGTCTTGTCAAAAGTTATCAAAAATTTATATCCCTATCCGCTCCTACTCACCGTTCCAATAAACTTCCATTGTTCTCTAATTCCTATAACTCTCTTTGTTTTTCTCCCCAAATTATTTTTAACTGTGTTCAAAAAGACTCCCCAAATATTAAAAGTACATTCAATAATTATCTTGTTGAAAATTTTGAGGGTTTCCATTATCTGTTCTCAGATGCATCTAAAATTTCTCTTTCTCATTGTGTAGGGATTGGTGTCTTCCATTCCCAATACAATATCGTTCAAAAGGTTAAACTTCCTCTGGAGTCATCAGTTTTTTCAGGTGAATGTCTTGGTCTGCTGAAGGCCGTTGAATACGTACTTACCTTTAAACTTAATAAAGCTATTATTTTTACAGATTCTCTTAGTTCCCTTCAAGCCATTGCAAAATTTCCATTTAAATATAAAAAGTTATTACCGATTATTTTCCAAATAAGAGAATTAGCATACGAATGTTTCACCAAGGGATACTCTTTACTTTTTGGGTGGATTCCAAGCCATTCAAGAATTCATGGCAATGAGGTTGCTGATAAGCTTGCCAGGGAGGCGGTGTTCTGTGGGGATTTATATCCTTTCAAAAATTATAGCCTTGACCTTTTATCTTTACCGAAATTATATCTTCGGGAATCGTGGAGTGAAATTTGGTCTTCTAGTAAACTACTGAAGGGCCGCTATTACTCCTTTATTCAGCCAGAGATTCCTTTGAGACCATGGTTCTGTAGAACTACATTGGGTAAGATGGAAACTTCTATATTAATCCGCTGTAGACTTGGTCATACTTGTTCCCCCGCTCATCTTGCAAGGCTTCATATTCTAAACAGTTCCATGTGTTTGTGTGGTTCAGATGTCGGCGACTTGAATCACATCCTGTTTTCGTGTGTAAAATATGATCACTCATCCTTTATTAACTCTTTAACTCTCCTTCATATTCCTTTTCCTTGTTCTATTTCCACTCTTCTTAGTACTAATGATATGTCTGTATATAAATGTATTTCTTCATTTTTTATAAGTAACAAAATAAAAGTGTAAATATTTTATACGTTATAATTAGAGTATTAACTTTTTACTTATTTTATATTTTTTATGTTTTATTTTGTTTGTTGTGTGGCTTTCTTTCCTTTTTCATATCCAACTCTCCTGATAGATGATTAATTCCCGCTTTCTTTTTATTTAAATAAACAGTTTCCCTACCTTTAATCCCAGTCCTCTGATAACCAATTTCTAATAACTCGACATTGGCTAAATGTACTTAAAGTACGGAGCCAGAAAGAAAGAAAAAAAAAAAAAAAAACTACACTGATTCTGAAATCTTTTTATTTTGTTCAAAATAACTTGGTTTACTTGAATTGTTATCATGACAACATACAGGACTTGTGCAGTACCAATGTGTAGCAGTACGACAGTTAAATATCCAGAAAAATTGTTCATACACGTGCCTAAATGTCCAAAACGTAGAAAACAGTGGTTACAATTAGCTCGTAGGGACCCAAACTTTACATCTCCTAAATCTGTTATTTTCTTTTGTGAAGATCATTTTGATGTAAGTATTAAAACCGTCCATTATATATCAATTCAATTAACAAACCCCCAATGTTGTAGAAATAAAATAAAATAAAATTAAAAACAAATAGTAATTCATTTCAAATGATTTAGTACCTACCTAATTAATGTATCAATTTTTCAGTTGCCTAATGACATGGAAAATTATATTCAATATACAATAATGGGTTCAGTAAGCCAAATAAGAATGAAGCCAGAATGTTTACCATCGAAATTTGAATGTCAACCAGACAGAAGAAAACGAACCGCGCATTTACAGCCCCGATCAGCCGTAAGCAAAAGGCGACGTATGTATGGTTAAAATACAAGAAGTAACATCTAAAGAAATAGAAATGCCAGCAACATCTGGGATGACAAGCAATACTGGTGAGAAAAGGTTTCATTTCAGTATAAATAAATCAGACTTCATTTCATGTACTAGATATATATTGAAAATGGAGAATGCACTTTTTTATTTAGAAATACTAAATAAATATTTAATGCCAGGGCAATAAAATATATGTTCTGATTGTTTCAGATTTTCCATCAACTTCCAAGAAAGATGAATGTTATAATAATTCTCAAGATAAGGGAATACAAGTTTGCCCTGAAGGATTGCAAAAATTAGTTCAAGTATGTTTAAGACCAAGGATTAGGAGCAAAGCTATACAAGCTACGATAGAGGCTAAAGATAAAAATACTTCTCCTTTAAAGATTAATACTGTGTGTATTGCAACATCACCTTTTAAAACTACTACATCCAAAGATGATTTAGCAAAACATGGAAATACAAAAATAAAAAGAAAGTTATTCAGTTGTGAAAATTCAGAAGTGTCATCTTCAAATAGCTCACCATCTAGACATTTACAGCCAAAATCAAACAGTTCACCATCTGTACAGTCTTTACTCACAATGACATCAAGTAGTAGTGAACAAGAAGTCCAGGCAGAATTAACTTATATAAAGCAAAAAGCTGAAGCAGAAGACCTATGTCGAAGGTCATTACAGACTACATTACAACTGATTAAGAATAATCCAAGATATTATATAGGTCTATCAAAGGATTGTTATTTTTTGATTGACATTATACAAAAACATACAAAACTGTCAGAAGAACATATTTTGATGTGTTTAAAAAAAATTAGATTGAATACATCATTTACTGAGCTTGGAGATCAATTTGGGATGTCTTTGTCGTACGCCAGTAAAATATTTAATAAATCTATACCCCTTATTGCAAGTGTACTACACCCATTCATAATTAAATCTAATAAAAAAGCAGTAAAACGCAATTTGCCACTATCCTTTAGGCACAAGTACCATGATGTCTTTTGTATAATAGATTGTTTCGAAATAGATATTCAAAAACCGTCAAAATCTGTGGAGCAGGCTTTAACATGGTCTGATTACAAAAAAGCCAATACTGCCAAATATTTAATAAGCAGTACCCCTGATGGCATAATAAATTATATTTCACCTGGATATGGAGGCAGAATCACTGATGTATTATTAGTACAAGATTGTGATTTTTTAAATTGTTTAGAACCAGGTGTTTCTATTCTTGCAGACAGGGGCTTTAAACATGTAGAAGGACTTTTATTGCAAAAGGACATTAAGCTAGTAAGACCTCCAAGTGTCCCATTAAATTCAAAATTATCAAAGCAGGATATGATAAAAACTAAGCAAATAGCCAGCTTAAGAATCCATATAGAAAGAGTTATTCGACGTATTCGAGAATTCTCTATGCTGAAACCTCATTCAGTTATCAGTTATAAATTATTAAAATATTTAGATGATTGCGTAGTTATTGCATGTGCTTTAATTAACTTACAAGACAGTATAATAAAAAACTCATGATTTATTAAAATGTAATGTTTTATTTGGTACTGTTCCTGAGTAATGGATACACTTGAGTTTTCCAAAACATTATTAACTTTGGTAATAAGTCATTAACATACTTATCACTATATTTTAAAGGCACTACAGTTATTTTATTATTTGTTTCGAAGTCCCATGATGCCACACAAAACAAACATTTTTTTAATTTTGTAATATGCATCTGCAACTGCACTTGTGCATAATATCTCGGTGCAATTACTTGAGAATTAGACACAAAATATTTTTTATATGTGTCTTCATTAATTGGACACTTAATTTCTATCACAGTATCTCCATTCAATATTCCATCAGGTGATCCTGCTATCATGGGATACTCTTCAGAAATAAACAGCCCACACTGATTTATGTTCCCATGCTGTTTTTCCAATTGTTGTCTCACAGATTTTTCTAATACTCTGCCCCTTTTCATAGCTATGGTGTCAGGTATTTTTGCACCCATTAATGTCGCAATTAACGACCCATCAATTGTCTTGCAGCGTGTGACATCAAAGGCCTTTGATGCAGTTACTCTTCCATAACGGAGCTCATACCAGGCTGGACTTTTATGCTGTTCCCTTGTTAATTTTTCTACATATTGGATATTCTGTTGTGTAAAAACTGGATGTATTTTAGATATAAAATCATCGCAGTCATTTACTGAATCAAATATGGAGCTTAAATGATGTAGTGAGAGCAAGTTAATTAGATCATCTTCATCCTGTGGCTCATGTTTTAAAATTTGGCAATTCTGCAATTTTCTCTTCTTACCTTGTTCCAAAAAATCACTCAATGCATTTTTTTCTCTTTTGGTTGTTACATTACTATTATTGCCCATATCTTTAATTTTTATAAGTTTCAGGGTGCTACCCACCTTAGCAAGCTTTGATTTTTTCCAGTAGCATTCTGTGGCAGTGCAAGATGGTTCTTCACTTCTTCTGTGAGACCACATAAGAAAAGCCACTGCATGTTTGCAACATCCTTGGGAAGCAGGACAGTCATTACAATTCACACTTATTACTTCACCTTTTCTTTCATCTACAACCAAGATTACTGTGTATGGCTGTTGACGAACTTTGTGTTCAGGACATATTTTACATTTAACAATGCACAAGTTCGCCTCCCTCTTCAGCTGGACATACCCGATAGCATCATCGCCATACGACTGTCGCGAAGATCTGAAATAAAAACAAGATATGAATTTCTATGTTGTTTAATAAATAATAATGGAGACAATTATTTATACTAGTACAAATTAATGACGTTGTTTAACTTTACTTAATTGTATACTTACAGTGAAACTTTTGCATTCCGAAACTCGGCAGAGCAAAAATCTGGGTTACTTGCAAAGAAATTTGCAACCATATACGAATCCACTTTTGGCAAATTTGCCTTATCAGCTTTTGAATACCCTGATTCCATTTTTTAATGTCTCTTTTATATGTAACCCTTAGAGCTAGGATAATTTAATTCAGATATGTTTTATTTCTAAAGTATTACGAACGTTTCTAATAACAGAGAGTGCAACAAGATCACTTATTTATGAAGAAAAAACAAGATTTCCGTATACAATGTGCTCTGTGAACCACTGTGAACAAGATGTTGTGTAAAACGTGACGTCACACGAATTTCAATGACAGCTGCTCGCGTTTTATTAATTGTAACCACAGCTAAAAAAATCTCAAACTTATTTTAGATAATTTAAATATTTACAATTTATTTTAAAGTACAAAAAAATATGTAAAATTATTATTTGCTAATAAGCTATCATATTCAAAGCATTTTATATTTTATTTCTTCAACAGTCAAGTACCCAATTGTGAAGTTTATTTTATTTATTGTATTCTTGATTATTTGCATATAATAGTGGTTATAAGGTAAACTAATCCATACTGTAAAGTCCAAATTCACGGTGGGCTTTAAATCTCATGGCTGCTCTGTCAACAAAAAAGAGTTAAATATAGTTTGTGCCTCCCACATCTTTCGGATCTGGGTGTTTATGAGGCCGAAAAATCTTTCTTAGTTCCTGATACCCACGACCAAAGAACCTACGACACAAGATTCGATCGTAGTGTGGGGTCAAGACTACGTGACACACAAATGACCGCTGAAAGTTATTTATTTATATATTTTTTAATAGCCTGTGTCCCACTGCTGGAAAAAGCCTCCCCTTTGTTACTCCACTTGACCCTGTCATAAGCGAGCTCTTGCCATTTTGGCTCGAATGCATCCAACTCGTCTTTCCACCGCTTCTTCGGGCTTCCGCGTTTCCTCTGGCCATTCTCGGGAATACAGCTTGTAGCCAGCCTGGCCCAACGGTTTGGATGCATTCGAGTTTAAACAAAACGTCCAGTTTACTTCTATTCTTCCCTGAGTAACTAGTAATTCAGAAAAAATCTATATTATTTTCGAAAACTTGCCAAATGAAAAATTCCAATTTTCCGAAATTTTCATGGCCAACAGTAGATATACATTGTACATCACAATACAGAAGCCCTATTTGCTTTTCGTCTTCTTCTATTCGACCTATTTTGTAGATAGTCACAATACTTGGTCTGTGGTCACAGCAAAACACTAGGTCCACAGCAGGCCCGTCCAACTCAGAATAAAAAAAGTTGCACGTTAAGCTATGCTAGCTATCTCACTATTTTAATATGGATGGCATTCATCTTTCTCATATTTATATTAGTGTGTGTGTGACGTAGTATCTTATGTCAAAATGTCTGTCGAACGTATCTCGTTTGCCGCCATTTTCTATTGTGCTTATACAGCGAATCTTATAGTTGGAATTTGGTTGGAATGCAATTTCATGCATTTCACTTTCTAATCACGGATTCTGGTGCGAGTTTGCAATCAAAGGCGGTTTTTTCCTTTTTATTATTTGTGTGTACTTATGTTTTCGTAAAAGATAAAATAGCGTTAAGTGACCTTAGTGTTTACCGGCTCAAACGAGTAATAGTTTATTATTGAATTTGTGTTAAAAAAACTTGTTATTTTGGTAAGAACTATGGTAAATAAGTGCATTGTTCTCGGGTGTAAGACTCGGGAACCAAATAATATTTGTTTTCTGTTCCCTTCACAAACCAAGCAAGGTGGGTAAGAGGTTAGGTAAGTGGTTAGAGGTTTGTCTATATTTACAAAACATACCTTTTATTAAACGTAGCCGTATTCGTTTTTGTCATAAACATTTTCATGCCGAACATATTAATGAAAAATTAAAATTAAAACCTTGTGCAATTCGTGTTTAAACCATGAATATAAATTTAGAGAAACATTTAGAAATAACACCCACTAATAATCATATAGAACCTTTTATTGAACTAGTTGTCCCTTCTGATATAGTAAATCAACCGACTATAAACTATGAATGCTTTAATAGTGTACAGGTAGATATAAGTTCTGACTTTGCTGAGTTACCTGTTGTTTCAAATTCATTTCAATCTAAATGTACCGAACCTAGTAGTAGTGCTATATCTCATGTTGACCCTTACATACCACCTAATAGAAAACAGCTAGAAATATGTGTTACCCCATCCATATCGACTACGCTTGCTGTGTCTAATGTTAAAAAATGAAACTGTAGTAGTCAAGTAAAATGTCAGTTAATTAAGCGTAGTAAACTAGATCCAAATAAATCTACCCCTCGTAAGCAGATTTTACGTGCATCGATTAACAGATTAAGAAATAAGTTACGTCTTGTACAATTACAAAAAACAAGGCTAAAGACGAAAGTAACCCTTAATACTCCTAAAACGAAGTTATTTGTAAAGAAATATAACATATTAAGTAAATTTGGGAAGTTATTAGTAGATTCACAGTTACGTTTGACTGGTACTTCATTTACATGTCGGAGCTATACTAATGATGAAAAAGTATTTGCTTTGTGTTGGTTGTTAATATCAGATTCCAATGCTGAACTTTTACGAAGTAATAATTGCACGAATGACATCTGGGACAAAATTGGCCCCAACCAATTATACATATTATATCTATGATGTACCTCATTTGTTAAAATGTTTTCGTAATAATTTTCAGAAAAAGCATCTCCTTATTGGTTATCGAAGAGCAAAGAGGGAATGTATAGAAAGTCTATACAAATGGGATGGCTTTGGTGGCCGAGCAAGAAGCATCAAACTTACAAAGAAACACATAAATCCAACTTCATATGACAAAATGAAGGTAAATTAAAGTATACAATTTCTATCAAGATTCTGTTTTGAAGTGGTCACTTATCACAATAAGTGATCAATATGCCAAAAGCTATATATTAGTATAGATTTTATATTGTTTATTGCTAAACAATAATTAAATGCTTATACATTACAGGTCAAACTTGCAGCCCAAGTTTTTAGTCGGCAAGTGGCTACATCACTACTATTTTATATAAAGAGTATCCAGCATCTCCAAGAACATGATTATTCTACTTTTAATCTTAATTTTGATAATATTTTTTTCACAGCAGAAATAATAACCTTCATAAATGATTTGTTTGAAAGTTTAAATGGGTTTAGCCGCTATGGTAACAAATTGACACATGCATTGTCTTGTAGATATCATGCATTGTGTTTGTAGTCACTAAAACTACCACCCGGCTTCGTTTTCGGTAGCAATCTTGAGATACCCGGTATATTATGATAAGATTTTACCATTCATTTGCAGTTTTTGCGTTTATTCCGAAATAGTAAGTTCATTAAAGAAGCATATTGATACTACATGGTATAATTGTAATAATCATAAAGAGTCTTTCATGAAGTCTTTTTGGTTGTACGCAATTAGAATGCAGGTTAAACAATGGTGTTGTAATTTTAATAATAAGAGAATTAATAATGTCGATCACAGGCCTAAAGATGTAGAAATGGAAACTCTAATCCATGAAAAAGTTACAAAAGGATTGAGTTATAGATCAGTAAGGAAGCGTAGTACATAATAATACCTAATTATAGTCATGATCATCCTCAGCTCACAGCAGTCCCAACTGTATTCTGTCAAACTCAATCCTTAGCTTTTTGTTATATAGAATAAATTTGTTAATTGATTTAAATATTTTCTTAAATTTAAGTTTCTTAGATTAAATTTGAGTGTTGTCGCTCAAGTCTACTTTCAGGGTGTAAAATCATTTTAGTTTCAATTCAAGGTTTTCTTTAAAATTAGGTCCATTTTAAATTGTTGTTTGTTGCCAAACATTTTCTTACACCTTAATATGAACCTGCCTGATCATTGTCAAAATATTTATATATATTAAACTGAATGTCAATTATTTTATACGATTGAAATGTAGAATCCTGAAATAGAAATTTGTTTCTGAATCATATTGCATCCAGTATTTTCATAATCATTATATATGTAAATGTGCCTTTATATGGTATTACCAATAATATTATTATGCATGGAATGCTTCACATGTTGCAATATTTGTAATAACTTTTATTAATTGATTTAAATATTGTATTAAATTTCAAATTATTTGATAAAATTTGATTGTTGATGCTCAAGTCTCCTTTCAGGGTGTAAAATAATTTTAGTTTTATTTCAAGGTTTTCTGGAAAATAGACCTATGTTGTCAAACATTTTCTTACACCTTAATATGAACCTGCCTGATCATTGTCAAAATATTTATATATATTAAACTGAATGTCAATTATTTTATATGATTGAAATGTAGAATCCTGAAATAGAAATTTGTTTGTTTCTTAATCATATTGCATCCAGTATTTTCATAATCATTTTATGTAAATGTGCCTTTATATGGTATTACCAATTATATTATTATGCATGGAATGCTTCACATGTTGCAATATTTGTAATAATAGCTTTTGTTAATTGATTTAAATATTGTATTAAATTTAAAATTATTTGATAAAATTTGATTGTTGATGCTCAAGTCTCCTTTCAAGGTGTAAAATCATTTTAGTTTCAATACAAGGTTTTCTGGAAAATAGACCTATGTTGTCAAACATTCTCTTACACCTTCATAGGAATTTTTATATTCATTTTGCTTGTGCCTTTATATGATATTACCAATTATATTATTATGCATGGAATGTCTCACATGTTGCAATATTTGTAAACTGATTTTGCAGTTTTATTTATATTGTATACAAAGGTTGTATTGTTTAATTGTATTTTATACTAACCAATTTGAAATGTATTATTTTGGTACATTAGAATGAAAGTCTGCAATGATGTATTAAATTTCATAATGACTTGTTTTTAATTAATACAAATAGTATATTTGTAAGCAGACATTTTTCGCAATACTCTTCATTGTAATCATGTCCATAGCAATACTTTGCCGGAAAATGTAATTAATTTAATTTTATGCTTTGAAATATTGCATAGTAGAATCATATAATAGTTTGATTATTGTATCTCTACTCTCCTTACATGGTTTAAAAACAAAGTAATCTTCAAGATGATTATCATTTTGCTAATTGAAAAGCATAATATGTTGTTTTTTACACGCTTTTTATTAGCTTCACCTGTATGTTTGTATGTTTGTTTGTAACCGACTTCTTTGGGCGCGATTTTGACCCACTTTAAACGGCCAGATTTCATAAGATTCAGAATACATTTGTAATGTTACACATGGAATGGCTTCCATGGTGTAATAATTTGTAAATTTACACTATTAAGTTTTTAGCACGCTATTCCTTTAATGTATCGAAAGTTAACCATAATGAAAACATTTCATTAATTTACTAGAAGCCTGAACTAATTTGGGTAAATTTATATCGCCAACTACTATGATCCAACACCTTAATGTTTCTACGGTAGTTTCATTGCATTTTCTATGAATGCCAACCCTGTAGTTACTAACATAAAGAAACTGTAACTGTAGTTGCTAACATAACTTAACATTCATAAGGCTTAAGATATTTAAAAAAAAAACATATTAATATTATGCTTATATCATAAAGAGCGTTGGGCGTTAATTGTAAAATTTCTAGTTACGAGGGGTCTTAGAAGTAAAATATGTGATAATAAGATTTATAAGTAACATATGTAACATTTTTTCTTTCCAGAAACAGGTAAATGTGATAAATAATTTGTTGTGCTTCTTACTTTCACATTATTTACTTCCATACAAACTTACATCTCTTGATTGAGGAGAGAAATATTCTAAATTGTCATGAATCGCTATCAAACGCAGATTTTTTCTTATCTTAGTGGTAGTTTCCTAAGATTATCCCGATTTAACAAACAAAAACCTCAACGAATTTTAAAATATGTATGTTAGGGTCAATCAGAGGGTAAAATGAACGAAACCTAATGTATTTATAATATCATAACTTTTAATTACTTTGAAACTACTATTGCCATTGCCAATCATTGCGTTACCGGATCAGTGTAGACCAATTGTGCGTTCTGGTTGACTTCACGTATCTCAGCTGTATAAAATGACCTGTAATATTGTGATCAATTGATTTTTATACATGAATTGTGAACTTTTCTGAATTTAACTAATGCATAATCACTGTATTGTAAATATATTATAAAAGAGCAACGCTAGAGTTTCTTGCCCGTTCTTCTCTAGCGAAGAAGCCTTGTGAACCGGGTGGTAGAGAAAAAAAAGTGACAATCTAAATAAGGATTGTTTATGGTATTTTCAGAATAACAAATTAATTTAATTTTCATTGCTTATTAATAAAGTTATTTATTTTTGAAGTTTATTTTATTTATTTCGTTAAAACCAATATATGAATATACAACTACCTAAATCGGTAAAAAAAAACCGGTAAGTTTGAGGCACGGATGTCAACCGGAAAATAAAGCCATCCCTAATTAAATTAAAGATCGGTATCTCGATAAAGTACCGATTGTCACAGCACTGCTACACATGTATATATCCACCGAACGAAAAGTAAAGTAGAACACTCTGTCAAAATATGTACTGGATAGAAAGAGATGGACGATTAATAATGAATGAATTGTATAACATAATATAGACATAAAGTACATGTTTGGGCTTTCACTGTGTGAGTTCCCTTAACGTGTTAAAAATTTTGTATGAACTCGGCTGTCTGTCTTGTTTATTAGTCTGTGGTCCACAGTGTAGTACATTTTACAAAAACAAATGTTCTTTTTCCATTTCTGTGGTGTTATTAAGGACTGTAGCCAAATAAGAGTCTAGTCCAGTTGGGTAAAATATCATGTATATTACGAATATTATTATTTTTATGAGACCTTCGCAATTTGGCCTGGGGGGCCGTGCGTGGCGTAGGACGTGGCCTGGTGCATTAATATATAAAAAAATATTATTTAAATAATTGGTAACACTGTTCTCAAGTTTTCTAAACGAAGTGCTGGTAGAAAATGGCTCGCCAAAACTGGCAATAAAATTCGTGTCTTGCGCGGCGAGTGTGCGCAGAAAAATAAAAAAAATAATAGGAAAAGAAATGGCAGTTACTAGAGAGAAAGAAAATTGTTCAAGAAAAATCAATGGAAATATACCCGCGTTATCTCTCAACAGTGACAATATGTCGACGTCGACGGACAGCGACGACGTAGCGGACCCGACGTACGAGATCAGGAATATACAGAGCATAATAAACGTGACTCGCGAAAACATTGATGCGTTGAATGCCAAATTCGCTGGTTTCCAGCATCCGCCGTCATTGTACCTATCCGAGTACCAGGAGTTAACGTCGAAGTTGCACAATCTGGAGCAGCGGGAGCGGACGCTGCGTGAATTATTGCAGTCGGAGTCGCCGGACCGCAGTGAGGAGTGTTCGCTGTACGATGACAGCAAGAAGTTCGACACGCTCACGCGGCAGCCGAAGGTGTTCCTGCGCGCCCACCTGCCCAATCAGCAGCGCACGAGTGTGCAGGTGAAGGAGGGCGTGACGCTGCGGGACGCGCTCTCCAAGGCGCTGAAGCTGCGCAACCTGACGTGTGAGGTGTGCGAGGTGGTGCGGACAGGCAATAACCAAGTGATACCGTGGGACGTGGATATCACCATGATCGACGCGGAAGAGGTCAGTTTGTTTGTTTATCATTACGTCAGCGCCGCCAGCGCGGGACGCAGGTCAGTGCATCCTACCATTATCTAAACATAGTGAACACCTTTGTGTTTACTATTTTGTTCCTACACCTATTTCGTTGATATTGTAGTTCCTTGTTTATTTACGCGCGAGTGCTATGCATATTGATGTACATTCCAGTTAATAGATAAATTGTGTGAAGTACATCACAACATGAGAATGTGTGTTGCTGAAAGTGTAACATGCATGTAGTATTAAACAACTTTCTCCTATGAAACAGTATGAAGCAGTATTGTGGTCTGTCATGCAATGCTGAATACTATTTATTAGAAAGTATACAACTATTTAAACTGTTTTCAGCTATAGTATATTAGTGAAATGATAATATCTTCACTTTTTTCTTTATACAAATAAAAATGTGAATTGAGAAACTTCTTATGTTTAAGTTTTTTCACAAACATTATCTGTAAAATACAATTTATTTAAATTTCCGCAATTATCTTCTTAACACATGTACTAACAGTATATTAAATTAGTTTTATAATATTTGGATAAATTATATCAACCCACATCTTTATTACCTATGTTATATTAATTTGTAACATAGTTGGTAATTTATAATCCATGGTGTTTTATGGTTTTTCTACTGTCCATCAGCAGTTGTATTCCATATAATCTGCTGAATGGCATATTCATCTCGCCATTCACATCAATAATATATAATAGTTAAAAAAAACTAAAATACACGCTTTAATAAGATATACAACTAAAAAAGTAAAAATAATTGATACTGAATTTAAGATAAGAAAATGGAGTAAAATACATATATTTTATTGTTACAAAGCGTGGGGTGTTTACAACAATTACTTATCCTCCTGCACCCCACGCTTTGTAACAATAAAATATATGTATTTTACTCCATTTTCTTATCTTAAATTCAGTATCAATTACTTTTACTTTTTTAGTTGTATATCTTATTAAAGCGTGTATTTTAGTTTTTTTTTAACTATTATATAATTGTTTTGACTAAAAACATCCATCTACGGCTGTATTTCCAGTCAATAACGCCATCTGTTGGTCAGTAGTAACATTTGACACTTGAAGAATACAAGAAGCTTATACCCAAATGGAGATTGCATTCCGTATATAAAAGTGAAGCACAAAAATTTTACCTTGAATGACGTCGCTGATGCCTGCTATCCTTTTCTTTAGCGTAACAATGAATGAACTTCACGTGAACTTCATTCATTGTCACTCTAAAGAAAAGGATAGCAGGCAACAGCGATTGCATTCAAGGTCAAATTTTTGTGCTTCAGTGTTTTATACGGAATGCAATCTCCATTTGGGTATAAGCTTCTTGGAAGAATACAATGTTAACGCCATCTAGCGATGAATGTAGCAATGGTCATCAATTATAAGAATAATTAATCCTGGCGAATCTAATCAGGATAATTATATATTTTAATCGAATTATTGTATTGTCATCGGTCTTTGACAGGTGTGCAAAATTTGAACGAAATCTGGCCGTTTAAAGTGGGTCAAAATCGCGCCCAAAGAAGTCGGTTACAAACAAACATACAAACATACAAACATACAAACATACAAACATACAAATATACAAACATACAAACATACAAGTGAAGCTAATATAAAGCGTGTAAAAAAAAAGTAAAGTATTAGCTATTTTTTTAGTTATAGGTGTGTGGTTGTTTGTACTACCAACATTCACAGTAGGCAGCCACTTACTGGATTTAATGAAACTTTATTTCTTTTATGACTTATGCGTAGATTTTCTACAGTTATTGGAAAATAATGCCAGTTTGTATAATCTAAAATCAGATATAACAAAGTAAACATAAATAATTTGTTTCTATTTCTATATACCTAGACTGCCCTTTCTCTCTCCGTTCTCTTATGCCCATCCAAAGGTTCCCTGGAAGGGATTGCCTAGTGCAATAAGGCCGCCAATTGTACTTTTATATGTTGTTTTAATTTCTGTTTTTCCTGGTTTATAATAAAGTTAATAAATAATAATTATATATCCTTGTTTTATACCTTTATCTTGTTGAATAACACTGAAGTGGCAGTAAAAGTCTTTGTAGTCTCAAGTATGTGTTATCAGTATTAATTATATAATAATTTGTTTATAGTTCTCCTGTTTGGTTGGGAGTAGGTGTGAATGGTGTGAATTATGGAGATTAAGAATCCTTAGGGCCTAATATGTAGTAGCCTATCACATGTTGGCAAACTTCATCTGAAATATGTTAATATTTATAATGTCAGCTTTTGTCACGTATTTGGTTAGTCTAGTGTGAAATGAGAAGTCATGGGCTTGATCCCCACAAAAACCTTTTACATTTTTCTATTATACATTCTTAATTGTCTGTAATTATTTTAGTTAGGTTCACTACTGCTATCTGAAGAACGGAGAATACTCATTCATCATATCGGTAAAAAAAAATTTTGATCCCAATACCGATATTGCTTATAATGAATTATACCATTTTTATGGTTTGCCCTTAAACATTTTCCTTGGTGACAGATGTTATAAAATAAAGTATATATCATCAGATTTACCATTTTGTTCACAGAACAGAAAGCAAAAAAAAAATTGGGACTTCAAGTTAGTTCCTCTAAGAAGTCAAGGCCTGACTTGCAATTATGTTTATATTTATTTAAAATATATATTTTACCCTACATAAAAGTAGGTTTCATTGAGGGACAATAATCTTCGCACTTATACTAACTTACAACAGGGGCATTTTCTTGTCTGGTACATTATTCACAGACACTCAAGTCATGCAGAAACATTCAGTTGCCTATGTGAGTCTCAGTAATCAGTCTAATTAATACAAAATTATAACCACCATATACAAAACACCTGACGAATTGTCAGCTCCACTTTTAATTACCAAACATAGGTTTCCAAAAAATTGTGTGAATGTTAATGGCTATACCTGTTCTTCTTCCAGACCTCTTCCTCCTTTTCCCCTTTCATTTGACAGACCAGCAATGCATCCATGATTCAAGCATTGTAAATGTTCACTGCTGCCATAATCACTTTTTTTTATTTCAATGAATGGCGAGACGAGCTAGCCCTTCGCCTGATGGTAAGCGATACGACCTCTCATACACAGTAGCAAAATTCCACTGCGCTCACCATCCTGCGACGTAAGATGTTAAGTCTCAATATGTCCAGTAATTACTCTGGCTACAATGTCCTTCAATCCGAAACACAACAGTGCATTTACACTGCTGTTTCACAGGAGAAATAGACATTGCGGTGGTACCTACCCAGATGTCCTCGCACATATGAGAGACCTACCACCAGTAAATGCGGAATTTATGCCCGATATGGTGATAGGCTCGCTAACACTATATCGCTTAACAATAAGTAATAAATAAATACACCCAACAGACACATACATAGTCCTGACCCCACACTAAGATCGAGTCCTGTGTTGTGGGTATCAGGTCTCAGACTTTTCAGTCTTACAAACACCCAGACCCAAAACAAATGCGGTGCGGGGATCGAACCCGCGGCATCTCGTTTCACAGCCGGTGTTTAACCAACTGCGCCACGGAGGCTGTCTGTGTGAGGAGTGATTTGTTGCCTAATTTGCTGGAACTATGCAATAAAGAACATTGTATGTCCAGGTGACGGTGCGCACGCTGGACAAGCTGCCGATAATGTCGCACATATCGCACCAGTTCACGCGGAAGACGTTCTTCACGCTGGCATTCTGCGAGTGCTGCCGGCGGCTGCTGTTCAACGGCTTCTACTGCTCGCAGTGCAACTTCAAGTTTCACCAGCGCTGCGCTGACAAAGTGCCCAGCACTTGCCATCAGGTGCGACGTTTCTACGCTTTATTCAGCTTTACTTGAAATTTACCTTCTATTAGACTTTGTGTAAGTTTATTTGATTCATACTTCATTGTGTTTGCTCTAAAATGTTATTTATATAAGAATTGGCTGGGCCTATGTCCGTTTCGATGGTCCGATCAAATCCACGCCGCCCTCGATACCAGTATACAGGAAGCCTTACACATCGCAAAAAACAGATCCAGATGGCGCAATATCATCAAAGAAAAAATGGCCTTGGTGGGTGTCATGACCCTCAGCAATGAGGAAATCGATTCAAGGAGGAGGGATATGCTCTTAATATCATGGGGTGCTGGTGGACTTGTTGCCTTTTTGCAAATCCTTTTGGACAGAAACTAAGTATGGTCCTGCCTATTTACCCAATGTTACAATTCCTGTGACAAGTGCAACAACTGACAAAGATCCAAACTCAAATTACATTGTAGTTTAGAATTCAAGAACTCTCTGATCTGGAAGAGCTAGAAACAATTTCTTTTTTTTATAGCTGATCTAAGGGACATACTGTATCAGCCCATAGATCGGGTTGGCGGACTTACATACCATAGATTTTTTATAAATCGCTATGGTACGCAGGTTTCCTCACGATGTTTTCCTTCATCGTTTTAGTGCGTGGTGATTCACTATCAATACACACATGACTCTGAAGTAATAGAAGTAAGGGATACAGTTGGACATAAGGAGTTTGTATATGTCGTCAGGTGAGAATGACGGACACGTACTACGCGGCGCTGCTGGCGCAGAACCCCGAGACGCAGGCGGGCATCCTGCACTTCCCGCCGCACTTCGGCTATCACCACATGATGGACCGCGGCGAACAGGCCAAGTGAGACTGCTTTACAAATCTTACACAACTGTCTGGATATTTGTGATATTGGTTAGCTGGCCATAAATTGGTATGACAATTATCTGTAACTTTGACCAAAGTAGTCAATCTGTAGTGAATTTCATTACGATGTGAAAGACAATATAAAAGACATAAAGTTCTAAGACGCCTCACATGCACTGCATAATTGTAATAAAACAAAGTTGTTATAAAACAAAACCTTCAAGCTTATGGTCCACAAATAATATAATTTAATTTGACTGACGTAAATAATGTATTTCTTTGACAAATAAATTACCATAAAGTAAAAACTAATACTTTAAATAAAATATGAATAAAAACTAAATAAATAAATAAAACTAGTTATAAATAAAAATAAAATTAATTTAAAAATAAATAAATTGATAAAAGCAAGAAATTAAAATAAGTAATACCAAGTATAGGAAATATATTGTAAATAGAGATTAAGTTCTATGTGTATTGACTTGTCATAAGAGCTCCTTAATTGCCTACGTGACCAATAAATACATTTCAAATTTCAAGCTGTTTCAATAGCTACAAATTAGTATTCTGTGGTTACAAACTTTTTTTTATCTTAACTATAACCCAAAACTTGTGTTTCACGAAGAAATTATAATATTATGAAATCGAGTGAAAACAAACCATAAGCAATAATTATTTAAAAATCACAAAACAATATATAAATATAAAACTGCAAATTCAATATCAAAAATGATTGTTACATTAAATAAAATGTGTGTATATTTAGTGATTAATTTGGGCAGGCAACAGCACCCGCGCTCGTTGAACCAGCAGGACCGCTCCAACTCGGCGCCCAACGTCTGTATCAACATGGTGCAGCGGCCCGTCACGCTCGCAGACCACCAGCGCAAATACAACCAGGTAATACACTAAATACGCACAGGATGTACTAAATACAACTAGGGTATAAACTAAATGTTAATAAAAATGCCGAATTTAATAATATAATTTTCTTGATTTTTGTTAATATGCTTTCATATAAATAATACAATACACAAAAATTATTAATTCATTTGGCTTTTGAGTTTTAGTGAAATTAATGTTATCTTTGTTTTTTATCAGAGCAACAATTCGCCGCAGTCTACAAATTACCTGACGTCGGCGGTGCGCCACAGCAAAGATGACAAGGACAAAGGTTCTGATCATCAACACAGTCAGAGTACACAGGTCAATATAGTATGCCATCATTCTTTTAGTGTCAATACTCATTTATTTCTAGTTTTTGAATTACCTATATAGTGTGTAGGTGTGTAGTGGTATAGCAGGCGGTGTGATGTAGGCCACCTATGTGAGCCGGTGGTAGCTGAGTGTAGGTAAAATAATAAAAAGTTCTACACACAGGTTCAGCGTATATTGCACTAGAACACAATATCTACATACACATTAAACACAAAATTAACAGCTACAAAAGTCAGAATATGAGGTTCACAAGGGTCCAAAGTTCACACGCTTAATGTCTGTGCACTACACTAAGCACTATATAATAGAAGGAGTGAAGCGATAGTCCCTACAATAGGAGTAGCTCGTTAGCTACAACAGCTAGTTAAAGCGCACTGTACACTATGTACTGCGTGAACAGTTTTATCAACGCGGCAGTGAATATAGGCGAGAACTATGGATAACTACGTAACGTGTATAGCGAGCGACAGCTGACTAACTGTTCGAAGTGAGCCGGCCGGCCGCGTCGGCGCCGGTACGTCACGACTTGCAACTACCTACGACGCCGGGCGGTCGGCGCGTTTATCGAACTATATAAAAACCTTTTATGCCGTGTGACGACAGTATGTTTGTTTGTTGAACAATTTAATTTATTTGTTTGAAATTTTGAATTTGTTATGTAATGTGTTATGCATGTGAATGTTTAATGTATTTATTGCGTGTTATTGATTGTTGTGTGAATGTTTAATGTATGTGACTGATAAGGTCCGCCACATCACTCCCCCCCTAGACCGTTACTACGGGCGATAATAATCTGGGAAGTGGACTGTCCGACCAGAACGCGTCTTTTTAAGACTCAGGCTTGTATGGTCTGGTTGAACTTCAGGTTCAGGAGATGTTGGTAAAATTGATGGTGAAAAAAATGGAGATGGGGTTTCGGTCTGGATATTAGGATGGTTGGCTAGCATATATGCGGGTTTGAGGCGGTCTATTGTGACTGTGACATTTTTGCCTTTTACTAATATTTTAAATGTCTTATCCCCTCTCTCGATTACCTCGTATGGGCCTGAATATGGTGGTTGAAGAGCACCACGTACAGAGTCATCCCTTAAAAATATATGTGATGAATTCATAAGGTCTTTATGAATAAAAATTTTGTTGTCCCTGTGACGTGAAGCAGGTACTGGTTGCAATTTGCAAGTAAAATTGCGAAGGCGGGTAGTAAAATCCGAAATGTCTGTTGAATTGGGAGGTGATGACTGGAAAAAGTCTCCCGGCATCCTCAACGGCTCGCCATAAACCAGCTCTGCAGAGGATGCTTGAAGATCTTCCTTAAAAGAACTCCTTATCCCAAGCAGGACAAGATTTATTGTATCCGCCCAATTTGCGTCGGCGTGGCACATAATCGCCGCTTTTAATTGCCGGTGGAATCGTTCCACGAGGCCATTGCATGCCGGATGGTAGGCGGTAGTTCGCCGATGTTTAAAACCTATCGTTCTTCCAAGGTATTGGAAGAGCGCAGATTCGAATTGTCGGCCACGGTCGGTAATGACATCGGTTGGACATCCGAATCTGGATATCCAGGATATCAATGCTTTACCGACCGTTTCGGCTGACATGTCTACCATCGGTGTTGCTTCTGGCCAGCGTGTGAAACGATCCACAACGGTTAGGCAATACTTAAATCCTTGCGATACAGGAAGTGGGCCTATTATATCCACATGGATGAAAGAAAATCGCGCTCGGGGCAAATCGTATGTACCGAATGGTGAGGATACATGCCGGTGGACCTTAGCGCGCTGGCAAGCAAGACATTTACGTGACCACTCCCGACAATCCTTACGAACGCCTGGCCAAACAAAGCGCTCAGCTACCAATTTAGCAGAGGCGTTAGCGCCCGGGTGGCTGAAACTGTGGAGATGGTCAAATATTTGTTTCCTTAATGGTTTTGGGACGAAAGGTCTTGGCGAAGAAGTGCTAACATCACAATAAACTTCAGTGCGAGTGTTAGGAACTGATAACTTTTTTAAGCGGAGTGAGGAGTCTGCCTTTAAGAGTTCAGTTAGTTCCGAATCTGACGCTTGTGATGAGGCAAGTAGGTCCAAGTCAATAGGCATCTGCACTTCATCAACTCGCGACAAGGTATCCGCGACTACATTATCTTTACCAGAAATGTGTCGTATGTCCGTGGTAAATTGTGCGACGAAGTCCAGATGACGATATTGACGTGGTGAGCAGTTATCTGTCCGGTTCTGAAAAGAGTAGCAAAGAGGTTTGTGGTCCGTATAAACTACGAAGTGACGAGCTTCTAGCATATAGCGAAAGTGCTTAATGCTTTGGTATATTGCCAGAAGCTCGCGGTCGTACGGAGAGTATTTCCTTTGGGAAGGACTCAGAGCCTTCGAGAAGAATGCAAGGGGTTGCCATAGGCCGTCTTTCAACTGCTGTAAAACTGCGCCCATTGCATCCTCGGATGCATCAGTTACCAACGCGAGAGGCGCTTTGCAATCTGGGTGGGCGAGTAATGCAGCTTGAGACAAACTCTCTTTGCATTGTTCAAATGCGGCCAGTGATTCCCCCGTGAGGTCTATGGGATGGGATGCTTTAACCGAGCCTGTGAGCAAAGCATTTAAAGGTGCTTGGATTCTTGCGGCATTGGGTACAAAACGCCTATAAAAATTCAGCATCCCCAAAAACCGCCTCAATTGCCTTACTGTCTTTGGCTTGGGGAAGTCCTTAATGGCCTCGACCTTGGACTCTAAAGGTTTGGTTCCTGCCTCTGAGATCCGATAACCCAAAAAGGTAACCTCAGGAGCGCCGAAAATACATTTGGAGGTGTTAATTAAAACGCCATAATCCGTCATACGCTGAAAAAGCGTCTTCAGGTGGACCTCGTGCTCAGCTTCTGTTCGTGAATAGACCAGAAAGTCGTCCAAATATGCGAAACAGAAGTCGAGGCCTCGCGTCATCTCGTCCACGAACCTTTGAAAAGTTTGGCCTGCGTTCCTCAGCCCAAACGTCATGAACGGGAACTCGAAGAGGCCGAACGGAGTTGTGATGGCGGTCTTCATGATGTCATCCTCGTAGACTGGAATCTGGTGGTACGCCTTTTCAAGGTCAATCGTGCTGAAAACATGACAACCAGCAATATTATGGGAAAAGTCCTGTATATGCCTGATGGGATAACGGTCTGGAATGGTCCGCGCGTTCAGCATGCGATAGTCGCCGCAAGGCCTCCAGCCGTTATCCTTCTTAGGCGCCAGGTGTAACGGTGATGCCCAGGGACTTTCGGATGGGCGTGCTGTGCCGTTATTAAGCATCAATTGGAATTCGTTTTTGGCGATTTTTAATTTGTCTGGAGCTAATCAGCGAGGTGTGCATGAGGTTGGAGGTCCAGGTGTGGTCCTAATGTGGTGAACTACGCTATGACGTGTAATGCGTGGTGTACCTGATGGTCTCGTAATCTCGGGATAGTTCGATAAAATGCGATGGTACTTAGTCTCGCCTGTAGCCACTTTAATAGACGCTACATGATGCTTACCAATGGATACTCGTGATGACAATGAAGTTGTATTATCTATTAGGCGTTTAGACTTACAATCTACAATAAGGTTGAAATTACTTAAAAAATCTACGCCTAAAATAGCTTTAGTGACATTGGCTACGATGAACTTCCACTGGAAGTCACGTCTCAGATTAAAATCTAACTTAAGTTCTATAAAGCCATACGTGTCAATGACCGTCCCGTTGGCTGCGCACAGTTGATACCTAGTCTTCTCACGGCGTTCAGGAACTGCTGCTCGGGGATATACGGAGACGTCGCTCCCCGTGTCCACCAAAAATTGCATGTTGGTAGCGCGATCCGTGACAAACAGGCGACCGGAATTATTAGGGCAATCGTTCGTCGCCATCAACGAGTGCCTGACGCATTTCCCGACGTCTTGAAGTTGCAGGGCTTAACGCATCTCCTGGCATCGGCGCCAAATTTCGCGTGGTACCAGCAGACTGGATAGCGTCTGTAGCTCGACTGTGATCTTGATGGGCTTCGCGATGAGGATGGAGAACGTTTTTCATGATGACGCGAACGCCTGAAACGTCCACAACATGATTGACGACTGCAGTCGTCTAGTTTCCTGGCTAGGGTCTCCACCATTAGCTTGAGCTCAGCAATTTCGGTTGCATGGTTCGTTGGAACGGACGTGGTCGTTAACGCAGCAGATGTGGAAGGCCCGCAGGGTGTCGTCAGTTCGTGTATACGATCTGCAAGATCTGCGCATTGATCCAACGAATCAGTAGGGTGCGACGCTATTAAACTTTGGGTAGCTATGGGTAGACGATTCACCCAAATCGACTTAATAAAATCTTCTGGAGCTGACGATCCGGCTAAGTCCTGTAGATGTCGCAGGAATTGAGATGGTTTGCGGTCACCAAGCTCCTCGTGTGTGAGCAACTGCTTGATCCGACGTTCGTGGGAGGCTGTAAGTCTCTTTATTAGCTCCGACTTTATTTTTAAATACCGGTGTTTAGGTGGAGGGTTGATAATGACATCTTTTACCGACTTTGCATGGTGGATATCCAGATTGTTGATGACGTGGGTAAATTTGATATCATCATCGGTGATGTCCAGGCAAGCAAACTGCGCTTCCAATAGGGCGAACCAAATCTCTGGATCATCTGGAGAGAATTGCGGTACCTTTAAATTGAAGGCGCGGTTACCAGTCGACGTCTCATGCCGTTCAGTAGACACCCGCACTTTTTGCGCACGGCGCACGGTAATGTTCTCGCCACGTTTTGAACCAACGGTTTTCACAGAATCGCTGCTTGTATCCGACATGTTCTTCGGGGTCACCAATTATAGTGTGTAGGTGTGTAGTGGTATAGCAGGCGGTGTGATGTAGGCCACCTATGTGAGCCGGTGGTAGCTGAGTGTAGGTAAAATAATAAAAAGTTCTACACACAGGTTCAGCGTATATTGCACTAGAACACAATATCTACATACACATTAAACACAAAATTAACAGCTACAAAAGTCAGAATATGAGGTTCACAAGGGTCCAAAGTTCACACGCTTAATGTCTGTGCACTACACTAAGCACTATATAATAGAAGGAGTGAAGCGATAGTCCCTACAATAGGAGTAGCTCGTTAGCTACAACAGCTAGTTAAAGCGCACTGTACACTATGTACTGCGTGAACAGTTTTATCAACGCGGCAGTGAATATAGGCGAGAACTATGGATAACTACGTAACGTGTATAGCGAGCGACAGCTGACTAACTGTTCGAAGTGAGCCGGCCGGCCGCGTCGGCGCCGGTACGTCACGACTTGCAACTACCTACGACGCCGGGCGGTCGGCGCGTTTATCGAACTATATAAAAACCTTTTATGCCGTGTGACGACAGTATGTTTGTTTGTTGAACAATTTAATTTATTTGTTTGAAATTTTGAATTTGTTATGTAATGTGTTATGCATGTGAATGTTTAATGTATTTATTGCGTGTTATTGATTGTTGTGTGAATGTTTAATGTATGTGACTGATAAGGTCCGCCACACCTACGTTATTTGATTTACCTATTATTTTGACTCTGTAAGAAATATGTTATGACTTTAAATAGCCATTTCTTTGTAATGGAATTATACAACTGAGATTGAAAATTTAGGTAGCTTTCGTGCGCTCAATTCGCTGCCAGAATTAGTTAATCTTTTCGAGATTGAAAACACTATTGGAACTAGATCTAATAGTGTTATTGTTAAGAGCGTATACACCTTGCGCGCAAAGTCAACTACAGGTATTTCTTCGTTAATTTCACGCACACATAAGCGACCAAAGCTGTGTGCGTAGAGCTGCCGCGTCGGCTCGCTATACAATCGGCTCAAACAACTTTGATCCGTGCGCTTCAAATATTCAATTGAAATGTAACTGTAATATAATATCATAAAAATATTTTATTTGCATTATAAGTAGACAAATATTACTGTGCAAGCAAAGAATAATACAAATTTTGGATACTAATCATATTTTCGTTATTATTACATTGTTAAGTTGCATTCAAATCAGTGTTCAATCAGTAGACACTACGGACGTTTTATTAATCATTTCGTGTTCGAACACATAAATAGTGTTAGGGGCCTAACAACCCCTTACAATTACGAAATATATTTAATTTTATATTACAATACATAACATAATTTAGCCTCGGAATTACATCCCATTATATTACCTGAAACATAATTTATACTCACTACAAAATCATTGTAAGTAATAAAAATAATTAAATATTTTACTACCAAAGTACTAAGATGTGGTAATCGCATTCCGCGCGTAGCTGTTTTTACTACGCGCGGCATAATAGACTGCAGCCAGGCCGGAGCGACGAGCGATACGTCCTCCCTCTAGAAGGCCTTGCGGCGGTCTGATTTGATCCACGTCGGACAGCGTGTTTTATAGTGGTTTTTTAAATATTTGTAGAAAACATGAAAACTAATTTTGTTGAAATATAAAAATGGTAATTTATTGATAAGATGTTCTTCTATTATAATATGCAATTGCTATAAAAAATTATGTACGATAAGTTGGTGAAAAAAAATATGTTCTTGGCGAGAGTTTCTGAATAATTTCGCATTGTTTAAATTTTTATTTTTCAGGAACTAAACACAAAAATATTATTTTTCTCAGCAAAATCCCTCCATAAGGGTCTTATTAGTCTGATAATATTTTTATTTTCATCTTATATTTAGTGGTTTCGGATATCTTAAGCTTCTAAATTGCCATTTAAAGCCTAAATAACGAAACTTGTGTTCAGTAATCCGTATAGTACTCACAAATTATCCATCAATCTATAATGTTTTCCACCGAAATCCCTAGATGACAACCTTTTCTAAAATTAGTAATAATTATTTTTCCTTTAAATTGTTTATTGGTGGCTATTAACTCATTTGAAAAGTCCTGTTTTAAGCCAAAAAGCGCGTGCAGGGTATAAACGCTCTTAACTTTACTTAGTATAAAAATAAAGTAACGATAGATTATCATATGAGGCCATATTCTATCGTTTGAATTCAATAGTTACTGTATCAGCCTGTACGTCCCACTGTAGGGCAGGGGCCTCCTCTAAAATCGAGAGTATGATTGAGAATGGTTAGGCTATATAGTCCATCACGCTGGCCTAGTGCGGGTTGGCGGACTTTACATACCTAGAAATCGTTATGGTATGCAGGTTTTCCTCACGAACGTTTCCTTCACTCTTATAGTGCGTGGTGATCGACTATCAATATACACTTGATTCTTAAAAGTCAGAGGTGTGCCTGGAATTCGAATATATAAAAAAAAAAAAGATTTAAATACGTGGAATCTGTAACGCATTGCGTGTGCAGGCGTCTCCGACGGGCACGCTGCGCCCGCGGCGGGCGCGCGCGCGCTCGGCCGACGAGTCGTGGAAGAACGCGCTGTCGCCGCGCGAGAGCTACGACGACTGGGTCATACCCGCAGACGAGATACTCATCGGCGCCAGGATAGGTACTATACATATTTCAAGATTTATGCATAGTTTTGAAACATTTTATTTATTTATATATGCTTTATTGTATACCATAAATAAAACAAAAGTAAAGTTTTCGAATGAATTTCGATTGAGATTGAATTTCGAAAAACGAAGTTTTGAATTCAGTTTAAGCGAAGAAGACAAAACATTTGATAGGTAAAATAGGTTATAAAACTGTCTATGAAGGTCTGTCGTATTTAATATCTAATGACCCGTTTATTGAATGACTGGTCTGGGTGTTTATTTAGTTTTTACCTAAGCGCCTTTTACCCCCTTTTTGGCGTATTGGAAGGGATTATAAGGACCAAAATCTGCGGCCTTCCAACTCGGCACACGCAGTTGACTGTCCACAGCTCTCATGATTCGATCCTTGTGTATACTCAGCCCATCGCCGTACATTATTGGAAGTGATCCTCTAAATAGAGAGCTAATAATCTGGGTCTATGCAGCCCGCATCCATATGCCACCCATCACTATTTTCAATAGTTAGCCCTTCTGATAACAGGACCTCCTAGATTTTTTAAACTCAGCTTTTGCACCACCGACCATCCGTATTAATATAAATTAATTAATTGATATCAGGTTCGGGAAGCTTTGGGACAGTATACAAAGCTCACTGGCACGGCCCGGTGGCAGTCAAAACTCTCAACGTCAAAACGCCCACGCCGGCGCAACTACAGGCTTTCAAAAACGAGGTGAGACCATATGGCAATTGCAATATACCATATTGCATTATACCATATTGCAATATACAGGCTATATTAAGATTGGTACCGAAAACGAAGCCAGTTGGTAGTTTTAGTCCCTAAACCTACCAAACAGCTTTGTTTTCGGTAGCATTCGTCTTAGACCCGGTATGCTTCATGGTAACCTTCAACTCATAAATTGAGATAGGGTAGACACTAATTTCGAGAAACTTTTTTATTTTGCTCTATAATGTAAATTGGATGTAAATTGTCGTCATTGTTTATTTCTATAACTCGTATAATGTACCATATTGCATTATTTTTCTAATGTGTAAATCTTGATTCAACACACAAATATTTATATTTGTTATTTTGAAACTACCCTATACACTTAAAGACTTGAATATAACCGTGCATGTCGCGTGTCCAGGTGGCAGTCCTGCGCAAGACGCGGCACTGCAACATCCTGCTGTTCATGGGTTGCGTGTCGAAGCCGTCGCTGGCGATCGTGACGCAGTGGTGCGAGGGCTCCTCGCTGTACCAGCACCTGCACGTGCTCGAGACGCCGTTCCCGATGCTGTACCTCATCGACGTGGCGCGACAGACCGCGCAGGGCATGGACTATCTGCACGCCAAGAATATTATACACAGGTGACCACTCGCGCCGAAACTATGGAGCCGTAATCTGAAAAGACGAAACGAAGTCCGAATCTTCGGACGATCGAAGTTTATGACGATAAGGATGTAGGTAGAGTAGGTACTCTATAAATGTCTGGCCCCTGGACTAAAGTCACTTTTCTGTTGGTACATAAATTTATGGAAATGACATGGGGCATCATTTAATAAATAAATAAATAAATAAATGTAACTTCTGTCATTTTAATACATTTGATCTTTCCGCAGGCGTTCACACCAACAGAAGAGTGACATTTGTCTCCAGTAGTCACTCTGGCTACAATTTCATTCAATCCAAAACACAACAGTATAATACACAATAGTTATATACATAAAGTGACCATTTATTTTTTGTGTCAGAGCGGGACATCAGTGGGATTAACCCGCGAGCACTCGCGCTATGAGCATTTTGCTCACAGTAAATTTAAATCACGCGCCATTTAGTCAAAATAATGCGTACAGACATAGTTTTTTCGGTAGCTGAGTTTTAACTCCTCCCCCGCACCTGGATACAGTTCACTTTTCGCCAGCGTGCGCTAGTGGCTCGGACGAGGAGGTTTGTTGCGCCGTGTACCATCAAGCGGCGTTTTGCTCATCGCGCGGGTGTCGACGTAAGTACTTTTCTCCTCATGACTTTTTTTTGTTTTTATTATATTATTGGTTTTATTGCTACTTTTATGTAATATTATAGTTTTAAATTACTGTCATAAAACATTATTATGTATTTTTATTATAGATGGATAAAGAGATGAAAGTATTTTGGCGTGGTTCATGGAAGAAGATTTGGAGGAAGACATTGAGGATCCGTCTTTACGGGGCGATGATATTGAAAGCGATCGAGCCAGTGAACACAGTCATCATTTCACTGACACCGAACAATCTTCATAACGAGGACCGAATCGATCCAACTACTGGCGTTAACGCAAAACTCGAAGTCATCACTTACTATAATCAAAAAAGGAGGTGTTGATGTTGTGGATCGACTAAAAGAAGAATATTCTGTTGCAAGAGTAGCATGTAGGTGGCCGCTAAGATTATTTTTCACGATCCTAAACATACCCGGAATCAACAGTCAAATCATTTACAAGGAAAACACGAATATAATCATAACGCACAGAGATTACTTAAAACAACTAGCTCTTCAACTAATACAGCCGCATATCCAAAGAAGAAGCACCTTCCAGAACATTGCATATGCCCTACAGCAAGTGATTAAACGTTTTGTACCAGATTCTGTTATACCAGGACAAGAAAAACCAAATGGTATCTGCGCGGTTTGCCCAAGACGCAAAAACCGCAAGACCAAAAAGTGCTGCATTTACTGCCAAAAATTTTTATGTAACGAGCATAGTCATACATTATGTGATATGTGTAAAGCTCGCATATATGATGAAGACTAATTATTCCTACACATTTAAGCTATTGTTTGAAAAGATTTTTATTTGTGTATTTTTTTTCCGTAAGACTGCCTTAGAAGACTGGCAAATTAGTTACTATGATTGTTAATTAAAATAAAAAATAATAATGTTGAAAAAGTTTTAAATATATGTTTTTAAGATTAAATAAAGTGTATTTTATTTAATAAAATAAAAAAATAACAATATCACCCGGTAAAACCTGCATTTAATAACATTCATAAACGTGAGCAAAATGCTCTACGCGCGAGAGCCCGTGTAATTTCTAAAGGCGCGGGTGCTCGCGGGTTAAATAGTAATATTTTTTTTAGTGTTTTACAAGTTTTTATCATAGAAGATTGAATATTCTTTCAAATCATCGGGTTTAGTTTTTAGATGTGTGAATTTTTTTTAATATTTATTTTCGTAATCAAAATAACTTTCATTACTGAGACACTCACCTGTGTTTTATCACTTGTCCATATTTTGATAATGTGACAAAAAACTCTTTCGATACGTGCGTTACTTTCAGGCAGATATATAAAGTAGGTACTCAATAATTGTTGAAATGTTTATTAAGTCAAGATGTTTTTACAGAAGTGTTGGTTTATTACGACTCCACAGTTTTCAATAGTAGTTAGGTAAGGAATTCGAGCGAGAAATACATTTTAAATAATCGTTTGGTCTGTTTGCAAGAGCGGGACTATGTCGGCCTTGCCGGGGACACCGGGACAGGCTTCCTGAAAGCGAGACTGTCCCGCCCACAGCGGGACGTATGGTCACGTTATATATACACCATAGTTTAAACTGCTATTTGGCCGGAGAAATGGACATTGCGGTGATACCCACCCAGGCGGCCTCTTACATATGAGACACCTACCAGTAAAAACTTATTTCAAATTTAGCTACAATTCGTTGATGTATAAATGTATTTACAAATAGTACTATCGCAACAAAGGAGCTAATACTGATGTCACTGGCACGTTCCACTTACGCACATTTTTAAACTGGAGTATTATTATCGTCCACTATATGGCCTAACCACTCTCAATAGTACTCTCGATTGTACGGAGGCCCGTGCCCTGCAGTGGGACGTGTATGGGCTGATACAGACAGATTATTACCGTCATCTATCTGCACTAGTGGTGGTGTACATGAGACGATATACTATATCTAGTTGACAGGTTCCTTCATAATCAAGCAGAGAAAATACATCAATGGTGTTGTTATTTTCAGAGACCTGAAATCAAATAACATATTCCTGAGAGATGACTGGTCTGTGAAGATCGGTGATTTCGGTCTGGCGACTGCCAAGGTCCGGTGGTCAGGTATGTATGGAGTTATCTGTATCATGTTTGAATCTCACTTCTTGTATCAATTTATGATCTCAGTGGCATATGGGCAATCTAGTAAAGCATAACATGTCATATAGGGTGGTCATACTCCAAAAAATACTATTTAAATAATTTCATTCATTCAAGACAAATGTTTTCTTAGTCGTAATGGTAATTATTGCTATTTCAAATTAACATCACCACCTTGTTATTTTTGAAGCCTTAGCATGCTCTATATTTCTGCTACCTATTGCTAATTGCCCCCACAGAATATGTAAACAATAAACCTTAGCTTATATTATAATAACCATTTTTCACATCTAAAGTTAAACACACACAATTGACTGTTTTTTTATTATTTTTAAATGGGTTCGTGAAAAACTCACAGCTTACACAATATCGTAGAAAAATATTAACCGGTCAGCTTAGTGAATCACAATAGCACATCACAAAATTTAGCGTATTAATATAATTTGTGAAATGTTATTATCGACTTTACATGCTATTTGTGATTGCTATTGCTATTTATTCCAATACTATTTCTTAGATTTACGCGAATGTTACACATTGAAATAAAACTATTGTTTATGGATTCTATCGCGGATTTGGTTTGATTTTTAAATCAGTCCGCTCGGGGCCATGAAAGCTGTTAAGTAATCGAAAAGTCGCGAAATAAAAAAAATTAAAAAAAATTAATGGATGGATGGAAGAGTGCCACTATTGTTGCTGGCTTCGAGGAGTTGTAGTGGTGTGTTATGGGTACTATCTCCAAGTCACCGAAACACACTCATGTATCTGTGTTACAGACTCGTCGACGGCGGGCGGTGTTCAGTGGCAGCAGCCGACCGGCTCGATCCTGTGGATGGCGCCCGAGGTGATCCGCATGGACGAGCCCGCGCCGTACACCTTCCACTCGGACGTGTACGCGTACGGGATCGTGCTGTACGAACTCATGGCCGGCGAGCTGCCGTACGCGCACCTCAATAATAAGGACCAGGTCATATTCATATCATTCTTACATTATAAAATAACGAGATTTTGTGCTGTCTTTATGTATTTTCTATTTTAACGGTATTTTTTGATTCGGGGGTATTTGAACATTGAAAATGGAGTTGATTGGGATAAAAAAAAATATGTATCGCTAGTCCTAAAAACACACTGCTTAATTATAAAAATGTATTGTGAGTTTATTTCCAAATTTAATAAAACAATCCTGTCCAACTGAACAGGATTGTATTGGATAAAAATACCCAACTCATGAAAAATCATTCAATTGTGGCACACAGTAAAGTTTTATTAAAACATATAGTATATCAGTGATGAACCCGTGTATAATGTGTAATTGCTGTACAGATCCTGTGGATGGTGGGTCGCGGTCTGCTGAAGCCGGACTCGCGGCGTCTGCGCCAGGACGCGCCGCAGCAGCTAAAGCGCACGTTCGAGGACTGCATCAAGTTCTCGCGAGAGCAGCGCCCTCTGTTCCGCCAGATACTCGCCACGCTCGAAGCCATCCTGCGGCTCATCCCCAAGATCACGCGCAGCGCCTCCGAGCCCACCATCAACCGCCACCTGCACACGTCAGACGACTACCTCAGCTACAGCTGCGCCTCGCCCAAGACGCCAGTCAATTTCCAGTTCAACACGGACACCAGTTTCCCGGCTTTTTACGGGTCAGCCCACAATCCACATATACATTTTTTTGTTTATCTAACAGATGAGAAACTCGCCAAAACCGAGTGAGACTCTTTTAATAATTTCTTTCTTTCTTTTAAAACTACTCAAATCACTCAGTTTTGGTCTTGGAAATTATCAAAATGTTGATAAAAATTCAGTAAAAAGTAATAAATGTGCCACATGCATTTAAACTACTTCCTCTTTTCCCCTCCATTTAAAACGTGTCAACTTCACATACCTGTATTTATAGAAAATGTGGATGTTTTTGTTCCAGAATCCCAGTGCCTAACCAACGGCATCCCTAGGGCTTGCTGAAGGGCTACGACTAGCCCTGCCCCCGCGTCTCCCCGCGCCGCCCCCCGCGCGCCCCGCACCACTCGCCTTCACTACCGCTTGCTCCCACTCCGGCTCGCATCCTTGGCGCCAAGAGCCGCAGTAGCCACCGTCATACATACCTCCATACACTCGATACAACCAGCCTCCCACTTTATCACAATCGAATAAGATACATTTGATTGAAACTATCGATAAAATAGTGATGTTCTCTAAATTCACTACATGTCTACGCGTTTTTAAAGGGGATTTTGCTTGTTAAAATTGTTTATCGATATGAGGATACCTCGCTAAACGCAGCGATGGCTACCTAGCGTGGTGCAGGTGTCGGCGCCTACTGTGGAACTTGGAGCACTGTGGTACTAGTTTATAATGAGCTGTATAATTTGACTGAGTGAGATAGTGTGTATGGGCAGGAGGGCGACATGTCGATACTTTAGACATTACTATCGAGTATTGTGAATGTAGATATTAAGGAAGAGGTGTCGTGTTGGTCCGCTGTGATCGTCGGCTTCGTGATCGGAATAGGTTAAGACTATAAAAGCTGAATTAAAGAGGTAACAAATCAACGGAAGACCCTATGAGATGAATATCATCTCCACAAACACATCTGCCACAGAAACATTTGTTTCAAATTCAAAATAACTTGCAATCTTAAGCCTGTATGTGAATATCAATAGAATCTTTTCAAAGTATAGTTAAATACTGCAATCGATAGTCCTGTCAACCCAACGAGTAATTTCTTTAGGAATTTATGAAATATGGATACCAGAAATTTAGCATGAAAATACTGAAGAATGTTACCTCAACTAATATTGGCGTAAATGATTTCCTAATGTGAGTGTTGTAGATGAATGGCACTCAGCCGGCGCAGGCAACGTTCGCGCCCGTAACGTCACGCACGCGTTACGTGCAAACTTTAGCCGCTTTATTTATATTTATTTATTAACGCTAAATTATTTTAAATTATATTATTTCGCCCCGTTAGCGGCTCGCTCGCTCGTGCGTAGTCTTCTCATTGAATTGTTTCGATGAAGCATGTATTCGTTCCCAATTATATTGTTACTAAGCGCTTACTTACTGAAGCATATCTATTGATTCTTTACTACTTAAGTGTCTGTCGGTAACGAGTATTTGCCATTTTTTATGTTATGTTTACTTTATGTCCATGTATGTATGGATTCATCGAAATTATATCGACTGTATTATAAGTTAAAGAATTTCGTAAAAATAATAAATAAAAGACGCTTTATTTGTAAAATGTTATAGTTCCATTTTGGCGGTCCTTGTATGAGTTAGCGTTCGTCATGGGTTCATGTATCCTTTGTAAATATTAAGAGCAGCTGGTCCTCTACTATCCAAGGCTGTTGAGTTCTTCTATCACCATATGCGGCATAGTTGCTAAGCCTTATGAAGCAAATAATATATGAGTATATAGCTACAAATTCGTCGAAACGCAATACACCAATCAAATATATAAAAATCAGTTATTTTTCTGATGGAAATAATATTTTTGTATTATCTCGACACTGAATATTTACATTATAGTTATTGTGTATGTGTTTAAAAGTATTATTTACAAGATAATATTGACCGGGAGTCGCACATATTACGTTTGATTGATCTCATCTAAAACAATTTTATTCACACACCCATACAACTTGAAGGAAATTTAACGTTGTTATGGACTCATGGCATCAACGTGGACTACTCTACTTTTTGTAGAGATTTTGCAAGAAGCGGTATTGGCGGCTCTCGGCCTAATAGTTGTAATCTGCTCTCGTGTGGCGACACGCAAGATATGTATTTATTGGTAATCATTGTAAATAATTAATTGTAATTAATTACAGTAGCTTAATGACGGAACGTTAAGGATCTTGTGTATACAGTACCTATAGTTAATTTTAACGCATAACTATTGACTTTAAGAACACAATAAATTATTGTTTCATTTTAAATTAAACTTTGTTTTATTGCTCCAATATGCATATTAAATTTTAATATTTTAAAAATAATATGGATAACTAATTGGAGCTGAAATGTTCGCTACGACAGGTGTCTTGCATCTAATATCGTAAATTATTACTACAGAAAGTTTTTGCAATAATTTCCCTTCTTTAAGAATCTTATCTTCTCTTTACTAGAGTAAGAATAGTTGGCTCATATATAACGTGACCATTTATTTTTTGTGTCAGAGCGGGACATCTGTGGAATGAAATAATAATAATAATAAAGTTTTTATATGAGTGTGAAACTCAAAATTTTCTGAAAAGCTGAAATATCGTTTTTTTTTATTGCAATGAATGACGAGACGAGCAAGCCGTTCGCCTGATGGTAAGCGATACGACCGCTCATAAACAGTAGCAACATTCCACTGCGCTCGACATCCTGAGGCATAAGACGTTAAGTCTCAATATGTCCAGTACTCTGGCTACAATGTCCTTCAATCCGAAACACAACAGTGCATCTACGCAGTGTTGTTTCATGGGAGAAATAGACATTGCGGTGGTACCTACCCAGATGGCCTCTCACATATGAGAGACCTACCACCAGTAAAAGTATTTTTCGTAATCAAAATAGCTTTGATTACTGCGGCACTCAACTGTTTTTTTATCACTTGTCCATATTTTCTTAATGTGAGAAAAAACTCTTTCGATAGGTGCGTTACTTCTAGGCAGACACATAACGTACTCAATGTATTCGTGGAGAAGTTTTATAAATCAAGATTGTATTTACGAAAGTGCTGGAATAATTCGACCTCACTGTTTTTAGCAGTAGTTCGGTAAAGCATTTCGAGCGGAAAATACATTTTAAATTATCGCTTGGTCTGTTTGCAAGAGCGGGACTATGTCGGCCTTCCTGGGGACACCGGGACAGACTTCCTGAAAGCGGGACTGTCCCGCCCAAAGCGGGACGTATGGTCACGTTACTCATATATAAATATTTATTAATATCAGCACATAAAGCAGGCATCGGTACCACCTAATAATAACTTATGATAAATATCAAACAAACATAAAACAACAAGTTCTTTTATTACATACAAAACAATCACTTTATTATTAAACATATTAAAGTAAAACTCAATTAACACTAATTCACATGCTAAAATATACAAGTTAACACTTTTGGAGCAGGCCTCATACTTACATAAAATATATGAAAAATAATGACAAAATTATTATTATTGTGGTTCAAAATGTTGTTTCGCAAATGTACCTGTTTGAAACACATATTTCTTGTCTCACACAATAAGATAGATAAGCCAGCTATTATTAAAATAAGTTATGATTGACACAAATTATTACAAGTTGCAATAATTGCGAGTTACATTAACAAAATTCTTTTACAAAGGTCTACATTAAAAACATTTTAAATTGGTATCAAAATAAATATTTGACCAGAACTTAGAATAATTACTGATACAAAGTAGGTACCTACTTAATTTGAGATAAAATATCATATGTTTGAAAATACCCTTTTTATACAGAAAACTAGATACAATTATAACACGATTATACATTTTTACTATATAAAAGTTATTTAAAAAAAATTATATTAATAATAGATATTTAAGACATTGAATATTATAGATGAAAACAAATGATTCTTTATTGGATAACACTAATTAACAACCCATAATAATTATTTTGTATTCAATTGATCCCAATATATATGTAGGCTGGCATACGAAACACTTGTTTATGTGCAAGCAAAAGAAACATTGAAATTGCCTTTTTTATCGCGTAATGCGTTATAAAGAAAGGCGCAACGTGACACGGACGATTTTTTGTGCATCGAAGCTCATATTTCGTAAACATGTCCTCATTATTGTCTGAGTTAAAAAATATATATTAATTGTAAATAATATGACATCTTTCTACATTTTACATTGACGACTTTGATAACATAGGTACTTACTAGCGTATTCGTAATAAATTATAACATAACTGCTAAATGTATTTAATATTGTTTGTACTAAGTTTACATATATTACCTTGTATTGCGGGGGTATCTTTCAGGTATATTAAAAAAAGAGTTACTTAGGCCTTTGTGACAGTGCAAGTTGCGACTATACTATGTATCCTTAGAGAAAATATAATACTCTAAGTATGTACCTTAAACTGAATATCCAAACGAATTTATATTGATTGAGTAAGTATTTCACTTCAAAATTTTTGAATATGTAAATATTTTTTGCTGGCTAGTATTCGATAATATTCATTAGTGTGTAAATTAAAGGATCTTTACCGAAAATCCGTACTCAGTAGAAACAAATTATAAATAAGCTACAAAAAATACATTTTGAAATTAACAAATGATAACGAAAATAAAAAGGTTCGTTTTACCAAATAACTCAATATGGAATAATGCTATAAACAGATAATAATTACAATTTAGTTTTCATAAAGCTTGGGGAATGGTACATCCAGTTGCAAATTTTTTAACCATCTTATCAATCGTAATTAAAATAATCATGAGAAACTATTAATCATTGGAATCTTCACTCTTTTCTTCATCAGGTTTACTGTCTTCAGACTTGTCTGTTTTGGATGACTTGTGAGTACGTATTTGGAATTTGGCAATGTGAACCTTCTTACCACCCACTTTCACGCCTGATGCAATTTCCAATGCTTTCTTCACAGATGCCGGTCCATCAAACTCAACAAATGCAGTTGCTGCAATAGAAACAATATTTTCATTATGTTTACTTATTTGACAATCTTTGTTGATTTGGCTTTTATTTTTATTGCTTAGTTTAATTTAATATACCGGGTATATCAAGACTGCTAACAAAAACGAAGCCAGGTTTTAGTGACTTCAGACACAATGCAATTAAATTTTGTGCAAAAAATTGTGATGATTTTTTTTGTAATTTTTAATATCGTCTTATTAGTGTGATAAATACATATTTTTTTCTTAAATAATAGTGTACACCCTTTATTTTTAAAGTTACTATGGAACGCAAGGCTTTAAATTAGTATTTTAGCAAAAACTATGGATTTACCACCCAAACTCGACGATATTTAAAAAATAATATAAAAAAATGTCGCGTTTCTTGGCGAAATTTTTAGTTGCATTGTGCTTGTAGCCACTAAAACTACCTACCGGCTTCATTTTCAGTAGCAATCTTGATATACCCGGTATAGTTTGTAAAAGAAAACAAATGTTCATAAAACCATTAATTGCAAATTATAGAATTATTTTCCATCACACATTAAGCTTCCGTAAAACTAGATACTTCATAATATTGCAAAAATTGTGGAAGGTGAGATTCTATAGACCTAGGGGGTTTCACCATCCATTATTATTGATGGTTACCAAAATCTCCCTGAGCAATAATACTTACACATTGCTTTCTTTCCTTTGACCATGTGTCTTATATTCCTGATTTTGCCTGCACCTACAAACAATGTGCATATATTCTGTTCGTTGAGCTCTGCATATGACCGCAGCACAAGTGTGGTCTCAGTAGCAGGCAGTGGACGTTTCACTTGGATATGGCTGCCTTCTAATATTACATTGTCTTCATCTAAGGCCTGCAAATATCAATAGTTATAAAAAACATAAACTATGTCTGTTGATCCTATTGTAGCTGGATTTTCCAAAACGTAAGTTGTTTAAAAGTAACTAACTGATTAAAACATGGAGGTGAAATGTACTACTTTATGTTGATTAGTAGCATAATTTATTTGCCTATTTAATTCAATAAATATACCCAATAGTCATATACATAGTCCTGGCCTCAGACTAATGGCTAAGATCGAGTCTTGTGTCATGGGTATCAGGACCTAAGAGAGACTTGTCGGTCTTATAAACACCCAGACCCGAGAAAAATACCTGTGGAACACATAAGTATTTATCTCGGTCAAGGGATCGAACCCGCGACCTCAGGTTTCAGAAACGGCGTCTAACCAACTGCGCCATGGAGACTTTAAAATTAAGAACAAGTTCCATCTAGCAAAATGGGTCTGAATATATTGCTGAATAGTGATTCTAGCTCTATGTATTTATAATTTACCTGAGTGGCTGCTCCATCACTATAAAAGTTTATCACAGTTGTGAAAACAGGCGTAGCTTCTACAGTTGGGTACATTTCTGCGACCCTGTAATTAATATGTTCTAGTTACTATAAAGTCCACTTCATAATTAAACTGCAAACTGCATTGAAATCAGACTATTATTTAACTATTTTATCGGTTGCTTATTTGGTCCATTTTGTGACCTGAAATTACATGAAAGATGCAAAGTTCTTGATTAGAACATCAGAAAGTTAAAAAATGTAAAAATTCATCCAAATCCACGATAAATTCTGTAAATAATTGTTTCACTTATGTGTAACATTAGCATTAGCCTTAAATTGTATTACTTTTAATGTTTTCTTTCATATCCTGTTTTATATTTTGGGAAAAACAACTCAATGGAAACCATCTAAGACACTTAATAATTGTAGTAGGCCCAGAAAAGATGGTGAGACATGATGGATAAGTGGGATAAAGATTGGCTGGATTGAGTCCTTAACCGGGAGTCCCGGTCCAGGACAAAGGGAAGGAGGGTAGAGGCCTTTGCCGTGCAGCTGGACAGCGCAGGCTGATGTATGTATGTATGTATTGTTTTTTTTTAATATTTTTACTGTAGTAGAGTCTAAATTTGCTACTCAACCTACTAAACTTACATTAAATTAGACTACTAATATTTGCAAAGATTATACCCAATTTTCTTAATAAGTCCATATTTTCCAAAGTGGTCTGCTAATATTTTCTTATAGGTCAACATTATTGATATTGGCAGGTTTTCAACTATTATTGATGTTGCAAGACTGTCTGTGTCTATTTCCCCTTTTTTGTCTTTATTCCACTTGCGTTTCTTCCATTTGACTTTCTCTATCTCTTCTTCAGTAGGTGGTGTTTTATTATTTTCTACTACCTTCTTTTTCTCTTTATGTTTTAATTTGCTTTTGATTCGTTTTTTCTTATCTGCTACAACCATTTCATCAATTAAACGAACCAAAGTGTGTGCTGTGTCACCAAGGCTAAGATTCTCTAGGTGTTCTGCAATTACATCAGGTTTGATGTCTTTCTTAGGAGATTTTGTTACTGGTTCTCCATCTCCATCAGTTTTTGTTTTGTGTTTCTTTTTTTTTACTTTTTTGGTTGGAGGTTCTGAATGCTGATTATTTCCATTTTCTGTATTTGATTGAGTAGCATCTTCTATGTCTTTCTTTTCTCTTTTTATTTTTTTAGGTTTTTTCTTTTTTTCCTGAGTTTCAGTTGGGGTCATAGTCTCAACAGATTCTGTTGGTATGCTAACTTGCATTTTTTTTCTTATTTTCTCTTTTGATTTCTCTACATTTTGATTAATATCACTTAAGTTATTCTCTTTTTCGGACAGATTTTCTTTTCTTAATTTCTTCAGCTGCTTTTTCTTGTCTTTAAGTAACTTTCGTTTGGCTTCAAATGTATCTTTTTTCTTAGAAATAGAATCATCAGACTTGGTCCGTTTAACAACCACTTCCTCATTTTCATCAAGCATGAAGCTAACAGATTTGTTTCTTTTTTTTGGATTGCTATGAACCGTTTTAGTTCCATCCATAGTATCATCCTGGTTTACAGCTGTGGTCTTCATTATAGATTTTACTTTACCCGAAGGAACCGCAGCACTCTTCCTGACACTCGCGAGAGGTGTGGAAGTATTTTTAGGGTCATTTCTTGGTGTGCTGGGCCCCACGCTGGAATTTAAGTTCGATCCGTCAATAGAAATATGTGATATGTCAACAGAATCATTTCTGGGCTTCTTCCGGTTTTTATAAGGCGAACGTTCGCGTTTAGGTGTCTCTTGTTTACTTTTAGAGCTATCTTTTGTGGGAATATCACTTGCTTTACGTTTCTCGGGAAGATTTTTTTCAGTATCAGCTGCACTTTTGTACAGCCCTACAAAATCAAAAGTTTTGTTAAGTTTGTTTTTATCATGATGAACTTGTTTCAAATCAAAAGATTTCGACTTCATGGTATTAATTGGAAAACAAATAATTCAAAAGTCTCAAATTATCACATGTCTCCCTCCTAGTCCTTTTTGACAGTAATTTTGAAGTTTGGTCTAGAATTTGAAGGTTATACTTATATGTTGCCAATACTAAATTACCTACCTATTTATTACTCGTGAATAAAAAAGTCCCAAACATAATGTCCACAATGTTGTCTAATCATTCCGATTAACTTGCACTCTTTTTGTTCAAATTTCAAAAAGCAGCTATGAGATTTGAAGCCCACCCGTGAATTTGAGCTTGATATAATTATAGTACGGATGTTTACTTTGTTAGCAAATTAATCAAGAAGAAGATATAAATTATAAAAAGGATAAAATGAATTTTATTATACCATAATAAATATGTAATATGTTTTAATTTGGAATTATTTCCTTGTAAAATATTTTTTCCGAAAATTACGCAACACCAGTACTGTACACTTGGTCATGAAAAGCCTCCGAAAAATTAAAAAAAAAAATTGCACTCCGGGAGTGCCGGCAGAAGTGAAAACTTGATTATTAACGTTGAGCATGTTTGATATTTTGGAATGGTTAGAGAATAATTTTGCACCAATTGCTTTATCAGTATAAAAGTACTATCATTTATGGGGTAGAATACAATATTCATTTATTGCGCTATCGTACACAAACATGACAATTTATATTACATTAAAAATTTAACACTTTAAAACTATTACAATTATTTTACATTAAAAAGTTTATCTCTCCGAAAAATCAACTTTCATCCATAATTTCAACGACTTTTTCACCATCATCATTACCAGAACTATCATCGCCAATCTCTAAAACTGATACGATAGGTTTATGGTAGCTGAAGTAAGAAACGAACAGTTTTGATTCGAACCTATTTAAATGTCTAATAAAGACCGCATCAATAGTAGTTTTGTATTTCGTTGTGCTTGCGATCATTCGACATAGTTAAATCAAATTCATTATTTAAAAATTCAATTAATAGTTGATTTTTATCGTCTGCGAAGTTTATGTTGAAATCTCCACTCAAAATCATTGGCAATTCATCAAAGCTTTATAAACTGACAGCTAAATGACAGCTGTCTACTCTCCATCCGTCTTACGCTTTTTCGATCAGGTCACGTGTCCTGACGCGAGTTTAAGATTTTATACCCATTACAGAAAAAGTGCTCAACGCCGCTAAAGAAGTTTTCACTTCAAAAATCATTAGGGAATTTTCCGGGAAAAATAGAATTATCGCATGTTTTCCCGATAATTTTCCATGTGTGAAATTTTACCATTGTGTGTGTTTAAATAACAATAGGTAGGTGTAACAATTTTATTAAATTATTTTTGTCGAAATGGTAGGGATTCCTTTTTAAGTCTATCGTAAGCGTACCGTAAATGGACTTTACACTACGGATGTTTACTTCAATAGCTTAATAGCCAAGGATATAAAAGGGTAACATTAATTATATGATTTACAAGCTCAAATAAATCTCAGCAAGTGATTTTTCCCGTCATTCTGTCAATTTCTTTTTTTGGAAAAATAAACAATTATGACCTACGCCCGAATACTGGAACGTCATTCAAATTATAAGTTGCTCATAACAGCGCACGGCCCACTTAGCTAGTACATTTAAGCGGGATTAACGTAGTTAAGCGCAACTTATATTTAAGTTGCGTTCCAGTATTTGGGCGTTAGTGTACCTACTACTAAAGTCTATGATATCTCGCGCTTAAAAATATTCTAGTCTAGCAATACCAGTAACCTCACTTTTTTTAATGGCGGATGCGCTTGCGTGATGCCGGTTTCGTGTTATTATTGCTTTTAGTTTTGGCGTCATTTCGTGTGAATTTGTGAAATCATTGATTTTAGCTGAATCCACTTATTCGGTGAGTATATAATTTAATTCAATATTTGAGTTATATATTACGCGGTTGGGGAGGCGTTATGTGAACTGAAGTGATTGCGCGGGGTATGTGATTTTCCATTCACGCCACAGCCATGCTTCATGGCGCGTACGGCTTGTTATGATATATTTACCGTTATCTAGTATGTTACACATAGTTAAATTTAGCTCGGATGTCTATACAAGTGCGTACTTTGGTTAATTGGGTGTATATACCCATTTCGCGCGTTACTAACGTCGTCCTTGAGATCTCGGAATAGGCGCCAAGTCAGTAATATAAGTTTAACACAAAAAATAGATATGGCGGGAAACGTTTTAGGCGTAAAACATTAATAGACAACCGCGCCCGTTTGGTGAGTTTGCTTTATGTGAATTTCAGGGGATAAGACAAAATGGTGGCACAGAAGAAAGGTCGCGGCGCGAAAAGCCAAGCGGCTAAAGCCAAGCCTGTGGCACAGCCCGAAGAGCAGGTCCCGGAGCCCGAGACTTCGGAGATGGTAGAGGCGGAAGAGAATAACGGGGAGGCGGAACAGCCGGAGACCACCGAAGAGGCGGCGGCGGGTGAAGCGGCCGCGGAAGGCGAGCAGCAGAATGCTGACGGCGAAGCCAAACCTGAAGACAAGCCAGAGGAAAAAGTGGAGTCTGGTAAATTGCTTGTGGAGAATCTTCCCTCAAGCTATCTGTTCGACTACCAGGACAAACTCAAAGAGCTGTTCTCGAAGCACGGCGAAGTCGTCAATGTGAAGTAAGTGCACTTCTCGATCGACAATGTATCTCTATAGTTTGAAATGCAATGTTAGCCAACATTCAAATATCAGTCCCTGAAAATACCCTAATTTGTGTAGAATAATGTAGAGCATATTTTATAATTGTCTGTTGAATATCACTAGAATATGTTTGTCCCGTGTTCTGAAGGTGTGAACTGCACTCGGAATACTGGCAAAGGCAGCTAACGGAGACACTATTAATGAGAGAAATTTTTCTTTCTTTTTAGACGTGGTCCAATCATTGTAACTGAACTGACCACAACTCCGACATTATCGGCAATAGTCGAATTCAAAAACAAAGAGTCTCTGGACAAGGTAAACAAAAGTTTATTAACATTTTATAATTTTTATATTGAAAGAATCACTTAAGTTGGTAGTACTTAGTCATGAGCCCTCTGGGTGTTTAAGGTTAAGAATATTTTTTCCAAATTACGAAATTGTTACCGCTACCCCTCAAGTCACATGCAGAATGACTATTTGAATGTTTGAACTGGCTGGTCTTCTACAACTGAGTATATTAGCTTGCTTGTTCTTTGTTTTTACTGTTAATGGTACAAAATTTATTTTTTTATGATTGATGTAGGAGACCAGCCCATAGTGTGTCCATGTCCATTGTGGCGTATTGTGTATTTGTGGGTACTTGCAGTGGTGGTAAGTAACGGCCTCTTCTCTCTAAACACATAGTTACTGCAGATAGTATTGCAGGAAGCTTCATTTTGAATTAAAATTATTAAATTATTTATGAACTATTATTACAATGCAAGTCATTTTTTTAAATCAGGACACATTTGTATTTTATTCAAGTGTATGCCTATTGACATTGAATGGTTTGATGTATATCAGAAAACAAGCTTTAGCCCCCCTGTTCAACATATTAGGGTTACCACTTGTACCATGTCCTACATAATTAGCTACACATTTTTTAGGAATGATTTAAAGCACATCCATATAGTTAGTAATTTATGCAGTTCCTATCTTGTAATCCAAATATTTTAAACAGCAATAAAAAAATGTTGTGCAAGAGGAAAATCTATTAGGCACCCCACTCCATTCCAAGGAAAGGCCGAAACTGGTATGTCAGTGTCACTGGATTTTCAGCCCGGACACTGCGGATGTTGTGGCCAAGCCGGATCCCTAACAATACCAACGCCAGTGCACAGACTAAAAACTTCGGTGACCGACACTTCCTTTATGGGCCGCACCGCACGTGCCAGGGATAGCGCCGCGATTTACATAATAAAATATATTGCCATTTTTTAAATACTAGATGGCAGCCCTATTCAAGCGCGTTTTTAAAATCGCGCACCTGCTAGGCAGATGATGTAATACAAGAAAGATCACCGACGTCCCTTTTTATATGAGTTCATTGAACTTTGCATTCATTATCAAGCATAGTGTGAATCACAAACATCTCGATATTTCGTCAACTTGCAAGATTAGTGTCGTGATAAATTATTGTTACTAGTACAAATAAAAATCATATAATTACTCGACTAATGTATGAGTAATATGAAAATTGCCAAAATAGGTCGAAATTATTACGATTCTTGTGGTCGTAATATTGCAAATATAGAGTAAATTCGCATAAATAATTATAAGAGCATAGTTGTTACTTGTTACTTATTGAACTGAAATACATTTTCACATAACACGGAGTATACGATAAATATTTTCTGTTCTGTAGTCCTAGGTTTTCGTTGAGTTTTTTTCGATTATGGGCGCTTAAATGCTTAAATTAAGTAAGTCGGAAATTCTGTCATTTTTGTCCTTAATCTTCATGATTAAGGCTTTAAGACATGTCATACAAGTTACGTTATAGTACCGTTTTAGAGAGTAGAGTACCAATGCCCTTATTCTCAGTCTAGGAGTGCATTATAATGTAATACAAGAATGCCGTCTGGATCCCGCCAAAATGGTGAAGCAATGGATGACGTCAGCATCGCGTGGCGCCACTCAGCGACGCCGTCCGCCACGTGGCGAGCCGCGTCTAAACATTGCACTCACCTGTTGACTAAGCCACGTGATATTTTTACACAAATACAATTTCAATGTCTTGAAATCTCTGTTTAGAACATATTGCTAATATTGTCTAAATAGCAACCATTGTCAAAACTCTGTTCTTTCAATTGATATTAAACAGAGAACGGGAAATATGTTTAAGTCCTAACAGTTTACAAGATTTTATTTTTTGTGTGATTTTTTTACGAAACCATGCTGCCGAGCGGATTGTATCATCGTGAATTTGGCCAATACATGTATTGTTTGGTCAATTCACTCTCAGGCCAGTATAACAGACATGATTATGTTATATCTTAAATTATTTGAGTCAATAATACGTTACATCTCTCCATTATTACAAACATTATTATTACTGCTGGGATAAATTATAACTTTCCATTTATCATATTTTTTTGAATATGGAATATTGACATTTAAAATGATTAAAATAAGCAATTGTACAAGTATAATTTCCAAATCGGAGAAGTAACCATATGAGTTTTTGGGGCGGGATATCTAGTGGATGTCAGGTTAGAGTAGTGTGAGAGGCGGCAAGTGCAGCTAGTAAGCGTGGGTGGGTGGTGCGCAGGCCCTGTCGGAGGAGGGCACGGTGCTGGACGGCAGCGCCATCTCGGTGGCGGTGGAGTCGCGCGCCGAGACGGCCGTGCTGGTGGGCGTGCCCTACGAGGCCAGCACCGACTACGTCAAGCTGCTGTTCGCGCAGTGCGGCGAGGTCTCGCACATACACGAGTTCAGCAAGACCAAGTACAAGATACGTGAGTAGCGACCTACATATTACATCTCATTGGAAATTGTCACATCACTGTTCATCGTTGTAGGTCCTACATAAAACACAAGCAGAACAACGCATCTCATTCGAGAACCTTCCATGAGTTTCACCATAGACATTTCACTCATCGAAGTATTAAACTTTGATGGTTTGATATCAAGGATCTTTTGGCATCGGATTATTGGTATCTGTATCGAGGGTTGTTTGCGCTGAAGTAGATCATTTTTGTAGTTTATTTATAAATAAAAATCTTCGTAATGTTGTAAGTTTCAACTTCTAAAACATTAAAATATGATAAAAGATAGAAGAAAAGTAGGTGTTTTTGTATTTAGAGCACTAGTGATATTTATTGGAGTACAAAAGGGAGTAGAACAAGAAAAAAAAATGCTCATGAATTTAACAAAATCTTAACAGATTTTTATAGTTCAATCATATCAGTAGTTGTAGTTTTACAAAATACACTTCGAACTCCCATACTAATGACTGCTAATTAAATTGCTATACTAGTCGCTACCCACTTTATATTCTTTTATTTGCACGCAAAATATACTGCTTTCGTAAACTGTGAACTGACACATTTTATTACACAATGTGATGTGACAATTATCCAGTCGTCGTTACATTATTTTGCTTTAAAAATCCTTTAAAATTATGTAAATACGCCATAAATAGACAAGACGAATTCAGGCAGTGACTTAGCTGTTAAATTGTATTTTGTATGAATTGTTGAATTGAACGCTATGTTCATGAGTTCTTACTTCTGCGGAAAATAATATCAATTTATTTCAATTAAAAGTAATAGTAAAGTTGCAGATTGCATAAGTGTAAAAAGTGATTGAAACGCAATATTTTTCTCACAAACTTTCATCTTAATTATCATGTGTGAATTTCCCGCTTTCGATTAGCCAATATCACGTAACAGTTACCTCAGGTCAGTTGAAGGGACCGGCGTTTAACGCCGGGCTTCGATCTAGGTCATATCGCCAGTTTACCTTTATAGCTGTTCTAGTTACTGCTAGTTGCATATCCATGTGTACTGGCCTAACATGGCAATTCGATTAGTGCACCATATTGTTAATACCTTATACCTAGTTACAGTTATTTGAATATAAATATACAAAGTGTCGGTGTTATAATTTCTTTAAATTACAACGTCTTTAAATAACGTCAATTAAAACAAATTAAGAAGTGCGTGGTGGCCTGTTGGTAAACGGACTAGACGCGACTGCCAACATGTTCACGGTGGTCGCGGGTTCGAATCCCAGGGCACACCTCTGACTTTTCGAAGTCATGTGTGTATTGATAGTCAATCACCACGCACTAAAACGGTGAAGGAAAACATCATGAGGAAACCTGCATGCCATGGCGATTCATAAGAATTTCTATGGTATGTAAGTCCGCCAACCCGCACTAGGCCAGCGTGGTGGACTATATGGCCTAACCACTCTCAATCGTATTCTCGATTGTAGAGTAGGCCCGTGCCCTGCAGTGGGACGTAAATGGGCTGATACAGAAAACAAATTAAAATAATTAGATTTTAAATCACATTAAAATTGAAAAAATGATATTTTCAAACAAACTAAATAATAAAATAATTTGGTTTAAATACAACACGCTTTATAAGTTACCTACTGCCCTCAGTTGACCCAGACATAAGAGCGGCAACGCCGCATTTTTCGTCGCCGCGTCGCAAATGGCTTTAAATTGATTTGGCGCGATGAATCCTTTGTAGTTTTTAGGCATAATTGTATTCGTAGAATAACTACTGAAAACGCTCTTATTCAAGTCACCTTTTACACAAATTATGTAAGTCCAAATTGCTTCATTGGGTTGGGAGCGACGATGCCACTTACAATTAGTACACAAATTCAGTCTTATTTTTGCGCAGGGGGATGAAAATAGCACGTCGCGTAAAATATTACTGCCACTAAATAGACCTTCAAACAAATCATATCAGTGTATTCCACACCTGTAAATCGCGACATCATGAACATAAAATGTTATCGTAATTCGTAATGTGTTGTGAGCAACGCACGCGCATTCGCAAAGAACAAGTACGGCTCACTGACGAGGTGGCGCGGGTGCCGACTTCCGAGTTTAATTAACACAGTTATCAGAACATATTCTAAGCGTGCCAAAAAGACCTCAGTACAAATAAATACACAAAAATAAAGACTTAGTAAAAGTTATTTTCCACGTTTCATTCTAATCAGCGGGTTTCTACATTGTCACCATAGCGCCTGCTTTTGAAAAAATGCGTCTCAACAGTACCCATACAGAATGATACCGAATGATGTCTCGGATGTTGCCACATGACCCATAGCAATATTAAGTAGGTATAAAATGTAGATGTGAGTTGTGTATCTCCTTTTATGTATCACATTTGTTTTTAATATTGTCGATAAATAAAGGTTTTTATTAATAAAGTTTGAATTCTTTAATTTTAAATAATAAAGTTTGAATTATATCGATAATATTGATATTGTATGATCGATGAAGTCGTTGCCACCCTAGCCTCATTTTGATCAACGACGCGACGTTGCCTATTCGACATCACGACGTCGCGAAGTTATGAGTCTTACTATCATGGATATTAGGTCTAAATTCAATTATTGATATTATTTCTATGCAACTAATAATAAAACCTTGTATTTTATTGCACTTGACCTTTATTATTCGTTTGTGTCAATGACCTAGCCAAATCGCTACAGCAGGTGGTTAAATATTGAAAACTAAAAAACTATCCTGTGGCTAAACGGGTGGTGATAAATTAATAAAATTTGGTGTATGGGCTGCTGATGCGGTACCCTATATGTGGTCCAAAAAAAAAAAAACTTATGTCACCGCCAATTTGTATAATAAATTGTCCATATTATTAATTTATTGTAATGTAATCGGTCGTGAATGAGTAAATGCACCTATTTCAAAATCCCTCTATGGGGCCATTCCGGGTCTCATTATAGTGTGCAATTTGATGATCTAGTTTAATTTATATTACTTCCATCCATTTATAAAACTAACATTTAAAGCAAAAGATGTACGGCATAGACAGTTTATCTTGCATACAGAAATTCCAATGTTAGTGTTAGTAAAATTAATGCTATGTACCAAGACGGTACAATGTTAATGATGATGGTGGTATGGCAGTGCGGGTGACATTCCACGAGAAAGAGTCAGTGGAGAAGGCGCTGAAGCTGGACCGCGAGCTGCGCATCAACGGCTTCCTCGTCACCGTGTCCAAGTACCGCGATGAGGACGAACAGAAGGCACACACCGCCAACACCAACAAGGTACACACTACCATTATACCGAAAAAAAAAATCTATTGTAGAGATAATTCAATTGATTGTGAGTATAATTGACGCTCAGCTGTAATTTTTTGTAATTTTTATTTATTTTATGTAAGTTTGTTGATTGGCCAATGTTGGTACACAGAACAAGCGCCAACACCCGCAGCAGCAGAACCGTAACAACTCTAACGCCAACGCCAACACCAACACCAGCCCCAGCGCCAACCGCTCCAACAGCACCTTCCGCCCGCGCGGCACCTCCTTCAACGCTAGGGGGAACTTCAGAGGTACACCCGGTATATACACTGCACATTTATTATGCAAGCGGGAGTATCGCACCTTATCATTTTTATTTATCGTAAATATGCGTATGGAAAATTAAATATTCATTCATCATTTCAATTTAATTGAATGAGTAATGTATGCACAGGTGCTCGTGGTCGCGGCGGATTCGGCGGTCGCGGCGGCGGCGCGTTCCCGCGCGGCGGCTTCGCGCCCGTCAACACCTACATGCCCCCGCAAGGCTTCATGGGCCGGCCGGTAAATCACAACTCCCTTCTCACTCTCACAATTCATTCATACTACTCACGAACCTGTTGACTTCAACTTGCTGTGTGTGTTTGATACTTTCTTTATTTATCTAGCGAGTCATTTATTTTTGCACTATATGCATGCAGTGTTTGACATTAGCACGAGTCACTAGCTTTGTAACACCACATTTGATTATTAAAATTTTCCTTATTTAAGAATATTATATGATGTAGATGCGGGACACATTTAAATAAAACTAATTGCTTAAAACGTGTTATCGCAATATGACACATTGCTTTGTTATCAGTTCCAAATCCATGTCTCGACAGACATTCAGAGGAAGTATCAAATTACGCATATTATATTAAAATCTTTTCCGATTGAGTTTATTAATCATTCGTTTTATTGCACATGTTCATTACTTTTTTCCCCTGGTATTTACTATTGTTTCACATTTTACATTTTTATCATGACTGTCCCAAATAAACTGTATTTTTTTGCAAAAATATTTATTCAAAATTGCTTTTTTTATTTTTGCATGCTCATGACATTGTTTCGATTAAGAAATGAGTGCATAGAAATCTGTGCAAAGAAATGCAGTATAAAATATGTGACATGAACAAAGGTCTCACGCCGAGTCTGCAGTTCTCTTTGCCATTATTGATTTTCTGTGCATTCTTTTCAGAGTTACCTGTAGTAGATCAAGAATACATATTGCAGGTACAGTACTGCTGAATATGGAGACTTTGTCATGTTATTCCGATTATTAATGACTATCAAAAATATTTATGTGCTAATGGAAATAATGTTCTTCTAACTGGTATCAACAAATAAGAGTTTCCGGGACTTAGGAATACCTACGTAGTACTTGGTTTAGATATAAAGCAGATATGGTTTAGTTAATATAAACATTAGCAGCGTGTTTATATTATTTGCATCGTTCATTTTCAAATACCTAATTTACGGAATGATATGACGAAGTTTTATAGGTGCTTACTAAATATGGTAGATTGCATTTTTTGATTATACCTTTTTATGTGGGGGCCTCGGATGTTTCAGTCATGTATCACATAATTAATATACATCTATTGAGGACTGTATAAATTCGTTTTAGATCATTCATTGAGTAGTCTTAGTTCAATTGCTTTTTATTTTGCCTTGTATTTTAATGGTAAATTTTGTGTGCAGGGTGGCTTCATGAATGACGGACAGCGACCGAACAAACGGCTCCGACAAATGTAAACGTTATTTTAAAGACATATAAGCAATATCGTGCTCGTCCCGTGTCCGTGTGTGTGAGTGTGCTGCTCGTCGCGTCCTACAGAGACTACAGTGACATGCTGGGAACCGTTCTGAAGGCACCTGCTTCCTCACACCACTCCATCCCACTTACACGTTATCAAAGCGCAGGCGGCCAATCACCAAGTGACCACGATACCAAACTCATTGTGTGAAAGCCGTGCCTTCAGAACGAGATCCCACTATCTGATTAAATCTAGCTAATTGTATTTACTAAGTACATGAAATAAAATAATTCTAAGCTAATGTCTTTTGACAGATAATAAATGTAATTACTAATAATGGGATTTTATTTTCTTTACCTGTTTCCTCATATCTTAGGATAACTAGATTCTGTAAAAGTTTGTTGTAGAGATAATTTGAGTAGAGTTCATTCAAAACTTGGTATTTACATTAATAATAGTTTGATACTGACCATTTCATAAGAATTAACGTAACGACCAGCATAAACGGACTAGACATGTTTTATAAAATTAGCAAAATCTGACTTGGTTTATTATCAGGAAACAAAATGCCCTTTTTTTATTTGATTGATAAATTGATTGCGCTATGGTCCCTGCTCATAGAAAAAAAAACACCCCATAATATTCAATTATGGTATGTGTCCAAGACAGTCGTTTGAACAGGTTATTGATTGCTGGCAATTTCATGCCCGTTATAATTACAATATCCGTGATACTGTGCCTAACGATAATAGGAGAAAGTATTTTAATTGCTCGAAATTTATTACATTCTTGTTTGATTTCATTTTTTGAATTTAAATGACTTGTAACGCCCACCTGCGTACTCTCATTTAACAACGTTCGATTGATCTTTCGCCGTAACCATTGTTAAGTGTTGTTGCGGACTGATCGCACGCAACGTAAATATATCGGCGATCGATTAATGATAAATCAAAATGCTTATTAAGAGAGCGTTCCTATTATTTTTGGTTTTGATACTGGTCGAAAGCATTAATATTTCGCGCCAAAATGAAGATTTAAAAATGGAATCGCGCTCCAAAGTTAAAAAGCGCGGTGCTAGTCGGGAAATGTTTTACGATTTGTTTCAAGTTTACGATCCATCGTTTTTATCTGCTGTGTGGCCTAAAATTACAAATGGTGTACATTTGATGCTTGATGTGTCGTGTTGGAAAGATATGAGTGTGTTTTTCAAAGATTTATCAGATGGTAAATCTTGGGCCTACAGTGGTGAGTAAAAATAATATCAAATCTAATTTACTTTCACAAACCTTTCTCAAAACACTCTGATAATCCAATGAGAGCACAAGATTGTGATTAAAGAAATATTTTAGATTTATCTTAAAGAGATAAATGAAATGTGTATTATGGAAAATAAAAAATAATAATAATTAACAGAAGTAGTTGTTTTTTGATGCAAACTTATATGTACCTAAAAATATGTTATTGAATCACTTCTAGGATATTATTTCAAAGCACAGATTTTAAAAGTATCCATTTGATCTAAAAATAGCAAATTAGTACACTGCTTTAGAAAATCTCAAATATACTCTTAAGTACACCGTACAGCAATATGCAAACGAGTTTAATTTGTCAAACATTAATGCGATGCATATGCATATCGCATAATTAAACATTGGAAAACGCATACCTCCGTGCAGAACGTATATGCAACAGGCGGCTTACCTCACTGAAGATCAATAAGTGTGACGTAGTTGTTGTCACTTTTCATGAGTGGCCGTGGCTGCGCTTGCGTGATGCACAACTTTCCACGTTTTCCACGGCTTGTGAACGGGCAGGTAACGGGTTCAGTAAACTACGCATCATAAATCACGGTTCCACTTCAACAAAGATTTATTTCACTTCAACGCTGCATGTTGTATTTATACTTGAAGTATAGTAGCTGTAATAATTTTGTTTTAGGAAAATATGGCACATAAAAGTGACACGCTTTCGTGTTCGATGATGTTATTGTTATTTATTGTAATATTATGCCATACTAACTACACGGTTATAACGTGAGTTAATGTGAGTTGTTTATTTACACATTTCACTGTCATGATAACACGCAATGATGGTTTCCCGAGCTAAAAAGTAGTGTAAACAACAACAAACTAACCAACTACTGTTATACAAGATAACATGTTAATCCGATGTTTTGCTGCTACGTGAATACGGGGCAAACAAACACGTTTGCACTTCTTATATTATAGATAATTTCATACTGGCCATTGCTCGAGAAAAGGTTTTCTGTGAAAAATTTTGTGATGGAGTCGGCCAAGTTGTAGGGTCGATGTTCGCAGAGTTGGAAACAGACAAATGAGAGATGCAGCTCACGGTGTTCAGTAAGTCAGCACGAAAGAGGCCTAAGGGTTAGGATGATCATAGTAAACATGGAACTTCGCAGTAATAGTCGTAAATTAACTGTTCGATATTGATTTAGAAAATATTTTTAAAGCGATCATTTAAAAACTGAGTAAAGTATTAAAAGAAATTACAGATGTATTAAGTATATAAACTTTTAAATTCTCTGTCTGCACAAGCTTTGTTTTATTTGTAATATGGACGCAGAACAAAATGAGTCCATTTAGACAGGGGTGCGTTGGTCACGGTGGCTCCCTATTGTGCAACCCTTTTACGAGGGGTGATATTACACTAGGCAGTTATTAAATCGATATCACAACGAGAGGCGAATGCTATGTGTGATCGGAGTTTGCAAGATCATATTATTTTCTATCATTTAAATTTTGTCTCAGATCTGTCCTTGTAATGAATCCGCGGTCGTTTCGTCGTATTTAATTTACCAATTGTACGAAAGAGGTTTCAAGCACGGCGGTCGCGGGTTCTAATCCCAGGGCACACCTCTGACTTTTGGGAGACATGTATGTATTGATAGTCAATCACCACTAATACAGTGAAGGAAAATATCGTGAGGAAACCTGCATAGCATAGCGATGTGTAAGAATTTCTATGGTATGTAAAGTCCGCCAATCCGCACTAGGCCAGCTTAGTGGACAACATGGCCCTACTACTGTCAATCGTACTCTCGATTTTAGAGGAGGCCTGTAGTGGGACGTATAAGGGTAGGTATAGTTGTACGACAAAGGTTTAGTCAATTACTAAAATGATGCTCAAATGATGAGCTCATGACGAGGTTTAATATGGCATGTTCGTTTTCCACAATGCATCTATTATACTATTGTTTTGAGGAATATGAATTGGTATGCTTTAAGGTTCTATAAGATAAATTATTGAACGTTGAGTGAGATTGCCGGATGCCCAATGCCTCTTCCCTTCTCTTTGCTTCCCGCTTTCCTCCCGGTGCCGGCAACACATTCATTATCCAAGCGTTATTGATGTGCATTGGCCGCAGTGATCACTTACCATCAGGTGTCCTGGTTGTTCGTTTGCCGGACTTAGGCAACAAAACAAATACAGTTATGGCATGTGTCAATCGGCAACTATTGAATAATACTTAAGAACCCGTTAGTGAAATAGGAGATTTCTGAAGTTGGAGAAACCCCCTCCCGAGACAATTATTTGAAACGATATAGTCAAGAGATATCGGTCTAATTGAGTACATATTTATTTATTTTTAATTCCAGCCGTAGACGCATCTGGGCACTATCAGTCCGGCTTGTTCAGCGGCAATAGATTCTGGCTCGGATCTAAAGAACAATGTGAGCGACTGGTAAATATTTATAAATATAGTAGTTTTCTTTATATCTAAGTTCATTTAGTGATTTCCTATACCTAGTTATCAAGGCAGTACATAAGCGTGTTCTGGTTAATAATTCGGTATACAATAGTGTTTTATTTAGACATCAGAAAAGATTATTTCTATTTGCAAAATCTACCTACGTAGGGCGTTTTAATTTAAGATCTTTAATATACTTTTGCGTTCAATTTAGCTAAAATGAATTTGGTTATAATATCATTAGCTGGTACAGAATGCCTGAGGCCTGAGGTATTAAGTCCACCTATCATATGTGTAAAGATGAATAAATAAATTATACACATTGTAATGTCGGAGGGTATGTAGTTGGTTCTTTTAAATTCGGCTTCAGTTAAATCGTAACTACAGAAAGTAGAGATACAAATACAAGCAATATTTCATTATTTCAGGATGCTGAATTCGTTAATAGCCGCAGGAACAAAAGTCTACAAGCCGTTGAGTATTCCACAGAAATTCGTCGCAATGATAGGTACACTGATTACGGTAGGTTTATTGAAATTTTAAAATTTTAATTGCATATAGCAGGTGTTTATAAAAGTAAGAAATATTGAGTTTACGTACGTTTAGTACGGCCATTAGTCGATAAAATATAATATTATAATTTGCAATTTAAATCAGTTCAACAACATGCAGATATGCAATTAAGAACAGTTATTAAACTATTGGGGCGTATGTAGGTATGTATTTAAATAAGGTTGATGTACTATGTCGTAGATGTAGTAATTTAGGGTAAAGGGAGAAGCTGGGTAGGTATTTATTTTTAAAAATTTACTAGGCATTAGACATCTTTGAAAAATGCCTATATTATATTCAGCAACAGACATTCTGTTATTGTTGACGATAATGCTGTTTGCAAAAGGGACTAAATTACAATGCATCAACTACACGTCATCCTCGGCCATCATCAATAATAAATGTATTGTATTATTTAGGAGGTCACGATTGGCGATGGGTTTTAAACCGAAATGAGTTAATACAACACCACACAGCAGAAGAAAGACCGCCTATAGGACTAGCATACGCCATCGTGGATCTAACTTTGAATATATCCAAGTTCGCCGCTCCAAAGGTAATGTTAAAGATATTTTTCAACTGCCCTTTGATAGGCTTTAAACATGGATGTTAACATAATGTTATGTTGTTTTAGATGTATAGTATAATAATGGGTATGTGCATGCCCCGATCGTGTTCGATATATGACATAGAATCAGTGATCAACTTTTCGATAATGATTAACGAGAAACTGAAATCAAATAGAACATTACCACGAACCGCAAGAATTATTAATGTGAGACAATTTAAATCATACGATTTCAAAACAGATTTAGGAGCCATTGTCCTTATGGGACTAACAGGGCTTCTGATATTATTGGGTACAATAGCGACGGCCGCTGAACTGGGGATCATAAAATGCGCAATTTACAATAAAAATGCAATGAGTTTTGACTTAGAAAAATATAATAAAAACAATGAGAAAATTCTTAATAAACAAATCAAAATTATCAATGAACTGAACAGTACTAAAGTTGACAAAGCAACAAGTGTTAATCCCATCAAAATTGCAAATGCTAAAGTTGCTACGGATTCTAGTCCTATACTGACTACACCTGTGAATATGGAGGTGGTGTCTGCTATCAAGGATAATTGCCAAAGATGTGGTAAATATAGACAACAGTGTACTCTAAGGCGTTCTGGAGACAATATCTCTTCATGTTCACGAGTTCGAGATAATTCGACATCCACGACGAATATGGAATATCAGAGTCATAGTACATTCTGTCGATTACTGCTTTGCTTTTCCTTTGTCTATTCTTGGAAAAGAATTTTTAACAAGAACACCTCCAACAAAGACCTGGTATTGATACATAGCTTGAAAATTACTGCTACATTTTGCGTTATGTTTGTTCATGTGGCTCTCATGGTTGACTACATTTCTGGTAAGTCTAATAAGATGGTTCTTTTTTCGATGTTTGTCCATAGTTTAATGTAATGTTTTGTTTTCAGCTAACGTTAGCGATGTCAATGAACGTAATAATGTTTATTACATATTAATTATAGGCACCATAGCTTTTGATACGTTGTTTTTTGCCAGGTTTGCTTACTTATAATTTCATTGTGCTGTATCTTATTCAGTAGTTGCTGATGTAATTATTTTTGCTTTTCACTTTCTTCTCATAATATTTAGTCAAGCTTCCAAATGGTTCATCAAAATTTATTATCATGCCTTTATCAACCATTGTTGTGTGTTTTAGTGGCGTAATCAGTTCACATCACTTCTTCTTCTTAAAAAGTCGATACACAATCGAAGAGCTCGTCAGTTTCGGAGGCAAATGTGGTCAGATTTTGCAGTTTGTGTGCTTTGTCACTAATAGGATCATAAGGTAAGCCTACTTTTTATAAATCAAATTAGTTCTCTAAATCTTCAGTTTTAATGTTAAGTGTTCTAAATAATTAAATAATGGCAAAAATAAAACCACCTTTTCATTCGTAAAATCGATGTGTCTCAGGATGCTACCATCATACGCGTACGCCATTCTGCTATCAGCGGTGCTAACTCGCGTGTACCGCGACACGGCGCCGCTGACCCTACCGGATGGCGACGATACAAATTGCAATACGTACTGGTGGAGGAACTTGCTGTACGTCTCCAATATGTATCCCGAAGATGAACAGGTTTTTATACATATATTTATTTGCTTTACACATGGGCCTTATTCCACATGTATGCGTTAACTTGTTAGGTTATAGTTTAGGAAGAAAAAGACACGAATCGGTATCTAAGATAATGTCCCTGTAGATTCATGTAAATACATTTATGTGTAATGTTTCATGTTTAGTTTAGTTTTTAATAATTTTAATAATGGTTGAATAAAGATAATTGTAATTTATACTTAAAACTAACCAGGACAAATCAAAACTGCTGCCGAAAATGAAGCCGGGTGGTAGTTATAGTAACTTCAGACACGAGGAAATTAAAAATGTTGCAAAATGCGACTATTTTTTTGTTATGTTTTTCATATAGACGTATTTGGTTGGTAAACACATATTTTATTTCTAAAATAATAATGTACTCCCTTTTATTTTTAAAGCCGCTATGGTACGCAATGGCTTAAAGTATTTTAGCTTATATTTAAAGAAATAAAAAAACATCGCACTTCTTTTGTTTTTTTTTTTGTTGTTTTGTATTTGTAGTCTACTACTAGCACCGGCTTCGTTTTCTGTCGCAGTCTTGATACCCTATATAAAGATATATTTATTTCTGTTTGTATCACCAGTGCATGCAAATATCCTGGTACTTATCAACGGAGACGCAGTTGCACGCGGTGGGCGCGCTGGCGTGTGCGGCGAGCGTGTCGGCGCGCATGTTCGCGAGCGTGCGCGCCAAACTCGTCGCGTCCGTCGCGCTCGCGGTGATGCTCGCTGCGACCACTGCTGATGTCAGCGCTGCTTATTTTGATGATAGATTCGTGTAAGTGCTGTTCCTATACCTACATTATCAATTCTTTCACAATTATTTCTTACTTTTACTTAATCAAACAAAAACCTTACATGATTTGCAATAGTTTGGATTTCCGCTAGGAAATCCTTGGACGATGATAATGACTTATCACTTGGCGAATCATGCCTATACCGTCTGTATTCATTGCATAAAGTTGCACTATCGTGCATACCATAGCGATTTGTAAGCATTTCTAAGGTATATAAACTACGCTAACCTGCATTAGGCCAGCATGGTAGACTATATGGCCTTATCACTCTCAATCGTACTCGATTGTTGAGGAGGCCTGTCTCCTGCAATGGGACGTATATGGGCTGACACACTTGCAGTAAACTATTTTTTTTTTTTTTTTTTTTTTTTTTTTTTTTTTTTATTGCAATGAATGGCGAGACGAGCAAGCCGTTCGCCTGATGGTAAGCGATACGACCGCTCATAAACAGTAGCAACATTCCACTGCGCTCGCCATCCTGAGACATAAGATGTTAAGTCTCAATATGTCCAGTAGTTGCTCTGGCTACAATGTCCTTCAATCCGAAACACAACAGTGCATTTAAGCAGTGTTGTTTCACTAAACACTTATCTTTGAGTGTTACATTTCATGGTTGCACGTCACGTGTGTTGGCAGGTTTTCGAGCGTGTTCGATGCGTACTCGTCTATAATCGATCGTCCGCTGGCACGTGTGGCTCCCTACTTCCTCGGAGTTTTTACTGGCTGGCTAGTGCACGTGAAGCATGGGGGATTGAATATTTCTAAGGTAATTACGATTATGAGAGGAGGTGTAAAATGAGTTCTTCCTCTAGCTGTAATTTTTTTGTATTGTTTTTGTATTGGGTTTGTAGTTAGATAGAAACATTTAAGTTTTTTTTTTTAATTTCATATTAAATAAAATAAAAAGCAAACGCAAACATGAGCCCGTGGCGATAAAGAAGAGACATGTACGTTGTTTCAGATGTCGTCATACGCTCTGTGGCTGGTGTCTGTGTCGCTACTGTCGGTGACGTGGACAGTGCCATTCATTCTGCCTGGTAGCTGGCCTGCTGCCTTCGTGCACGCCTCATGGCCTCTGGGCTTGATATGGCCCACGCTGGTCTGCTCTACTAAGTATGCTAGTGAGTACTTTAGTATATTTCTAGTATTTTGAAAAATAAAAACATTTTCGTGAACAAATAAAACAAGTTTTATTGTTCAATTCCACCTGGACTACAATTTGTGTCTACCATGGCGATGGGCGCATTATTTTTTTCAAATTCACCTGTGACTATAATACTTTAATTTTGGTTTGTAATATTTGTGGGAACTTAACAAATCTTTATGAAAGTGATGTAAGTTAGCACTACTACCGCAGTTTTGGGCTTGTTCATGTTTGTTGATATGGGGCATATTACCTTCATACTGATAGATATAATCGAAGAGTATGAATTATGCTGTTAACTGTTATGTCGTGGCCTGTTGGTAAACGGACCAGATGCGGCTGCAAAACATGTTGACGGTGGTCGCTGGTTCGAATCCCAGAGCAAACCACTCACTTTTCGGAGTACTCATCACGCATTAAAATGATGTAGGAAAACATCTTGTGGAAACCTGCATACTATAGTAGTTTGTAAGAATTTCTATGTTATGTAAAGTCCAACCCAGATTAGGCTAGCGTGGACTATATGGCCTAACCACTATCAATCTAACTGTCTATTGTGTCGGAGGCCCGTGCCCTGCAGTGGGACGGATATTGACTTATCTTATTTTGTCTTGTTATTTTGTGGGAAACATTGATTTGTAACATAAGATATTTTGTATTTATGGATGATTCATCGAGAAAACCGAAGTATACATCTTTCTGTCTTCCACGCGTCAATAGGTCCTTCTTTAATAACGGGTCCATGGAGATAGTTATTTTGAGCCAAAATATGATTAAAAGCCAAAACCATTTTTTTTGGAGTAGGTCAGTTTAATTCTAAAGGTCCGAGTAGTAAGTGGCAATAACACGTGGTGGTCAGATATGTCATAAATAAGTGTATTATCTATGGTCAGGTAGTTTCCGCGGCGCGTTGTGTAGCAGTACGATGTGGGGCGTGAGTCGACTGTGTGCGAGCGTGTTGCTGCTACACGCGGCGGCCGCGCGGGTGCTGCTGCTCGGCACAGGGGCTCCAGCTTGTTCCAACGCACTGTGTCTCGTGAGTACATTTACATTCTTTAATCCATACAATTTCATACATTATTTAGATTGAAATTTCTTTCTCTACCTCCCGGTTCACAAGACTGTTTTCGCCATAGAAAAACGGGCAAGAAACTCTAGCGTTGCTCTTTATAAAACAAGTTCATTATTCAGAATTAGCAGAGCAGAATTATCACCATTTCCATTTATCTGAATTATTTATTCATTTTAATAATTTATTTCTAATAATTTTAGTTCGTTAAAGTCGCAAATAAATTATTTAATTTTGCGGTTTAGCAGCGTATTTTCTTTTTAAGTGGTCGCAGTTAATCTGGCAGTTATGACTGTTACTAACAGCTAATATGTTTTTGTAAATAATAATATAGTATTCAGCACAAATTCCAAAAAAAGTATATTTGTAATTATCTCTTTTCCAAAGTGGATTTACTACACGGCTACATCAGTGCTGACCGTATTGGGTGCGTTAGTCCTATCCCTACTAGTAGAGATGCCGAGCTGCAGCCTGCTGCGTCGCCTGTCCGACTGTGCCACCACCTGATCATGTACCATGGACATGTGCACCACGGTGGGCGCCAATAACATTACCTTATTTTATGCAGTAATTGTAGAATATAGGTAGTTATTTGGAAGTAGAGTAAGTAGTGGTCACTTTATATAGTATTGTATAGATTGACGTAATTTTGCATAGCCAGAAATTATGATTGAGTTCACTGTTTTTATTGATATCTGTTCAATAAAGTGAGATTTTTGTACTAGTACTTGCGTTAGACGCATAAATTGAAATACGATTTTTACAATAAAACTATATTACTCCTTATTATCATAAAGGTTTACTAAATAAAACTCAATGTTAATTATTTGTATAAAAATATTTAATACAATCTTAGGTCGAATATACAATAATATTTACAGCTTATGTACATAGTCATTATTATCAACATTACAATCTATTTACAGTGTACAATATACATTAAAATTACTTTAACAATACATTTTGTTTTTCTATGTCATGATTGTAGTGTGTGGCATTTTTAATCCCCTAAACATAGTCATCAGAATTTTTAACTATGTTTTAAATAATCTTCTTTGTCCATTCACGGTAAAACTTGTTGTTTTTTTTAAATATTGTATGTATGTAAAGGGACTCATTTAGAACTCTTTAACTTGTTAATTTCTTCTATAAAGCATATCTTCTTTTACTTGTACGGCCAAATTGATTCTTTATAGATTTTAAAATTATGTTTCAGTTAAAGTTTCACCAATTTTAAGTTCACATTTATTTATTTTATAATAATTGTCTTTCATTTGTACGAAAAAGTGTATTGGATGGAATAGCTTATTTATTTCAATATCACTTGCTTATTATTTTAAAATATCTATTAGTCGTATATTATTAAGTCTCAGTTTGTAGTAATGCCTTATTTAATTTCTAAATACAATTTAATTTCCTCCACTATTCAAGTTCGATCGAGTCATAATTCTTTTATGCATGTAGTAGTATGTTGTCATTTTGATCATAGTCAATGAACCACTACAGTAAATCGAGTCACAATGTTCCTTTGTCGAGATCCTCATAATGTCTTACAAGCGAATCTTTGTACGTGTGTGTGTGTGTGTGATGACGTCACACCCGGTGCGGTTTCCTCTGCGGTGACAGGATTTTGAGCATGGTGACTATGGGTGCCTCGAACGCCACCGAAATCACGAATGCCAGGAAATATGATATCACTGTCAAGCCCAGGAACAATACGAACTGCAATGGTAACAAATATTTAATTAATTGTATAGAAGAAATGGCACATTTAAAATAACAAATTATATGTATGTGCACAATTTTTTCTATTGCCTAATTAGAGCGTAATTGATCGCTCAAAATACTTTAATATTTTTGGTAAAATTAATAGAATTAAAATTATTCAGAAATGTGGTTTCTTGGCGTAATTTACATAATATGTGTATATAGAGAGGTAGCTTAGCATATATAGTCATTTAGCTCCAAATTCAAGATAGTATAGTATAAAGGCAAAAAGAAGTATCTAATGTTGAGTTTGTCCTAAAACAATTATATTAGTCTAGTACAGTTTATTAGTTATGGAAGTTTATACATTAAATCAGAGCTGATTGTCTCCTTCACAGAACTAATACAGGATGTTTTAAAATATCTTCCGTTTCACGAGATTTGGAATTCTTATTATCCAAAATAATAATTATTTTCAATATCGTATGGCACTTCTCGGCATAGATGACTACTTGGTTTTATTTTACGACTACAGAATAGTACGTACAAATTTTAATTCATAAAAAGTTTATCAAAAAATGTGAAATGTTCAGCGACTTATGTTGCTGACTGTACTTGTACCCTTATAACAGTAAAGTAGTACTGACCACTAGCAGCTCGCCCAGATGTATGGGATGCGTGAGATGCATGGCGACGTAGCGCAGCACCACGGGGTGCACCAGGTACGCGCAGTACGTCACGCGCGAGAACGGGTACAGCACCGGCGCTGACAGCAGCCCGCGCACCCAGCCTGTAACATATAATATTTATTTATTGTTATTTGTACGCAAAATAAATATCTACGCAAAAAAAATCTTAAACTAGTATTTAAAGTAACTCAAAAGAGTACAAATGGCGTTAAATATTTAGATACTTGGAGACACTGATGGGGAAATTTTTCTCGATGTATTTTTGGTAAATATAATATAAAGGCGATTATCGGAGTTGAAGATCATTTCAGAGAGGTTGAATAATGGGAAGTTAGCGACGTAAATCATCTGTGAAAAACATTTAATTTATGACAACTAAGAGAGTTTAAGCTAATTAGAGCATCAACAAATAAATCAATATATAAGTTGTATTAAATAACAAGGCTATAAAAGTCTCTAAAGAACATATACCTACGCAACTGACCACGTCCTTGAATGCTCGGTGTAGGAGAATCTGCTTCCTGTCTGGACTAATCAGTCTTAGTTCTGATCCACTGTCCTGTCGGTCATTTAAAATGGCGAAAATCGCGAATTTCCTTGACTGTCCACTTTTCAAAATGGCGGAAATCGCAAATTTTCATGACAACTTTTTTTTGTAACAATCGAATTCGTTGTTTAGACTAACATGGATATGGCTTCGTTCGAGTAATGAAATACATATTAATTTGAAAATAATATTAATTATAATTTTAAAAATTAATAATAAAGTTTAATATACAGTACAATAGAAAAAAATATAGAAAAAGCCCCGCCTAAACACGCACAGAGGAACGTTGCAGGCGGGGCATAATGTGTGCCTTGCCGTTCCTTGCACACCACACATAGGCGCTGCAACTTACTCTTGCTAGCGACAGCGGCCGGATATTCGGCCAAAAATCGGATACAGCTCGTGCCCGCTTTGGGGCACAGAGGGTAAACAATCCGATCGATCAGAGGGTAAACAAACAGACCGATCTTCGTTTTCTGGTGGTGTAAATAATTATACAAATATCTTCTGTCTCACAGGAAGACTACTATTGAACATAGGTCTCCCTCAAGGATCTCCACAATGACCTGATGGAAGCTGCCTGCAACCTTAGCTAGATCGTCCGTCCACCTTGTAGGCAGGCGTCCAACATTTCATTTGGCTGTACGTGGCCTCCACTCAAGAACCTTTCGGCCAAACCAGCCATCGGTTCTACGAACTATACGCCCGCCCCACTGCCACTTCAACTTGCTAATCTTGTGGGCTATGTCGGTAACCTTTGTTCTTCTACGGATCTCCTTATTTCTAATTCGATCTCGTAGGGTAACACCGAGCCTAGCCCTCTCCATGGCTCGTTGAGTGACTTTAAGCCTTTTAATGAGGCCCACAGTGAGAGGCCACGTCTCGATGCCGTATTGCCGACTTGGATTCGACGATTGACCTCTCCCGATGTTGGACCTGCCTAACCGGATCACTTATCCCAAATGGACATATTCCTCTACAACTTCGAGAGTTGAGCCCCCAACTCCAATGGGGGTGAGTACAACATAGATATTCGATAAGATCATCGTTTTGTCCATGTTCATTTTAAGATCCACCTGTTGGGAGATTCGATTAAGGTCTTCGAGCATAGTGCTACGGTCTTCCAGCGATTCTGCCAAGACTACAATGTCGACGGCAAATCGAAAGTGAGTAATATACTCGCCGTCGATATTGATGCCAAATCTTTTCTACTGCAAGAGCTTGAAGCCGTTTTTTAGCGCGGCAGTGAATAGTTTCGGAGATATGTCATCTCCCTGTCTTACGCTTCTATGTAGTGGAATCGCCTGCGTGATCTGATCTTGTACTCGGACCGACATAGTGGCGTTGTTTTATATACACCTCAACACTTCGATGTACTGATAGTTTATGTGGCACTGCTGAAGAGACTGTAGCACAGCCCAGGTCTCGATCGATTCGAAAGCTTTCTCATAGTCCACAAACGCTAAACAAAGCGGTAAGTTATATTCCTCGGTTTTTTGTATATATCATCAAACCTGCGTTCACGATGATTTGTGATGACCCTCGAAAACAACTTATAGACATGGCTCAGGCGCGAAATGGGACTGTAGTTCTTCAGCAAAGTATTATCACCTTTTTTGCAGAACAGAGGGCTGAACGCCAGAGGCCTGGATCAGGAGCGTGGTTCTGGCGTTGAGCCTTCGAGGAGAACGAATTGAAGAGCCTCTGAAGGACTTTCAGTATCGGCGTTTCGCCCACTTTCAGAAGCTCTGAAGTGAATCCGTCCTCAACCGGCGTTGTTGTTTTTAAGTTACTTGAGGGCCATCTCAATCTCACACAGGCTGATGTTCGGGATATCATCGCTAAAGTGTCGGATCAATTCGGCTCTCGGGTCTTCAGCCGAGCTAACAGTAGGTTCGGCAACCGAGGTGTAAAGCTGTCCGTAGAACCTCTCGATCTCTCTTAATACCTTTGCCCTAGTCGATAGTACGCGGCCATCGGTCGTTTTCAGCCTAGACAACTGGCTTTGCCCAGTAAGTCAGTGCTCTTGCAAACACTTTGGGGCTTCCGTTCCACACAATTAATGTTCACAGTATTGTGAGCACGGATATCGTATCGCAAGGACTTCTAGATCCCTCTGTTGAGCCGTCGATATACTTCGGCGTCATAAGAGGACTGCAGCGTTAAAGATCGACGTTCGGCCTTGAGGTCAAGAGTGTGGATCGAGAGTTTTTGTGGTCTATCTCTACGGCGAGGTCTAAAATACTTAGATCCCACTATATGGACAGCTTCTACGAAACCGCTGTTTAACTCGTCCACTGCAAGGTTTTCTTTTAGACAATCAAAGTGATTTGTCAACTCGAGTTGAAAGCTCTCGGGGTTTTGGATATGGGCGCGAGTAGGTGTGTGTGAAGGTGTGGTATGAAGAGGCACCTTATCAGGCCGGCATAATTGTTTCCATTGGCATGGGACTGCCGTCCGATGCCAATGGATCCTCTGCCTGGGCGGCATTGGCACTTACCATCAGGTGCAATTCCGCCACTATGCCAGGCCATTATAAAAAAAAGGTCGGCACGTAGACTTCATCAAGCGACGACTTTCTTATTGGACGTTGATATTCAATGTGCCCCTAACCATTCGGTGATCATTACCGGTTTTCACTCTGTAGATCACAGAGACATCTCTGAACATCCGTCTATTCGTCGTCGAGATGAAATCTATCTCATTTCTCGTAGAACCGTCAGGACTCAGCCAGGTCCATTTCCTGTGAGGCGGCTTCTGGAAAAATGAATTCATCGCAAAGAGTCCCTCTTTTCCAGAAAGTCAGCCAGCCTCTGACCCCTGAGGTTCCCATGTCCAAATTGCGCCATTTTCAACTCTGCATCGCTTCTCTTGCCCAACTTTGCGTTGAAGTCTCCCATAACAACATTGAAGTAGGTTTTGGAAGTATGTATGGCCCGACTTATGTCCTCATACATCTCCTATACTTACTATACTTATTGTACACTACCCTGCTCGATACACCTTCGATGGATACGGTGTTGTTGATGAGAGACCTGTGGACGAGAAATCCGACACCTTCTCGGGACTGTTGGTTGTCCTCTCGGTAGAGGAGCAGGTTACCAGACTTCAGGGTTATCGTATCCTCTCCGATACTTCGAACTTCCGATAACCCCAGAATGTCCCAGTGTAACCTGCTCAATTCTTCTTCCAGTTCGACAATCGTCTCGTCTGTCCTCATAGTACGTATGTTGTGTGTTACCAGGGCCAGTCGTCGTCGGGGTCGTAGGCGGGGCCAACCCGGGGATCCTTACCATTATAGGGATTATACATACATACATATATATGTTAACGGAAATGTATGTAATCCGTCATTGTATACAATATCTTAGAGAAAAAAAAATAAGTTAGGTTAAGTATTATTGAATTTAACGCTATGATTGTTACTTGTGATAAAAAATATTACTCTCATTAGAACAACGTGTTTTATTACAGAAACCATTATTCTTATACATTTCCATATTGCTTCGGAATTGTATACATTTTCTAGGAGCTGTATACAAATAAATAATAAAATAAAATAAATAACACCCCAACAGTCACATACATAGTCCTGACCCCACACTAAGATCGAGTCTTGTTTCGTGGATATCAGGAACTACGAGAGAGACTTTTCGGTCTCACAAACACCTAGACCCGAAAGAAATATTTGTGGGCCTCACAAACATTTCTCTCGGTGCGGGGATCGAACCCGCGGCCTCTCGTTTCACAGGCGGCGTCTAACCAACTGCGCCACGAAGGCTGTCATACAATTCCTAGACTTCATACATTTCCGGTAACATATAAATGTGTGTGTTAGTGCTAATCTTAATACCCAATTGGTTAAAACAAGAAAGCTAAATGCACTGAAATCTATACATATAAATAAAATTGAAAATAAAAAAATGACCAACTACATATCGTTATATACACGATACCTATAACGAAAATGATCTTAGATTTTTTTGTCTGTCTGTCTGTCTGTTTATTCCCGTTAATCCCTGAAATGACTGAACCGATTTTGACGGGACTGTTACTGTCAGGTAGCTAATATGATAAGGAGTAACTTAGGCTACATTTATTTTAGAAAAATCCTTTTATTTTAGAAAAATAAAGTAATGTTGCAATGCCCAAGTGCTGTCCAGTAAGCAGCTCACGCGCATGCGCAATTTTTCAATAAACCTTATTTAAAAAACTGAAAATTAATGATAATTAAAATAAAAATGCTAAAACAAAAAATAAAAATGCACAAACAAAAAATAAAAATGTAAAAACAAAAAAAAAACAACGAAATAAACTAATTAACTTTTTTGTTAAATTCCAAGCGGACGAAGTCGCAGGCACAGATAGTTATCAAATATATCAAATTCTAGATACACGTATGTGGGAATATCCATCATAATATATCGGTTCAAATTTTAACACAAAATGGCCGCCCGGTGACACGTACATTTTAACTTAAAAACACACCACAAATCACGTATAACACTGAAATATGATAGATTACTTATTTTTCCATGATATTTTGTTCTCTTCACGAACAATCCACCACGTTTAATGATTTTATTTAAGAAATGAACAACAATTTCAAACTTCGCGGGCATTGTCGACTTCAATGACGTTTTATTAATTTTTTCACAATGGAGCGACCCAAGAACATCGAAATTATAAAAAATTGTGTAACTATCGAATATAAACTTTGTATACCCTGGACGCCACCTTACGGCTTCCGGAAAATTGTGACAGGTGAGGGGCTTTAGATTTTCCAGGCGCGCGACCGTCTTACGGTCGCCCGACAGGGGAGACTTTAATAGTGGAAATCCTATAGCTGATGTAGACAATAATGACATTGGACGGATACAAAATGATTATGTTAGCAAGGCTATAACAGTCAATGAAGAACCTATACTTAACAGTGGAAATCCTATAGCTGATGTAGACAATAATGACATTGGAGGAATAAAAAATGATACTGATATTAGAGTACTGACCGCCATGTCCAGTAGAGCAGGCCACAATGATCCATCCGACACAGGCGGCCCACAGCGAGTGCGAGAGCGCGCTGTACACGGCCGCGGCCGCCGCGCCCAGCTCCGTCTTGTACAGCCCGAATATCAGGAACAGCAGCGTCGCCGCGCACACCGCCCATCCCGTCCACGCCCATACCTGCAACCAAAACGACATTATAATTAAAATTACAAATCATTCATTGATTCAATTAAGGTTTAAATTTTGTCGCAATTTTAATACAACAGTGTGTGGGTGTCTTGGTTGCTAAAAACAACCTCTGCCTAACACTTCAGGCATGAGTTTATATTTGTATGTATGACATTAGAATTATTTTTATAACGAAGCCAAGCGTCAGACTTCCGCATACGAGATCGACGGACAACTTGATAATGGAAATCACCGAATGCATTCTGTTTCCAAGAGATAACTGGGAAAATTCTTGGGGATAGCCTGGGCTTCATTTGGCTGACGGGAAGCTATATAAGCAATTGTGAATCAACATATTGTGGTCGGCGATTAATCTCGAATTCTTATATAGCCGTACTCAGAAAATCTCGTCCCAGAAACTCTTAATTCGCTTCGTTTCTCTTTTTTCACCCTTTTGTTAATTAATTAATATTAATTTTAAAAGTTGTTATCAAAGATTGACATCTTATCCAAATGAATTCCGAGTTTATTAGCAGCAATTGTAACTTACCACGACTTTTGCTTGATCGTGTACTAACTATCATGTAATCATTGTATTGTATTGTATTGTATCAGCCCATATACGTCCCACTGCAGGGCACGGGCCTACTCTACAATCGAAAGTACGATTGAGAGTGGTTAGGCCATATAGTCCACCACGCTGGCCTAGTGCGGGTTGGCGGACTTACATACCATAGAAATTCTTATGAATCGCTATGGTATGCAGGTTTCCTCACGATGTTTTCCTTCACCGTTTTAGTGCGTGGTGATTGACTGTCAATACACACATGACTCCGAAAAGTCAGAGGTGTGCCCTGGGATTTGAACCCGCGACCACCGTAAACATGTTGGCAGCCGCGTCTAGTCCGTTTACCAACAGGCCACCACGCACTTCATGTAATCATAAGCTATAATTATTACGGTTTAAAAACACCTACCCTGCTCATCCTAATCTTCAAGTTGGTCTTGAAGAGTATCCATCCTGTAAGCATGCCTACGAGGTAGGGCCCTAGGCGCGTCCATGGCTTGTCGTAGATCTTGTCGAACTGCGTGAATGGGTCCTCGCTGTTAGGTACGTGGTCACTGCTCCAGGATACGTAGCCCGTTGTCATTAGAGATGATATGAAGAACACACCAGTGAGGGAGGCGGAGAGTTTGAAGTGGCTGGAAAAGGAAAAAAACTAGTTTTATGCGTGCTAAATCAAATAGGTATATTATGATAGTAAATTAACGCAGTGTGGAAATAATTTTAATGATGTTTCATTTGTGTTACATAACAATAGTATGACATAGAATAATCTATGACACGTTATATGCCGAGTATGAAGAAATTCAAAGTGAAACTAATTACCTTGTGGACAATATTAGGAGGATAGCACTAACTGCATAGAACTGGGTGTCATCTGATAGATACCAACTCCACAACATGCACTGGAAAAAAGAATAAGAATGTTTATTTGTATTGCTATTATACAGGGTATATCAAGACTGCTTCCGAAAACGAAGCCGGGTGGTAGTCTAAGCGACTTCAGACACAATGCAACAGAAAAAGACATTTTTTTTTTGTTATTTTTTTCCTGTGACCATATTTGGGTGGTAAATACATTTTTTTCTAAAATAATAGTGTATACCCTTTTGTTTATACATATAAATAATCTAAGGTATAAAAGAGTTTAAATTATTATTTTAGCAAAAACAATGGATTTAGCACCCAAAAATGACGATATTTAAAAAATCATAAAAAATAACTGTCGCATTTCTTTGCGAAATTTTTAGTTGCATTGTGTTTATAGTCACTAAAACTACCACCCGACTTCGTTTTCGGTAGCAATCTTGAGAGACCCGGTATATTACTTCATAGCCTCCATTGCGCGGTTTGTAACATGCCGGCTATGAAATGTGTAGCCATGGTTTCCGAATCCACACCGAAACATATTAATTTATTGCCTATAAAATTTCCAACTATAAATTTCTTCTACTACGATTAAGAGTGGTAAGGCCATATAATCCACCACGCTGGCCTAATGAGGGTTGGTGCTATGAATTTCCAATGGATTATGTCTCACCATCTGCTCGACCGGGAACAATGTGTTGATGTAGAGCAGGTTGCGCCACCAGTAGTGCGGGCAGGTCTCGTGGTCCATCGCCGGCGGCTCGAATACCGCGTTGTGAGCGAACCACTTCATGGTCACCTCTACCACGCCCAGGATGAACAGGTACGGCGCCGTCAATCTATACCAGACCAGGTTGTAATTACTATTCAATTATTAATGTTTGTAACTTAATTAGAATTATATGATTTGATTGGATTATGATGAGAATTTTTATGTTATGTTCGATCCCTCTGAAAGAAAATTTTGTTTAAAAATTATAGAAAATTCCTTATACTTAAACATTATTTTCCATCGCATGAGAAATGTTTGTGTGGCCCACAATTATTTCTTTCGGGTCTGGGTGTTTGTGAGGCCGAAAAGTCTCTCGTAGTTCCTGATACCCACGACACAAGACTCGATCTTAGTGTGGGGTCATGACTATGTTGGGTATATTGGGTATGTTGGGTGGTGTACTGTTGGGTGTTATTTATTATAATACCTATATATGTATTTTATTATCGCATACAGTGTGAAATCTTGAAATTAAAAGTATATCATAGCATTCCTCTTTTTTTTTTTACTTACATTACGTTCGAAACTACTAATGGAACTGACCTGGCAAATCTATAGCCCATGAGCCCTAGGAATTGCAGCACACCGGAGGTGATCTTCCGCCTGTCTTTGGTCAATACATCCAGCTTGCCCTTCGCGTTGGTTCGGAAGTACAGGAACGCTACCAGCATGCCACTGTAATATAACAACACATTCGATTACCAAGAACATATTCTGCTTAAATATTATACTGTATCAGCCAATGGGATCAGCTCACAATGACCTTTTACTATCACCAACTACATTGAGACAACATTTCGTTACATAACATTCCATCAGTCTACCTCTTCTTACAGCAAAGATCTTAATTAAAATTGTCGAAGTATTGACGCGCACAATACTAGAAAATTACTCAAATATAAAATAATAGCAGACAGAGGAAGAAACAGTGAACTTACCCTAAACAAAAGAAGGTGTCGACGCTGTACACGGCGCTCAGAATCAGCTGGAACAAGAAACTCTTCTCCAGGATCGCTCGCAATGCAGTGTTATCAGCGTACTGAAACAATTAACAATAACAATAACCAACTAGTATTTGCCCTTATACATATTGCAGAAAGTTTTAAACTAGGTATTAAACAGCAGTGTAAATGCACAGTTGTGGTTCAGTTTGAAGGATATTTGTAGCCAGAGTAGCTACTGGACAAATTGAGACTAATCATCTTATGTCTAAGGATGGTGCGGGCAGTAGTATGCCAAGCATTGTTTTGTAAAGCAAGGTGTTGTTTGGTTGTGCTATTGCTTATGAGCAGTCGTAATGCATACCATCGGGCGACGAAATGCTCGTCCAATAAAAAAAGTAAATTTATATCGACTGTTGTCAATAGCTGCCTCGGTGGCGTAGTTGTACTACGGTACGGTTACAAAGCTGAGGTCTCGGGTTCGAATCCCGGGTTGGGCAAAGTGATATTGGATTTTTCTATTCAGTATCAGCCCAGAGTCAGGAATTTGTGCCCGATATGGCGATAGGCTCGCCACCTATCACATTGTGGGACGGAACATACAAGGCGAAATGTGGGTGCCCTAGCACCTCTGCCTACCCTTTCTGGGAACAAGGCGTGAGTTTATGTATGTATGTATGTTGTCAATAGATACTTTAGATAGCGCTATACTTACAACCAGGTGCAACACTCAATGATGTGTCAGTAAAAAACGTTTAAATAGATGAAGTAACACCGAACATGGAATGTTACATTAGAAAATTTCATTAAGATATCATCTGCAATATCAATCTTCCTAAGTATAAATATGATCTAAGTACAGTCCAAGTACGAGTATAACGTGTGTGACTCGAAACAAATATTTGTATACTGCCCAGACTTTTATCCAAATCCTAATTACAGTAAAACCAATTCAGAGCAGTTGTGCTGTAAATTGTGACAGACAGAGATTAGATAGTGTATGGTAGGGGATGGTCACCTTGAACACGACGATGCATGTGTGTCCGAAGATGACCCACACCATGGAGAGCGCGCGCAGGCCGTGCACCACGGGCACCGTGTCCGCGCCCACCGACTGGTCCAGGATCTGCAGGATGTTCGCCTTCATCGAGAACGACAGCAGCAGCTGCGACCATACACCTGGAAGGAGTGTTAACTACATTGTTAGTGCATATTTCTAGTACCTGTAGGTACTGCGCTAAGGAGAGTTTGAAGACAATTTAGTTTGGCAAAACCTTTGAATTGTAATTTTTAAGTTACTAATTTATCATTAGACAGAATTAGATGAAGCTACATCAGAGATCCTACGGCTTTCTTGTTCATTGTCTCCTAGGTTTATTTACTCAAAAAGCTAAGTTGATGAGTATTTTAAAGGCTCAAAACACTCAAAGCTAGTTGAATCAGTGGCCATGATAGAGATATTTGAAGATATTAAATCAATTTATTTAAAATAGTAAAGTACTGACTGAGTTTGATCTCCTCATCCGTGGAGGTGGACGCTGTCTCCGCTGTTAGTCGCTCTTCTGACGTGTTGGTGTTTATGGCCAGGTTGTTGTTCACATTGTAGATTGCCTTTCCTGTAAATATTTTATACTATTCACGCGATATTTAGTTTTACAACAGTCAAAATATATTTTGTGCTATGGATTGCGTAAGCAAGAACCTTTCATGTGTTTATTTTTAAATCAGGTATATTCCCATGAGAAAAAAACTATTGTTTTTATTTTGACTAGAATGTCAAAGCATGGTCATCAAACTATACAATTGAAACCAAAAGGTACACGAGAAAACCTTCAAGCATAAAATCTCTCCTCATCTGTGATGAGACTAATAGGTACTGCATTGAAGAATAAAGCGGATGAAATAACCCTACCATTAGAAACAGTAATGTCATCAAGTCCGTTGAGGTCGAGCTTGAGGTCGGTCCTGGCGTTGTTGTTGGCGGCCATGTTCTCGACGCGACGCCGGCGCCTGCGCACGTCGTAGGCGATACGCATGTCGTATGCGGTGGCCGATATCAGCAGCACGGACACGAAGCAGCATACACCCCTGGAGAAAAACATATTACCTATATAATGAAAGTCGAAATAAGGTAATTTGGTATACACAATCTGTAGATGTAGACACGCTGTAGTCTTGTCTATAGAAACAATGAGGCGGTCTTCGGGATTTGATAGTCTGTCGCATAGAAAACCGAAGATAATAATATATTTGTAGTGCTTTTTGTATTTGGTTCATAGCAATTTGAGATTGCAAAACATTATGTAATGACTATAATCTTCGTTCTCCTTTCTTTGTATCATTCACTTTGAAAGGTGGCAGCGAACTTATGATTATCCATGGGAAATGAAAGAATGATGATAAGTTTTTGTGGGATAATATACGCCACCAGCGTCATTCCTCATTTTATTTAGATAAAGAGATTAGCCGAGTAGGTATTAGATATGCATTGTAAATGGTCGGTAAATTTATGAGACGAACAAAGAAAGAGTATGTCCAACAAAGCATTTTAATGTGTTAAGATAGGTATCCATAGATTGTATACGTCAATGTGTACATAAGTCAATTGTTATGAGTGGAATATGTAACGAATAACAAGTAATGTGCAACATATTCTAGGACATATGATTCAGGTTGTTTCGAAACGAGCACGACATCAACATATGGAATTTTATTTGGTACACACCCACCTGGTTATTTCATACGGCGATTTTATACTCATTTAAATGTTTGTGACCTCAATAATTTCGACATTCACAATTTGTTTATGATTGGTCATTAAATTGTTTTGAGTAAATATTTATTTTATGTGCCAATGATACTACTCTTAATAATTGTGCGAAGTTGTTCCGTGGGTTCATGTATCTCTTGGAGTATATTGTAACTTTATTATTATACTTATTCGTAGTCGATAACCATTTTACACTGTTAACGGTTTAAATTATTCGATATGTGTAAGTTTCAGTTGGGAATGCGGGCAGGTAAAGTATTTGAGGCTATCGCATTTTTTGTATTTAAGAATTAGTAAGTAATTTGGAACATATGTATATGTAGCTATATTTAGAATAAAGAGTATATTTCTTTTACTATGAAAATATTATATCACAACTGACCTTTTATGTATATTTTAGCTATTTGACTGACAGTAGAGGTTAATGTGTAGTTAGCCTTAGATTACCTTTTTGATAGCAGTTAGGTAAGACTTGTAATCGTAGCCACTGCACTATAGTTACAAGTAATCAGTAGCCTTCAGAGGTTTATTATAACTTAAAAATTTCATTGGCATTATACTACCATTTAATTTATTACACTGTCACGAATTAATTAATATATTTTGATATGAATAAAACAATATAGTAATTAACTTTGCATATATTAATCTCCGTAGTTATACCTAGCTATAAGTAAGAGAACATTGGAACCTTTTATTAGATAATATATTTTGTTAGTGGATAATAAAAATACCTATTAAACAAATATTCCCTGACAAGAGATTATACTTACGATCACTCATAAATATAAATACCAGTTAATAACGATTAAATTTAACTATATAAATGTAGTTAAATTACTATTAACCTTATATTATATTTCTGCAATGATTGCTTACATATTTGCACGATTTCTTTTCCCATTTACTCGATAGAATGTAATATGAAAAACTGAACGCTAGTACGATTCTGAGCTAAATCATTCTCCAACATATTCCTCGTAGGATGTAGATGTAACGCCTATTGACAAAAGACTGGACACGGTTTCCAAGACGGTAGTTGCGGGTTCAAATCATAGAACATACCTTTGACTTTTTGGAATCAAGTTTGCATGGATAGCCAATTACTTTAAAAGGGAAGGAAAACATAGATTATTATGTAGAAAACCTGGTGATTAAAATACAATGTTTAACTCACAATAGCACTTGGAAGGTGGGGTCCTGTATGTAGGAGTAGGTACCACGCAGGGGCATTCGTACCGCAACGACTGTATGCTTCAGCAGCGGCGCCCGGGCTCTGTTCACCAGCGAGGTGACCGCTTCGCGACTACACGAGCGGGGCAGACACAACCCCAGGTGCAGGGTTCGACGCTGGAAGTAAAATATAGTTTTATTTGAATACCGTATGATTGAGAGCAGAGATGATTAAAATAAATTGATCCAATTGAATGGATGTAAATGCGTTATATATGTTTCGATACATGAAATTAAAATTTTGCTTTCGTTGAATTAAAAAAATATATCATGAAGGTTTAGTTTGAGGTAGAAATAAAATCCGTGTCCGAATTAGATGCGTAGATTCGAATTTGCAGGTGTAATATTCGTTAAGTTGCACATATATTGTTATATAATAACTTAAAACTGTTGGCGCTAGTATAGAACGCCTAGCATAATTTTATGAGTGAACACTCGCAACAGACACTCTTCGCAGATTTATGCGTGTCGGCAACTTACAAACTAATTTGTGTTGGGGTAATTTCTCGGTACAAAAAATAGTGGAAGTTTCTTATTTTTACAAAATTCATCTTTAGAATCAATCAATCAATTTTGAAATAGTCCTTTGCAGTAGGTACGTTGTAATAAAGTATAATAATTTTTGATCAACATTTATTATGACGGCGTGTTTTAATGCAAGTTTCGCATCGATAACGTACAGTTTTGACGAGGTTCTGCATTTCGGTGGTGACAGAGACTCGCACGTTGTAGAAGGCGGTCTCGAAGGGAGGCCCGTAGCCCGTCATCGACACGTCCTGCCGCCACTCGTTGAAGATCTGCGACCCGCTGCTTTCTGACAACAAACAGGACTGTTTACTACAGGGAATTGAATTTTGAGAACAAATACTGGGATCTGTCTAGGACAGAAGTTCTTAATTTTTAACAGCTCACGGCGCATATCCTTTGTTATTATTTTTTGTCTTGACAACTATATAAATATATTTAGCCAGTCGATTTTTTATTTGAATGAACGGTGAGACGAGCATGCCATTCGCCTGATGGTAAGCGATAGGACCGCTCATAGACAGTAGCAAAACTAAATAACATGATGAATTACAAAGCAATGCTTGGCATTCCACAGCGCTCGTCATCCTGAGACATAAGATGTTAAGTCTCAATATGTCCAGTAGTTACTCTAGCTACAATATGCTTTAATGTTCCTACGGCGCAGGTGACGCCGCGGTGTACACTTTCGGAATCTCTAAATTAGAAGATTGCTCTATATTATCATCAAGTTGTCTACACTATGTGCAGTACAATCTGAATAGAGTATCTACCAATGAGCAATACTTATTTGTCACCTGTTGCTACAATTATCGTGAGCTCTTTGAATTTGTATTGGATTTCAATAGAACAATGTTACGAAGACCTTATATACGTGTGACATAACTCAGATGGCACAACATCATATATATTGAAAATATATACCGAGCTTGTTTGAAGACAAACATTTTCAACCTTGACATAACTGTGATATGTTTAAAGTTGATATGTAACAGTGTGGTTCTACCTAATATATGTAAGCATTGTTTAAAATATGTATTTTAGGTTTTATGCAAACAGATCTCTGGTTTAACGAGTCTTAACATCATTATATTAACTCAGTACCTTGACATTATAAACCTTTCTTTATTACACTTCAAGTGGTATTTAAGTTAAATACCTAGGAATAATATCTGCAGGTGGATTGTATTTGTTTTATTCCAGCTTAAAATATTGTTTGTAGCGCTGACCTCATTACACATTGTTTAAGTCACATATTATATTTGAACATAGTGTCAATGATTTTATAATTTTTATTTTATAATTTAATTTAATTTATAAGACAAAAAATTGAAAAAAAAAAATCAATTATGTTATCTATACAATTTTGGAAACAGAAATTCACTCATATTCAAAAGCTACATTCGATTTTTATTGTATTATTTGATTTTTATTATCTGAAGTAGCGCTTTGCTAATCAATAATATCGCACGTACCACAAACGCTCATACAAAAGACTTCAACGCGCGCATTAAACTTTGCTCTAAAGTTAAACATTCAACGGCAAAAGTGCGGGACACATATTTTTAAAAGCTAATATTTCCTATAATCCGAAAGTAGCCGTAGAATTATTATTTATATAGAATTTTGCGTCTACTTGTTGCTTACAATGATTAAGTATAAATATAATATAAGTTTATTTGTTAGTTAATGTTAAATAACCGATGTTCAAACCCGAAAAGAGCGGACAAGGTCGCCCGGAGGCCGCCGCTGTAGAAAGTGACGCTGGCGATTAAGTAAGTCTGCCATCGAGCCCCTTGACCTAGTGCTTGTCGGAGAATTGCGGATGTGTGCGGTTTGGGGTTCGCTTAGACCGACGTTTGTTATGTCACGACACCGGCGATTATTTTGTAAGCCATTACTTGATGTTGCGTAGTATTCATTAAGTAAATATGCTAAACTTTGCAACGTATTTCACAAAAACATTAATCGTACAGTTTAATAAAAAGTAATTTGGTAATAGATAGAGCACTGCTGTGTTTAATCAAAGCTGTATATAAATGTGTGGGTATTACTTAATACGTGCAAAAAAGCCTCAATTTTCATTTTTAAAGATGTTCACTATTAGCATATTTTATTGTGGTACTTTTCTCACTCAAGTGAAGAAAATGAATAAATAAATAACTGTCTATAGAAAACCGACGTGAAGTAATATCTTTGCTATTAGTTTGCGTCCAGTAGATAATATATAACAATAGAATATCGATCATTTGTCTTCAGATACGGTACTGCACTACATTTACTATAGAAAACATTTTAGTCACTTTGCCAATAAAATAACCCATGACACGGAATAATATTTTCAGGATACAAAGGATTTACTGTATCAGCCCACACGTACCACTTCAGGGCTCGAACCTTCTCTACCATGGACCATGGTATGCAGGTTACCTCACGATGTTTTTATTCACCGTTATAGTTCGTTAAAGTGTATTTAATTTTCTGTCTGCGTATTGCATTTTGAGTCTGCGATCGGGGATTTGAGAATGTCAAATGAAATGGTGTAGGAAAATGTAAAAAAATCATGTTACTCAGATATCTAAAGTTACATATATAGTATATATAAACTGACGCCTTTTTTCCCAGAACGTGTAGGCAGAGGTGCCAGGACTTTGGGCTGATAATGAATAGAAAAATCCAATATCACTTTACCCAACCCAGGGTTCAAACACGAGACTTCAGCTTTGTAACCGTACCGTGGCACAACTGCGCCACCGAGGCAGTCAAAATGTGAAGCTGTAATTCGCCTATAAAGTCATGTTTAAGCTGGCACAAATTCTACAAACTAGCTTCAATCCAAAGCGTTGCAAACAGGGTTACGAATGTTATATAACGAGTGTGCAATACGTCTGTTTGTATCAAAAAACCCGATCTCCAGCTTTCCTCGTGAGTTTCACAAACGGAGCGCCATACCACCGACCACCGTATGTTGCCCAACGTTGCTATAATAAAAATACTTTTGCAACTAAATTGCAAACGTTACTAAATTGTATCGTGGTGGCGAAATTATGGAAAGTAGCTGTGAGGGGCGCGGGGGGTTGTACTACACACTAGTCACTACGTCGATTGAATTAATTCATGGCACTCATGGACGTATTGCTAATGTATTGACAATGGATCAATGGAGGCGTGCGAGGAAAATAGATGCATCGTTTAATGATAAAGTAGGGCTTGTGTTTAGGATCAAGGCGGTGTTGAACATTTATTTGTATTCTATTATGAATTGTTTAGGATTCAAGATACGGTAGTACTTAAAAATATTAATTACTCTTAAATTAGTTTCATATGAATTATAATGTAGTTTAGGGAATCACTAGAGTAAAATACGACGGTGTTCATCGTCTTATCAAGTTACTAGTAAAATATCTTGCCGCGTTCAATATTTTAATATTAGTCGGCATTCCACCATTTTACCAAAACATAATGAAAGGTCAAACAGCCTTTAAAGCGTAATATGTAAAAAAATGTATTAAATGATCCAATTCTACCGTGATATTAGTGTGCAATGTGCATTGACACTCGAGGCTAATAAACCTTGAGAATAGAAGGTGTAAATAAATAGAGCATACGTCGCCCATGAGAGTAACGGTGGCATGCGCTTACAAAATCGCTGTTGTGCACACTGCACGCTGCGCTCTGTCCGAGGCGAAGTCGCAGTGAATGCACTGGACGTTGCCCAAACCGATGTAATGCCTTCTATTTAAAGTTAATCGGAAAGACGATAATCTAGATACACCTAACAATATTCTTAATTTAGTTTCGGATTGGTTTTCTGCTAATAATCTACTATTAAATGCTAGTAAGACTAAATGCGTCCATTTTGCTTTACCGAACGTGGCAAGCGTAAACACGCGTATCGAATTAAATTCAGAAATTCTAAATTTAGCTAATTCCACAATTTTTTTAGGGATCACTCTAGATAAAAAATTACAATGGGGTCCACAAATTGAGAGATTATCAGCTAAACTTAGCAGCGCAGCGTTCGCGGTCCGAAAAATAAGACAACTAACTGACGTTGCAACGGCTAGATTGGTATATTTTGCTTATTTTCATAGTATAATGTCATACGGCATTATTTTATGGGGATCAGCGGCTGATATCGAATCCATATTCATCTTACAAAAAAGAGCAGTCCGTGCTATTTATAATCTAGGAAGCCGCGATTCTTTGCGATCTGTTTTTAAAGAAAGCAATATACTAACCGTGTCATCTGAATACATCTTTCAGAATATAATGCACGTTCGTAAAAATATTAATAAGTTTTATAAGGTCAGTGACACCCACACCATTAATACGCGGAATAAAAATAAACTAGCAATACCCTCGTTTCGACTAGAAAAGTCAAAAAAATCTTTCTTGGGTAGTTGTATTAAATTTTATAATAAACTTCCCAATAGGATAACGCAGCTACCGGACAAACTATTTAGGGTCCATATTAAAAACAAACTTATGACTAGGGGTTATTATAATATTAAGGAATATATTGAGGATAAAAAAGCCTGGGATTAGGTGTTCTCTTGCACATTGCGACCTCCTGGGGCCCTGAACTATTCGCTTATTACACCACCTAATCTAAATAATTAAAAATATCTAAATAATTAAAAATATCTAAAATTGTGAACTCAAAAATTAAGCTATATACAATCAAATAAATCAATTAAATTATATGACGACCGATCGAAAAAATCATATAAAAATATTAATCATATTAATTATTAATATGGCAAATCCTTGTAAGACAAGTCACAAATACTTATTTTAGTAAATTGACCAAAACCAAGCCCACTGAGTTTGACTCGCTGGATCTACTCAGAAATGGGTCGCGCCGCGTAGTATCCAGTGGTAAAGTAAAGCCCGCTGAGTTTGTTCGCCGGGTCTTCTCAGTCAGGGCCGCGTTGGATCCGGCAGTAAGCCTAAACATACGGGACGTATCGGAAATACTTATGGTCGTTGTCTTAAGTTGGACCCAAAACAAGCCCACTGAGTCTTAGTCGCTGGATATACTCAGGACTGGGTCGCGTCGCGTAGTTCCAGTGGTAGTGTAAGCCCACTGAGTTTGTTTCGCCGGGTCTTCTCAGGAAGGGCCGCATTGGATCCGGTGGTAACTATAAACCGCTACGCACCGTTGTAATATTTATGGTCCACAAATAATATAATTTAATTTGACTAACGTAAATAATGTATTTCTTTGACAAATAAATTACTATAAAGTAAAAACTAATACTTTAAATAAAATATGAATAAAAACTAAATAAATAAATAAAACTAATTATAAAAAAAATTAAATTAAATTAAAAATAAATAAAATTAATAAATAAATTGATAAAAGCAAGAAATTAAAATAAGTAATAATAAGTATAGGAAATATATTGTAAATAGAGATTAAGTTCTATGTGTATTGACTTGTCATAAGAGCTCCTTAATTGCCTACGTGATCAATAAATACATTTCATTTCAAATACATTTCATTTCATTTCATTTCATTTCATTTCATTTCATTTCATTTCATTTCATTTCATTTCATTTCATTTCATTTCATTTCATTTCATTTCATTTCATTTCATTTCATTTCATTTCATTTCATTTCATTTCATTTCATTTCATTTCATTTCATTTCATTTCATTTCATTTCATTTCATTTCATTTCATTTCATTTCATTTCATTTCATTTCATTTCATTTCATTTCATTTCATTTCATTTCATTTCATTTCATTTCATTTCATTTCATTTCATTTCATTTCATTTAATTTCATTTAATTTCATTTAATTTCATTTAATTTCATTTCATTTCATTTCATTTCATTTCATTTCATTTCATTTCATTTCATTTCATTTCATTTCATTTCATTTCATTTCATTTCATTTCATTTCATTTCATTTCATTTCATTTCATTTCATTTCATTTCATTTCATTTCATTTCATTTCATTTCATTTCATTTCATTTCATTTCATTTCATTTATTCTAACAGAACTGAATTTCATGACACAAATACCACACTATATCATTTTAGGTATCATTTAATTTAAAGAAGTATTTCAGCCTCATAACAACTAGATTTTCGTCATCATCATGTTATTGTTTATTTTGGACATAAGCTTCTTTCAAACTGGGCCATTTCACTCTGTTTTAGGCTCGTTTCAACCAGCACCTACCACGACCTTTCGTAAATCGTCACTCCACCTAGCTAGAAGGCGTCCTGCACTATGTTCCTGCGTTACTAGATATAATTATGTACATTATATGTACACATAATAGATTAACACCAACGTATTTTGCTTAAGCTGGTACTCCGAAGACAATCGTAAAACTTACTACCTGATGTTACAATTTTATACGTTAGTAGGTATATGGTGCTCGCAGTACCAGAAGATACAAAATAAGATAGAGCATAAAAGTTAATCTATGTATTATGTTATTTGTTTTGACTTTTTCTCAATGTTTTATTGAAATGAGTCTCTAGTACCGAGTCTATTAGTGTACAAGTGTTGGTTTTAGAGAGAACACTTCCCTTATTGCTACATTAGTAGATTTCTAGTACAGAGATGTCACTTACTGTTTTAGTGGTCAATTGTCAGGGGTGCTCCTATCTAGTGGTCATGGCCTGTCCTAGAATAGGTGCTACGAGTACGCGACCTCGGCCCCCCGAGCTACTGCAGTCACTACAAACATTCCCTTCCATGACTGCAGTATCCACTCCTACAGGCCATACTCTCCTTTCCCATTATATCCTCTACTCACTAACCCTATTTCCTTTCCCCCGCTGATGATGGGCAGCAGCGTCGTCAGCGCGAGTCCCCTCCTGCGCTCGCCAACCCGCCTGCCAAGCGTGGCGAGTACTGGCAAATTACCCCTCAATGGCGACACAAAAATGGACCAGGCCCCCAGTCCCCGGCAGCCCCACTATTCCTGGCGATGGTAGCAGCCATGGTTACGGTGGGGCAGGGGGTGCTAAGAATCCCCGGGTTGGCCCCGGCTACCACCCCCGACGACGACTGGCCCTGGTAACACACAACATACGCACTTTGAGGACAGACGAGAAGATTGTCGAACTGGAAGAAGAATTGAGCGGGTTACACTGGGATATTCTGGGGTTATCGGAAGTCCGAAGAATCGGGGAGGATACGATAACCCTGAAGTCTGGTAACCTGCTCTTCTACCGGGGGGACGACCAACAGTCCCGAGGAGGTGTCGGATTTCTCGTCCACAGGTCTCTCATTAACAACATCGTATCCATCGAAAGTGTGTCGAGCAGGGTAGTATACCTTATACTCAGAATATCTAAAAGATATTCGTTGAAGGTCATACAGGTATACGCGCCGACCTCGACACACCCAGATGAAGAAGTAGAGGAGATGTATGAGGACATTAGTCGGGCCATACATACTTCCAAAACCTACTTCAATGTTGTTATGGGGGACTTCAACGCAAAGTTGGGCAAGAGAAGCGATGAAGAGTTGAAAGTGGGGCAATTTGGACATGGGCAACGGAACCTCAGGGGTCAGAGGCTGGCCGACTTTCTGGAAAAAGAGGGACTCTTCGCGATGAACTCTTTTTTCCAGAAGCCGCCTCACAGGAAATGGACCTGGTTGAGTCCTGACGGTTCTACGAGAAATGAGATAGATTTCATCTTGACGACGAATAGACGGATGTTCAGTGATGTCTCTGTGATCAACAGGGTGAAAACCGGTAGTGATCACCGAATGGTTAGGGGCACATTGAATATCAACGTCCAATTAGAAAGGCGCCGCTTGATGAAGTCTACGCTCCGACCTACTCGCGCCCATATCCAAAACCCCGAGAGCTTTCAACTCGAGTTGACAAACCGCTTTGATTGTCTAAAAGAAAACCTTGCAGTGGATGAGTTAAACAGCGGTTTGGTAGAAGCTGTCCATACGGTGGGATCTAAGTATTTTAGACCTCGCCGTAGAGATAGACCACAAAAACTCTCGATCCAGACTCTTGACCTCATGGCCGAACGTCGATCTTTGACGCTGCAGTCTTCCGTTGACGCCGAAGCATATCGGCGGCTCAATAGACGGATCTGGAAGTCTTTGCGACACGATGTCCGTGCTCACAATACTGTGAGCATTAAGGAGACAATTGAGCGGAACGGAGGCTCCAAAGTGTTTGCAAGAGACTTGTCTATTGGGCAAAGCCAGTTGTCTAGGCTGAAGACGGAAGACGGCCGCGTGGTATCGACGAGGGCAGAGGTATTAAGGGAGATCGAGAGGTTCTACGGACAGCTTTACACCTCGGTTGCCAAACCTGCTGTTAGCTCGGCCGAAGACCCGAGAGCCGAGTTAATCCGACACTTTAGCGATGATATCCCGGACATCAGCCTGTTTGAGATTGAGATGGCCCTCAAACAACTTAAAAACAACAAGGCGCCGGGTGAGGACGGAATCACTTCAGAGCTTCTGAAAGCGGGCGGAACGCCGGTACTGAAAGTCCTTCAGAGGCTCTTCAATTCCGTTCTCCTCGAGGGCTCAACGCCGGAGGCATGGAGCAGGAGCGTGGTGGTACTGTTCTTCAAAAAAGGTGATAACACTTTGCTGAAGAACTACAGGCCCATCTCGCTCCTGAGCCATGTCTATAAGTTGTTTTCAAGGGTCATCACAAATCGTCTCGAAGGCAGGTTTGATGACTTCCAGCCTCCCGAACAAGCCGGTTTCCGAAAAGGCTTTAGTACCATAGACCATATTCATACGCTACGGCAGGTTATACAAAAAACCGAGGAGTATAACTTGCCGCTTTGTTTAGCGTTTGTGGACTATGAGAAAGCCTTTGATTCGATCGAGACATGGGCTGTGCTACAGTCTCTTCAGCGGTGCCACATAGACTATCGGTACATCGAAGTGTTGAGGTGTATATACAACAACGCCACCATGTCGGTCCGAGTACAGGATCAGAGCACGAAGGCTATTCCACTACAGAGAGGCGTGAGACAGGGAGATGTCATATCTCCGAAACTGTTCACTGCCGCGCTGGAAAATGCCTTCAAGCTCTTGCAGTGGAAAGGATTCGGCATCAACATCAACGGCGAGTATATTACTCACCTTCGATTTGCCGACGATATTGTAGTCTTGGCAGAATCGCTGGAAAACCTTAGCACTATGCTCGAAGACCTTAATCGAGTTTCCCAACAGGTGGGTCTTAAAATTAACATGGATAAAACGAAGATCATGTCGAATATCCATGTTGTGCCCACCCCCATTGGAGTTGGGGGCTCGACTCTCGAAGTTGTAGACGAATATGTCTATTTAGGACAAGTGGTCCGGTTAGGCAGGTCCAACTTCGAGAGAGAGGTCAATCGGCGAATCCAACTCGGTTGGGCAGCGTTCGGGAAACTTCGCGACGTCTTCTCGTCCAAAATACCTCAGTGCCTAAAATCGAAAGTCTTCGATAGTTGTGTGTTACCAATGATGACATACGGCACCGAGACGTGGCCTCTGACTGTGGGCCTCATTAAAAGGCTCAAAGTCACTCAACGAGCCATGGAGCGGGCTATGCTCGGTGTTTCCCTACGAGATCGAATCAGAAATGAGGAGATCCGTAGGAGAACCAAGGTTACCGACATAGCCCATAGGATTGGCAAGTTGAAGTGGCAGTGGGCCGGGCACATAGCTCGTAGAACCGATGGCCGTTGGGGCCGAAAGGTTCTCGAGTGGAGGCCACGTACAGGCAAGCGAAGTGTCGGACGCCCGCCTACAAGGTGGACGGACGATCTGACTAAGGTCGCAGGAAGTCGCTGGATGCAGGCCGCTTCCAACAGGTCATTGTGGAGATCATTGGGGGAGGCCTATGTTCAGCAGTGGACTTCCTGTGGCTGATATGATGATGATGATGATGACTTACTGTTTTTATTCTTCAAGGGCGTGTGTTGCTCGTTGAGGATCTGGCAGAGTTCCGCGGAGCCGGTCCAGTAGTTGTTGCCCCAGTAGAACATCGCCGTGTAGCGTCCGCTTGCATCCTCCACTGCGAAACAAACATTTTATTATTATTTATTTATATTTTATTGTATTACATAATAGATTATATCCTAAATAATCTAAAATTAATTATCATTTACAATTGCCAATATGCAACAATTAAAATTAGGTTAATCAAAATTAATTACATTCGGATAGCAGTATTTAGAATGACTGTATGCATTTGTTTATCTCAAAGGTTGAATTAAATACGCTATTTTTATTGTTCACAATATTATTCAAATATAGCAATACAAGATGGTTAAAAATATATCGTGGGTCCTTCAATGTTCATTCAACATCTTTGTAAACTTAACCCACCTTGAACTTGCCACTATATACATGAATAAATCGAATATTCACGGCAGTTATTGCTTCCTGTATCGTGCGGAAATGCGGTTTAATTTAATCTCATCTTTATAAATGATGCGTCTGTCGGCGTTCATTGATTTTGGTATTTTTGGGTGGTGAGATGCAAGGGCTGTAATGACAGGTATTAATGGCGTAATTGTAATATCATGGCTGGGTGGAGACCTCTGTTACTTGGCCTTACCTTATAGAATGTAAAGGTATATCCGTTTTTATAGAGTTTTGTAAGATATACATATCAGGGCTGAATAATTGAATCTATAGATTGCTAAAATTCATAGTTCCTGCTATATAATGTGCATAAGAATAAATAAAAATGTGTTTTGCCTCTTGACGTATGTAAGAGTTCTAAAATTACATATTTTAAATAAGAATATAAACTCAGATATTCGAAAGACTAAGTTAAGCTTACGCCAAGGAGGAAACCAACCGTGTAACAAAAGGCTGTTGGTTCTGTTCTCGTACCGAAACAAAAATTGTTTTTGTTTCGATATATCAGTGAAGATTACGTACTTAGTGTAATGCCAAGGTTATGTATGTACTCGTAACGGTATAGAATTGTTTATAATACTATTATTTATTTCCTGACGTAGAGAAGTTTATAAAATGACAATAATTATCGGTACTATACATTATTATCCATAAGACTTTCTTAATCATAAAACATAATAGATTTACGTAAAACTTGCAGTGAATGGAGGAAAAAATACACAGCTGGCGCAAAAACTAAGAAATAAAAACAATGCACTGTCCTATTAAAACAAGGTTAATTATTACTTATATCAGAGATAAAATTTATAACTTGTAAGTATCCTGAAACGGATCCAGCATTATCTTTAAGGTACCAAACTTGTTATGTTTCCATGAAAACTTACATTTTTTTTATTTATTTTTTTATTGCAATGAATGACGAGATGATCATGCCGTTCGCCTGATGGTAAGCGATGCGACCGCTCATGAACAGTAGCAAAACCAAACAATACCTTGAAATACATAGCAATGCTTGGCATTCCACTGCGCTCGCCATCCTGAGACACAACATGTTAAGTCTCAAAATATCCAGTAGTTACTCTGACTACAATGTCCTTCAATCCGAAACACAACAGTGCATTTAAACTGCTGTCTGTCGGGAGAAATAGACATTGCGGTGGTACCCACCCAGGCAGCCTCTCACATATGAGAGACCTACCACCACCTACCACCTACCATTTAATCGTAAGCACAGGGCAATTCAAACAAAATATCAATGAGCGATATATAATTACCACTCTTCAGTCGACATGATTTTGCCGGGTTTCTCGAAGCCATATACATACATTTTCCTAACCACCAAGTTTGAACAAAAGCAGCCTGATTGTTTTGTCTCAAATCGCGATTTTAGGTTTCAAGGCTTTTGATCAACCTCTATAGGTACTGAATCTTTTTACGGCTCAGGTAAGTGCCCGAACTAAACTCAAGTTCAGCTAGCCGGTAAAAATACTCCTATTTAAACGGTATGCCCAAAAGTCGTGAAAACTAAAATCACGATTTTTGAAAAAAAATCGTCTCTTTTTTTTTCAAATTATGCACAATATCACCTGGGGTTATGAGAAACTTGTGGGTTATTTAAGTGGTTAATTAAGTACAGTCAACAATATAAGTCGCTGAACACTTCACATTTTTTGGTAACCTTTTATGAATTAAAATTTGTACGTACTACTCTGTAGTCATAAAATATAACCAAGTAAAGTCATCTATGCCGAGAAGTGCCATACGATATTGAAAATAATTTTTATTTGGATGATAAGACAATTCCAAATCTCGTGAATGTGTAGCGACTTATGTTGCTGACTGTACCATGAGTCAATATCAACCTGCATACACGAAACTCGAAACGTGACACTGGGTCTAGAGACACCATAACGGGTTTTGCACCATCAGTTGCTTAAGTAGCCCTTCAGATGAATACGAAGACTGTTACCATCAAATATTAAAAATATTCCACATTAGGAATCGGCTTTATAGCGTATATATATTTACACAAATTTCACACACACACACTCAGATTCGGGCAAATGTCTGTAGGGCATATAAATCCTAATCAGTGTGAAGATTGCCTAAGGACCTCAGGCACAGAAAGCCGCCAGCTCGTGGTGCCAATCCCTTATCATATGATATGCAAATCAGCGGATTACTGTGAAAGTGGCGACAGGATCTTGATGTTGTCAAGATGCAGCGAGTGTGTCGTTTATGTCGAAACGTGGAATGAATCGCAGACGGTTTTATTAGTGTGCTGGTTCTTGAGACTTAGGGCATAGGCAAGTAATATGTAAAAATTAAATTAAGCAACTTTATGTATAGAAAGTAATGCAAGAAAGTTGTATTTACGAGTAAATTAATGATTATTTAACGTACTTTTAAATTTATCAAAAATTATTTTATCGCTGAGTATTATATTTTCTATGGCTTTACTTAAAACATTTAGTTAATCAACACCAGTTTGACAACGAAATACGTAGGTATGTAAAGACAATGCTTATCTTGACCGCACTTTAAACGTAACAAGTAAACTGGCTTTAGCACGAAAAGATAAAAATATTATCCGGTGTAAAATTCTTTACTGTAATAGTCACTATTTAAGGTTAATATGTTTAATATTGTAGTAGAATACAATTATTAATATTTATCGACTCGTTTGCTATACACGACGTCTTCACACCGTTTCCGTCATCAACATCTATCTATGTTCTCATTCACCCCTGGTTCGCGTTGTGTATAGTTCGAGAGGACAGATACAAAGAGTATGAATATATCAATACACTACACTTACATATATTTAAAAAAAAATGCTACACTTGCACTGGTTCAGTTTTGAGAAGCTGACCTTTAATTATTCTTAACGGCTTTACTTGGTAAAAATAGACTGTAAATATTTATTTTAGTCCGCGTTAAACATACTTACAAAAGTTTAAAAATAAATTATACATTTTGGAGGCAACGACATACGCAATGTTTTGTTTGTGTATTGTATGTTCATTTTTCTCTAGATGCCAAAAAATGGTATAAGGATTCATTAAAAGGCATTTAAAAGGTATCAGATATTATGATTTAGACGAATTTAAATTTATACATTTCCATAATATATAATAGTTCACCTCATATCAATTGATTCCATAAATCTAGATAGATTTATCTGGATAGATTAAAATATATTGACTTAATTGTACGTGTAAAAAAATCTAAAATTAGGCTGTTTTATTTGTAAATCCATAAAAAGCATTGATCAAAAGTGTTTATTTATGATATTGTTATGAAAAAAAATATTAAATTGCGCCTTATGGTAAATGTAGTCAAGTCCATAGAGTAATATTAACCGTGAAAGGTGTCCACTCTCATCAGTAGAAGATATTAACACCGGTCTATTAACCCAGATAAGCCTGAGACAATTTTTTTTGGAAATCATCAGAACTAATGATTTTTTTTAAATTTCATTACCCTCAAGACGAATAAAAAAAATATCTGCCATAAGGCTTTCTGGGAAATGACCGTCCTATATATAGGACAGTAGGATAATAGGTAGCAAGTATAGTTTTTTTTTTTTTTTTTTTTTTTTTATTGCCTTGTAGGCAGACGAGCTAGCGGCCCGCCTGATGGTAAGCGGCTACCGCTGCTCATGGACCTCCGTAGTGCCAGGGGACCAGCACAACAAAGTCGCTGCCTACCTCGAGGAAAGTACTCTCCTTAAACCTCGTTTGAAGAAGGACAGGTCATAGCGCTGAGGAAACACCGATGCAGGGAGTTCATTCCAGAGCTTGCACGTACGTGGTAGAAAAGAACGCTGGAAACGTACCGTTCGGGAACGGTACGCCTCCAGTTTAGTATTGATATTGACCAAATTTAATATAAAAGGTATATTTACTGATTAAAAGTGTCCTAAATATCTACATGAGTCATGGACATGAATATCGTGACAGAAAAAGGCAAATCTACCCACATAATTTTTTTAAATTTCAAGCCTATCTACTGAAAATGACTTAAGAACCTATTATCCCATCAAAAACATCCTGTAAAAAAATTCCAAGTCTCGCAGCTCAGGTTTTCTACCGCAAAAAGTTGTGAGATGCATGTAATACTAAGTCGATTAATTTATTTAGTCCTTAAGGGACCTTCTATATAAAGTTATTACGTTAGTTATTACCATATTAATATAAAAAAATCTTTACGTTTTAAATAAATAGATCGACTTGGCCAGCAGCATTATGTATAAATTGTACGATACATTATGTTTTCATGTGATGGCCAAGTCGATCCATTTATTTAAAACGTAAAGATTTTTTTATATTAATATGGTAATAACTAACGTAATAACTTTATATAGAAGGTCCCTTAAGGACTAAATAAATTAATCGACTTAGTATTACATGCATCTCACAACTTTTTGCGGTAGAAAACCTGAGCTGCGAGACTTGGAATTTTTTTACAGGATGTTTTTGATGGGATCTCACGTCTTTTTGTAGAGTCCTACTTTTTTCCTTTTCGGTACTTCTTACTTCGAGAATATCACTAACGATTTTTCTTAAAGCCTCTGTCTTATGGATTTTTCTTATTTTTGTAGGTATCAATTTATCACAAATATAGCGGATTTGATTATTAATGTTCTTTCTTTCATTGTAATTGATATTTTCGAGCTATTTAGTCTATTTATTTGCAAGTTTTTCTTCGTCATGTTTTTCTAGAGGAATGTTGTAGAGTTTCATGGACTGAATACACCATTTCCCTCTCTATATCCCCTCCTGTTATGCCTCATATATATAGATATCTATCTACAACTATTATTCCATTATATACGGGTACAATGATTCATTAACTGCAAATGTAACTTTGTAATCCTATACATTTATATGGGATTACAAAGTTATTCACGAAGTTGGTCTATCTAGAAAACTAGACACAAATCATGAAATGTTTGAATTTTCCCTTACTTTAGACACTAAACACTAATTATATTCTAAATTTGAAGGTTCTATGTCTGCTAGAAGTGCCTTAGACTTTTGATGATCGGTCAGTCAGTCAGTGAGTGACAAAATTAAGAAAGTTTGACTAGTTACAATTCTTAAACTACTGGTTCAAATTGAATGAAATTTTAAATATACCGTGTTTACACAATGCCTGCTTAGTAACTGAAAATTTAGGCTTCATGCTTTAGCCACAACGAAGTTATAGGGGGTTGAAAATGGTCTGAATTGCTTCGAGAAAAGGATGTTACGGCCTATAGCTCGACTTGGAGGGGGCTCGGCCGCGCCCCCAGATTTCTGACTATATTATTTCTCGCAAGAAGCTGTCTAACTTGTAGGTTTGTTTTTGCGATTACTAATGTGATCTATACCGTGTTGTCTTTGAACAAAGATAGCTGCTACTGGAATTATTGTGTTTGTTGGCTAGTTATTCAGCGTCACATTCTAAACCACTGAGTCGTTTTTTTACTCTGGCCTATCAAACTGTTCCAGTGCACTTGATGTAAGCTTAGCGCGATCCAAACAGGGTATCTAGTGGATATACACAAGCTGATCCCTGAATGCGATACACTTGCATGGGTCATCGACGAGTTTTCCACCAGTGAATATGATGACGGGCTGTCATCATATACACGGTTCGATAACCAACATCCGGCAATATGGTAATCAAGCACATTGCCAGCTGTTGGTTCTTGGATAATCTCACTCGACGAATGAAACGCAACAGCGAAGATGCTGCTATACTGTATACAGACCATCTGTGCTAGTAGAGCCTCCTTGGCTGAGGAGACATGTGTTTCGTAGCTATAACGACTTACGGCAGCAAAACTCTACCACTTACAAAAGTCCTTATTCAAAAATCTACTTTAGTGTGTCAATAAATGTTAGTCAAAAGTGATCATATATATATTGAGTTACTTCTCAGTAATTTTTCTTTCCATCGTCAGAAAAGATTTCAACATCATAATCCATGCGAAAATTACGACATGCGCCTGTAATAGTGTGAATAGAAGTTACCCCGTATTATCCTACCGTCCTATATATAGGACACTACTTTTTATCCCTAATTATTTCCACTTTCCGAAGTATTATATTGAGGAACGAGTTTTGGAAAATAAGGAACAGGCTATCTAGAATAAGAAAAATGTGAAATATAAAACTTTACTGCAATCTACAGTTTTTTATACCTACCTTTCATGCACCTTGTCTGGGGCACACTTTTATTGCGTACTTTGAAGTGAAATATTTCTATGAAATGTATTTATATCATTGATATTCTATTTTTTTATAATAAAGAATAGTCTCCTTACTTCAAATAACAACAAATAAAATCAACCATTTAAATGGTTAGTTCAATATATTTTTTTATTTTGACTGTCCTATATATAGGACAGTAGGCTTATCTGGGTTAAGTCGCTCTGTATTTGTAAAGTCGTCAATGGACAATGAATAAACATCAGCACGAACGGCGTGATCAACACTTGTAAATAATAAACGCAGATTAATGTATAAGGCTGGTCCATTTCTAGTCACGGCAAGTGGCTACTACGCTGCATTACAAAGGGCTGCTACCGACATGGAACGGTATCGAGTGGCCAACGCATCTGTGTCAAGGCAACTGCAGTCATTGAACTCTATTTCTTAATTTTGTACCCGATTTAATCATATCTTATTATTTGGAGCCCAATTGGTGGCACGAAAGATGCGTGACCAATGTAAAGTGGCGCATAGGTAAGTGGCGCCACTAAGTGGCAGGATTGAAAACATTTCAAAAACTTTTATATACCCTAGGCTCGGTTGCTGTGTTAAAAGGGGCCATATTTTAAAGCTGAATTACGGAGGACAACTTTGCTTATAAATTATTAAAAAGTAAACGTGACTTTACTAAAATTATTTCATGTATTTTATAGTAATGGAAGCAACTAGAATAAAGAACATTGGTAAAATCATTGTTAATGCAATTCTTAAGCGTCTATAAATTTAATGTATAAAAATATTAATAATTAATTTTCTAAGTAATTTTGGTGCCTAGGTCACGGCGAACCTAAGCCTGAATTACGAAAACACATTTTTCGTATAACTCTATTGATATTTGCTTTATTTTTATTGGAGAGGCGTTATATCGTTTCAATGTTGCCATTTTTAAAATATAAGCTTGACTGGCTTTCTTACATTATCTTTCTCAGATAATTAATGTAAAAAAATTGTGCAGAGAACTGATAACAGCAAAATAATCACTGATTAATTAATTAAGGAATAACAATTTGCTTTTGTCGCCCGAAAGCGCTATTGTGCAAAAAATAATATATAGTTGCCCCCTCTTTCCTTTTTATTTCATTGCACATGATAATACTATAAGATTAATAAAATAAATAAGTACTCGATGTTTAAATTGCGTGTAAAATATATTTTTTTACTTTTATTTGTGGGTCATAACTTTGCCTCACGCCAATATATATGGAACAAAATAACATTAACTACCCACAGAGTTTGACAAGATACAGAAAATCTGTAAAACCTTAAAGTGGAATATCTTTTTTCCTAGGCTTGCTACAATAGTAAATCTTAAGAAATAATTGTTGAGGAATTCGAAATCTATATTTTAAAATATTTTTCATCTCAATACACACAAAAACAATAACAGCAAAAAAAATATATGGAGGATTATATATTATTGTTCTTTGTTCTATAATTGTATGATTAACAAAATTAAAGCACAGAATTTCACTGACCCTATTATGAGAAAAGTACGTACTTTTATTTATCGTGCTTATCAGGATAAGTACTTTATTTATTCATATGCATAATAAGAATTATTTAGATTCATCATCATCATCATCATCATGATCTCAGCCACAGGAAGTCCACTGGTGAACATAGGCCTCCCCCAAGGATCTCCACATCGACCTGTTGTTTTGCATTATTAAACCGAATCGAAATGAGCGAAAAAGTTCAAGTCCCCTCTTTCCATTCTCAAACACCTTCTCATCGAAAAGATGGGTTATTAATTGTCTATAATTATTGTTATACAAAAAACGACATTAATTACTTCTATTTTTAGTAATAAAATTATTTTTAGTAAGAACGAAGCTATTAACATTAAAGGCCATGGTTCAAATATCAGGGCTAAATGTATCGCAACATATAACCTTACCGATGAAGATTACGAGAGTGTACGGAATTCACCAAGGTTCGCCGAGTGCATTCGGAGTGTAATTAATAAGGGAGCGTTTACTAAGTGGTCCCTTTAAGGCCTTCGGTTGAGAGTGGTCAGCCTTGCCCGCCCAGTACCGCTTTAAATATGAGGACATTTTTTTATTCAATGCACATATACTAGAACTAGATTAGTGTTATGCTGAATATATATTAGGTGAAATGCGAGGCCTTAGTTTTAATGTTTAATTCGGTGCGAAACTAGGTCGTTAGATGTTGTTTGCAGTGACTTGCTTGTTGAAATAACAAAATAAAAATGTCTAACTCAGTAGTTCTTACTCTAGTTAATCTATGGACAAACGGAGGTTTGCCATTATATTCGCTGATATGGATAAAATAAAATACGTTTCTTAGAGATTAACTGACCGTGTTTCCCTGGATTATATAGCAACCATGCTAGTATCTTTTATTTGATATAACTATTAGACTATAATAAGGTATTCTAGTAAATCAAATTCACATCATTAACAATTAAAATATGCCCACTGTTTAACACAGACTTTTCCCAAATTCCATAGCATACATTTGCAAACATTTGCTTTGTATAATTTGTATTTTGTGGGTAACATTTTAAATAATTTGTTATGTTTAGGTGGTACCTATACATAGAGCATGAAGGCAAGTTACTCAACGGTCATTAGCCACAGTTTCGAGCCGCGACCCGCAATCGCCGCGGCAGATGCATACGAATAGCAGGAGTCTAGGGGATTGCAACGCCTTGTGAAATCTACTCACACTTATTTACAGATTTGACGCAAGGAAATATTAAGAAGTTCTCCTACATTTCACAGACTAGGAAAAGACAGCTGGCTTCTCCGGCTGTGAAAGTCTTTTTGCGAGGTTATTTACCTCTTCAGTTCAATGTTTTGTCACCCGCTTTGCACGGAGGGAAGTGGACAATAATTTATTTCCAACTCCTCCTATTAATTTAACTTTCTGATTAATTTCGTTGCGGGTTAAAGACAAGTTAGACATTCCCGGAGACTCGCCGAGCTTCAATGCTCGGTGTCATTACTTTGCGTGCCACTGTTGATCCTGGCTCACAGGAGTTACAGTGGTGGGTGTGAGGGCGGGACAGTCTCCATAGACTAGGAAAAGAGCAGTTTGCTTGTCAATTGTGTGAAAAATGAACGAAATATATGAAGCAATAGCAGATTATGTATAATTTACGGTCAATTTCTTCCATATTTGGTACGATAGCAAAACACAGAAGCACCTTGGTTTGTATTAGTGGCAGTCAGTATTGGCAAACTGAGTTGAGTGACACTTGCATGAAAAAGAATGCTTCCTACATTCGCTTTGGAAATTTAAGTGATTTGTCTCTGAGTTAAGTATGGAAATGGGCATTTACAATAGCTATATATCTTCTATATATATATATATCTTCAAAATCTGTAGATATTTCATATTATCCTTATGATACATTCGAAATCCCACTTCCTGTCAGCCAAAATTGCGCGGTGGAAGTGACGTGTCTAATCAAAATTTCCAAATGGTTCAGCTGTAGGTGGGTCAAGTGTGGTGTGTGCTGGTTATTTAATGACTCTTCGCACTGCCTGCGTATGTGACGCAACGGTTACTACGTGACCTGTAGCGCATCATCGACGTCAGGACGATTGTTCCGGTGTCCTGCCGATGGTTTGACGCTACCTATTCACAAATTTAAAACTAGCTTGGAGCAAAGAGGTCTTAGAATTTATTTATGTATACTTAGAATAAAAAGTCTTAGAATTTACGTATCTTTCAGTAAATTAATACTTTACATATATAAACTTTATATGAAATGTATTTTCATTTAAGCATTATTCATAGTTCTTCTATCTATTAACCGTCCTATTTTCTAAGAGTTTAAAAATTGATATCAAATTCGTACTGAAGTATTAAATAATTTGTTGAAATTATTCTTAATTACAAAAAGTTCCTCCTCAATTTTTTCTGCCTCATATTCCGACCTACCCGCCTACGTGAATGTTATGTGATTTTTATCAAAATAGTTATACAAAATTATATTGACAAGGTAACACAGAAAGCACACGTCCGAAAATCCAAAAATAATCCGATTTCACAACTCGTGAAGAAGACGATTAAATATTGTAAATAGAATCAATCTTACGATATGGGTGTTTGTAACACTATCCTAGCCAGTCCACTTTCTGACAGTGCTATGAAATTGTATAAATTAGTTTTAAGGCGTTCTTAATATTATTTAGTTGTTTTTTGTATTAGGTGATATGGTCGCTTAGCGACAAAGCCTATAAAATAAATGAAAAAAAAAAAAGATATTGTAAATATTTTTGCATGTATAGGATCGTAATAATTAGCAAATAAATATTCATGCCGATGCTTAATATCGTGTGTGCGTCGTGAGAGAGTATTAATTTCGCTACCACACCGTCGCACCGTAGCAGGCGCGGCCAGGTGGCTTTACCAACCTGACGCGTGAGCCTCTTGTGTGCTGCAAGTTACAGGCGTCATGCGATGGCTTTTGACATCATAAAAATATTGATGATTTTTTCTTATATTGTTAGTGATGAAGGTATTGGTTGACGGGAGATGAAGAAAATTCATGAGATACATTGATGGATCGAGATATCAATAATTAAAAAGATTGAACAATTACATGAGCTTGTTGAATCAATAGAAAATAGTTTTAGTTAGGTTTGTATCAATTTTAGAGATACTCGTAGAATAATTTGTCGCAGTAAATACGTTAACATCTTCCATCCATCAGCCAAAGGAAGTCCACAGCTGAACATAGGCCTCCCCCAATAATTTCCACAGAGACCTGTTGGAGGCAGCCTGCATCCAGCGACGTCCCGCGACCTTTATCAGGTCGTCGGACCATCTTGTGGGTGGACGTCCTACGCTGCGCTTTCCGATACGCGGCCTCCATTCGAGCACTTTCCGACCCCATCGGTCATCAGATCTCCGCGCTATGTGCCCTGCCCATTGCCACTTCAACTTGCTAATCCGGTTAACATCTTGATTAATAAATAATGTTTTGAAGAATGTGTAAACACAATGTTTGACATGATAGACTATTTAAAATATTAGTCTTATTTGTGTGAATATGATGCGAGTCATTTCAATCGTCTTCAAAAAAAGGAGGAGGTCCTCAATTCAACTGTATGTTTTTATTACCTCATAACTGTACCACATAACGTGTAGAAATTTAAATTAATTTATGGCATAGGTCCTACATATTTGTCCGCCTTATTATTATCCATATATATGTATTTTGATTTTTTGGTTAGTCAAGTCAATAAGCAAATAAATCAACATGTACAAGTACAATGAAATAAATATATTTTTTTGCTTTGCAGTTATATTTTTTATTTCTACAGTAATATTTAATTTCCCTAAAACATTTTGAAATAAACAGTAACAATTATGTACGAGTAAAAGTAAGAGTAAGAGTTTTGCTCGTGCCTTGCCCCACGCGTGGCTATAACAAGCGGGTAGCGTGTTGCGCAAGCGTGGCCGCTGGGACGTACTTTCTCCGCTCGTGCGTACGCGGACGCGCCGGACAGGCCGACAGGCGGATAGGTCCTCCGCACCATATCCCATTTGGTACCACATTTATACACACAACACATGTCATGAACCAGATATTACTAGGTTTAACATTAAAACATTGATCTTTATTGGAAGTTATAGGAAGTTGTAGTGAGTATATTTTTCTCTCCTTTTTTTAAAGCCATGGTTGGCTAAATGACATTGCTATAGAGCGCCATTATTATTTATTGTTTCTGTAAATTTAAGTTTGTGTACAATAAAGATTAAAATAAATAAATATATTTTGGGGATTTACGAGCACATTTTTGATATATCAGTAATCTTGGGTAATTATTCCAGAAATAACAAACAAAATGTTGTATGTGTAAATACACCGTTCTTCATATAGCAAGGTTTATGGGTTAAACGATTAAGTTTACTCTTCGGTTTTATTCATGAATTCAATGTAATGAATTATTGCCGAGCAACGAGAATATTGTAAAAATAAGTTAAGTGTTATGAGATGTGACTGCCTCGGTGCAGTGGCACAGTTATTCTACGGTATGGTTACAACGCTGAGGTCTCGGGTGGAGCCAAGTGTGATTGGATTTTTTAAAATTATATATCAAACCAGAGCCAGGAATTTGTTTCCGATATGGCCATAGGGTATATATCTCATCATGGGACGAAACACACAAGGGAAAATGTGGATGTCTAGGTAGCACCTCTCCCTACCCTTTCTGGGAAAAAGATGTGAGATCATGCACCTATGTAATCACGACTATGTAATGTGTAACCACAAACTTATTTCCATATTTGAAAATTTTATAAATATATTAGAAATACGTATTAAGTTTTCTCATAAGTCTTATTATCAAGTCCTTAGCAATAAAAGGTAAGGTAAAGTGTTCTCTGGAATGTGGGTAGGATAAAATCGATAAACCTTGTTGTATGGCTCAGTGCACTGACCTTTCCCGGTAGGCGCCTAAAAACGGACAAAAACAAATATGTGTCGGGATTTTTGGGCCATTTTATGATCCCAGACTTAGTAAGGTGAATGGAATTTCACGCTCCGGCAGACAATGGACAAGTTTATGGTGTAACTATGCTTGAGTTTGTTTGTTTGTATAAAGTATATTATTGGGTTTTTGATATGAAAATATTAATATTAACGGGCAACTTAGTGAACAACAGGATACATAATTGCTTTTATTTTTCTAATATCATGTAACTGATAGAAATTGAACTTTAGATACTGATATTTGTAATTTTACTTTATTAACAGAAATATATTTAGTTTAATAATTATTTAAGAACTTTAACACTTACCAGTAGTCATTTAATTTATTAGTATATTGACCATTATTAGAGTATTGACCATTTAATTCAATCATTCCACCTTCTAAAGGTTTTTACCTTCTAAGTCGAGTTAAGCAATAAGTTAAAATAGTTAATTCGTTTCTTTACATTTTATCTTTACGATTCAGGCACTCTGTGATTAGGTTAAGTTAATAATAGTCATACCTAGCTGGGATTTAGCGAAAGAAGAAAGTAAAAGAGCCTTTGGAATAGTGATATTCAATTTTAAGCTTTGTATGAATTAGTTAAATTACTCGTATAATAATAATAATAATAATCACAAATATCGAATGATTTAATAACATCCGAAATTGACAGCCGCTGTGAAGCAGTTGGTCAAGACGCTGGCTGTGAAACGATAGGATAAGGGTTTGATTTCCATTACAAAATAAACGATTTATTTACACATACTAATTTGAGTGAATATAAGATGACACAAAACTTGAGTTTTGGTGTAAGATTATTTATTAAGTGTGGGTGTGTTTAACATTCAAAAGAAAAGACTCAATGAAATACGCTTAGAGCCAGAAGTTTTGTAGCAATCAAATATATTTTGGTCATACTATCGAAGATTTTGTTCTCCCATACAAGGAATTTCTATAAGCCTTTGATTATAAATGAACTCATCAAGTTTATCTATTATCGTACTCGGACGAGGCGTTCTAATGTATCGTGTAGCAGTTAATGTCAGCTGCGTGATGTAATAAAAGGAAGAGATCTGGCGGAACTTGGCACTGATGACTGATCGTAACACTGCTTTCTATACTTACACCCAGTAAAAACTAACACCGGAACACTATGACTTCTCTCATCGTCATTTCAATAGGAAATCTTTTAAGAACCCTTTAGGAGAAATTGAATATAATTATACATCGCGAGTTAATGTTACATTTTATTTAACAAGGTTAATTTTGGGCCTGAACTAGAAAATACTGGCCACTTTTGGATGGGTATGAAGGAGAAATTAAATGTCTTATGTTTTCTACCACGTTCATGACTTGCATCTATGTTATGTTTTGTAATTTTTTTAGTCACTGTATTGACATTAACATCATTTTTAAATTTGTAACTACCACTGTTAATTTTGTGTCTAAAAACGGTGTCATCTTGTCACCTTTCCCATGAAAACCAAAAGAAAGCTATTATACTAATAATAAAGATACTAAATCGTCGCTAATACGCTATGCTAACAATGCATGGTATACGACTATCGTATCTACTACGATTAGAATACGAGTGTTTGTTCTGTGGTGAATGAATAGTTCAGGGCAAAGACCCTGGTCCTTGACAACAGCTTTCACTGTGAGCATATTTTTATTGTAAAATATTAAATTGTACGCTGTCATGCTATGAAATAGACAATGATTGACCATCATTGAGGCAATAAAAGTTTTAAAATGACCTGTAACAAGTTTTGTTACATTCATAAAAAATCTGTCGTTTAAAAGAATATTAATAAAATCCTATCCTTAGAATAAATCTGAAATTGAATGACAAGGACATGGTGTAGATGTAAAAATTGTCAAAAATGAAGTTATTCTATTTATTGTAGAAAATTTACTGTATCACACACAATTATGTATATGTGTAAATATACTTCTAAAAGGCCGTTTTTGCCTCTTTAGTATTAGTTTATTATATTTGTAAACTTTGTCGAGGAAAAAAGCCGGTTATCAAAAGATTACGTAACGATTGTAATTTAGTACAATTTACATATATTTTTACCTCATTTTTACGAAAATGGTCATCGAAAAAAGCGGTTATCATCGGTCAATGATTCAAAAAACATTGTGACCTGTGCAACGGGGTCACATAAATTACGTCGAGGGCTTTTTGTACCATTAAATTTAATGTAGCGAGTGCATAAGAACAAAATTGCAGCGAAATAGTTGAAAGGTTATATTTAATATCTTTTATTATAGGCTATTCAATTTTACGCTTCATGTTGCCAAATTTATGGAGTGTTATGGGCGTGCCGAGTAATAAAATCTCTCATTGGAATATGACAGTAAGTATCCAGTTTGTAAGCACTTATGTTTTTGTTTCACACTGTTACATTGTCTGCACGAAGTAGTCAGAAAGGTCATTTGTAAGGTCATAAAATCTTCACTTCTGGTATCTGGTAACCAGTGTATTATTATACAATAAAGAAGCAGGAATATATTTATTTAGAATTCAGGATCATATTTAGTCACAGAACTCTACTTCGAAATGCCTAAAGTAATATATTTTATACGCGCCATTTAGCAACTGCAGCAATTGTTACTTTTCAGAGGCTACTAGCCTAAAAAATCCTATCTATCTACTTCGTTTTTCAGAGTTCTTGTATAAATGTTCGGAAGTATTTAAATACATTCTCGTAAAAAAATAATGGCCCTCTAGAAATAATATAAATTTAACTTTTACCGTATTTTCTTTTGTTTTACTTACAGTGACATCGGTATAATATAAAAACGTTGTTCTAACAGAACAGTGCAAATACTTGGCTGGTATGCACTACGCAGAAGTTTTTAATTTAAGTTAATATGTTTGTAAAATATGGTCTTAACTAAGATGCATGCTATAGCGCGTAATGTTTTTTGTAAAGATGATTGGTGCTTCGGAATTACTATTTATTCTTAAACACATACAATTAAAATATGGAATAATTGCGAATTTTACATCTGTACTCAATAATTCAATGTACCCAGTAATTGAAAACATTCTAAGTAATACTTATCACAATTCGCAAATACCGTCCCGTGGCGAGTCCAATATTTCACAAGCGGTTGTTTCGCTTCATACCCACTTACATTGCGCAACATTATGAGTGAATGAAGTCTGTTCTTAACTATAATATTAATGATAATTACTGTACTTAAACACAATTCCATATTCACTACGAAATGTCTATTACATCACATCGTTTATGTTTTGAATACATTGATATTTCAGAGTTATCATGTTTTATGTTTGTTATTTTATTAATTTTATTTTTATTATGAAGTTAAAATAAAATATATAATAACTTACGTAATTATATTCGTAATTTTAAAATAAAATTATAAATATGCCTCTTAAAATGACAATAAAATTGGCAATAAAATGCCTCTTAGTTTCATGTAAACACGGTAAGTAGAAATGTAGAGTTTTGTTCCACACTTTTGTAAGCACTGAAGTGCTTCAAATAAAATTTTAAATCCTATAAATTTTGTCATTTTCTTTGTTCGATTACGTATACATAATTAGATGTATTTGATCTTTATTTTGATCCAAATTCTTATTTAAATTTGACAAATAGGCGATGCTACGCATATGATCGCGGCCGTGTGGACTGTGGCGTGTTGTGTAACCAACTTTCACAATCTAACGATATATTTTGCAATTCACACAAAATCGCGTGAAACTTTTTAAATCCACAAGAATCAAATCTTGTATTTTACGTAAGTATTATGATGTATTTCTCTCTCGCTCGCTCCGGTAAAGACACGTAAGTTCGTCCTTGTCTCGTTAACCTACTAAAGCTATTGAGATTCATTGAACTTTCTTATTCCAATGATTGGTTTGTTGCGCTTTGTGGAGTGGCCGACCATTGCTTAATTTGTGACAACTATTTCGTTGGCTTGTTGGTTTTTATTAATTATTGTTACTGAATAAGCAAAATAATAAACTTTTTGTTTAGACATTATTTCACTGACAGTTTGCGTTATAATAACTTACAATTACTGGTTGATATTTGCACGGTATATAATTTAATTTTTTTTAATTTAATTTATTTATTCACAATATAATATATCACTACATAGTATAAAATAAAGTCGCTTTCTCTGCCTCTATGTCCCTTTTTTTTTTTTTTTTTAAATCTTTATTAAATGAAAAATTTAGAGGGTTTGGTCAAACATGACCATGCCACCCCCATTGGAACATATCATATCAAATGTGAAATAACAAACTATCTACGCTTAAAGACTAAATGCACCAACTTATATATCTTTTTGGCCTCTTCGGATAGGGGAAGTGCTAAGATGATATTACATTTCCCCAACTCTTGCAAGTCTATCCCCTGCTGCGTAAGCATCGTCCTTTCGGCCTCAACCCGAACACACTCCACTAAAACGTGGTATGCATCCTCTAAAATATCGCACTCTGTACAGTTAGGAGTTAGGGATTTCTTCATAAGAAAAGCAAAACTGTTCGAAGGTATGTGACCCGATCGAAGCCGAAAAGCCGTTACAATATCAGATCTTGTTAGAGTTGATCCAGCGAACCAAGGCCTAGACATGACAGTTGGTTGTATCGTCTTGTACCATATTCCTTTAGTTAAAGATCTTTCATCAAAGTACTCCTGCCACATATCTTTACATTTATTTCTGACTAAGAAAATTAGATCACTGAATAGGGGCACATACCTTGAGGGTATACCATCCGTAACAGCTTCTTTGGCTAGGCGATCTACTTCCTCATTACCTGGTATTCCAATATGAGAAGGAACCCATTGTATTTTTATCACTTTGTGTTTACTCCTCATTTTGAGGAGCGAATCCAAAATGTTGTAGGCCGTCGGAATACCTCGTATATTCGAGGTACACCGAGCCAAATGAAGAATGGCACTTCTGGAATCCGTCAGAATGACATAGTTGCCAGCCTCAAAGGAATCAATATACGAGATCGCCTCGCTGATGGCTAATAACTCCAGCCCCATAATAGAGATTGCATCATTTACCCGTGCTTTAAATACTCCCCTTGTTTGTGGCTCATATAAGGCGAAACCGTTATAATTATAATTTTCTTTGGAAGCATCTGTATATACCTTATAAAATTCGGAATATATAGTTTCTATAAAATTTGTACATATACGTTTTAATTCATTTGGACGAAATTTGTTCTTAGGTTTAGTTACAGCTTTAATTTCTGGTTCCAAAAAAGATGAAAGATCCACATTGCTGACCCATGTATCCAAAGCATATAGTTCTAAACGATGGCTTGAATAAATCGAAATATGATTTAAATGATTGTGCACTAAAACTAGAAGTGGTTTGCTTCTGGCATTCCAGTAATGATTTTGACTAAACTGGCATAAATTATCAATCATATTAATGATGGGATTAGCTAAAAAAGATTTACATTTTAGCCAGAACTTGCCAGCCAGATAGTATCTACGGAGATGTAGCGGTGGAAGGTGGAGTTCGGATTCCATTACATGTATAGCTGTGCTTTTAATAAATCCCCCAATGACACGCATACAAGTGTTTTGAATTCTGTCTAGCTTGATCAGACGTGTCTTACAACTATTTCCATACAAATAACATGCATAATCTATCCTGCTACGAATCAAAGATATATAGACGCGTCTCAATATGCTAGGATGAACCCCCCAACCAGATCCAGACAAGACCCTAAAAACATTAATTAACTTTGAACTTTTGCTGTTCAGCTCATTTATGTGTTTTGTCCAACGTAAAGCTCTATCCATCCATAGTCCCAAATATTTTACATGTTCCACAACTTCTATTGATACGCCATTAATTCGAATATCTACAAATTCCCTTCTGTACCCTCTTTTAAATACACATATTTTTGTTTTTGTAGAGGAGATTTCTAGACCGATAATGGACAGCAGATTAATTAAATTGTTCAAAGCTAGTTGAAGTTGACGTTCTCCGTATACAATATTGTCACAATTGATGTAAAATACAAAATCATCAGCATACTGAGTAACTGACAAATTATTAATGTTCTTACAAATATTTATGGTGGCTATATTGAAGAGTAAAGGCGACAAAGGATCGCCTTGTGCCAGGCCTCTACACGTGCTTCTGTAATGGCTGTACTTATCGTTTGTCTGTACTCTCAGGTATCTTTCTTTAAGGAAATTCCATAGATATTTGCATATAATAGAACTTACTCTCAGATGCTGCATAATATGAATGAGATTCTTAACATCAACATTATTATATGCGCTTTCAATGTCAATAAAGGAGGCAATACACATTTTATTTTGAGAAAAGGCAGTTTGTATTGAAGAAACAAGACAGGTAAGGTTGTTTAAAGTTGAGTGGCACTTTCGGAAACCAGTTGTATTGGGAGATAATAGATCATTTTTCTCAATATACCACTCTAAACGTCTTAACAAAATACAGTGAAATATTTTACACACACAGGAAATCATTGATATTGGGCGTAGGGCACCAGATGATTGGGGGTCATGGCTCACTTTAGGGATTGGGATAATAATCACATCCCGCCACTGCATTGGCACAAAGCTAAGAGAGTAAAATAAATTATATAATGTTAATAAGATGGACTTCCCCTTCTCAGGTAAATGTAATAACATTAGGTATGTTATATTGTCGCTTCCAGGCGCTGTGTCTTTATGACGCATGCAGCTTTTTAATTCTGACATAGTAATAGGAGCATCTAAACAAGTGCTACGGATGAAAAAATCTGGTTCACATGGTACTACGTAGTCTGGAGATAAAGACCGTAGAAGTTGCTCAGCTTTATCTGTCTCAATAGCATCCCGAGTAAAGTTGCGGCCTTTTAGCCATTTTAACTTACGCCACATTTGACTTGGAGTTGTGGTACTGTCTAACGAATTGCAATAATCATGCCAAGATTTATCGCGTGCCTGTCGTATTAATTTCTGCGCTTCCTTAATTTTAGTTTGTAAGTGGCCCAAATTGAAAGGGGTGGGGTTACGCCGAAAATTAGTCAGCGCTAGACGACGTTGGGCGATAACTTTAGATAAAGAAGGATGCCAATACGGTTTTGGTGTAAATTTTTTATTCGGTTCACGAGCTACTATAGTATATGGTATATAACGGTCCGCCGCTAGATTTATGAAATGAACAAATTCGTCGTATAGTTTCTGGGGGTCATCGGAATTATTTATGTTAAAATCACAAAGTATCCTTTCGAGTAATTTAGAATATGATTCCCAGTCGGCTTTTTTTTGATTGCGGCGCTTTAGGGGAAGTATACTACTTTTTTCTAAATAAGTGGTAATCTTTAAAATTACGTGATCACTTCCCAAGGTTTCGCGCATAGCGCTCCAGTTAAACCTAAGGGCTATATCAGAAGACGCTAGTGTTAAATCTGGCGAGGATTGCTGAAGATTATTGTTCACTAATTTAATTCGAGTTGGAACTTTATTATCATTAAGGCTTACAAAGTTGGATTCTAAAAGAGCGTCATATATTTGGGAACCTCGAGCGTCTATTTTTTTTGACCAATTTGTATGGTGCCCGTTAAAGTCACCTACTATAAGCGTTTTTTCTTCAGCAATCTTAAATAAATAATCCCAGTCGCTCTTACGCGTATGTGCGGATGGCGCACAATAAATGGATGCAAAATACTTAACATGCTCACAGTTAGAAATTTTAATCATCACCACTTCTACGCCATTGTTTAAGGAGTTTATATTATGTAGACAGGATTTAACAGAGTGGTGGACTAAAATCGCTACACCTCCGTAGGAATCTTGTCTATCTTTTCGATAAATATTATAGCCATTTACCTTAAGTTGACTGCCAGGTGACAACCACGTCTCATAAATAGCAGCAATGTGAATCTTTTCCTGACACAATAATTGTTCTAAAGATATTAACTTAGGACGGAGACTTTGCGCATTCCAGTGTATAATGTTAAGTCTCACAAGAGATGAGCCTCGATCCATTATGGGCCGAAATAGCCCAGCAAAGACTTTAACCCTGGCCAGTCAGATATGTTTTCCACTAATACTAAAATTAACCACTCCACACACAGTTTATGTCCCTTTGTATGCTTAAATCTTTAAAACTACGCAACGGATTTTGATGCGGTTTTTTTAATAGATAAAGTGATTCAAGAGGAAGGTTTATATGTATAATTCGTACATATTATTGTACAGAAATCTATTTGTACCCGGGCGAAGCAGGGCCGGGCCGCTAGTACTATATAATATATACGATATATATACTTTATTATTTAACGTTCTATGTATTTGTCTAATATACTAAATATACTAATAAGTGGTTAAGTCTTGCTATATAAGTAAGGACTTTAAAATATGTACGCTGCTCTATCTGTTTCATATAAATAAATAACAAGCTGCGACAAGTGAAAATTTCCAATAAAGTTACGTAATTCGTCTACCAGTTACAATAAGGTCATTCCACCGCCTCACATAACTGACCTACGACTCAACAATAGAGACAATGAATTCAGGTGTGCATTATACTTGTGACGCAACGTTATGTGCTAAGAGCAGTCATCAATGGAAGATCCTATAATTTGCATAGAATGTTTTACGAGGCATCAGATGTGGTTCGATTGTGCGTTCGAATTAATAAAGAGGTTTTATCCATATTTTTTTTTTCAAGTGATTGTCTCATACTGCACTTGCAGTAGACGAGAGGTAGAATGTGGAATAAAAAGTAACAGATTCGATTAATGCCACCGAGAAAATTTTGCTCTCTGTCTCTCTCTCTCTCTCTCTTTAGCCTCAGGGAGTCCACAGGTGAATATAGACCTCCCCCAAAGATCTCGACATCAACCTGTTGGAAACGGCCTGTATACAGCGATTTCCTGCAACCTTAGCCAGGTCAGCCATCCACCTTTGTAGGCGAGCATACGACATTTCGCTTTCCTGAACATGGCATCCACTCCAGAAAATGTTGGCTCCAACGACCATAAGGTCTTCGTGCTACATATGTATGTGTTCGGCCCATTGTCACTTTAACTTGCCAATCCTTTGAGCTACGTCGGTTACTCTTGTTCTCCTACTGATCTCATCCCTGATCCCATCTCCTAAGGAAACGGGAAATGATTGCGTTTCCATAAATACTTGTATTAATACTTGAAACTTGTATGTTGTCTTTATGAGCGTAAAACTACGTATATTGATGACTGAATATTAAGGTTTTAAAGGTATCATTAATTAGGGTTTCACGCCTTTTACATTATATAAAATAATTATACGATGTTAAACTACTTTCTCTGAACGATGTTAAACTACTTTTTTTGTTACTTGTCAGAATCAGAATAGCTTATTTAAGTTTTGTGCAGTGTATATCAGTCGATTTATTTATAGATGTGCAATCTACCCATCAATAGTTCGAACAGTGTCAGTATGCAAGTGTACCGCGAGTCCGCCGCGGGCTACCGACTTGCACCCCGCGCGCGGCGAGTCGGGCTCGCGATCACGTAACCGATATGTTGCGTAACCGGCGCTTACCGGCTCGCACCACGCATGTGTATTGTAAAGGCAGAGGTGCCGCTGTTGTAAGAACGTTCGGTTTGTAGTAAATGTTAACTCCTAAATGTGTAAGATTGTCTTTAAGACGTTGGTGATTATTTTTAGGATTATGTGTAGACAATTAAAAATTAGTTTGGCGATGAGAGCGACAGGGATAGTTTGTCATTCCCTAAACTTATATCTAATCCTAATACACGACGGCAAAATCGTGACGCTAGCCTATGTAACCAGCCTAGTCAGGTAGGCAGGCTCTACTTATCACATTCAATATTTAATATAAATCATTTAAAATGTTGCAGCTTTCATATTAACTGACTTAAATCTTAAGTACAATATCATATCCCAAATAGACAATGGTATAGGTACAATGCCCAACTGGCTATGCAACATTAGTTCCGCGCAACAATTAATTACAGGTTTCAGCAGCATAGTAAAAAATCTTACGAATTAACCCTCAAATCGTGTATTAAACCTGATAGTACAATAACACAATTAGACAGGGCGGTCGTGCGTGCCCGGACAACCTTAACCCTTGCGCGGGTCGGCCAGGCCGCGTGGGAACTTGTGTGCATTGTAGTGTTGATACAACCTGTTATTTCCACCAAGACTATCCTATACCATTTGCCTAACTACTGCTTATTGTTTTGAGTTTTGAATATGATCACGGAACGTTTGGGCAACAGAATTCGATGGAACGACACGTCACACGGATTATAGGAGTAAATAAAGGCTTTTTACTGCGATAACAAAAATAGTGCAGCAAAGTTGAGGTAAAATAAAATCCACTGAGAGTTTTTTGATTGTATGGTATCGAGTCAAGATATGGTGGTGAACAGATACCATTGTTAGTAGTTAGTGTCTAGAATTTATAAATATTATATTAAGTAAATAACTGTTTAATATATTTATTGTTTGCAAGTAAGGATATATCTTTGAACAACAATTAAAGAGCTATTTAGTTCCTGCGTCGAATTTTAATGGTTTTAACCTATTCGTGGATGCGAGAAAGCACTCATTTTACTTGGTATAGTTTCGGTAGCATTGGTATCACTTTTTAAATTAATTTAGTTTCTTCATTCGAAATGATCAAGCTCTCTTTAAAGAATGGTGTGTGGCAAGCATGCTTTAAATAATGCTTTTCGAGGTATTCTTTAAGATATAAAATTATAAAGGTACAAATATTTTGTTTTCTTAGTACCTATTTCTTTTATGATACGTCATACAGTCTGACGTACATACGATGTGGTAGAATCCTATAATATGACAAGGAACGACTTTATTATATCTTTAATGAATAGAAAAATTACAATGTAGATTACTTTTCTAGCCGTATGTTGAACATAGAACTTCTCAATTCTCATTCATACAGAGATATTAACAAATATAAATTAATAATTGTTTTATCCGCATAACGAAATATAAAACCATGTGCTTAATATAAACCAGTCTACATTAAAGTGATTGGTTAACGATACAAATTCCAATGAGGCAACACATGGAAAGTGAAAACTACGCGCAGCCGACATCCTGCAGCGAGCAGGTCGTAGCGTGCCCATAAACATTACTGGTTCCATGGAAGTTGGGCAAGGTTGAGGTTTGATACCCACCTGGTCACATTAATTAATGGGACCTAATATAAGAATTAAGAAAATCGATTTAAAGTTTAAACATTGCGCCCTGGTTTTGAACTATTTGTCATTTTATCAAGCATATTTATTTATATATTACTTCACAATTACAATCATTATTGTTAGTATATGCATTAAAAACCACTGAGATTTATTTTATCCTATATTTATCCTAATGAATTTAATTGCATTTTAATTTACTGGTTCAGATCAGGCCAACAAGGTAATAGGTAAGAAATAAATCTAAAACTAAATTACATTAAATTTTACATTAAAAATAAAATGACATGATTTTAGATATCCAAGAAGCTAGAATGTAGGCAAGCGCAATATAAGTCCATACCTGAGAATTTATATTATTAAAACTATTTATACAGGATAATTCAGGATAACAACGTCATTCGAAAAGTGTTACGCAATTTTTAGCGACATTTGTGATGTGTAAGAGACGCTTTATCCCTTGATCTTTTGGAGTGTTGCTTTATACTCGTATTAAAGAAAGGTTTGATTTAATACTCTGACGGATTAGTGATTCCACCTTAGTTAGATTTCCCCTCCAGTAAAGCCTGGTAACCATTAATTTTCTGCACTTCACTCATATTTATTATAACATGCATGAAAAAATATGATCTACCGGTACCGATCACTAAGGAGTAAAAGCCATACGACATGCGTCAATTATGCACATGCGGTGCTAATGATGGATTATCGTGCGTAGATTTAGTTCATATGCGAAGCTAATGTATTCCGTAATCACTGCACACTCGCATTTTGCAAAACAATGACCTGTAATACTATAATCTACTTTTTTAATATAACTATGTAATTAGCTAATTTTTTGCCTTAATACGAATTAATTGTTTCGAATAAAAGTAATTAATTTTAATTAACGCTACAATTTGATTTGCCTTTAATTTTGAGCAGGTATCTGTTTGGTGTACTCGTAATTCTATATTTTAGAACAACTTACAATATCATTTTGCTAGAACTAACATAATAGTTACTCAACATTTTTTTACGCGGAGTTTTCAACCATGTTTTGTTTACGATACTAATAAATTTAAATTACTTCAGAGCAAGAGTGCGTTAATTCCCTATATCTTGGGAAACACGAAACATGAAAACACTCTTTTGCATTAAACATTTTTATGTCAATTTTTTTTGTGTATGGCGAGACGAGCTGCTGTTCGCCTGATGGTAAGCGTACGCTCATAAACAGTAGCAACATTACAGAGCGCTCGCCATCCTGAGACATAAGATATTAAGTCTCAATATATTCAGTAGTTAGTCTGGCTACAATGTCCTTCAATCCAAAACACAACAGTGTATTTACACTGCTGTTTCACGGGAAAAATAGAATCAGTGAGAATGTTGCACTATTTCACTTACGGATGTCGTACAAGATCACTTATATCTGAGGCAAAACATCTACAGATTCCATGGGCTAGAGAATGCGCAACAGCGTTTTCTGGTGTGGTTCACGCACTGCGATTGCCAACCCGCTTGCCCAGCGCGGCAATTGGTGTATAACTTCCTATGCTACGCACATTTTCTTACTTTTCCGAATATTGTTATAAAACAGAAGTGCAATCGTTAGTGGTTTCGGATATCGTATGCAGCCACAAGTACTTAATATCATATTGGTAGCAAGCCGCATGTGCTACCAGGGCAAAGACTTGAGCGATACGATATCAAGAGTTTCTATTGTGTGAGACAACCGCAAGTCTCGCTTCCGTAAGATGAAAGTGTGATTATGGTCTGTAATATCCGGTGCCTCCACTATAATTCTGTTTATTTATATTACACAGTTTAGTTATTAAAATTATATAATCGTATGTTTTGATGGGGTTTACCAAAGATGCCCGGGTTGAATCAATTATTTTCTTATATTTTTTTCTTGATCTTGACTAATTGCATTTGTTTTTAACATCATCAGTTGTTAACTAGATAAAGCTTTGGTACCTACTTACGCTCCCGTATACACATCCGTATTCGACGGAGAACCGATGGAGAAAAACGAAATAAATTAAATGACATACAATTACTACTCCATAAAAAAATATTTATTATTTTATTTATTTATTCATTCTTTACTGCACACAAAAAATGACAAAGTATACAATATTTTACATATAAAATTAAAGAGTACAGTTGGCGGTCTTATCGCCCTAGGCGATTTCTTACAGACAACCTTTGGATGGATATAAGAAAAGGATAAGAAGAGAGGGCAATATAGAATTTAAAGAAAACTAAAAACATGCTCTTATAAGGAATAAGTAAACAAATTATTTATAGTGAATATATACATGATATATAATACATAATTATATAATACACTTAATATACATACATATATAAATATTTCTATAGATAAACATAGACATAAATATACATACTAAATATAAATTATAAATTACCTATTGAGACAAAAGAGGAAATAAAAACTTCTTAATGCAGCTACTTAGAGAGAAAGATAATAGTCTTTAAGCATTTTTTTGAAAGATGTCAATGTTTGAGCTTGCCTTATGACAACTGGTAATGCATTCCACAGTCGAACGGCTTGCACTGTATAGGACCTATCCATGAACGTTGTGGTATGCATAGGCATTCTCAGTTTCAGATTCTCCGACGACCTCAAGGACCTTGAATGAGACTCATGGAGAAATAGAAATCGTTCTTTGAGATATGATGGAGTGAGAGGATTGAACAAAATATTGTAAAGAAGATTAAGAATATGAGCATTCCGACGAAGTCGTATGGGTAACCACTTGAGCTTAGTACGAAACTCAGAGACATGATCATATTTGCGCAGACCAAATATAAATCTAATACAGAAATTTTGAAGACGCTCAAGTTTATTAAGTTGGTCCTCGGTGAGATCGAGATAGCTGACGTCGGCATAATCAAGGATGGGGAGTAGGAGAGTTTGTGCAAGAGAAATTTTCGTGGTAATGGGGAGAAAATTGCGTAACCTACACAAAGACCTAGCTGAGGCAAAAACCTTTCGGCTAACTTCCCGAAGCTGAGGACCCCAGGTGAAACATTTGTCTATATATAAACCAAGATTTTTGACTGTATCGCTGTATGGAACAATGATACCATCACAGGAAACAGATGGAAGTTGGTCCTGATCTATTTTCGATATCATCCTAGGGCTGCCGACAACAATGACCTGAGTTTTTGATGGATTGACCTTCAGTCCGTAATCTTTACTCCATGAACATATATATTGGATGTCAGAATTGATGGCTCCAATCGCATCAGTTATCTTGTCCAAGGATGCCCGAGTATAAATTTGCAGATCGTCTGCATAAAGGTGGTAGGAGGAGCGAAGATTATTGGTAATAGAATTAATAAAGACAGCGAAGAGTAAAGGAGATAAAACGCCGCCCTGAGGTACACCAGCAGATACAGAGCACCAAGAGGAAAAGCATTCCTCAAAGCAGATGCGTTGCTGGCGACCATACAGGTAACTACGAAACCAATCAACTGCTGTTGGAGATATGTTAAGAGAACGCATTATGCCAAGTAAGACATCAAAATCGACGGTGTTGAAGGCATTACTGAAGTCTAGCAATGCTAAGACTGTCAGCTTGCCTTCCTCCATGCCCAACCTAATGCCATCCGCAATATGAGTTAGAGTGGTAATTGTGCTATGCCCAGGACGAAACCCTGATTGGAGAGGATTAAGGAGATTGTGTTTCGAGAGGAATTCATTCAGCTGGGTATGGATTAGACGTTCAAGGACTTTGGATAGAAAAGGAAGAATGGATATAGGACGGAAATCTGCGAGATTGGATGCATTGGATTTTTTAGGAGTTGGGATAATATGTGCTTTTTTCCAAGCAGCAGGAAAGATACCAGAGGAAATAGAATCATTAAGGATATGGGAGATGATAGGAAGGATGTCGTCTAGGATAGGGAGAATCATATTGCATCATATTATTCAGTATTTTTGGGCCAAAAACCGTTTCATCTTAAAGATATTTCATTTATTTTGTGTAAAAACATTTATTTTTCACAACTGGCATAAAATGCAACCTCCTTTAAGGATATTACACATTCAAAGCAATGCAGTTTGTGCAATGACATCAATTTGCAAATTGTAAACATTTGGTTCAACACGTGGCCTTAATTGGTCACCGGGAGGATAACCGCTGTCGGGCACTTACATAACCATCGCTGTGGAAACTTGTTGGGAAATGTCCACGTAGAAATTCACCGAAGGTCGCTGTTGTAATGTGCTGTTCACGAGATAACTGGACAGCTGTTAATCGCTTTTGCGTATTTAACTTTCGGCCTAGCGTTAAGCAAGGTTTTGAGAAAGGCTTTTGAGCCATGTGCAATTTGTTGTGTTAATGAAAGGAGAATTTACATCATTATTTCTAAAAGCAATAAATATGCTTTGTACCCCTATCTCTATTTGATCAAATATAAAAGAAAATACTTTTTATTTTAAGGGAAAAAAAATAGCAGGTAAAAATTATTACTCGAATACATCTATGCGTTCAGGGACGGAAATCGTAAATCTTAGCGTCTATAGCCTGCTGCTTTTAACCACTTCGCTAATTAATCATCAAATTAGTGTCATAATACAGTACGCAACTATTTATTCTACTCGTACTGTGCCTGAATTAATCGCGGTAAGCTGTGTACTGGTTTTAGCTAAAAGTAAATAAAGTAAAAGCGATTTGTAATGAATTTCATTTTAAATGTGAATTACACGCCATCTAATGCTTGTAACCAGTGAGATGGAAATTGATCTAAATTCTTTAGTTGTTGTGAAATAACACTTACATACATACATACATACATAAACTCACGCCTTGTTCCCAGAAGGGGTAGGCAGAGGTGCGAGGGCACCCACATTTCGCCTTGCATGTTCCGTCCCACAATGTGATAGGTGGCGAGCCTATCGCCATATCGGGCACAAATTCCTGACTCTGGGCTGATACTGAATAGAAAAATCCAATATCACTTTGCCCAACCCGGGATTCGAACCCGAGACCTCAGCTTTGTAACCGTACCGTAGTACAACTACGCCACCGAGGCAGTCAAATAACACTTACATAATTAATATAGCCTACTTGACAACCTCATTGATGCAATTGGTTCACATCCCGTCTTTAAAACGGGAGGGCCATAGGCTCGATTCCAGCTCAGACAAAAATCTTTGTGAGATCGCTTCAGGTTTAGGTGTAGGGAGATTTGAAAATCTCCATTAATTGTTGACACCCACGATACGAAACTTGTAGCTTTGTGTAGGATAAAAACCATTAATGAAACTTTTTTTAGTATTAGTTGTTGAATGTGTATTCATTCATAATTTTTGGGATAGTAATGTTAAAATGGGTTGTATGTTGAGAATCACTTTAAAATACCTTGAAAGTAAACTTTACAATAGAACTATAATAATGTCCGCGTTCTTTACAACTCATTTGGTATTCATGTTGAGTTTTAAAAGCGGTCACCGACAAAGTCATCTTGGTCGTTTGTTTACATCCCGTGCGTGGTGCGAACACAAATGAAATAGTGTTACACCAAATATTGTTTTGAGAAAACATTTGAAAGTGGTAAGTGCGGATACATGTGTACTACTTTTAGAAATTATCTACGGAAGTTAAGAAGCATTTGAATTGTTCGTAAGTGAAGTCGGACTAGCAAGAATATAATTTATATTGTCCACATTATAGGACCTTTCATCCTAACATCTATTCTTTGGCTGGGTGTATTTATATGAAGGTTATATAGCCGAAAAACGCCAATACCACCAATTCAAACACAGGCGAACACGTGTATTTGTAGAACAACATTTAATTTCCTAATTAATTGTGTGCTCATTGCGTAGCTCTTATTTATTTTGTTAGGATTATATTACTAATTTAATGACCCTACATCCTTCGGAATATGGACAGACTCAACAAGATGCAATTAATTTTATTTAATTAAATAAAATTCCTTGCGAGATTACGTACGCAAGTATTTCCTTGTTCAGGTTATGGAAGTAGTTAGTAGATAAATCTTTACTTCTTTATTCCTATTAAACTTCGTACATAAAATCATAAGTGAAAGGACCTACACACAATAGGTACAAATAATAAGGTTTTTTTTAAATATGTACCGTAAGTAACTTCCGACTTTGAATACAAAATTCAAAGTAAAAAAAATGATAATTTAATATAGTATCTAGTAGTTTTAAAAAATTCTAATTCAACTGTTGGCCTAAATGCAAATCGGATTACTTGAATTATCTTGAATGTGATCTTAGTTTAAACTCGTATACTCGTATGATATATGGTAATACAATGTCGTTAAATAAACTTTACAGTTTAAAAAAATATCTATACGTTCGTTTATTTTGCCAAAGTGATTTTAGCATAACTGCGTTTTGTTACTGTCTGGTTTGTATTTATTACGTTACAATGAATAATTTATTCCTAGGAAATAATTTATTTTAAAAACCTTAAACATATTATTGCCTCTCTTACGAATCGAACCTAGAGCTTTACAGCATGCATGATTGCTTCGATTAGACCTATTAGAATAAATAAAAGTGTAACAATGTAAAATTAAAATCACCTCAAGCAGCCTAGTTTTACACTTCACGGAACTAACTAGAGCAAAACATCACGCAAAAAGAATAAGATTTGAGACCGGATGCTGTTTCTTCGGCGGACTTATGGCTTGCGTAACACTCGATGTGGGCCGCTAGATGCTAACAAAACGAGAAAAAAACCTTTTTGTTTACTTGCACAACCAAATTTTTTTATCGTTTCGTTATCTATTACACTTTACACTCGTTACAATGTACCCAGATTGAGATTTTGTGTGATGGATTATGATTTTGTTACTTAGTCTTACTTAATATTCCATAAAGGCAAAATAAAACGTCGCCTCACTTGTCTTATCTGTGGAGTTGGTGCGATATCAAGTTGGGCAATTAGAATAAAAAAACAATAGTATCATTCAACTTTGCTGGAATGTAATTAAACCTACATGAAATTTAAATATAAGATCAAGTTGCAAGTACCTACAAGTAGTTTTAACTAAATTGTGTAACTTTTAAAGCCACTTCAAAGAATTAGCTTGACAAGGCTTGTGTATGTTGTATGTGTATATCATTGCTCTATCTTACCTTTTAGTCAACTTAGTAGGGATAACTTGCGACACACCCATAATAGTATAGCTAAATAGAGCTATGGTGTCATTGGAACCTATGAATT